>CM060197.1:33293653-34009486 GCA_030549335.1 Pontederia crassipes
AATCATCTCACCATGCATCAACAGGCACGAAAGCATCGAAAATTTGGCATCTTTTGACAGCGTCAAAAATTTCGCGTTTTTTGACCTTCTTAGCTGAAAACACGAGTAAAAGGCGCGCGCGCGAAATTTCGCACCCCCGGAAAATTTTCGCCTGAGTCCTTTTTTTCGTCCCAATCATCTCACCATGCATCAACAGGCACGAAAGCGTCGAAAATTTGGCATCTTTTGACAGCGTCAAAAATTTCGCATTTTTTTACCTTCTTGGCTGAAAACACGAGTAAGCGCCGCGCGCGAAATTTCGCACCCCCGGAAAATTTGCGCCTGAGTCCTTTTTTTCGTCCCCATCATCTCACGATGCAACAACAGGCATGAAAGCGTAAAAAATTTGGCGTCTTTTGACAGCGTCAAAAATTTAGCATTTTTTTACCTTCTTGGCTGAAAACATGAGTAAAAGGCGCGCACGCGAAATTTCGCACCCCCGGAAAATTTGCGTCTGAGTCCTTTTTTTCGTCTCAATCATCTCACCATGCATCAACAGGCACGAAAGCGTCAAAAATTTTGCATCTTTTGACAGCGTCAAAAATTTCGCGTTTTTTGACCTTCTTGGCTGAAAACACGAGTAAAAGGCGCGTACGCCAATTTTCGCACCCCCGGAAAATTTGCGCCTGAGTCCTATTTTTCGTCTCAATCATCTCACCATGCATCAACATGCACGAAAGCGTCGGAAATTTGGCATCTTTTGACAGCGTCAAAAATTTCGCGTTTTTTGACCTTCTTGGCTGAAAACACGAGTAAAAGGCGCGCGAGCGAAATTTCGCACCCCCGGAAAATTTGCGCATGAGTCCTTTTTTTCGTCCCAATCATCTCACCATGCATCAACAGGCACGAAAGCGTCGAAAATTTGGCATCTTTTGACAGCGTCAAAAATTTCGCGTTTTTTGACCTTCTTGGCTGAAAACACGAGTAAAAGGCGCGCGCGAAATTTCGCACCCCCGGAAAATTTGCTCCTGAGTCCTTTTTTTCGTCCCAATCATCTCACCATGCACCAACAGGCACGAAAGCGTAAAAAATTTGGCATCTTTTGACAGCGTCAAAAATTTCGCGTTTTTTTATCTTCTTGTCTGAAAACACGAGGAAAAGGCGCGCACGCGAAATTTCGCACCCCCGAAAAATTTTTGACTGAGTCCTTTTTTTCGTCCCAATCATCTCACCATGCATCAACAGTCATGAAAGCGTCGAAAATTTGGCATCTTTTGACAGCGTCAAAAATTTCGCGTTTTTTGACCTTCTTGGCTGAAAACACGAGTAAAAAGCGCGCGCGCGAAATTTCGCACCCCCGGAAAATTTGCGCCGGAGTCCTTTTTTTCGTCCCAATCATCTCACCATGCATCAACAGGCACGAAAGCGTCGAAAAGTAGGCATCTTTTGACAGCGTCAAAATTTTCGCGTTTTTTGACCTTCTTGGCTGAAAACACGAGTAACAGGCGCGCGCGCGAAATTTCGCAACCCCGGAAAATTTTTGACTGAGTCCTTTTTTTCGTCCAAATCATCTCACCATGCATCAACAGGCACGAAAGCGTCGAAAATTTGGCATCTTTTGACAGCGTCAAAAATTTCGCATTTTTTGACCTTCTTGGCTGAAAACACGAGTAAAAGGCGCGCGGGCGAATTTTCGCACCCCCGGAAAATTTGCGCCTTAGTCCTTTTTTTCGTCCCAATCATCTCACCATGCATCAACAGGCACGAAAGCGTCGGAAATTTGGCATCTTTTGACAGCGTCAAAAATTTCGCGTTTTTTGAACTTCTTGGCTGAAAACACGAGTAAAAGGCGCGCGCGCGAAATTTCGCACCCCCGGAAAATTTTTGACTGTCCTTTTTTCGTCCCAATCATCTCACCATGCATCAACAGGCACGAAAGCGTCGGAAATTTGGCATCTTTTGACAGCGTCGGAAATTTGGCGTTTTTTGACCTTCTTGGCTGAAAACACGAGTAAAAGGCGCGCGTGCGAAATTCGCACCCCCGGAAAATTTGCGCATGAGTCCTTTTTTCGTCCCAATCATCTCACGATGCATCAACAGGCACGAAAGCGTCGAAAATTTGGCATCTTTTGACAGCGTAAATAATTTCGCGTTTTTTGACCTTCTTAGCTGAAAACACGAGTAAAAGGCGCGCGCGCGAAATTTCGCACCCCCGGAAAATTTTCGCCTGAGTCCTTTTTTTCGTCCCAATCATCTCACCATGCATCAACAGGCACGAAAGCGTCGAAAATTTGGCATCTTTTGACAGCGTCAAAAATTTCGCATTTTTTGACCTTCTTGGCTGAAAACACGAGTAAAAGGCGCGCGAGCGAAATTTCGCACCCCCGGAAAATTTGCGCCTGAGTCCTTTTTTTCGTCCCAATCATCTCACCATGCATCAACAGGCACGAAAGCGTCGAAAATTTGGCATCTTTTGACAGCGTCAAAAATTTCGCGTTTTTTTACCTTCTTGGCTGAAAACACGAGTAAAAGGCGCGCACGCGAAATTTCACACCCCCGAAAAATTTTTGACTGAGTCCTTTTTTTCGTCCCAATCATCTCACCATGCATCAACAGGCACGAAAGCGTCGAAAATTTGGCATCTTTTGACAGCGTCAAAAATTTCGCATTTTTTGACCTTCTTGGCTGAAAACACGAGTAAAAGGCGCGCGCGCGAATTTTCGCACCCCCGGAAAATTTGCGCCTGAGTCCTTTTTTTCGTCCCAATCATCTCACCATGCATCAACAGGCACGAAAGCGTCAAAAATTTGGCATCTTTTGATAGCGTCAAAAATTTCGTATTTTTTTACCTTCTTGGCTGAAAACACGAGTAAAAGGCGCGCACGCGAAATTTCACACCCCCGAAAAATTTTTGACTGAGTCCTTTTTTTCGTCCCAATCATCTCACGATGCATCAACAGGCACGAAAGCGTCGAAAATTTGGCATCTTTTGACAGCGTCAAAAATTTCGCATTTTTTGACCTTGGCTGAAAACACGAGTAAAAGGCGCGCGCGCGAATTTTCGCACCCCCGGAAAATTTGCGCCTGAGTCCTTTTTTTCGTCCCAATCATCTCACCATGCATCAACAGGCACGAAAGCGTCGGAAATTTGGCATCTTTTGACAACGTCAAAAATTTCGCGTTTTTTGACCTTCTTGGCTGAAAACACGAGTAAAAGGCGCGCGAGCGAAATTTCGCACCCCCGGAAAATTTGCTCCTGAGTCCTTTTTTTCGTCCCAATCATCTCACCATGCATCAACAGGCACGAAAGCGTCGAAAATTTGGCATCTTTTGACAGCGTCAAAAATTTCGCATTTTTTGACCTTCTTGGCTGAAAACACGAGTAAAAGGCGCGCGCGCGAATTTTCGCACCCCCGAAAAATTTGCGCCTGAGTCCTTTTTTTCGTCCCAATCATCTCACCATGCATCAACAGGCACGAAAGCGTCAAAAATTTGGCATCTTTTGATAGCGTCAAAAATTTCGTGTTTTTTTACCTTCTTGGCTGAAAACACGAGTAAAAGGCGCGCACGCGAAATTTCACACCCCCGAAAAATTTTTGACTGAGTCCTTTTTTTCGTCCCAATCATCTCACGATGCATCAACAGGCACGAAAGCGTCGAAAATTTGGCATCTTTTGACAGCGTCAAAAATTTCGCATTTTTTGACCTTGGCTGAAAACACGAGTAAAAGGCGCGCGCGCGAATTTTTGCACCCCCGGAAAATTTGTGCCTGAGTCCTTTTTTTCGTCCCAATCATCTCACCATGCATCAACAGGCACGAAAGCGTCGGAAATTTGGTATCTTTTGACAGCGTCAAAAATTTCGCGTTTTTTGACCTTCTTGGCTGAAAACACGAGTAAAAGGCGCGCGAGCGAAATTTCGCACCCCCGGAAAATTTGCGCATGAGTCCTTTTTTTCGTCCCAATCATCTCACCATGCATCAACAGGCACGAAAGCGTCGAAAATTTGGCATCTTTTGACAGCGTAAAAAATTTCGCGTTTTTTGACCTTCTTGGCTGAAAACACGAGTAAAAGGCGCGCGCGACATTTCGCACCCCCGGAAAATTTGCTCCTGAGTCCTTTTTTTCGTCCCAATCATCTCACCATGCACCAACAGGCACGAAAGCGTCAAAAATTTGGCATCTTTTGACAGCGTCAAAAATTTCGCATTTTTTTGACCTTCTTGTCTGAAAACACGAGGAAAAGGCGCGCACGCGAAATTTCGCACCCCCGAAAAATTTTTGACTGAGTCCTTTTTTTCGTCCCAATCATCTCACCATGCATCAACAGGCACGAAAGCGTCGAAAATTTGGCATCTTTTGACAGCGTCAAAAATTTCGCATTTTTTGACCTTCTTGGCTGAAAACACGAGTAAAAGGCGCGCGGGCGAATTTTCGCACCCCCGGAAAATTTGCGCCTGAGTCCTTTTTTTCGTCCCAATCATCTCACCATGCATCAACAGGCACGAAAGCGTCGGAAATTTGGCATCTTTTGACAGCGTCAAAAATTTCGCGTTTTTTGAACTTCTTGGCTGAAAACACGAGTAAAAGGCGCGCGCGCGAAATTTCGCACCCCCGGAAAATTTTTGACTGTCCTTTTTTCGTCCCAATAATCTCACCATGCATGAACATGCACGAAAGCGTCGGAAATTTGGCATCTTTTGACAGCGTCAAAAATTTCGCGTTTTTTGACCTTCTTGGCTGAAAACACGAGTAAAAGGCGCGCGTGCGAAATTCGCACCCCCGGAAAATTTGCGCATGAGTCCTTTTTTCGTCCCAATCATCTCACGATGCATCAACAGGCACGAAAGCGTCGAAAATTTGGCATCTTTTGACAGCGTAAATAATTTCGCGTTTTTTGACCTTCTTAGCTGAAAACACGAGTAAAAGGCGCGCGCGCGAAATTTCGCACCCCCGGAAAATTTTCGCCTGAGTCCTTTTTTTCGTCCCAATCATCTCACCATGCATCAACAGGCACGAAAGCGTCGAAAATTTGGCATCTTTTGACAGCGTCAAAAATTTCGCATTTTTTGACCTTCTTGGCTGAAAACACGAGTAAAAGGCGCGCGCGAAATTTCGCACCCCCGGAAAATTTGCGCCTGAGTCCTTTTTTTCGTCCCAATCATCTCACCATGCATCAACAGGCACGAAAGCGTCAAAAATTTGGCATCTTTTGACAGCGTCAAAAATTTCGCGTTTTTTTACCTTCTTGGCTGAAAACACGAGTAAAAGGCGCGCACGCGAAATTTCACACCCCCGAAAAATTTTTGACTGAGTCCTTTTTTTCGTCCCAATCATCTCACCATGCATCAACAGGCACGAAAGCGTCGAAAATTTGGCATCTTTTGACAGCGTCAAAAATTTCGCATTTTTTGACCTTCTTGGCTGAAAACACGAGTAAAAGGCGCGCGCGCGAATTTTCGCACCCCCGGAAAATTTGCGCCTGAGTCCTTTTTTTCGTCCCAATCATCTCACCATGCATCAACAGGCACGAAAGCGTCGGAAATTTGGCATCTTTTGACAGCGTCAAAAATTTCGCGTTTTTTGACCTTCTTGGCTGAAAACACGAGTAAAAGGCGCGCGAGCGAAATTTCGCACCCCCGGAAAATTTGCGCATGAGTCCTTTTTTTCGTCCCAATCATCTCACCATGCATCAACAGGCACGAAAGCGTCGAAAATTTGGCATCTTTTGACAGCGTCAAAAATTTCGCGTTTTTTGACCTTCTTGGCTGAAAACACGAGTAAAAGGCGCGCGCGAAATTTCGCACCCCCGGAAAATTTGCTCCTGAGTCCTTTTTTTCGTCCCAATCATCTCACCATGCACCAACAGGCACGAAAGCGTAAAAAATTTGGCATCTTTTGACAGCGTCAAAAATTTCGCGTTTTTTTATCTTCTTGTCTGAAAACACGAGTAAAAGGCGCGCGCGCGAATTCTCGCACCCCCGGAAAATTTGCGCCTGAGTCCTTTTTTTCGTCCCAATCATCTCACCATGCATCAACAGGCACGAAAGCGTCGGAAATTTGGCATCTTTTGACAGCGTCAAAAATTTCGCGTTTTTTGACCTTCTTGGCTGAAAACACGAGTAAAAGGCGCGCGAGCGAAATTTCGCACCCCCGGAAAATTTGCGCATGATCCTTTTTTTCGTCCCAATCATCTCACCATGCATCAACAGGCACGAAAGCGTCGAAAAGTAGGCATCTTTTGACAGCGTCAAAATTTTCGCATTTTTTGACCTTCTTGGCTGAAAAAACGAGTAAAAGGCGCGCGCGAAATTTCGCACCCCCGGAAAATTTGCGCCTGAGTCCTTTTTTTCGTCCCAATCATCTCACCATGCATCAACAGGCACGAAAGCATCGAAAATTTGGCATCTTTTGACAGCGTCAAAAATTTCGCATTTTTTGACCTTCTTGGCTGAAAACACGAGTAAAAGGCGCGCGAGCGAAATTTCGCACCCCCGAAAAATTTGCGCATGAGTCCTTTTTTTCGTCCCAATCATCTCACCATGCATCAACAGGCACGAAAGCGTCGAAAATTTGGCATCTTTTGACAGCGTCAAAAATTTCGCGTTTTTTGACCTTCTTGGCTGAAAACACGAGTAAAAGGCGCGCGCGAAATTTCGCACCCCCGGAAAATTTGCGCCTGAGTCCTTTTTTTCGTCCCCATCATCTCACCATGCAACAACAGGCACGAAAGCGTAAAAAATTTGGCATCTTTTGACAGCGTAAAAAATTTCGCATTTTTTTACCTTCTTGGCTGAAAACACGAGTAAAAGGCGCGCACGCGAAATTTCGCACCCCCGGAAAATTTGTGCCTGAGTCCTTTTTTCGTCCCAATCATCTCACCATGCATCAACAGGAACGAAAGCGTCAAAAATTTGGCATCTTTTGACAGCGTCAAAAATTTCGCGTTTTTTTACCTTCTTGGCTGAAAACAAGAGTAAAAGGCGCGCACGCGAAATTTCACACCCCCGAAAAATTTTTGACTGAGTCCTTTTTTTCGTCCCAATCATCTCACCATGCATCAACAGGCACGAAAGCGTCGAAAATTTGGCATCTTTTGACAGCGTCAAAAATTTCGCATTTTTTGACCTTCTTGGCTGAAAACACGAGTAAAAGGCGCGCGCGCGAATTTTCGAACCCCCGGAAAATTTGCGCGTGAGTCCTTTTTTTCGTCCCAATCATCTCACCATGCATCAACAGGCACGAAAGCGTCAAAAATTTGGCATCTTTTGACAACGTCAAAAATTTCGCGTTTTTTGACCTTCTTGGCTGAAAACACGAGTAAAAGGCGCGCGAGCGAAATTTCGCACCCCCGGAAAATTTGCGCATGAGTCCTTTTTTTCGTCCCAATCATCTCACCATGCATCAACAGGCACGAAAGCGTCGAAAATTTGGCATCTTTTGACAGCGTCAAAAATTTCGCGTTTTTTGACCTTCTTGGCTGAAAACACGAGTAAAAGGCGCGCGCGAAATTTCGCACCCCCGGAAAATTTGCTCCTGAGTCCTTTTTTTCGTCCCAATCATCTCACCATGCACCAACAGGCACGAAAGCGTAAAAAATTTGGCATCTTTTGACAGCGTCAAAAATTTCGCGTTTTTTTATCTTCTTGTCTGAAAACACGAGGAAAAGGCGCGCACGCGAAATTTCGCACCCCCGAAAAATTTTTGACTGAGTCCTTTTTTTCGTCCCAATCATCTCACCATGCATCAACAGGCACGAAAGCGTCGAAAATTTGGCATCTTTTGACAGCGTCAAAAATTTCGCATTTTTTGACCTTCTTGGCTGAAAACACGAGTAAAAGGCGCGCGCGAAATTTCGCACCCCCGGAAAATTTGCGCCTGAGTCCTTTTTTTCGTCCCAATCATCTCACCATGCATCAACAGGCACGAAAGCGTCAAAAATTTGGCATCTTTTGACAGCGTCAAAAATTTCGCGTTTTTTTACCTTCTTGGCTGAAAACACGAGTAAAAGGCGCGCACGCGAAATTTCACACCCCCGAAAAATTTTTGACTGAGTCCTTTTTTTCGTCCCAATCATCTCACCATGCATCAACAGGCACGAAAGCGTCGAAAATTTGGCATCTTTTGACAGCGTCAAAAATTTCGCATTTTTTGACCTTCTTGGCTGAAAACACGAGTAAAAGGCGCGCGCGCGAATTTTCGCACCCCCGGAAAATTTGCGCCTGAGTCCTTTTTTTCGTCCCAATCATCTCACCATGCATCAACAGGCACGAAAGCGTCGGAAATTTGGCATCTTTTGACAGCGTCAAAAATTTCGCGTTTTTTGACCTTCTTGGCTGAAAACACGAGTAAAAGGCGCGCGAGCGAAATTTCGCACCCCCGGAAAATTTGCGCATGAGTCCTTTTTTTCGTCCCAATCATCTCACCATGCATCAACAGGCACGAAAGCGTCGAAAATTTGGCATCTTTTGACAGCGTCAAAAATTTCGCGTTTTTTGACCTTCTTGGCTGAAAACACGAGTAAAAGGCGCGCGCGAAATTTCGCACCCCCGGAAAATTTGCTCCTGAGTCCTTTTTTTCGTCCCAATCATCTCACCATGCACCAACAGGCACGAAAGCGTAAAAAATTTGGCATCTTTTGACAGCGTCAAAAATTTCGCGTTTTTTTATCTTCTTGTCTGAAAACACGAGTAAAAGGCGCGCGCGCGAATTCTCGCACCCCCGGAAAATTTGCGCCTGAGTCCTTTTTTTCGTCCCAATCATCTCACCATGCATCAACAGGCACGAAAGCGTCGGAAATTTGGCATCTTTTGACAGCGTCAAAAATTTCGCGTTTTTTGACCTTCTTGGCTGAAAACACGAGTAAAAGGCGCGCGAGCGAAATTTCGCACCCCCGAAAAATTTTTGACTGAGTCCTTTTTTTCGTCCCAATCATCTCACCATGCATCAACAGGCACGAAAGCGTCGGAAATTTGGCATCTTTTGACAGCGTCAAAAATTTCGCGTTTTTTTACCTTCTTGGCTGAAAACACGAGTAAAAGGCGCGCGAGCGAAATTTCGCACCCCCGAAAAATTTGCGCATGAGTCCTTTTTTTCGTCCCAATCATCTCACCATGCATCAACAGGCACGAAAGCGTCGAAAATTTGGCATCTTTTGACAGCGTCAAAAATTTCGCGTTTTTTGACCTTCTTGGCTGAAAACACGAGTAAAAGGCGCGCGCGAAATTTCGCACCCCCGGAAAATTTGCGCCTGAGTCCTTTTTTTCGTCCCCATCATCTCACCATGCAACAACAGGCACGAAAGCGTAAAAAATTTGGCATCTTTTGACAGCGTCAAAAATTTCGCATTTTTTTACCTTCTTGGCTGAAAACATGAGTAAAAGGCGCGCGCGCGAAATTTCGCACCCCGGAAAATTTGCGCCTGAGTCCTTTTTTTCGTCCCAATCATCTCACCATGCATCAACAGGCACGAAAGCGTCGAAAATTTGGCATCTTTTGACAGCATCAAAAATTTTGCATTTTTTGACCTTCTTGGCTGAAAACACGAGTAAAAGGCGCGCACGCGAAATTTCGCACCCCCGAAAAATTTTTGACTGAGTCCTTTTTTTCGTCCCAATCATCTCACCATGCATCAACAGGCACGAAAGCGTCGGAAATTTGGCATCTTTTGACAGCGTCAAAAATTTCGCGTTTTTTTACCTTCTTGGCTGAAAACACGAGTAAAAGGCGCGCGAGCGAAATTTCGCACCCCCGAAAAATTTGCGCATGAGTCCTTTTTTTCGTCCCAATCATCTCACCATGCATCAACAGGCACGAAAGCGTAAAAAATTTGGCATCTTTTGACAGCGTCAAAAATTTCGCGTTTTTTGACCTTCTTGGCTGAAAACACGAGTAAAAGGCGCGCGCGAAATTTCGCACCCCCGGAAAATTTGCGCCTGAGTCCTTTTTTTCGTCCCCATCATCTCACCATGCAACAACAGGCACGAAAGCGTCGAAAATTTGGCATCTTTTGACAGCGTCAAAAATTTCGCGTTTTTTGACCTTCTTGGCTGAAAACACGAGTAAAAGGCGTGCGTGCGAAATTCGGACCCCCGGAAAATTTGCGCATGAGTCCTTTTTTCGTCCCAATCATCTCACGATGCATCAACAGACACGAAAGCGTCGAAAATTTGGCATCTTTTGACAGCGTAAATAATTTCGCGTTTTTTGACCTTCTTAGCTGAAAACACGAGTAAAAGGCGCGCTCGCGAAATTTCGCACCCCCGGAAAATTTTCGCCTGAGTCCTTTTTTTCGTCCCAATCATCTCACCATGCATCAACAGGCACGAAAGCGTCGAAAATTTGGCATCTTTTGACAGCGTCAAAAATTTCGCGTTTTTTTACCTTCTTGGCTGAAAACACGAGTAAAAAGCGCGCACGCGAAATTTCGCACCCCCGAAAAATTTTTGACTGAGTCCTTTTTTTCGTCCCAATCATCTCACCATGCATCAACAGGCACGAAAGCGTCGGAAATTTGGCATCTTTTGACAGCGTCAAAAATTTCGCGTTTTTTTACCTTCTTGGCTGAAAACACGAGTAAAAGGCGCGCGAGCGAAATTTCGCACCCCCGGAAAATTTGCGCATGAGTCCTTTTTTTCGTCCCAATCATCTCACCATGCATCAACAGGCACGAAAGCGTCGAAAATTTGGCATCTTTTGACAGCGTCAAAAATTTCGCGTTTTTTGAACTTCTTGGCTGAAAACACGAGGAAAAGGCGCGCGCGCGAAATTTCGCACCCTCGGAAAATTTTTGACTGAGTCCTTTTTTCGTCCCAATCATCTCACCATGCATCAACAGGCACGAAAGCATCGAAAATTTGGCATCTTTTGACAGCGTCAAAAATTTCGCGTTTTTTGACCTTCTTAGCTGAAAACACGAGTAAAAGGCGAGCGCGCGAAATTTCACACCCCCGGAAAATTTTCGCCTGAGTCCTTTTTTCGTCCCAATCATCTCACCATGCATCAACAGGCACGAAAGCGTCGAAAATTTGGCATCTTTTGACAGCGTCAAAAATTTCGCATTTTTTGACCTTCTTGGCTGAAAACACGAGTAAGCGCCGCGCGCGAAATTTCGCACCCCCGGAAAATTTGCGCCTGAGTCCTTTTTTTCGTCCCCATCATCTCACCATGCAACAACAGGCACGAAAGCGTAAAAAATTTGGCGTCTTTTGACAGCGTCAAAAATTTCGCATTTTTTTACCTTCTTGGCTGAAAACATGAGTAAAAGGCGCGCACGCGAAATTTCGCACCCCCGGAAAATTTGCGCCTGAGTCCTTTTTTCGTCCCAATCATCTCACCATGCATCAACAGGCACGAAAGCGTCAAAAATTTGGCATCTTTTGACAGCGTCAAAAATTTCGCGTTTTTTTACCTTCTTGGCTGAAAACACGAGTAAAAGGCGCGCACGCGAAATTTCGCACCCCCGAAAAATTTTTGACTGAGTCCTTTTTTTCGTCCCAATCATCTCACCATGCATCAACAGGCACGAAAGCGTCGAAAATTTGGCATCTTTTGACAGCATCAAAAATTTCGCATTTTTTGACCTTCTTGGCTGAAAACACGAGTAAAAGGCGCGCACGCGAATTTTCGCACCCCCGGAAAATTTGCGCCTGAGTCCTATTTTTCGTCCCAATCATCTCACCATGCATCAACATGCACGAAAGCGTCGGAAATTTGGCATCTTTTGACAGCGTCAAAAATTTCGCGTTTTTTGACATTCTTGGCTGAAAACACGAGTAAAAGGCGCGCGTGCGAAATTCGCACCCCCGGAAAATTTGCGCATGAGTCCTTTTTTCGTCCCAATCATCTCACGATGCATCAACAGGCACGAAAGCGTGAAAATTTGGCATCTTTTGACAGCGTAAAAAATTTCGCGTTTTTTGACCTTCTTAGCTGAAAACACGAGGAAAAGGCGCGCGAGCGAAATTTCGCACCCCCGGAAAATTTGCGCCTGAGTCCTTTTTTTCGTCCCAATCATCTCACCATGCATCAACAGGCACGAAAGCGTCGAAAATTTGGCATCTTTTGACAGCGTCAAAAATTTCGCATTTTTTGACCTTCTTGGCTGAAAACACGAGTAACAGGCTCGCGCGCGAAATTTCGCAACCCCGTAAAATTTTTGACTGAGTCCTTTTTTTCGTCCCAATCATCTCACCATGCATCAACAGGCACGAAAGCGTCGAAAATTTGGCATCTTTTGATAGCGTCAAAAATTTCGCATTTTTTGACCTTCTTGGCTGAAAACACGAGTAAGAGGCGCGCGCGCGAAATTTTGCACCCCCGGAAAATTTGCGCCTAAGTCCTTTTTTTCGTCCCAATCATCTCACCATGCATCAACGGGCACGAAAGCGTCGAAAATTTGGCATCTTTTGACAGCGTCAAAAATTTCGCATTTTTTGACCTTCTTGGCTGAAAACACGAGTAAAAGGCGCTCGCGCGAAATTTCGCACCCCCGGAAAATTTGCGCCTGAGTCCTTTTTTTCGTCCCAATCATCTCACCATGCATCAACAGGCATGAAAGCGTCGAAAATTTGGCATCTTTTGACAGCGTCAAAAATTTCGCGTTTTTTGACCTTCTTGGCAGAAAACACGAGTAAAAGGCGCGCGCGTGAAATTTTGCACCCCCGGATAATTTGCGCCTGAGTCCTTTTTTTCGTCCCAATCATCTCACCATGCATCAACAGGCACGAAAGCGTCGAAAATTTGGCATCTTTTGACAGCGTCAAAAATTTCGCATTTTTTGACCTTCTTGGCTGAAAACACAAGTAACAGGCGCGCGCGCGAAATTTCGCAACCCCGGAAAATTTGCGCCTGAGTCCTTTATTTCGTCCCAATCATCTCACTATGCATCAACAGGCACGAAAGCGTCGGAAATTTGGCATCTTTTGACAGCATCAAAAATTTCGCATTTTTTGACCTTCTTGGCAGAAAACACGAGTAAAAGGCGCGCGCGCGAAATTTCGCACCCCCGGAAAATTTTTGATTGAGTCCTTTTTTTCGTCCCAATCATCTCACCATGCATCAACAGGCACGAAAGCATCGAAAATTTGGCATCTTTTGACAGCGTCAAAAATTTCGCATTTTTTGACCTTCTTGGCTGAAAACACGAGTAAAAGGCGCGCGCGCGAAATTTCGCAACACCGGAAGATTTGCGCCTGAGTCCTTTTTTTCGTCCCAATCATCTCACCATGCATCAACAGGCACGAAAGCGTCGAAAATTTGGCATCTTTTGACAGCGTCAAAAATTTCGCGTTTTTTGACCTTCTTGGCTGAAAACACGAGTAAAAGGCGCGCGCGCGAAATTTCGCACCACCGGAAAATTTGCGCATGAGTCCTTTTTTTCGTCCCAATCGTCTCACCATGCATCAACAGGCACGAAAGCGTCGAAAATTTGGCATCTTTTGACAGCGTCAAAAATTTCGCATTTTTTGACCTTCTTGGCTGAAAACACGAGTAAAAGGCGCGCGCGCGAAATTTCGCACCTCGGGAAAATTTGCGCCTGAGTCCTTTTTTTCGTCCCAATCATCTCACCATGCATCAACAGGCACGAAAGCGTCGAAAATTTGGCATCTTTTGACAGCGTCAAAAATTTCGCGTTTTTTGACCTTCTTGGCTGAAAACACGAGTAAAAGGCGCGCGCGCGAAATTTCGCACCCCCGAAAAATTTTTGACTGAGTCATTTTTTTCGTCCCAATCATCTCACCATGCATCAACAGGCACGAAAGCGTCAAAAATTTGGCATCTTTTGACAGCGTCAAAAATTTCGCATTTTTTGACCTTCTTGGCTGAAAACATGAGTAAAAGGCACGCGCGCGAAATTTCGCACCCCCGGAAAATTTTTGACTGAGTCCTTTTTTTCGTCCCAATCATCTCACCATGCATCAACAGGCACGAAAGCATCGAAAATTTGGCATCTTTTGACAGCGTCAAAAATTTCGCATTTTTTGACCTGCTAGGCTGAAAACACGAGTAAAAGGCGCGCGCGCGAAATTTCGCACCTCCGGAAAATTTGCGCCTGAGTCCTTTTTTTCGTCCCAATCATCTCACCATGCATCAACAGGCACAAAAGCATCCAAAATTTGGCATCTTTTGACAGCGTCAAAAATTTCGCGTTTTTTTACCTTCTTGGCTGAAAACACGAGTAAAAGGCGCGCGCCCGAAATTTCGCACCCCCGGAAAATTTGCGCCTGAGTCCTTTTTTTCGTCCCAATCATCTCACCATGCATCAACAGGCACGAAAGCGTCGAAAATTTGGCATCTTTTGACAGCGTCAAAAATTTCGCATTTTTTGACCTTCTTGGCTGAAAACACGAGTAAAAGGAGCGCGCGCGAAATTTCGCACCCCCGGATAATTTGCGCCTGAGTCCTTTTTTTCGTCCCAATCATCTCACCATGCATCAACAGGCACGAAAGCGTCAAAAATTTGGCATCTTTTGACAGCGTCAAAAATTTCGCGTTTTTTGACCTTCTTGGCTGAAAACACGAGTAAAAGGCGCGCGCGCGAAATTTCGCACCTCCGGAAAATTTGCGCCTGCGTCCTTTTTTTCGTCCCAATCATCTCACCATGCATCAACAGGCACGAAAGCGTCGAAAATTTGGCATCTTTTGAAAGCGTCAAAAATTTCGCGTTTTTTGACCTTCTTGGCTGAAAACACGAGTAAAAGGCGCGCGCGCGAAATTTTGCACCCCCGGAAAATTTGCGCATGAGTCATTTTTTTCGTCCCAATCATCTCACCATGCATCAACAGGCACGAAAGCGTCGAAAATTTGGCATCTTTTGACAGCGTCAAAAATTTCGCATTTTTTGACCTTCTTGGCTGAAAACACGAGTAACAGGCGCGCGCGCGAAATTTCGCAACCCCGTAAAATTTTTGACTGAGTCCTTTTTTTCGTCCCAATCATCTCACCATGCATCAACAGGCACGAAAGCATCGAAAATTTGGCATCTTTTGACAGCGTCAATAATTTCGCGTTTTTTGACCTTGTTGGCTTGAAACACGAGTAAAAGGCGCGCGCGCGAAATTTCGCACCCCCGGAAAATTTGCGTCTGAGTCCTTTTTTTCGTCCCAATCATCTCACCATGCATCAACAGGCACGAAAGCGTCGAAATTTTGGCATCTTTTGACAGCGTCAAAAATTTCGCGTTTTTTGACCTTCTTGGTTGAAAACACGAGTAAAAGGCGCGCGCGCGAAATTTCGCACCCCCGGAAAATTTGCGCATGAGTCCTTTTTTTCGTCCCAATCATCTCACCATGCATCAACAGGCACGAAAGCTTCGAAAATTTGGCATCTTTTGACAGCGTAAAAAATTTCGCGTTTTTTGAGCTTCTTAGCTGAAAACACGAGTAAAAGGCGCGCGCGCGAAATTTTGCACCCCCGGAAAATTTTCGACTGAGTCCTTTTTTTCGTCCCAATCATCTCACCATGCATCAACATGCACGAAAGCGTCGAAAATTTGGCATCTTTTGACAGCGTCAAAAATTTCGCGTTTTTTGACCTTCTTGGTTGAAAACACGAGTAAATGGCGCGCGCGCGAAATTTCGCACCCCCGGAAAATTTTTGACTGAGTCCTTTTTTTCGACCCAATCATCTCACCATGCATCAACAGGCACGAAAGCATCGAAAATTTGGCATCTTTTGACAGCGTCAAAAATTTCGCATTTTTTGACCTTCTTGGCTGAAAACACGAGTAAAAGGCGCGCGCGCGAAATTTCGCACCTCCGGAAAATTTGCGCCTGAGTCCTTTTTTTCGTCCCAATCATCTCACCATGCATCAACAGGCACGAAAGCGTCGAAAATTTGGCATCTTTTGACAGCGTCAATAATTTCGCGTTTTTTGACCTTCTTGGCTGAAAACACGAGTAAAAGGCGCGCGCGCGAAATTTCGCACCCCCGAAAAATTTTTGACTGAGTCATTTTTTTCGTCCCAATCATCTCACCATGCATCAACAGGCACGAAAGCGTAAAAAATTTGGCATCTTTTGACAGCGTCAAAAATTTCGCATTTTTTGACCTTCTTGGCTGAAAACATGAGTAAAAGGCACGCGCGCGAAATTTCGCACCCCCGGAAAATTTTTGACTGAGTCCTTTTTTTCGTCCCAATCATCTCACCATGCATCAACAGGCACGAAAGCATCGAAAATTTGGCATCTTTTGACAGCGTCAAAAATTTCGCATTTTTTGACCTGCTTGGCTGAAAACACGAGTAAAAGGCGCGCGCGCGAAATTTCGCACCTCCGGAAAATTTGCGCCTGAGTCCTTTTTTTCGTCCCAATCATCTCACCATGCATCAACAGGCACAAAAGCGTCCAAAATTTGGCATCTTTTGACAGCGTCAAAAATTTCGCGTTTTTTTACCTTCTTGGCTGAAAACACGAGTAAAAGGCGCGCGCCCGAAATTTCGCACCCCCGGAAAATTTGCGCCTGAGTCCTTTTTTTCGTCCCAATCATCTCACCATGCATCAACAGGCACGAAAGCGTCGAAAATTTGGCATCTTTTGACAGCGTCAAAAATTTCGCATTTTTTTACCTTCTTGGCTGAAAACAGGAGTAACAGGCGCGCGCGCGAAATTTCGCACCCCCGGAAAATTTTTGACTGAGTCCTCTTTTTCGTCCCAATCATCTCACCATGCATCAACAGGAACAAAAGCGTCGAAAATTTGGCATCTTTGGACAGCGTCAAAAATTTCGCATTTTTTGACCTTCTTGGCTGAAAACACGAGTAAAAGGAGCGCGCGCGAAATTTCGCACCCCCGGATAATTTGCGCCTGAGTCCTTTTTTTCGTCCCAATCATCTCACCATGCATCAACAGGCACGAAAGCGTCAAAAATTTGGCATCTTTTGACAGCGTCAAAAATTTCGCGTTTTTTGACCTTCTTGGCTGAAAACACGAGTAAAAGGCGCGCGCGCGAAATTTCGCACCTCCGGAAAATTTGCGCCTGCGTCCTTTTTTTCGTCCCAATCATCTCACCATGCATCAACAGGCACGAAAGCGTCGAAAATTTGGCATCTTTTGAAAGCGTCAAAAATTTCGCGTTTTTTGACCTTCTTGGCTGAAAACACGAGTAAAAGGCGCGCGCGCGAAATTTCGCACCACCGGAAAATTTGCGCATGAGTCCTTTTTTTCGTCCCAATCGTCTCACCATGCATCAACAGGCATGAAAGCGTCGAAAATTTGGCATCTTTTGACAGCGTAAAAAATTTCGCATTTTTTGACCTTCTTGGCTGAAAACACGAGTAAAAGGCGCGCGCGCGAAATTTCGCACCCCCGGAAAATTTACGCCTGAGTCCTTTTTTTCGTCCCAATCATCTCACCATGCATCAACAGGCACGAAAGCGTCGAAAATTTGGCATCTTTTGACAGCGTCAAAAATTTCGCGTTTTTTTACCTTCTTGGTTGAAAACACGAGTAAAATGCGCGCGCGCGAAATTTCGCACCCCCGGAAAATTTGCGCATGAGTCCTTTTTTTCGTCCCAATCATCTCACCATGCATCAACAAGCACGAAAGCGTCGAAAATTTGGCATCTTTTGACAGCGTCAAAAATTTCGCGTTTTTTGACCTTCTTGGTTGAAAACACGAGTAAAAGGCGCGCGCGCGAAATTTCGCACCCCCGGAAAATTTGCGCCTGAGTCCTTTTTTTCGTCCCAATCATCTCACCATGCATCAACAGGCACAAAAGCGTCGAAAATTTGGCATCTTTTGACAGCGTCAAAAATTTCACGTTTTTTGACCTTCTTGGCTGAGAACACGAGTAAAAGGCACGCGCGCGAAATTTCGCACCCCCGGAAAATTTTTGACTGAGTCCTTTTTTTCGTCCCAATCATCTCACCATGCATCAACAGGCACGAAAGCATCGAAAATTTGGCATCTTTTGACAGCGTCAAAAATTTCGCATTTTTTGACCTTCTTGGTTGAAAACACGAGTAAAAGGCGCGCGCGCGAAATTTCGCACCTCCGGAAAATTTGCGCCTGAGTCCTTTTTTTCGTCCCAATCATCTCACCATGCATCAACAGGCACAAAAGCGTCGAAAATTTGGCATCTTTTGACAGCGTCAAAAATTTCGCATTTTTTTACCTTCTTGGCTGAAAACACGAGTAAAAGGCGCGCGCGCGAAATTTCGCACCCCCGGAAAATTTGCGCCTGAGTCCTTTTTTTCGTCCCAATCATCTCACCATGCATCAACATGCACGAAAGCGTCGAAAATTTGGCATCTTTTGATAGCGTCAAAAATTTCGCGTTTTTTAACCTTCTTGGCTGAAAACACGAGTAAAACGCACGCGCGCGAAATTTCGCACCCCCGGAAAATTTGCGCCTGAGTCCTTTTTTTCGTCCCAATCATCTCACCATGCATCAACATGCATGAAAGCGTCGAAAATTTGGCATCTTTTGACAGCGTCAAAAATTTCGCGTTTTTTGACCTTCTTGGCTGAAAACACGAGTAAAAGGCGCGCGCGCGAAATTTTGCACCCCCGGAAAATTTGCGCATGAGTCCTTTTTTTCGTCCCAATCATCTCACCATGCATCAACAGGCACGAAAGCGTCGAAAATTTGGCATCTTTTGACAGCGTCAAAAATTTCGCATTTTTTGACCTTCTTGGCTGAAAACACGAGTAACAGGCGCGCGCGCGAAATTTCGCAACCCCGTAAAATTTTTGACTGAGTCCTTTTTTTCGTCCCAATCATCTCACCATGCATCAACAGGCACGAAAGCATCGAAAATTTGGCATCTTTTGACAGCGTCAATAATTTCGCGTTTTTTGACCTTGTTGGCTTGAAACACGAGTAAAAGGCGCGCGCGCGAAATTTCGCACCCCCGGAAAATTTGCGTCTGAGTCCTTTTTTTCGTCCCAATCATCTCATCATGCATCAACAGGCACGAAAGCGTCGAAATTTTGGCATCTTTTGACAGCGTCAAAAATTTCGCGTTTTTTGACCTTCTTGGTTGAAAACACGAGTAAAAGGCGCGCGCGCGAAATTTCGCACCCCCGGAAAATTTGCGCATGAGTCCTTTTTTTCGTCCCAATCATCTCACCATGCATCAACAGGCACGAAAGCTTCGAAAATTTGGCATCTTTTGACAGCGTAAAAAATTTCGCGTTTTTTGACCTTCTTAGCTGAAAACACGAGTAAAAGTCGCGCGCGCGAAATTTTGCACCCCCGGAAAATTTTCGACTGAGTCCTTTTTTTCGTCCCAATCATCTCACCATGCATCAACATGCACGAAAGCGTCGAAAATTTGGCATCTTTTGACAGCGTCAAAAATTTCGCGTTTTTTGACCTTCTTGGTTGAAAACACGAGTAAATGGCGCGCGCGCGAAATTTCGCACCTCCGGAAAATTTGCGCCTGAGTCCTTTTTTTCGTCCCAATCATCTCACCATGCATCAACAGGCACGAAAGCGTCGAAAATTTGGCATCTTTTGACAGCGTCAATAATTTCGCGTTTTTTGACCTTCTTGGCTGAAAACACGAGTAAAAGGCGCGCGCGCGAAATTTCGCACCCCCGAAAAATTTTTGACTGAGTCATTTTTTTCGTCCCAATCATCTCACCATGCATCAACAGGCACGAAAGCGTAAAAAATTTGGCATCTTTTGACAGCGTCAAAAATTTCGCATTTTTTGACCTTCTTGGCTGAAAACATGAGTAAAAGGCACGCGCGCGAAATTTCGCACCCCCGGAAAATTTTTGACTGAGTCCTTTTTTTCGTCCCAATCATCTCACCATGCATCAACAGGCACGAAAGCATCGAAAATTTGGCATCTTTTGACAGCGTCAAAAATTTCGCATTTTTTGACCTGCTTGGCTGAAAACACGAGTAAAAGGCGCGCGCGCGAAATTTCGCACCTCCGGAAAATTTGCGCCTGAGTCCTTTTTTTCGTCCCAATCATCTCACCATGCATCAACAGGCACAAAAGCGTCCAAAATTTGGCATCTTTTGACAGCGTCAAAAATTTCGCGTTTTTTTACCTTCTTGGCTGAAAACACGAGTAAAAGGCGCGCGCCCGAAATTTCGCACCCCCGGAAAATTTGCGCCTGAGTCCTTTTTTTCGTCCCAATCATCTCACCATGCATCAACAGGCACGAAAGCGTCGAAAATTTGGCATCTTTTGACAGCGTCAAAAATTTCGCATTTTTTTACCTTCTTGGCTGAAAACAGGAGTAACAGGCGCGCGCGCGAAATTTCGCACCCCCGGAAAATTTTTGACTGAGTCCTTTTTTTCGTCCCAATCATCTCACCATGCATCAACAGGAACAAAAGCGTCGAAAATTTGGCATCTTTTGACAGCGTCAAAAATTTCGCATTTTTTGACCTTCTTGGCTGAAAACACGAGTAAAAGGAGCGCGCGCGAAATTTCGCACCCCCGGATAATTTGCGCCTGAGTCCTTTTTTTCGTCCCAATCATCTCACCATGCATCAACAGGCACGAAAGCGTCAAAAATTTGGCATCTTTTGACAGCGTCAAAAATTTCGCGTTTTTTAACCTTCTTGGCTGAAAACACGAGTAAAAGGCGCGCGCGCGAAATTTCGCACCTCCGGAAAATTTGCGCCTGCGTCCTTTTTTTCGTCCCAATCATCTCACCATGCATCAACAGGCACGAAAGCGTCGAAAATTTGGCATCTTTTGAAAGCGTCAAAAATTTCGCGTTTTTTGACCTTCTTGGCTGAAAACACGAGTAAAAGGCGCGCGCGCGAAATTTCGCACCACCGGAAAATTTGCGCATGAGTCCTTTTTTTCGTCCCAATCGTCTCACCATGCATCAACAGGCATGAAAGCGTCGAAAATTTGGCATCTTTTGACAGCGTAAAAAATTTCGCATTTTTTGACCTTCTTGGCTGAAAACACGAGTAAAAGGCGCGCGCGCGAAATTTCGCACCCCCGGAAAATTTACGCCTGAGTCCTTTTTTTCGTCCCAATCATCTCACCATGCATCAACAGGCACGAAAGCGTCGAAAATTTGGCATCTTTTGACAGCGTCAAAAATTTCGCGTTTTTTGACCTTCTTGGCTGAAAACACGAGTAAAAGGCGCGCGCTCGAAATTTCGCACCCCCGGAAAATTTGCGCATGAGTCCTTTTTTTCGTTCCAATCATCTCACCATGCATCAACAGGCACGAAAGCGTCGAAAATTTGGCATCTTTTGACAGCGTCAAAAATTTCGCGTTTTTTGACCTTCTTGGCTGAAAACACGAGTAAAAGGCGCGCGCGTGAAATTTCGCACCACCGGAAAATTTGCGCATGAGTCCTTTTTTTCGTCCCAATCGTCTCACCATGCATCAACAGGCATGAAAGCGTCGAAAATTTGGCATCTTTTGACAGCGTAAAAAATTTCGCATTTTTTGACCTTCTTGGCTGAAAACACGAGTAAAAGGCGCGCGCGCGAAATTTCGCACCCCCGGAAAATTTACGCCTGAGTCCTTTTTTTCGTCCCAATCATCTCACCATGCATCAACAGGCACGAAAGCGTCGAAAATTTGGCATCTTTTGACAGCGTCAAAAATTTCGCGTTTTTTGACCTTCTTGGTTGAAAACACGAGTAAAAGGCGCGCGCGCGAAATTTCGCACCCCCGGAAAATTTGCGCCTGAGTCCTTTTTTTCTTCCCAATCATCTCACCATGCATCAACAGGCACGAAAACGTCGAAAATTTGGCATCTTTTGACAGCGTCAAAAATTTCGCGTTTTTTGACCTTCTTGGCTGAAAACACGAGTAAAAGGCGCGCGCGCGAAATTTCGCACCTCCGGAAAATTTGCGCCTGCGTCCTTTTTTTCGTCCCAATCATCTCACCATGCATCAACAGGCACGAAAGCGTCGAAAATTTGGCATCTTTTGAAAGCGTCAAAAATTTCGCGTTTTTTGACCTTCTTGGCTGAAAACACGAGTAAAAGGCGCGCGCGCGAAATTTCGCACCACCGGAAAATTTGCGCATGAGTCCTTTTTTTCGTCCCAATCGTCTCACCATGCATCAACAGGCACGAAAGCGTCGAAAATTTGGCATCTTTTGACAGCGTCAAAAATTTCGCGTTTTTTAACCTTCTTGGCTGAAAACACGAGTAAAAGGCGCGCGCGCGAAATTTCGCACCTCCGGAAAATTTGCGCCTGCGTCCTTTTTTTCGTCCCAATCATCTCACCATGCATCAACAGGCACGAAAGCGTCGAAAATTTGGCATCTTTTGAAAGCGTCAAAAATTTCGCGTTTTTTGACCTTCTTGGCTGAAAACACGAGTAAAAGGCGCGCGCGCGAAATTTCGCACCACCGGAAAATTTGCGCATGAGTCCTTTTTTTCGTCCCAATCGTCTCACCATGCATCAACAGGCATGAAAGCGTCGAAAATTTGGCATCTTTTGACAGCGTAAAAAATTTCGCATTTTTTGACCTTCTTGGCTGAAAACACGAGTAAAAGGCGCGCGCGCGAAATTTCGCACCCCCGGAAAATTTACGCCTGAGTCCTTTTTTTCGTCCCAATCATCTCACCATGCATCAACAGGCACGAAAGCGTCGAAAATTTGGCATCTTTTGACAGCGTCAAAAATTTCGCGTTTTTTGACCTTCTTGGCTGAAAACACGAGTAAAAGGCGCGCGCTCGAAATTTCGCACCCCCGGAAAATTTGCGCATGAGTCCTTTTTTTCGTTCCAATCATCTCACCATGCATCAACAGGCACGAAAGCGTCGAAAATTTGGCATCTTTTGACAGCGTCAAAAATTTCGCGTTTTTTGACCTTCTTGGCTGAAAACACGAGTAAAAGGCGCGCGCGTGAAATTTCGCACCACCGGAAAATTTGCGCATGAGTCCTTTTTTTCGTCCCAATCGTCTCACCATGCATCAACAGGCATGAAAGCGTCGAAAATTTGGCATCTTTTGACAGCGTAAAAAATTTCGCATTTTTTGACCTTCTTGGCTGAAAACACGAGTAAAAGGCGCGCGCGCGAAATTTCGCACCCCCGGAAAATTTACGCCTGAGTCCTTTTTTTCGTCCCAATCATCTCACCATGCATCAACAGGCACGAAAGCGTCGAAAATTTGGCATCTTTTGACAGCGTCAAAAATTTCGCGTTTTTTGACCTTCTTGGTTGAAAACACGAGTAAAAGGCGCGCGCGCGAAATTTCGCACCCCCGGAAAATTTGCGCCTGAGTCCTTTTTTTCTTCCCAATCATCTCACCATGCATCAACAGGCACGAAAACGTCGAAAATTTGGCATCTTTTGACAGCGTCAAAAATTTCGCGTTTTTTGACCTTCTTGGCTGAAAACACGAGTAAAAGGCGCGCGCGCGAAATTTCGCACCTCCGGAAAATTTGCGCCTGCGTCCTTTTTTTCGTCCCAATCATCTCACCATGCATCAACAGGCACGAAAGCGTCGAAAATTTGGCATCTTTTGAAAGCGTCAAAAATTTCGCGTTTTTTGACCTTCTTGGCTGAAAACACGAGTAAAAGGCGCGCGCAGCGAAATTTCGCACCACCGGAAAATTTGCGCATGAGTCCTTTTTTTCGTCCCAATCGTCTCACCATGCATCAACAGGCACGAAAGCGTCGAAAATTTGGCATCTTTTGACAGCGTAAAAAATTTCGCATTTTTTGACCTTCTTGGCTGAAAACACGAGTAAAAGGCGCGCGCGCGAAATTTCGCACCCCCGGAAAATTTACGCCTGAGTCCTTTTTTTCGTCCCAATCATCTCACCATGCATCAACAAGCACGAAAGCGTCGAAAAGTTGGCATCTTTTGACAGCGTCAAAAATTTCGCGTTTTTTGACCTTCTTGGCTGAAAATACGAGTAAAAGGCGCGCGCGCGAAATTTCGCACCCCCGGAAAATTTGCGCATGAGTCCTTTTTTTCGTCCCAATCATCTCACCATGCATCAACAGACACGAAAGCGTCGAAAATTTGGCATCTTTTGACAGCGTCAAAAATTTCGCGTTTTTTGACCTTCTTGGCTGAAAACACGAGTAAAAGGAGCGCGCGCGAAATTTCGCACCCCCGGATAATTTGCGCCTGAGTCCTTTTTTTCGTCCCAATCATCTCACCATGCATCAACAGGCACGAAAGCGTCAAAAATTTGGCATCTTTTGACAGCGTCAAAAATTTCGCGTTTTTTAACCTTCTTGGCTGAAAACACGAGTAAAAGGCGCGCGCGCGAAATTTCG
Source organism: Pontederia crassipes (assembly GCA_030549335.1). Taxonomy (NCBI): domain Eukaryota; kingdom Viridiplantae; phylum Streptophyta; class Magnoliopsida; order Commelinales; family Pontederiaceae; genus Pontederia; species Pontederia crassipes. The sequence goes on from CM060197.1 coordinate 33,317,814, forward strand.
CACCTCCGGAAAATTTGCGCCTGCGTCCTTTTTTTCGTCCCAATCATCTCACCATGCATCAACAGGCACGAAAGCGTCGAAAATTTGGCATCTTTTGAAAGCGTCAAAAATTTCGCGTTTTTTGACCTTCTTGGCTGAAAACACGAGTAAAAGGCGCGCGCGCGAAATTTCGCACCACCGGAAAATTTGCGCATGAGTCCTTTTTTTCGTCCCAATCGTCTCACCATGCATCAACAGGCAAGAAAGCGTCGAAAATTTGGCATCTTTTGACAGCGTAAAAAATTTCGCATTTTTTGACCTTCTTGGCTGAAAACACGAGTAAAAGGCGCGCGCGCGAAATTTCGCACCCCCGGAAAATTTACGCCTGAGTCCTTTTTTTCGTCCCAATCATCTCACCATGCATCAACAGGCACGAAAGCGTCGAAAATTTGGCATCTTTTGACAGCGTCAAAAATTTCGCGTTTTTTGACCTTCTTGGCTGAAAACACGAGTAAAAGGCGCGCGCTCGAAATTTCGCACCCCCGGAAAATTTGCGCATGAGTCCTTTTTTTCGTTCCAATCATCTCACCATGCATCAACAGGCACGAAAGCGTCGAAAATTTGGCATCTTTTGACAGCGTCAAAAATTTCGCGTTTTTTGACCTTCTTGGCTGAAAACACGAGTAAAAGGCGCGCGCGTGAAATTTCGCACCACCGGAAAATTTGCGCATGAGTCCTTTTTTTCGTCCCAATCGTCTCACCATGCATCAACAGGCATGAAAGCGTCGAAAATTTGGCATCTTTTGACAGCGTAAAAAATTTCGCATTTTTTGACCTTCTTGGCTGAAAACACGAGTAAAAGGCGCGCGCGCGAAATTTCGCACCCCCGGAAAATTTACGCCTGAGTCCTTTTTTTCGTCCCAATCATCTCACCATGCATCAACAGGCACGAAAGCGTCGAAAATTTGGCATCTTTTGACAGCGTCAAAAATTTCGCGTTTTTTGACCTTCTTGGTTGAAAACACGAGTAAAAGGCGCGCGCGCGAAATTTCGCACCCCCGGAAAATTTGCGCCTGAGTCCTTTTTTTCTTCCCAATCATCTCACCATGCATCAACAGGCACGAAAACGTCGAAAATTTGGCATCTTTTGACAGCGTCAAAAATTTCGCGTTTTTTGACCTTCTTGGCTGAAAACACGAGTAAAAGGCGCGCGCGCGAAATTTCGCACCTCCGGAAAATTTGCGCCTGCGTCCTTTTTTTCGTCCCAATCATCTCACCATGCATCAACAGGCACGAAAGCGTCGAAAATTTGGCCTCTTTTGAAAGCGTCAAAAATTTCGCGTTTTTTGACCTTCTTGGCTGAAAACACGAGTAAAAGGCGCGCGCGCGAAATTTCGCACCACCGGAAAATTTGCGCATGAGTCCTTTTTTTCGTCCCAATCGTCTCACCATGCATCAACAGGCACGAAAGCGTCGAAAATTTGGCATCTTTTGACAGCGTAAAAAATTTCGCATTTTTTGACCTTCTTGGCTGAAAACACGAGTAAAAGGCGCGCGCGCGAAATTTCGCACCCCCGGAAAATTTACGCCTGAGTCCTTTTTTTCGTCCCAATCATCTCACCATGCATCAACAAGCACGAAAGCGTCGAAAAGTTGGCATCTTTTGACAGCGTCAAAAATTTCGCGTTTTTTGACCTTCTTGGCTGAAAATACGAGTAAAAGGCGCGCGCGCGAAATTTCGCACCCCCGGAAAATTTGCGCATGAGTCCTTTTTTTCGTCCCAATCATCTCACCATGCATCAACAGACACGAAAGCGTCGAAAATTTGGCATCTTTTGACAGCGTCAAAAATTTCGCGTTTTTTGACCTTCTTGGCTGAAAACACGAGTAAAAGGCGCGCGCGCGAAATTTCGCACCCCCGGAAAATTTTTGACTGAGTCCTTTTTTTCGTCCCAATCATCTCACCATGCATCAACAGGCATGAAAGCGTAAAAAATTTAGCATCTTTTGACAGCGTCAAAAATTTCGCGTTTTTTGACCTTCTTGGCTGAAAACACGAGTAAAAGGCGCGCGTGCGAAATTTCGCACCTCCGGAAAATTTGCGCCTGCGTCCTTTTTTTCGTCCCAATCATCTCACCATGCATCAACAGGCACGAAAGCGTCCAAAATTTGGCATCTTTTGATAGCGTTAAAAATTTGGCGTTTTTTGACCTTCTTGGCTGAAAACACGAGTAAAAGGCGCGCGCGCGAAATTTCGCACCCCCGGAAAATTTGCGCCTGAGTCCTTTTTTTCGTCCCAATCATCTCACCATGCATCAACAGGCACGAAAACGTCAAAAATTTGGCATCTTTTGACAGCGTCAAAAATTTCGCGTTTTTTGACCTTCTTGGCTGAAAACACGAGTAAAAGGCGCGCGCGCGAAATTTCGCACCTCCGGAAAATTTGCGCCCGGGGCCTTTTTTTTCGTCCCAATCATCTCACCATGCATCAACAGGCACGAAAGCGTCGAAAATTTGGCATCTTTTGAAAGCGTCAAAAATTTCGCATTTTTTGACCTTCTTGGCTGAAAACACGAGTAAAAGGCGCGCGCGCGAAATTTCGCACCCCCGGAAAATTTACGCCTGAGTCCTTTTTTTCGTCCCAATCATCTCACCATGCATCAACAGGCACGAAAGCGTCGAAAATTTGGCATCTTTTGACAGCGTCAAAAATTTCGCATTTTTTGACCTTCTTGGCTGAAAACACGAGTAACAGGCGCGCGCGCAAAATTTCGCAACCCCGTAAATTTTTTGACTGAGTCCTTTTTTTCGTCCCAATCATCTCACCATGCATCAACAGGCACGAAAGCGTCGAAAATTTGGCATCTTTTGATAGCGTCAAAAATTTCGCGTTTTTTGACCTTCTTGGCTGAAAACACGAGTAAAAGGCACGCGCGCGAAATTTCGCACCCCCGGAAAATTTGCGCCTGAGTCCTTTTTTTCGTCCCAATCATCTCACCATGCATCAACAGGCACGAAAGCGTCGAAAATTTGGCATCTTTTGACAGCGTCAAAATTTTCGCGTTTTTTGACCTTCTTGGCTGAAAAAATGAATAAAAGGCGCGCGCGCGAAATTTCGCACCCCCGGAAAATTTGCGCCTGAGTCCTTTTTTTCGTCCCAATCATCTCACCATGCATCAACAGGCACGAAAGCATCGAAAATTTGGCATCTTTTGACAGCGTCAATAATTTCGCGTTTTTTGACCTTGTTGGCTTGAAACACGAGTAAAAGGCGCGCGCGCGAAATTTCGCACCCCCGGAAAATTTGCGTCTGAGTCCTTTTTTTCGTCCCAATCATCTCATCATGCATCAACAGGCACGAAAGCGTCGAAATTTTGGCATCTTTTGACAGCGTCAAAAATTTCGCGTTTTTTGACCTTCTTGGCTGAAAACACGAGTAAAAGGCGCGCGCGCGAAATTTCGCACCCCCGGAAAATTTGCGCATGAGTCCTTTTTTTCGTCCCAATCATCTCACCATGCATCAACAGGCACGAAAGCTTCGAAAATTTGGCATCTTTTGACAGCGTAAAAAATTTCGCGTTTTTTGACCTTCTTAGCTGAAAACACGAGTAAAAGGCGCGCGCGCGAAATTTCGCACCCCCGGAAAATTTGCGCATGAGTCCTTTTTTTCGTCCCAATCATCTCACCATGCATCAACAAGCACGAAAGCGTCGAAAATTTGGCATCTTTTGACAGCGTCAAAAATTTCGCGTTTTTTGACCTTCTTGGTTGAAAACACGAGTAAAAGGCGCGCGCGCGAAATTTCGCACCCCCGGAAAATTTGCGCCTGAGTCCTTTTTTTCGTCCCAATCATCTCACCGTGCATCAACAGGCACAAAAGCGTCGAAAATTTGGCATCTTTTGACAGCGTCAAAAATTTCGCATTTTTTGACCTTCTTGGCTGAGAACACGAGTAAAAGGCGCGCGCGAAATTTCGCACCCCCGGAAAATTTTTGACTGAGTCCTTTTTTTCGTCCCAATCATCTCACCATGCATCAACAGGCACGAAAGCGTCGAAAATTTGGCATCTTTTGACAGCGTCAAAAATTTCGCATTTTTTGACCTTCTTGGCTGAAAACACGAGTAAAAGGAGCGCGCGCGAAATTTCGCACCCCCGGATAATTTGCGCCTGAGTCCTTTTTTTCGTCCCAATCATCTCACCATGCATCAACAGGCACGAAAGCGTCGAAAATTTGGCATCTTTTGACAGCGTCAAAAATTTCGCGTTTTTTGACCTTCTTGGTTGAAAACACGAGTAAAAGGCGCGCGCGCGAAATTTCGCACCCCCGGAAAATTTGCGCCTGAGTCCTTTTTTTCTTCCCAATCATCTCACCATGCATCAACAGGCACGAAAACGTCGAAAATTTGGCATCTTTTGACAGCGTCAAAAATTTCGCGTTTTTTGACCTTCTTGGCTGAAAACACGAGTAAAAGGCGCGCGCGCGAAATTTCGCACCTCCGGAAAATTTGTGCCTGCGTCCTTTTTTTCGTCCCAATCATCTCACCATGCATCAACAGGCACGAAAGCGTCGAAAATTTGGCATCTTTTGAAAGCGTAAAAAATTTCGCGTTTTTTGACCTTCTTGGCTGAAAACACGAGTACAAGGCGCGCGCGCGAAATTTCGCACCACCGGAAAATTTGCGCATGAGTCCTTTTTTTCGTCCCAATCGTCTCACCATGCATCAACAGGCACGAAAGCGTCGAAAATTTGGCATCTTTTGACAGCGTAAAAAATTTCGCATTTTTTGACCTTCTTGGCTGAAAACACGAGTAAAAGGCGCGCGCGCGAAATTTCGCACCCCCGGAAAATTTACGCCTGAGTCCTTTTTTTCGTCCCAATCATCTCACCATGCATCAACAGGCACGAAAGCGTCGAAAATTTGGCATCTTTTGACAGCGTCAAAAATTTCGCGTTTTTTGACCTTCTTGGCTGAAAATACGAGTAAAAGGCGCGCGCGCGAAATTTCGCACCCCCGGAAAATTTGCGCATGAGTCCTTTTTTTCGTCCCAATCATCTCACCATGCATCAACAGGCACGAAAGCGTCGAAAATTTGGCATCTTTTGACAGCGTCAAAAATTTCGCATTTTTTGACCTTCTTGGCTGAAAACACGAGTAACAGGCGCGCGCGCGAAATTTCGCAACCCCGTAAAATTTTTGACTGAGTCCTTTTTTTCGTCCCAATCATCTCACCATGCATCAACAGGCACGAAAGCATCGAAAATTTGGCATCTTTTGACAGCGTCAATAATTTCGCGTTTTTTGACCTTGTTGGCTTGAAACACGAGTAAAAGGCGCGCGCGCGAAATTTCGCACCCCCGGAAAATTTGCGTCTGAGTCCTTTTTTTCGTCCCAATCATCTCATCATGCATCAACAGGCACGAAAGCGTCGAAATTTTGGCATCTTTTGACAGCGTCAAAAATTTCGCGTTTTTTGACCTTCTTGGTTGAAAACACGAGTAAAAGGCGCGCGCGCGAAATTTCGCACCCCCGGAAAATTTGCGCATGAGTCCTTTTTTTCGTCCCAATCATCTCACCATGCATCAACAGGCACGAAAGCTTCGAAAATTTGGCATCTTTTGACAGCGTAAAAAATTTCGCGTTTTTTGACCTTCTTAGCTGAAAACACGAGTAAAAGGCGCGCGCGCGAAATTTTGCACCCCCGGAAAATTTTCGACTGAGTCCTTTTTTTCGTCCCAATCATCTCACCATGCATCAACATGCACGAAAGCGTCGAAAATTTGGCATCTTTTGACAGCGTCAAAAATTTCGCGTTTTTTGACCTTCTTGGTTGAAAACACGAGTAAATGGCGCGCGCGCGAAATTTCGCACCCCCGGAAAATTTTTGACTGAGTCCTTTTTTTCGACCCAATCATCTCACCATGCATCAACAGGCACGAAAGCATCGAAAATTTGGCATCTTTTGACAGCGTCAAAAATTTCGCATTTTTTGACCTTCTTGGCTGAAAACACGAGTAAAAGGCGCGCGCGCGAAATTTCGCACCTCCGGAAAATTTGCGCCTGAGTCCTTTTTTTCGTCCCAATCATCTCACCATGCATCAACAGGCACGAAAGCGTCGAAAATTTGGCATCTTTTGACAGCGTCAATAATTTCGCGTTTTTTGACCTTCTTGGCTGAAAACACGAGTAAAAGGCGCGCGCGCGAAATTTCGCACCCCCGAAAAATTTTTGACTGAGTCATTTTTTTCGTCCCAATCATCTCACCATGCATCAACAGGCACGAAAGCGTCAAAAATTTGGCATCTTTTGACAGCGTCAAAAATTTCGCATTTTTTGACCTTCTTGGCTGAAAACATGAGTAAAAGGCACGCGCGCGAAATTTCGCACCCCCGGAAAATTTTTGACTGAGTCCTTTTTTTCGTCCCAATCATCTCACCATGCATCAACAGGCACGAAAGCATCGAAAATTTGGCATCTTTTGACAGCGTCAAAAATTTCGCATTTTTTGACCTGCTTGGCTGAAAACACGAGTAAAAGGCGCGCGCGCGAAATTTCGCACCTCCGGAAAATTTGCGCCTGAGTCCTTTTTTTCGTCCCAATCATCTCACCATGCATCAACAGGCACAAAAGCGTCCAAAATTTGGCATCTTTTGACAGCGTCAAAAATTTCGCGTTTTTTTACCTTCTTGGCTGAAAACACGAGTAAAAGGCGCGCGCCCGAAATTTCGCACCCCCGGAAAATTTGCGCCTGAGTCCTTTTTTTCGTCCCAATCATCTCACCATGCATCAACAGGCACGAAAGCGTCGAAAATTTGGCATCTTTTGACAGCGTCAAAAATTTCGCATTTTTTTACCTTCTTGGCTGAAAACAGGAGTAACAGGCGCGCGCGCGAAATTTCGCACCCCCGGAAAATTTTTGACTGAGTCCTTTTTTTCGTCCCAATCATCTCACCATGCATCAACAGGAACAAAAGCGTCGAAAATTTGGCATCTTTTGACAGCGTCAAAAATTTCGCGTTTTTTGACCTTCTTGGCTGAAAACACGAGTAAAAGGCACGCGCGCGAAATTTCGCACCCCCGAAAAATTTTTGACTGAGTCCTTTTTTTCGTCCCAATCATCTCACCATGCATCAACAGGCACGAAAGCGTCAAAAATTTGGCATCTTTTGACAGCGTCAAAAATTTCGCGTTTTTTGACCTTCTTGGCTGAAAACACGAGTAAAAGGCGCGCGCGCGAAATTTCGCACCTCCGGAAAATTTGCGCCTGCGTCCTTTTTTTCGTCCCAATCATCTCACCATGCATCAACAGGCACGAAAGCGTCGAAAATTTGGCATCTTTTGAAAGCGTCAAAAATTTCGCGTTTTTTGACCTTCTTGGCTGAAAACACGAGTAAAAGGCGCGCGCGCGAAATTTCGCACCACCGGAAAATTTGCGCATGAGTCCTTTTTTTCGTCCCAATCGTCTCACCATGCATCAACAGGCATGAAAGCGTCGAAAATTTGGCATCTTTTGACAGCGTAAAAAATTTCGCATTTTTTGACCTTCTTGGCTGAAAACACGAGTAAAAGGCACGCGCGCGAAATTTCGCACCCCCGGAAAATTTACGCCTGAGTCCTTTTTTTCGTCCCAATCATCTCACCATGCATCAACAGGCACGAAAGCGTCGAAAATTTGGCATCTTTTGACAGCGTCAAAAATTTCGCGTTTTTTGACCTTCTTGGCTGAAAACACGAGTAAAAGGCGCGCGCTCGAAATTTCGCACCCCCGGAAAATTTGCGCATGAGTCCTTTTTTTCGTTCCAATCATCTCACCATGCATCAACAGGCACGAAAGCGTCGAAAATTTGGCATCTTTTGACAGCGTCAAAAATTTCGCGTTTTTTGACCTTCTTGGCTGAAAACACGAGTAAAAGGCGAGCGCGCGAAATTTCGCACCCCCGGAAAATTTTTGACTGAGTCCTTTTTTTCGTCCCAATCATCTCACCATGCATCAACAGGCACGAAAGCGTCGAAAATTTGGCATCTTTTGACAGCGTCAAAAATTTCGCATTTTTTGACCTTCTTGGCTGAAAACACGAGTAAAAGGAGCGCGCGCGAAATTTCGCACCCCCGGATAATTTGCGCCTGAGTCCTTTTTTTTGTCCCAATCATCTCACCATGCATCAACATGCACGAAAGCGTCGAAAATTTGGCATCTTTTGACAGCGTCAAAAATTTCGCGTTTTTTGACCTTCTTGGTTGAAAACACGAGTAAAAGGCGCGCGCGCGAAATTTCGCACCCCCGGAAAATTTGCGCCTGAGTCCTTTTTTTCTTCCCAATCATCTCACCATGCATCAACAGGCACGAAAACGTCGAAAATTTGGCATCTTTTGACAGCGTCAAAAATTTCGCGTTTTTTGACCTTCTTGGCTGAAAACACGAGTAAAAGGCGCGCGCGCGAAATTTCGCACCTCCGGAAAATTTGCGCCTGCGTCCTTTTTTTCGTCCCAATCATCTCACCATGCATCAACAGGCACGAAAGCGTCGAAAATTTGGCATCTTTTGAAAGCGTAAAAAATTTCGCGTTTTTTGACCTTCTTGGCTGAAAACACGAGTAAAAGGCGCGCGCGCGAAATTTCGCACCACCGGAAAATTTGCGCATGAGTCCTTTTTTTCGTCCCAATCGTCTCACCATGCATCAACAGGCACGAAAGCGTCGAAAATTTGGCATCTTTTGACAGCGTAAAAAATTTCGCATTTTTTGACCTTCTTGGCTGAAAACACGAGTAAAAGGCGCGCGCGCGAAATTTCGCACCCCCGGAAAATTTACGCCTGAGTCCTTTTTTTCGTCCCAATCATCTCACCATGCATCAACAGGCACGAAAGCGTCGAAAATTTGGCATCTTTTGACAGCGTCAAAAATTTCGCGTTTTTTGACCTTCTTGGCTGAAAATACGAGTAAAAGGCGCGCGCGCGAAATTTCGCACCCCCGGAAAATTTGCGCATGAGTCCTTTTTTTATTCCCAATCATCTCACCATGCATCAACAGACATGAAAGCGTCGAAAATTTGGCATCTTTTGACAGCGTCAAAAATTTCGCGTTTTTTGACCTTCTTGGCTGAAAACACGAGTAAAAGGCGCGCGCGCGAAATTTCGCACCCCCGGAAAATTTTTGACTGAGTCCTTTTTTTCGTCCCAATCATCTCACCATGCATCAACAGGCACGAAAGCGTAAAAAATTTAGCATCTTTTGACAGCGTCAAAAATTTCGCGTTTTTTGACCTTCTTGGCTGAAAACACGAGTAAAAGGCGCGCGCGCGAAATTTCGCACCTCCGGAAAATTTGCGCCTGCGTCCTTTTTTTCGTCCCAATCAACTCACCATGCATCAACAGGCACAAAAGCGTCCAAAATTTGGCATCTTTTGACAGCGTCAAAAATTTCGCGTTTTTTTACCTTCTTGGCTGAAAACACGAGTAAAAGGCGCGCGCGCGAAATTTCGCACCCCCGGAAAATTTGCGCCTGAGTCCTTTTTTTCGTCCCAATCATCTCACCATGCATCAACAGGCACGAAAGCGTAAAAAATTTGGCATCTTTTGACAGCGTCAAAAATTTCGCATTTTTTGACCTTCTTGGCTGAAAACAGGAGTAACAGGCGCGCGCGCGAAATTTCGCACCCCCGGAAAATTTTTGACTGAGTCCTTTTTTTCGTCCCAATCATCTCACCATGCATCAACAGGCACGAAAGCGTCGAAAATTTGGCATCTTTTGACAGCGTCAAAAATTTCGCGTTTTTTGACCTTCTTGGCTGAAAACACGAGTAAAAGGCGCGCGCGCGAAATTTCGCACCCCCGAAAAATTTTTGACTGAGTCCTTTTTTTCGTCCCAATCATCTCACCATGCATCAACAGGCACGAAAGCGTCGAAAATTTGGCATCTTTTGACAGCGTCAAAAATTTCGCATTTTTTGACCTTCTTGGTTGAAAACACGAGTAAAAGGCGCGCGCGCGAAATTTCGCACCTCCGGAAAATTTGCGCCTGAGTCCTTTTTTTCGTCCCAATCATCTCACCATGCATCAACAGGCACAAAAGCGTCGAAAATTTGGCATCTTTTGACAGCGTAAAAAATTTCGCATTTTTTTACCTTCTTGGCTGAAAACACGAGTAAAATGCGCGCGCGCGAAATTTCGCACCCCCGGAAAATTTGCGCATGAGTCCTTTTTTTCGTCCCAATCATCTCACCATGCATCAACAAGCACGAAAGCGTCAAAAATTTGGCATCTTTTGACAGCGTCAAAAATTTCGCGTTTTTTGACCTTCTTGGTTGAAAACACGAGTAAAAGGCGTGCGCGCGAAATTTCGCACCCCCGGAAAATTTGCGCCTGAGTCCTTTTTTTCGTCCCAATCATCTCACCATGCATCAACAGGCACAAAAGCGTCGAAAATTTGGCATCTTTTGACAGCGTCAAAAATTTCGCGTTTTTTGACCTTCTTGGCTGAGAACACGAGTAAAAGGCGCGCGCGAAATTTCGCACCCCCGGAAAATTTTTGACTGAGTCCTTTTTTTCGTCCCAATCATCTCACCATGCATCAACAGGCACGAAAGCATCGAAAATTTGGCATCTTTTGACAGCGTCAAAAATTTCGCATTTTTTGACCTTCTTGGTTGAAAACACGAGTAAAAGGCGCGCGCGCGAAATTTCGCACCTCCGGAAAATTTGCGCCTGAGTCCTTTTTTTCGTCCCAATCATCTCACCATGCATCAACAGGCACAAAAGCGTCGAAAATTTGGCATCTTTTGACAGCGTCAAAAATTTCGCATTTTTTTACCTTCTTGGCTGAAAACACGAGTAAAAGGCGCGCGCGCGAAATTTCGCACCCCCGGAAAATTTGCGCCTGAGTCCTTTTTTTCGTCCCAATCATCTCACCATGCATCAACATGCACGAAAGCGTCGAAAATTTGGCATCTTTTGATAGCGTCAAAAATTTCGCATTTTTTAACCTTCTTGGCTGAAAACACGAGTAAAACGCACGCGCGCGAAATTTCGCACCCCCGGAAAATTTGCGCCTGAGTCCTTTTTTTCGTCCCAATCATCTCACCATGCATCAACATGCATGAAAGCGTCGAAAATTTGGCATCTTTTGACAGCGTCAAAAATTTCGCGTTTTTTGACCTTCTTGGCTGAAAACACGAGTAAAAGGCGCGCGCGCGAAATTTTGCACCCCCGGAAAATTTGCGCATGAGTCCTTTTTTTCGTCCCAATCATCTCACCATGCATCAACAGGCACGAAAGCGTCGAAAATTTGGCATCTTTTGACAGCGTCAAAAATTTCGCATTTTTTGACCTTCTTGGCTGAAAACACGAGTAACAGGCGCGCGCGCGAAATTTCGCAACCCCGTAAAATTTTTGACTGAGTCCTTTTTTTCGTCCCAATCATCTCACCATGCATCAACAGGCACGAAAGCATCGAAAATTTGGCATCTTTTGACAGCGTCAATAATTTCGCGTTTTTTGACCTTGTTGGCTTGAAACACGAGTAAAAGGCGCGCGCGCGAAATTTCGCACCCCCGGAAAATTTGCGTCTGAGTCCTTTTTTTCGTCCCAATCATCTCATCATGCATCAACAGGCACGAAAGCGTCGAAATTTTGGCATCTTTTGACAGCGTCAAAAATTTCGCGTTTTTTGACCTTCTTGGCTGAAAACACGAGTAAAAGGCGCGCGCGCGAAATTTCGCACCCCCGGAAAATTTGCGCATGAGTCCTTTTTTTCGTCCCAATCATCTCACCATGCATCAACAGGCACGAAAGCTTCGAAAATTTGGCATCTTTTGACAGCGTAAAAAATTTCGCGTTTTTTGACCTTCTTAGCTGAAAACACGAGTAAAAGGCGCGCGCGCGAAATTTCGCACCCCCGGAAAATTTGCGCATGAGTCCTTTTTTTCGTCCCAATCATCTCACCATGCATCAACAAGCACGAAAGCGTCGAAAATTTGGCATCTTTTGACAGCGTCAAAAATTTCGCGTTTTTTGACCTTCTTGGTTGAAAACACGAGTAAAAGGCGCGCGCGCGAAATTTCGCACCCCCGGAAAATTTGCGCCTGAGTCCTTTTTTTCGTCCCAATCATCTCACCGTGCATCAACAGGCACAAAAGCGTCGAAAATTTGGCATCTTTTGACAGCGTCAAAAATTTCGCGTTTTTTGACCTTCTTGGCTGAGAACACGAGTAAAAGGCGCGCGCGAAATTTCGCACCCCCGGAAAATTTTTGACTGAGTCCTTTTTTTCGTCCCAATCATCTCACCATGCATCAACAGGCACGAAAGCGTCGAAAATTTGGCATCTTTTGACAGCGTCAAAAATTTCGCATTTTTTGACCTTCTTGGCTGAAAACACGAGTAAAAGGAGCGCGCGCGAAATTTCGCACCCCCGGATAATTTGCGCCTGAGTCCTTTTTTTCGTCCCAATCATCTCACCATGCATCAACAGGCACGAAAGCGTCGAAAATTTGGCATCTTTTGACAGCGTCAAAAATTTCGCGTTTTTTGACCTTCTTGGTTGAAAACACGAGTAAAAGGCGCGCGCGCGAAATTTCGCACCCCCGGAAAATTTGCGCCTGAGTCCTTTTTTTCTTCCCAATCATCTAACCATGCATCAACAGGCACGAAAACGTCGAAAATTTGGCATCTTTTGACAGCGTCAAAAATTTCGCGTTTTTTGACCTTCTTGGCTGAAAACACGAGTAAAAGGCGCGCGCGCGAAATTTCGCACCTCCGGAAAATTTGCGCCTGCGTCCTTTTTTTCGTCCCAATCATCTCACCATGCATCAACAGGCACGAAAGCGTCGAAAATTTGGCATCTTTTGAAAGCGTAAAAAATTTCGCGTTTTTTGACCTTCTTGGCTGAAAACACGAGTAAAAGGCGCGCGCGCGAAATTTCGCACCACCGGAAAATTTGCGCATGAGTCCTTTTTTTCGTCCCAATCGTCTCACCATGCATCAACAGGCACGAAAGCGTCGAAAATTTGGCATCTTTTGACAGCGTAAAAAATTTCGCATTTTTTGACCTTCTTGGCTGAAAACACGAGTAAAAGGCGCGCGCGCGAAATTTCGCACCCCCGGAAAATTTACGCCTGAGTCCTTTTTTTCGTCCCAATCATCTCACCATGCATCAACAGGCACGAAAGCGTCGAAAATTTGGCATCTTTTGACAGCGTCAAAAATTTCGCGTTTTTTGACCTTCTTGGCTGAAAATACGAGTAAAAGGCGCGCGCGCGAAATTTCGCACCCCCGGAAAATTTGCGCATGAGTCCTTTTTTTCGTCCCAATCATCTCACCATGCATCAACAGGCACGAAAGCGTCGAAAATTTGGCATCTTTTGACAGCGTCAAAAATTTCGCATTTTTTGACCTTCTTGGCTGAAAACACGAGTAACAGGCGCGCGCGCGAAATTTCGCAACCCCGTAAAATTTTTGACTGAGTCCTTTTTTTCGTCCCAATCATCTCACCATGCATCAACAGGCACGAAAGCATCGAAAATTTGGCATCTTTTGACAGCGTCAATAATTTCGCGTTTTTTGACCTTGTTGGCTTGAAACACGAGTAAAAGGCGCGCGCGCGAAATTTCGCACCCCCGGAAAATTTGCGTCTGAGTCCTTTTTTTCGTCCCAATCATCTCATCATGCATCAACAGGCACGAAAGCGTCGAAATTTTGGCATCTTTTGACAGCGTCAAAAATTTCGCGTTTTTTGACCTTCTTGGTTGAAAACACGAGTAAAAGGCGCGCGCGCGAAATTTCGCACCCCCGGAAAATTTGCGCATGAGTCCTTTTTTTCGTCCCAATCATCTCACCATGCATCAACAGGCACGAAAGCTTCGAAAATTTGGCATCTTTTGACAGCGTAAAAAATTTCGCGTTTTTTGACCTTCTTAGCTGAAAACACGAGTAAAAGGCGCGCGCGCGAAATTTTGCACCCCCGGAAAATTTTCGACTGAGTCCTTTTTTTCGTCCCAATCATCTCACCATGCATCAACATGCACGAAAGCGTCGAAAATTTGGCATCTTTTGACAGCGTCAAAAATTTCGCGTTTTTTGACCTTCTTGGTTGAAAACACGAGTAAATGGCGCGCGCGCGAAATTTCGCACCCCCGGAAAATTTTTGACTGAGTCCTTTTTTTCGACCCAATCATCTCACCATGCATCAACAGGCACGAAAGCATCGAAAATTTGGCATCTTTTGACAGCGTCAAAAATTTCGCATTTTTTGACCTTCTTGGCTGAAAACACGAGTAAAAGGCGCGCGCGCGAAATTTCGCACCTCCGGAAAATTTGCGCCTGAGTCCTTTTTTTCGTCCCAATCATCTCACCATGCATCAACAGGCACGAAAGCGTCGAAAATTTGGCATCTTTTGACAGCGTCAATAATTTCGCGTTTTTTTACCTTCTTGGCTGAAAACACGAGTAAAAGGCGCGCGCGCGAAATTTCGCACCCCCGAAAAATTTTTGACTGAGTCATTTTTTTCGTCCCAATCATCTCACCATGCATCAACAGGCACGAAAGCGTCAAAAATTTGGCATCTTTTGACAGCGTCAAAAATTTCGCATTTTTTGACCTTCTTGGCTGAAAACATGAGTAAAAGGCACGCGCGCGAAATTTCGCACCCCCGGAAAATTTTTGACTGAGTCCTTTTTTTCGTCCCAATCATCTCACCATGCATCAACAGGCACGAAAGCATCGAAAATTTGGCATCTTTTGACAGCGTCAAAAATTTCGCATTTTTTGACCTGCTTGGCTGAAAACACGAGTAAAAGGCGCGCGCGCGAAATTTCGCACCTCCGGAAAATTTGCGCCTGAGTCCTTTTTTTCGTCCCAATCATCTCACCATGCATCAACAGGCACAAAAGCGTCCAAAATTTGGCATCTTTTGACAGCGTCAAAAATTTCGCGTTTTTTTACCTTCTTGGCTGAAAACACGAGTAAAAGGCGCGCGCCCGAAATTTCGCACCCCCGGAAAATTTGCGCCTGAGTCCTTTTTTTCGTCCCAATCATCTCACCATGCATCAACAGGCACGAAAGCGTCGAAAATTTGGCATCTTTTGACAGCGTCAAAAATTTCGCATTTTTTTACCTTCTTGGCTGAAAACAGGAGTAACAGGCGCGCGCGCGAAATTTCGCACCCCCGGAAAATTTTTGACTGAGTCCTTTTTTTCGTCCCAATCATCTCACCATGCATCTACAGGAACAAAAGCGTCGAAAATTTGGCATCTTTTGACAGCGTCAAAAATTTCGCGTTTTTTGACCTTCTTGGCTGAAAACACGAGTAAAAGGCGCGCGCGCGAAATTTCGCACCCCCGAAAAATTTTTGACTGAGTCCTTTTTTTCGTCCCAATCATCTCACCATGCATCAACAGGCACGAAAGCGTCAAAAATTTGGCATCTTTTGACAGCGTCAAAAATTTCGCGTTTTTTGACCTTCTTGGCTGAAAATACGAGTAAAAGGCGCGCGCGCGAAATTTCGCACCCCCGAAAAATTTTTGACTGAGTCCTTTTTTTCGTCCCAATCATCTCACCATGCATCAACAGGCACGAAAGCGTCGAAAATTTGGCATCTTTTGACAGCGTCAAAAATTTCGCATTTTTTGACCTTCTTGGTTCAAAACACGAGTAAAAGGCGCGCGCGCGAAATTTCGCACCTCCGGAAAATTTGCGCCTGAGTCCTTTTTTTCGTCCCAATCATCTCACCATGCATCAACAGGCACAAAAGCGTCGAAAATTTGGCATCTTTTGACAGCGTCAAAAATTTCGCGTTTTTTGACCTTCTTGGCTGAGAACACGAGTAAAAGGCGCGCGCGAAATTTCGCACCCCCGGAAAATTTTTGACTGAGTCCTTTTTTTCGTCCCAATCATCTCACCATGCATCAACAGGCACGAAAGCATCGAAAATTTGGCATCTTTTGACAGCGTCAAAAATTTCGCATTTTTTGACCTTCTTGGTTGAAAACACGAGTAAAAGGCGCGCGCGCGAAATTTCGCACCTCCGGAAAATTTGCGCCTGAGTCCTTTTTTTCGTCCCAATCATCTCACCATGCATCAACAGGCACAAAAGCGTCGAAAATTTGGCATCTTTTGACAGCGTCAAAAATTTCGCATTTTTTTACCTTCTTGGCTGAAAACACGAGTAAAAGGCGCGCGCGCGAAATTTCGCACCCCCGGAAAATTTGCGCCTGAGTCCTTTTTTTCGTCCCAATCATCTCACCATGCATCAACATGCACGAAAGCGTCGAAAATTTGGCATCTTTTGATAGCGTCAAAAATTTCGCATTTTTTAACCTTCTTGGCTGAAAACACGAGTAAAACGCACGCGCGCGAAATTTCGCACCCCCGGAAAATTTGCGCCTGAGTCCTTTTTTTCGTCCCAATCATCTCACCATGCATCAACATGCATGAAAGCGTCGAAAATTTGGCATCTTTTGACAGCGTCAAAAATTTCGCGTTTTTTGACCTTCTTGGCTGAAAACACGAGTAAAAGGCGCGCGCGCGAAATTTTGCACCCCCGGAAAATTTGCGCATGAGTCCTTTTTTTCGTCCCAATCATCTCACCATGCATCAACAGGCACGAAAGCGTCGAAAATTTGGCATCTTTTGACAGCGTCAAAAATTTCGCATTTTTTGACCTTCTTGGCTGAAAACACGAGTAACAGGCGCGCGCGCGAAATTTCGCAACCCCGTAAAATTTTTGACTGAGTCCTTTTTTTCGTCCCAATCATCTCACCATGCATCAACAGGCACGAAAGCATCGAAAATTTGGCATCTTTTGACAGCGTCAATAATTTCGCGTTTTTTGACCTTGTTGGCTTGAAACACGAGTAAAAGGCGCGCGCGCGAAATTTCGCACCCCCGGAAAATTTGCGTCTGAGTCCTTTTTTTCGTCCCAATCATCTCATCATGCATCAACAGGCACGAAAGCGTCGAAATTTTGGCATCTTTTGACAGCGTCAAAAATTTCGCGTTTTTTGACCTTCTTGGCTGAAAACACGAGTAAAAGGCGCGCGCGCGAAATTTCGCACCCCCGGAAAATTTGCGCATGAGTCCTTTTTTTCGTCCCAATCATCTCACCATGCATCAACAGGCACGAAAGCTTCGAAAATTTGGCATCTTTTGACAGCGTAAAAAATTTCGCGTTTTTTGACCTTCTTAGCTGAAAACACGAGTAAAAGGCGCGCGCGCGAAATTTCGCACCCCCGGAAAATTTGCGCATGAGTCCTTTTTTTCGTCCCAATCATCTCACCATGCATCAACAAGCACGAAAGCGTCGAAAATTTGGCATCTTTTGACAGCGTCAAAAATTTCGCGTTTTTTGACCTTCTTGGTTGAAAACACGAGTAAAAGGCGCGCGCGCGAAATTTCGCACCCCCGGAAAATTTGCGCCTGAGTCCTTTTTTTCGTCCCAATCATCTCACCGTGCATCAACAGGCACAAAAGCGTCGAAAATTTGGCATCTTTTGACAGCGTCAAAAATTTCGCGTTTTTTGACCTTCTTGGCTGAGAACACGAGTAAAAGGCGCGCGCGAAATTTCGCACCCCCGGAAAATTTTTGACTGAGTCCTTTTTTTCGTCCCAATCATCTCACCATGCATCAACAGGCACGAAAGCGTCGAAAATTTGGCATCTTTTGACAGCGTCAAAAATTTCGCATTTTTTGACCTTCTTGGCTGAAAACACGAGTAAAAGGAGCGCGCGCGAAATTTCGCACCCCCGGATAATTTGCGCCTGAGTCCTTTTTTTCGTCCCAATCATCTCACCATGCATCAACAGGCACGAAAGCGTCGAAAATTTGGCATCTTTTGACAGCGTCAAAAATTTCGCGTTTTTTGACCTTCTTGGTTGAAAACACGAGTAAAAGGCGCGCGCGCGAAATTTCGCACCCCCGGAAAATTTGCGCCTGAGTCCTTTTTTTCTTCCCAATCATCTCACAATGCATCAACAGGCACGAAAACGTCGAAAATTTGGCATCTTTTGACAGCGTCAAAAATTTCGCGTTTTTTGACCTTCTTGGCTGAAAACACGAGTAAAAGGCGCGCGCGCGAAATTTCGCACCTCCGGAAAATTTGCGCCTGCGTCCTTTTTTTCGTCCCAATCATCTCACCATGCATCAACAGGCACGAAAGCGTCGAAAATTTGGCATCTTTTGAAAGCGTAAAAAATTTCGCGTTTTTTGACCTTCTTGGCTGAAAACACGAGTAAAAGGCGCGCGCGCGAAATTTCGCACCACCGGAAAATTTGCGCATGAGTCCTTTTTTTCGTCCCAATCGTCTCACCATGCATCAACAGGCACGAAAGCGTCGAAAATTTGGCATCTTTTGACAGCGTAAAAAATTTCGCATTTTTTGACCTTCTTGGCTGAAAACACGAGTAAAAGGCGCGCGCGCGAAATTTCGCACCCCCGGAAAATTTACGCCTGAGTCCTTTTTTTCGTCCCCATCATCTCACCATGCATCAACAGGCACGAAAGCGTCGAAAATTTGGCATCTTTTGACAGCGTCAAAAATTTCGCGTTTTTTGACCTTCTTGGCTGAAAATACGAGTAAAAGGCGCGCGCGCGAAATTTCGCACCCCCGGAAAATTTGCGCATGAGTCCTTTTTTTCGTCCCAATCATCTCACCATGCATCAACAGGCACGAAAGCGTCGAAAATTTGGCATCTTTTGACAGCGTCAAAAATTTCGCATTTTTTGACCTTCTTGGCTGAAAACATGAGTAAAAGGCGCGCGCGCGAAATTTCGCACCCCCGAAAAATTTTTGACTGAGTCATTTTTTTCGTCCCAATCATCTCACCATGCATCAACAGGCACGAAAGCGTCAAAAATTTGGCATCTTTTGACAGCGTCAAAAATTTCGCATTTTTTGACCTTCTTGGCTGAAAACATGAGTAAAAGGCACGCGCGCGAAATTTCGCACCCCCGGAAAATTTTTGACTGAGTCCTTTTTTTCGTCCCAATCATCTCACCATGCATCAACAGGCACGAAAGCATCGAAAATTTGGCATCTTTTGACAGCGTCAATAATTTCGCGTTTTTTGACCTTGTTGGCTTGAAACACGAGTAAAAGGCGCGCGCGCGAAATTTCGCACCCCCGGAAAATTTGCGTCTGAGTCCTTTTTTTCGTCCCAATCATCTCATCATGCATCAACAGGCACGAAAGCGTCGAAATTTTGGCATCTTTTGACAGCGTCAAAAATTTCGCGTTTTTTGACCTTCTTGGTTGAAAACACGAGTAAAAGGCGCGCGCGCGAAATTTCGCACCCCCGGAAAATTTGCGCATGAGTCCTTTTTTTCGTCCCAATCATCTCACCATGCATCAACAGGCACGAAAGCTTCGAAAATTTGGCATCTTTTGACAGCGTAAAAAATTTCGCGTTTTTTGACCTTCTTAGCTGAAAACACGAGTAAAAGGCGCGCGCGCGAAATTTTGCACCCCCGGAAAATTTTCGACTGAGTCCTTTTTTTCGTCCCAATCATCTCACCATGCATCAACATGCACGAAAGCGTCGAAAATTTGGCATCTTTTGACAGCGTCAAAAATTTCGCGTTTTTTGACCTTCTTGGTTGAAAACACGAGTAAATGGCGCGCGCGCGAAATTTCGCACCCCCGGAAAATTTTTGACTGAGTCCTTTTTTTCGACCCAATCATCTCACCATGCATCAACAGGCACGAAAGCATCGAAAATTTGGCATCTTTTGACAGCGTCAAAAATTTCACATTTTTTGACCTTCTTGGCTGAAAACACGAGTAAAAGGCGCGCGCGCGAAATTTCGCACCTCCGGAAAATTTGCGCCTGAGTCCTTTTTTTCGTCCCAATCATCTCACCATGCATCAACAGGCACGAAAGCGTCGAAAATTTGGCATCTTTTGACAGCGTCAATAATTTCGCGTTTTTTGACCTTCTTGGCTGAAAACACGAGTAAAAGGCGCGCGCGCGAAATTTCGCACCCCCGAAAAATTTTTGACAGAGTCATTTTTTTCGTCCCAATCATCTCACCATGCATCAACAGGCACGAAAGCGTCAAAAATTTGGCATCTTTTGACAGCGTCAAAAATTTCGCATTTTTTGACCTTCTTGGCTGAAAACATGAGTAAAAGGCACGCGCGCGAAATTTCGCACCCCCGGAAAATTTTTGACTGAGTCCTTTTTTTCGTCCCAATCATCTCACCATGCATCAACAGGCACGAAAGCATCGAAAATTTGGCATCTTTTGACAGCGTCAAAAATTTCGCATTTTTTGACCTGCTTGGCTGAAAACACGAGTAAAAGGCGCGCGCGCGAAATTTCGCACCTCCGGAAAATTTGCGCCTGAGTCCTTTTTTTCGTCCCAATCATCTCACCATGCATCAACAGGCACAAAAGCGTCCAAAATTTGGCATCTTTTGACAGCGTCAAAAATTTCGCGTTTTTTTACCTTCTTGGCTGAAAACACGAGTAAAAGGCGCGCGCCCGAAATTTCGCACCCCCGGAAAATTTGCGCCTGAGTCCTTTTTTTCGTCCCAATCATCTCACCATGCATCAACAGGCACGAAAGCGTCGAAAATTTGGCATCTTTTGACAGCGTCAAAAATTTCGCATTTTTTTACCTTCTTGGCTGAAAACAGGAGTAACAGGCGCGCGCGCGAAATTTCGCACCCCCGGAAAATTTTTGACTGAGTCCTTTTTTTCGTCCCAATCATCTCACCATGCATCAACAGGAACAAAAGCGTCGAAAATTTGGCATCTTTTGACAGCGTCAAAAATTTCGCGTTTTTTGACCTTCTTGGCTGAAAACACGAGTAAAAGGCGCGCGCGCGAAATTTCGCACCCCCGAAAAATTTTTGACTGAGTCCTTTTTTTCGTCCCAATCATCTCACCATGCATCAACAGGCACGAAAGCGTCAAAAATTTGGCATCTTTTGACAGCGTCAAAAATTTCGCGTTTTTTGACCTTCTTGGCTGAAAACACGAGTAAAAGGCGCGCGCGCGAAATTTCGCACCTCCGGAAAATTTGCGCCTGCGTCCTTTTTTTCGTCCCAATCATCTCACCATGCATCAACAGGCACGAAAGCGTCGAAAATTTGGCATCTTTTGAAAGCGTCAAAAATTTCGCGTTTTTTGACCTTCTTGGCTGAAAACACGAGTAAAAGGCGCGCGCGCGAAATTTCGCACCACCGGAAAATTTGCGCATGAGTCCTTTTTTTCGTCCCAATCGTCTCACCATGCATCAACAGGCATGAAAGCGTCGAAAATTTGGCATCTTTTGACAGCGTAAAAAATTTCGCATTTTTTGACCTTCTTGGCTGAAAACACGAGTAAAAGGCACGCGCGCGAAATTTCGCACCCCCGGAAAATTTACGCCTGAGTCCTTTTTTTCGTCCCAATCATCTCACCATGCATCAACAGGCACGAAAGCGTCGAAAATTTGGCATCTTTTGACAGCGTCAAAAATTTCGCGTTTTTTGACCTTCTTGGCTGAAAACACGAGTAAAAGGCGCGCGCTCGAAATTTCGCACCCCCGGAAAATTTGCGCATGAGTCCTTTTTTTCGTTCCAATCATCTCACCATGCATCAACAGGCACGAAAGCGTCGGAAATTTGGCATCTTTTGACAGCGTCAAAAATTTCGCATTTTTTGACCTTCTTGGCTGAAAACATGAGTAAAAGGCACGCGCGCGAAATTTCGCACCCCCGGAAAATTTTTGACTGAGTCCTTTTTTTCGTCCCAATCATCTCACCATGCATCAACAGGCACGAAAGCATCGAAAATTTGGCATCTTTTGACAGCGTCAAAAATTTCGCATTTTTTGACCTGCTTGGCTGAAAACACGAGTAAAAGGCGCGCGCGCGAAATTTCGCACCTCCGGAAAATTTGCGCCTGAGTCCTTTTTTTCGTCCCAATCATCTCACCATGCATCAACAGGCACAAAAGCGTCCAAAATTTGGCATCTTTTGACAGCGTCAAAAATTTCGCGTTTTTTTACCTTCTTGGCTGAAAACACGAGTAAAAGGCGCGCGCCCGAAATTTCGCACCCCCGGAAAATTTGCGCCTGAGTCCTTTTTTTCGTCCCAATCATCTCACCATGCATCAACAGCCACGAAAGCGTCGAAAATTTGGCATCTTTTGACAGCGTCAAAAATTTCGCATTTTTTTACCTTCTTGGCTGAAAACAGGAGTAACAGGCGCGCGCGCGAAATTTCGCACCCCCGGAAAATTTTTGACTGAGTCCTTTTTTTCGTCCCAATCATCTCACCATGCATCAACAGGAACAAAAGCGTCGAAAATTTGGCATCTTTTGACAGCGTCAAAAATTTCGCGTTTTTTGACCTTCTTGGCTGAAAACACGAGTAAAAGGCGCGCGCGCGAAATTTCGCACCCCCGAAAAATTTTTGACTGAGTCCTTTTTTTCGTCCCAATCATCTCACCATGCATCAACAGGCACGAAAGCGTCAAAAATTTGGCATCTTTTGACAGCGTCAAAAATTTCGCGTTTTTTGACCTTCTTGGCTGAAAACACGAGTAAAAGGCGCGCGCGCGAAATTTCGCACCTCCGGAAAATTTGCGCCTGCGTCCTTTTTTTCGTCCCAATCATCTCACCATGCATCAACAGGCACGAAAGCGTCGAAAATTTGGCATCTTTTGAAAGCGTCAAAAATTTCGCGTTTTTTGACCTTCTTGGCTGAAAACACGAGTAAAAGGCGCGCGCGCGAAATTTCGCACCACCGGAAAATTTGCGCATGAGTCCTTTTTTTCGTCCCAATCGTCTCACCATGCATCAACAGGCATGAAAGCGTCGAAAATTTGGCATCTTTTGACAGCGTAAAAAATTTCGCATTTTTTGACCTTCTTGGCTGAAAACACGAGTAAAAGGCACGCGCGCGAAATTTCGCACCCCCGGAAAATTTACGCCTGAGTCCTTTTTTTCGTCCCAATCATCTCACCATGCATCAACAGGCACGAAAGCGTCGAAAATTTGGCATCTTTTGACAGCGTCAAAAATTTCGCGTTTTTTGACCTTCTTGGCTGAAAACACGAGTAAAAGGCGCGCGCTCGAAATTTCGCACCCCCGGAAAATTTGCGCATGAGTCCTTTTTTTCGTTCCAATCATCTCACCATGCATCAACAGGCACGAAAGCGTCGAAAATTTGGCATCTTTTGACAGCGTCAAAAATTTCGCGTTTTTTGACCTTCTTGGCTGAAAACACGAGTAAAAGGCGAGCGCGCGAAATTTCGCACCCCCGGAAAATTTTTGACTGAGTCCTTTTTTTCGTCCCAATCATCTCACCATGCATCAACAGGCACGAAAGCGTCGAAAATTTGGCATCTTTTGACAGCGTCAAAAATTTCGCATTTTTTGACCTTCTTGGCTGAAAACACGAGTAAAAGGAGCGCGCGCGAAATTTCGCACCCCCGGATAATTTGCGCCTGAGTCCTTTTTTTCGTCCCAATCATCTCACCATGCATCAACATGCACGAAAGCGTCGAAAATTTGGCATCTTTTGACAGCGTCAAAAATTTCGCGTTTTTTGACCTTCTTGGTTGAAAACACGAGTAAAAGGCGCGCGCGCGAAATTTCGCACCCCCGGAAAATTTGCGCCTGAGTCCTTTTTTTCTTCCCAATCATCTCACCATGCATCAACAGGCACGAAAACGTCGAAAATTTGGCATCTTTTGACAGCGTCAAAAATTTCGCGTTTTTTGACCTTCTTGGCTGAAAACACGAGTAAAAGGCGCGCGCGCGAAATTTCGCACCTCCGGAAAATTTGCGCCTGCGTCCTTTTTTTCGTCCCAATCATCTCACCATGCATCAACAGGCACGAAAGCGTCGAAAATTTGGCATCTTTTGAAAGCGTAAAAAATTTCGCGTTTTTTGACCTTCTTGGCTGAAAACACGAGTAAAAGGCGCGCGCGCGAAATTTCGCACCACCGGAAAATTTGCGCATGAGTCCTTTTTTTCGTCCCAATCGTCTCACCATGCATCAACAGGCACGAAAGCGTCGAAAATTTGGCATCTTTTGACAGCGTAAAAAATTTCGCATTTTTTGACCTGCTTGGCTGAAAACACGAGTAAAAGGCGCGCGCGCGAAATTTCGCACCTCCGGAAAATTTGCGCCTGAGTCCTTTTTTTCGTCCCAATCATCTCACCATGCATCAACAGGCACAAAAGCGTCCAAAATTTGGCATCTTTTGACAGCGTCAAAAATTTCGCGTTTTTTTACCTTCTTGGCTGAAAACACGAGTAAAAGGCGCGCGCCCGAAATTTCGCACCCCCGGAAAATTTGCGCCTGAGTCCTTTTTTTCGTCCCAATCATCTCACCATGCATCAACAGGCACGAAAGCGTCGAAAATTTGGCATCTTTTGACAGCGTCAAAAATTTCGCATTTTTTTACCTTCTTGGCTGAAAACAGGAGTAACAGGCGCGCGCGCGAAATTTCGCACCCCCGGAAAATTTTTGACTGAGTCCTTTTTTTCGTCCCAATCATCTCACCATGCATCAACATGAACAAAAGCGTCGAAAATTTGGCATCTTTTGACAGCGTCAAAAATTTCGCGTTTTTTGACCTTCTTGGCTGAAAACACGAGTAAAAGGCGCGCGCGCGAAATTTCGCACCCCCGAAAAATTTTTGACTGAGTCCTTTTTTTCGTCCCAATCATCTCACCATGCATCAACAGGCACGAAAGCGTCAAAAATTTGGCATCTTTTGACAGCGTCAAAAATTTCGCGTTTTTTGACCTTCTTGGCTGAAAACACGAGTAAAAGGCGCGCGCGCGAAATTTCGCACCTCCGGAAAATTTGCGCCTGCGTCCTTTTTTTCGTCCCAATCATCTCACCATGCATCAACAGGCACGAAAGCGTCGAAAATTTGGCATCTTTTGAAAGCGTCAAAAATTTCGCGTTTTTTGACCTTCTTGGCTGAAAACACGAGTAAAAGGCGCGCGCGCGAAATTTCGCACCACCGGAAAATTTGCGCATGAGTCCTTTTTTTCGTCCCAATCGTCTCACCATGCATCAACAGGCATGAAAGCGTCGAAAATTTGGCATCTTTTGACAGCGTAAAAAATTTCGCATTTTTTGACCTTCTTGGCTGAAAACACGAGTAAAAGGCACGCGCGCGAAATTTCGCACCCCCGGAAAATTTACGCCTGAGTCCTTTTTTTCGTCCCAATCATCTCACCATGCATCAACAGGCACGAAAGCGTCGAAAATTTGGCATCTTTTGACAGCGTCAAAAATTTCGCGTTTTTTGACCTTCTTGGCTGAAAACACGAGTAAAAGGCGCGCGCTCGAAATTTCGCACCCCCGGAAAATTTGCGCATGAGTCCTTTTTTTCGTTCCAATCATCTCACCATGCATCAACAGGCACGAAAGCGTCGAAAATTTGGCATCTTTTGACAGCGTCAAAAATTTCGCGTTTTTTGACCTTCTTGGCTGAAAACACGAGTAAAAGGCGAGCGCGCGAAATTTCGCACCCCCGGAAAATTTTTGACTGAGTCCTTTTTTTCGTCCCAATCATCTCACCATGCATCAACAGGCACGAAAGCGTCGAAAATTTGGCATCTTTTGACAGCGTCAAAAATTTCGCATTTTTTGACCTTCTTGGCTGAAAACACGAGTAAAAGGAGCGCGCGCGAAATTTCGCACCCCCGGATAATTTGCGCCTGAGTCCTTTTTTTCGTCCCAATCATCTCACCATGCATCAACATGCACGAAAGCGTCGAAAATTTGGCATCTTTTGACAGCGTCAAAAATTTCGCGTTTTTTGACCTTCTTGGTTGAAAACACGAGTAAAAGGCGCGCGCGCGAAATTTCGCACCCCCGGAAAATTTGCGCCTGAGTCCTTTTTTTCTTCCCAATCATCTCACCATGCATCAACAGGCACGAAAACGTCGAAAATTTGGCATCTTTTGACAGCGTCAAAAATTTCGCGTTTTTTGACCTTCTTGGCTGAAAACACGAGTAAAAGGCGCGCGCGCGAAATTTCGCACCTCCGGAAAATTTGCGCCTGCGTCCTTTTTTTCGTCCCAATCATCTCACCATGCATCAACAGGCACGAAAGCGTCGAAAATTTGGCATCTTTTGAAAGCGTAAAAAATTTCGCGTTTTTTGACCTTCTTGGCTGAAAACACGAGTAAAAGGCGCGCGCGCGAAATTTCGCACCACCGGAAAATTTGCGCATGAGTCCTTTTTTTCGTCCCAATCGTCTCACCATGCATCAACAGGCACGAAAGCGTCGAAAATTTGGCATCTTTTGACAGCGTAAAAAATTTCGCATTTTTTGACCTTCTTGGCTGAAAACACGAGTAAAAGGCGCGCGCGCGAAATTTCGCACCCCCGGAAAATTTACGCCTGAGTCCTTTTTTTCGTCCCAATCATCTCACCATGCATCAACAGGCACGAAAGCGTCAAAAATTTGGCATCTTTTGACAGCGTCAAAAATTTCGCGTTTTTTGACCTTCTTGGCTGAAAATACGAGTAAAAGGCGCGCGCGCGAAATTTCGCACCCCCGGAAAATTTGCGCATGAGTCCTTTTTTTCGTCCCAATCATCTCACCATGCATCAACAGACATGAAAGCGTCGAAAATTTGGCATCTTTTGACAGCGTCAAAAATTTCGCGTTTTTTGACCTTCTTGGCTGAAAACACGAGTAAAAGGCGCGCGCGCGAAATTTCGCACCCCCGGAAAATTTTTGACTGAGTCCTTTTTTTCGTCCCAATCATCTCACCATGCATCAACAGGCACGAAAGCGTAAAAAATTTAGCATCTTTTGACAGCGTCAAAAATTTCGCGTTTTTTGACCTTCTTGGCTGAAAACACGAGTAAAAGGCGCGCGCGCGAAATTTCGCACCTCCGGAAAATTTGCGCCTGCGTCCTTTTTTTCGTCCCAATCAACTCACCATGCATCAACAGGCACAAAAGCGTCCAAAATTTGGCATCTTTTGACAGCGTCAAAAATTTCGCGTTTTTTTACCTTCTTGGCTGAAAACACGAGTAAAAGGCGCGCGCGCGAAATTTCGCACCCCCGGAAAATTTGCGCCTGAGTCCTTTTTTTCGTCCCAATCATCTCACCATGCATCAACAGGCACGAAAGCGTCGAAAATTTGGCATCTTTTGACAGCGTCAAAAATTTCGCATTTTTTGACCTTCTTGGCTGAAAACAGGAGTAACAGGCGCGCGCGCGAAATTTCGCACCCCCGGAAAATTTTTGACTGAGTCCTTTTTTTCGTCCCAATCATCTCACCATGCATCAACAGGCACGAAAGCGTCGAAAATTTGGCATCTTTTGACAGCGTCAAAAATTTCGCGTTTTTTGACCTTCTTGGCTGAAAACACGAGTAAAAGGCGCGCGCGCGAAATTTCGCACCCCCGAAAAATTTTTGACTGAGTCCTTTTTTTCGTCCCAATCATCTCACCATGCATCAACAGGCACGAAAGCGTCGAAAATTTGGCATCTTTTGACAGCGTCAAAAATTTCGCATTTTTTGACCTTCTTGGTTGAAAACACGAGTAAAAGGCGCGCGCGCGAAATTTCGCACCTCCGGAAAATTTGCGCCTGAGTCCTTTTTTTCGTCCCAATCATCTCACCATGCATCAACAGGCACAAAAGCGTCGAAAATTTGGCATCTTTTGACAGCGTAAAAAATTTCGCATTTTTTTACCTTCTTGGCTGAAAACACGAGTAAAAGGCGCGCGCGCGAAATTTCGCACCCCCGGAAAATTTGCGCCTGAGTCCTTTTTTTCGTCCCAATCATCTCACCATGCATCAACATGCACGAAAGCGTCGAAAATTTGGCATCTTTTGATAGCGTCAAAAATTTCGCGTTTTTTAACCTTCTTGGCTGAAAACACGAGTAAAAGGCACGCGCGCGATATTTCGCACCCCCGGAAAATTTGCGCCTGAGTCCTTTTTTTCGTCCCAATCATCTCACCATGCATCAACATGCATGAAAGCGTCGAAAATTTGGCATCTTTTGACAGCGTCAAAAATTTCGCGTTTTTTGACCTTCTTGGCTGAAAACACGAGTAAAAGGCGCGCGCGCGAAATTTTGCAACCCCGGAAAATTTGCGCATGAGTCCTTTTTTTCGTCCCAATCATCTCACCATGCATCAACAGGCACGAAAGCGTCGAAAATTTGGCATCTTTTGACAGCGTCAAAAATTTCGCATTTTTTGACCTTCTTGGTTGAAAACACGAGTAAAAGGCGCGCGCGCGAAATTTCGCACCCCCAGAAAATTTGCGCCTGAGTCCTTTTTTTCGTCCCAATCATCTCACCATGCATCAACAGGCACGAAAGCGTCGAAAATTTGGCATCTTTTGACAGCGTCAAAAATTTCGCGTTTTTTGACCTTCTTGGCTGAAAACACGAGTAAAAGGCGCGCGCGCGAAATTTCGCACCCCCGAAAAATTTTTGACTGAGTCATTTTTTTCGTCCCAATCATCTCACCATGCATCAACAGGCACGAAAGCGTCAAAAATTTGGCATCTTTTGACAGCGTCAAAAATTTCGCATTTTTTGACCTTCTTGGCTGAAAACATGAGTAAAAGGCACGCGCGCGAAATTTCGCACCCCCGGAAAATTTTTGACTGAGTCCTTTTTTTCGTCCCAATCATCTCACCATGCATCAACAGGCACGAAAGCATCGAAAATTTGGCATCTTTTGACAGCGTCAAAAATTTCGCATTTTTTGACCTGCTTGGCTGAAAACACGAGTAAAAGGCGCGCGCGCGAAATTTCGCACCTCCGGAAAATTTGCGCCTGAGTCCTTTTTTTCGTCCCAATCATCTCACCATGCATCAACAGGCACAAAAGCATCCAAAATTTGGCATCTTTTGACAGCGTCAAAAATTTCGCGTTTTTTTACCTTCTTGGCTGAAAACACGAGTAAAAGGCGCGCGCCCGAAATTTCGCACCCCCGGAAAATTTGCGCCTGAGTCCTTTTTTTCGTCCCAATCATCTCACCATGCATCAACAGGCACGAAAGCGTCGAAAATTTGGCATCTTTTGACAGCGTCAAAAATTTCGCATTTTTTGACCTTCTTGGCTGAAAACACGAGTAAAAGGAGCGCGCGCGAAATTTCGCACCCCCGGATAATTTGCGCCTGAGTCCTTTTTTTCGTCCCAATCATCTCACCATGCATCAACAGGCACGAAAGCGTCAAAAATTTGGCATCTTTTGACAGCGTCAAAAATTTCGCGTTTTTTGACCTTCTTGGCTGAAAACACGAGTAAAAGGCGCGCGCGCGAAATTTCGCACCTCCGGAAAATTTGCGCCTGCGTCCTTTTTTTCGTCCCAATCATCTCACCATGCATCAACAGGCACGAAAGCGTCGAAAATTTGGCATCTTTTGAAAGCGTCAAAAATTTCGCGTTTTTTGACCTTCTTGGCTGAAAACACGAGTAAAAGGCGCGCGCGCGAAATTTCGCACCACCGGAAAATTTGCGCATGAGTCCTTTTTTTCGTCCCAATCGTCTCACCATGCATCAACAGGCATGAAAGCGTCGAAAATTTGGCATCTTTTGACAGCGTAAAAAATTTCGCATTTTTTGACCTTCTTGGCTGAAAACACGAGTAAAAGGCGCGCGCGCGAAATTTCGCACCCCCGGAAAATTTACGCCTGAGTCCTTTTTTTCGTCCCAATCATCTCACCATGCATCAACAGGCACGAAAGCGTCGAAAATTTGGCATCTTTTGACAGCGTCAAAAATTTCGCGTTTTTTGACCTTCTTGGCTGAAAACACGAGTAAAAGGCGAGCGCGCGAAATTTCGCACCCCCGGAAAATTTTTGACTGAGTCCTTTTTTTCGTCCCAATCATCTCACCATGCATCAACAGGCACGAAAGCGTCGAAAATTTGGCATCTTTTGACAGCGTCAAAAATTTCGCATTTTTTGACCTTCTTGGCTGAAAACACGAGTAAAAGGAGCGCGCGCGAAATTTCGCACCCCCGGAAAATTTTTGACTGAGTCCTTTTTTCGTCCCAATCATCTCACCATGCATCAACAGGCACGAAAGCGTCGAAAATTTGGCATCTTTTGACAGCGTCAAAAATTTCGCGTTTTTTGACCTTCTTGGTTGAAAACACGAGTAAAAGGCGCGCGCGCGAAATTTCGCTCCCCCGGAAAATTTGCGCCTGAGTCCTTTTTTTCGTCCCAATCATCTCACCATGCATCAACAGGCACGAAAACGTCGAAAATTTGGCATCTTTTGACAGCGTCAAAAATTTCGCGTTTTTTGACCTTCTTGGCTGAAAACACGAGTAAAAGGCGCGCGCGCGAAATTTCGCACCTCCGGAAAATTTGCGCCTGTGTCCTTTTTTTCGTCCCAATCATCTCACCATGCATCAACAGGCACGAAAGCGTCGAAAATTTGGCATCTTTTGAAAGCGTCAAAAATTTCGCGTTTTTTGACCTTCTTGGTTGAAAACACGAGTAAAAGGCGCGCGCGCGAAATTTCGCTCCCCCGGAAAATTTGCGCCTGAGTCCTTTTTTTCGTCCCAATCATCTCACCATGCATCAACAGGCACGAAAACGTCGAAAATTTGGCATCTTTTGACAGCGTCAAAAATTTCGCGTTTTTTGACCTTCTTGGCTGAAAACACGAGTAAAAGGCGCGCGCGCGAAATTTCGCACCTCCGGAAAATTTGCGCCTGTGTCCTTTTTTTCGTCCCAATCATCTCACCATGCATCAACAGGCACGAAAGCGTCGAAAATTTGGCATCTTTTGAAAGCGTCAAAAATTTCGCGTTTTTTGACCTTCTTGGCTGAAAACACGAGTAAAAGGCGCGCGCGCGAAATTTCGCACCACCGGAAAATTTGCGCATGAGTCCTTTTTTTCGTCCCAATCGTCTCACCATGCATCAACAGGCACGAAAGCGTCGAAAATTTGGCATCTTTTGACAGCGTAAAAAATTTCGCATTTTTTGACCTTCTTGGCTGAAAACACGAGTAAAAGGCGCGCGCGCGAAATTTCGCACCCCCGGAAAATTTACGCCTGAGTCCTTTTTTTCGTCCCAATCATCTCACCATGCATCAACAGGCACGAAAGCGTCGAAAATTTGGCATCTTTTGACAGCGTCAAAAATTTCGCATTTTTTGACCTTCTTGGCTGAAAACACGAGTAAAAGGCGCGCGCGCGAAATTTCGCACCCCCGGAAAATTTGCGCATGAGTCCTTTTTTTCGTTCCAATCATCTCACCATGCATCAACAGGCACGAAAGCGTCGAAAATTTGGCATCTTTTGACAGCGTCAAAAATTTCGCGTTTTTTGACCTTCTTGGCTGAAAACACGAGTAAAAGGCGAGCGCGCGAAATTTCGCACCCCCGGAAAATTTTTGACTGAGTCCTTTTTTTCGTCCCAATCATCTCACCATGCATCAACAGGCACGAAAGCGTCAAAAATTTGGCATCTTTTGACAGCGTCAAAAATTTCGCATTTTTTGACCTTCTTGGCTGAAAACACGAGTAAAAGGAGCGCGCGCGAAATTTCGCACCCCCGGAAAATTTGCGCCTGAGTCCTTTTTTTCGTCCCAATCATCTCACCATGCATCAACAGGCACGAAAGCGTCGAAAATTTGGCATCTTTTGACAGCGTCAAAAATTTCGCGTTTTTTGACCTTCTTGGCTGAAAATACGAGTAAAAGGCGCGCGCGCGAAATTTCGCACCCCCGGAAAATTTGCGCATGAGTCCTTTTTTTCGTCCCAATCATCTCACCATGCATCAACAGACACGAAAGCGTCGAAAATTTGGCATCTTTTGACAGCGTCAAAAATTTCGCGTTTTTTGACCTTCTTGGCTGAAAACACGAGTAAAAGGCGCGCGCGCAAAATTTCGCACCCCCGGAAAATTTTTGACTGAGTCCTTTTTTTCGTCCCAATCATCTCACCATGCATCAACAGGCACGAAAGCGTAAAAAATTTAGCATCTTTTGACAACGTCAAAAATTTCGCGTTTTTTGACCTTCTTGGCTGAAAACACGAGTAAAAGGCGCGCGCGCGAAATTTCGCACCTCCGGAAAATTTGCGCCTGCGTCCTTTTTTTCGTCCCAATCATCTCACCATGCATCAACAGGCACAAAAGCGTCCAAAATTTGGCATCTTTTGACAGCGTCAAAAAGTTCGCATTTTTTTACCTTCTTGGCTGAAAACACGAGTAAAAGGCGCGCGCGCGAAATTTCGCACCCCCGGAAAATTTGCGCCTGAGTCCTTTTTTTCGTCCCAATCATCTCACCATGCATCAACAGGCACGAAAGCGTCGAAAATTTGGCATCTTTTGACAGCGTCAAAAATTTCGCATTTTTTGACCTTCTTGGCTGAAAACAGGAGTAACAGGCGCGCGCGCGAAATTTCGCACCCCCGGAAAATTTTTGACTGAGTCCTTTTTTTCGTCCCAATCATCTCACCATGCATCAACAGGCACGAAAGCGTCGAAAATTTGGCATCTTTTGACAGCGTCAAAAATTTCGCGTTTTTTGACCTTCTTGGCTGAAAACACGAGTAAAAGGCGCGCGCGCGAAATTTCGCACCCCCGAAAAATTTTTGACTGAGTCATTTTTTTCGTCCCAATCATCTCACCATGCATCAACAGGCACGAAAGCGTCAAAAATTTGGCATCTTTTGACAGCGTCAAAAATTTCGCATTTTTTGACCTTCTTGGCTGAAAACATGAGTAAAAGGCACGCGCGCGAAATTTTGCACCCCCGGAAAATTTTTGACTGAGTCCTTTTTTTCGTCCCAATCATCTCACCATGCATCAACAGGCACGAAAGCATCGAAAATTTGGCATCTTTTGACAGCGTCAAAATTTTCGCATTTTTTGACCTGCTTGGCTGAAAACACGAGTAAAAGGCGCGCGCGCGAAATTTCGCACCTCCGGAAAATTTGCGCCTGAGTCCTTTTTTTCGTCCCAATCATCTCACCATGCATCAACAGGCACAAAAGCGTCCAAAATTTGGCATCTTTTGACAGCGTCAAAAATTTCGCGTTTTTTTACCTTCTTGGCTGAAAACACGAGTAAAAGGCGCGCGCCCGAAATTTCGCACCCCCGGAAAATTTGCGCCTGAGTCCTTTTTTTCGTCCCAATCATCTCACCATGCATCAACAGGCACGAAAGCGTCGAAAATTTGGCATCTTTTGACAGCGTCAAAAATTTCGCATTTTTTGACCTTCTTGGCTGAAAACACGAGTAAAAGGAGCGCGCGCGAAATTTCGCACCCCCGGATAATTTGCGCCTGAGTCCTTTTTTTCGTCCCAATCATCTCACCATGCATCAACAGGCACGAAAGCGTCAAAAATTTGGCATCTTTTGACAGCGTCAAAAATTTCGCGTTTTTTGACCTTCTTGGCTGAAAACACGATTAAAAGGCGCGCGCGCGAAATTGCGCACCTCCGGAAAATTTGCGCCTGCGTCCTTTTTTTCGTCCCAATCATCTCACCATGCATCAACAGGCACGAAAGCGTCGAAAATTTGGCATCTTTTGAAAGCGTCAAAAATTTCGCGTTTTTTGACCTTCTTGGCTGAAAACAGGAGTAACAGGCGCGCGCGCGAAATTTCGCACCCCCGGAAAATTTTTGACTGAGTCCTTTTTTTCGTCCCAATCATCTCACCATGCATCAACAGGCACGAAAGCGTCGAAAATTTGGCATCTTTTGACAGCGTCAAAAATTTCGCGTTTTTTGACCTTCTTGGCTGAAAACACGAGTAAAAGGCGCGCCGCGCGAAATTTCGCACCCCCGAAAAATTTTTGACCGAGTCCTTTTTTTCGTCCCAATCATCTCACCATGCATCAACAGGCACGAAAGCGTCGAAAATTTGGCATCTTTTGACAACGTCAAAAATTTCGCATTTTTTGACCTTCTTGGTTGAAAACACGAGTAAAAGGCGCGCGCGCGAAATTTCGCACCTCCGGAAAATTTGCGCCTGAATCCTTTTTTTCGTCCCAATCATCTCACCATGCATCAACAGGCACAAAAGCGTCGAAAATTTGGCATCTTTTGACAGCGTCAAAAATTTCGCATTTTTTTACCTTCTTGGCTGAAAACACGAGTAAAAGGCGCGCGCGCGAAATTTCGCACCCCCGGAAAATTTGCGCCTGAGTCCTTTTTTTCGTCCCAATCATCTCACCATGCATCAACATGCACGAAAGCATCGAAAATTTGGCATCTTTTGACAGCGTCAAAAATTTCGCATTTTTTAACCTTCTTGGCTGAAAACACGAGTAAAAGGCACGCGCGCGAAATTTCGCACCCCCGGAAAATTTGCGCCTGAGTCCTTTTTTTCGTCCCAATCATCTCACCATGCATCAACATGCACGAAAGCGTCGAAAATTTGGCATCTTTTGACAGCGTCAAAAATTTCGCATTTTTTGACCTTCTTGGCTGAAAACACGAGTAACAGGCGCGCGCGCGAAATTTCGCAACCCCGTAAAATTTTTGACTGAGTCCTTTTTTCGTCCCAATCATCTCACCATGCATCAACAGGCACGAAAGCATCGAAAATTTGGCATCTTTTGACAGCGTCAATAATTTCGCGTTTTTTGACCTTGTTGGCTTGAAACACGAGTAAAAGGCGCGCGCGAAATTTCGCACCCCCGGAAAATTTGCGCCTGAGTCCTTTTTTTCGTCCCAATCATCTCACCATGCATCAACAGGCACGAAAGCGTCGAAATTTTGGCATCTTTTGACAGCGTCAAAAATTTCGCGTTTTTTGACCTTCTTGGTTGAAAACACGAGTAAAAGGCGCGTGCGCGAAATTTCGCACCCCCGGAAAATTTGCGCATGAGTCCTTTTTTTCGTCCCAATCATCTCACCATGCATCAACAGGCACGAAAGCTTCGAAAATTTGGCATCTTTTGACAGCGTCAAAAATTTCGCGTTTTTTGACCTTCTTAGCTGAAAACACGAGTAAAAGGCGCGCGCGCGAAATTTTGCACCCCCGGAAAATTTTCGCCTGAGTCCTTTTTTTCGTCCCAATCATCTCACCATGCATCAACATGCACGAAAGCGTCGAAAATTTGGCATCTTTTGACAGCGTCAAAAATTTCGCGTTTTTTGACCTTCTTGGTTGAAAACACGAGTAAAAGGCGCGCGCGCGAAATTTCGCACCCCCGGAAAATTTTTGACTGAGTCCTTTTTTTCGACCCAATCATCTCACCATGCATCAACAGGCACGAAAGCATCGAAAA
Source organism: Pontederia crassipes (assembly GCA_030549335.1). Classification (NCBI taxonomy): domain Eukaryota; kingdom Viridiplantae; phylum Streptophyta; class Magnoliopsida; order Commelinales; family Pontederiaceae; genus Pontederia; species Pontederia crassipes. Next base: position 33,352,973 of record CM060197.1, read on the forward strand.
TTTGGCATCTTTTGACAGCGTAAAAAATTTCGCATTTTTTGACCTTCTTGGCTGAAAACACGAGTAAAAGGCGCGCGCGCGAAATTTCGCACCTCCGGAAAATTTGCGCCTGAGTCCTTTTTTTCGTCCCAATCATCTCACCATGCATCAACAGGCACGAAAGCGTCGAAAATTTGGCATCTTTTGACAGCGGCAAAAATTTCGCGTTTTTTGACCTTCTTGGCTGAAAACACGAGTAAAAGGCGCGCGCGCGAAATTTCGCACTCCCGAAAAATTTTTGACTGAGTCATTTTTTTCGTCCCAATCATCTCACCATGCATCAACAGGCACGAAAGCGTCAAAAATTTGGCATCTTTTGACAGCGTCAAAAATTTCGCATTTTTTGACCTTCTTGGCTGAAAACACGAGTAAAAGGCACGCGCGCGAAATTTCGCACCCCCGGAAAATTTGCGCCTGAGTCCTTTTTTTCGTCCCAATCATCTCACCATGCATCAATAGGCACGAAAGCGTCAGAAATTTGGCATCTTTTGACAGCGTCAAAAATTTCGCGTTTTTTGACCTTCTGACTGAAAACACGAGTAAAAGGTGCTCGCGCGAAATTTCGCACCCCCGGAAAATTTTTGACTGAGTCCTTTTTTTCGTCCCAATCATCTCACCATGCATCAACAGGCACGAAAGCGTAAAAAATTTGGCATCTTTTGACAGCGTCAAAAATTTCGCATTTTTTGACCTTCTTGGCTGAAAACACGAGTAAAAGGCACGCGCGCGAAACTTCACACCCCCGGAAAATTTGCGCCTGAGTCCTTTATTTCGTCCCAATCATCTCACTATGCATCAACTGGCACGAAAGCGTCGGAAATTTGGCATCTTTTGACAGCATCAAAAATTTCGCGTTTTTTGACCTTCTTGGCAGAAAACACGAGTAAAAGGCGCGCGCGCGAAATTTCGCACCCCCGAAAAATTTTTGACTGAGTCATTTTTTTCGTCCCAATCATCTCACCATGCATCAACAGGCACGAAAGCATCGAAAATTTGGCATCTTTTGACAGCGTCAAAAATTTCGCATTTTTTGACCTTCTTGGCTGAAAACACGAGTAAAAGGCGCGCGCGCGAAATTTCGCAACACCGGAAGATTTGCGCCTGAGTCCTTTTTTTCGTCCCAATCATCTCACCATGCATCAACAGGCACGAAAGCGTCGAAAATTTGGCATCTTTTGACAGCGTCAAAAATTTCGCGTTTTTTGACCTTCTTGGCTGAAAACACGAGTAAAAGGCGCGCGCGCGAAATTTCGCACCCCCGGAAAATTTTTGATTGAGTCCTTTTTTTCGTCCCAATCATCTCACCATGCATCAACAGGCACGAAAGCATCGAAAATTTGGCATCTTTTGACAGCGTCAAAAATTTCGCATTTTTTGACCTTCTTGGCTGAAAACACGAGTAAAAGGCGCGCGCGCGAAATTTCGCAACACCGGAAGATTTGCGCCTGAGTCCTTTTTTTCGTCCCAATCATCTCACCATGCATCAACAGGCACGAAAGCGTCGAAAATTTGGCATCTTTTGACAGCGTCAAAAATTTCGTGTTTTTTGACCTTCTTGGCTGAAAACACGAGTAAAAGGCGCGCGCGCGAAATTTCGCACCCCCGGAAAATTTTTGACTGAGTCCTTTTTTTCGTCGCAATCATCTCACCATGCATCAACAGGCACGAAAGCATCGAAAATTTGGCATCTTTTGACAGCGTCAAAAATTTCGCATTTTTTGACCTTCTTGGCTGAAAACACGAGTAAAAGGCGCGCGCGCGAAATTTCGCACCCCCAGAAAATTTGCGCCTGAGTCCTTTTTTTCGTCCCAATCATCTCACCATGCATCAACAGGCACGAAAGCGTCGAAAATTTGGCATCTTTTGACAGCGTCAAAAATTTCGCGTTTTTTGACCTTCTTGGCTGAAAACACGAGTAAAAGGCGCGCGCGCAAAATTTCGCACCTCCGAAAAATTTTTGACTGAGTCATTTTTTTCGTCCCAATCATCTCACCATGCATCAACAGGCACGAAAGCGTCAAAAATTTGGCATCTTTTGACAGCGTCAAAAATTTCGCATTTTTTGACCTTCTTGGCTGAAAACACGAGTAAAAGGCGCGCGCGCGAAATTTCGCACCACCAGAAAATTTGCGCCTGAGTCCTTTTTTTCGTCCCAATCATCTCACCATGCATCAACAGGCACGAAAGCGTCGAAAATTTGGCATCTTTTGACAGCGTCAAGAATTTCGCGTTTTTTGACCTTCTTGGCTGAAAACACGAGTAAAAGGCGCGCGCGCGAAATTTCGCACCCCCGGAAAATTTTTGACTGAGTCATTTTTTTCGTCCCAATCATCTCACCATGCATCAACAGGCACGAAAGCGTAAAAAATTTGGCATCTTTTGACAGCGTCAAAAATTTCGCATTTTTTGACCTTCTTGGCTGAAAACACGAGTAAAAGGCACGCGCGCGAAATTTCGCAACACCGGAAGATTTGCGCCTGAGTCCTTTTTTTCGTCCCAATCATCTCACCATGCATCAACAGGCACGAAAGCGTCAGAAATTTGGCATCTTTTGACAGCGTCAAAAATTTCGCGTTTTTTGACCTTGTTGGCTTGAAACACGAGTAAAAGGCGCGCGCGCGAAATTTCGCACCCCTGGAAAATTTGCGCCTGAGTCCTTTTTTTCGTCCCAATCATCTCACCATGCATCAACAGGCACGAAAGCGTCGAAATTTTGGCATCTTTTGACAGCGTCAAAAATTTCGCGTTTTTTGACCTTCTTGGCTGAAAACACGAGTAAAAGGCACGCGCGCGAAATTTCACACCCCCGGAAAATTTGCGCCTGAGTCCTTTATTTCGTCCCAATCATCTCACTATGCATCAACAGGCACGAAAGCGTCGGAAATTTGGCATCTTTTGACAGCATCAAAAATTTCGCGTTTTTTGACCTTCTTGGCAGAAAACACGAGTAAAAGGCGCGCGCGCGAAATTTCGCACCCCCGGAAAATTTTTGATTGAGTCCTTTTTTTCGTCCCAATCATCTCACCATGCATCAACAGGCACGAAAGCATCGAAAATTTGGCATCTTTTGACAGCGTCAAAAATTTCGCATTTTTTGACCTTCTTGGCTGAAAACACGAGTAAAAGGCGCGCGCGCGAAATTTCGCAACACCGGAAGATTTGCGCCTGAGTCCTTTTTTTCGTCCCAATCATCTCACCATGCATCAACAGGCACGAAAGCGTCGAAAATTTGGCATCTTTTGACAGCGTCAAAAATTTCGCGTTTTTTGACCTTCTTGGCTGAAAACACGAGTAAAAGGCGCGCGCGAAATTTCGCACCCCCGGAAAATTTTTGACTGAGTCCTTTTTTTCGTCCCAATCATCTCACCATGCATCAACAGGCACGAAAGCATCGAAAATTTGGCATCTTTTGACAGCGTCAAAAATTTCGCATTTTTTGACCTTCTTGGCTGAAAACAAGAGTAAAAGGCGCGCGCGCGAAATTTCGCACCCCCAGAAAATTTGCGCCTGAGTCCTTTTTTTCGTCCCAATCATCTCACCATGCATCAACAGGCACGAAAGCGTCGAAAATTTGGCATCTTTTGACAGCGTCAAAAATTTCGCGTTTTTTGACCTTCTTGGCTGAAAACACGAGTAAAAGGCGCGCGCGCGAAATTTCGCACCCCCGAAAAATTTTTGACTGAGTCATTTTTTTCGTCCCAATCATCTCACCATGCATCAACAGGCACGAAAGCGTAAAAAATTTGGCATCTTTTGACAGCGTCAAAAATTTCGCATTTTTTGACCTTCTTGGCTGAAAACACGAGTAAAAGGCGCGCGCGCGAAATTTCGCACCACCAGAAAATTTGCGCCTGAGTCCTTTTTTTCGTCCCAAGCATCTCACCATGCATCAACAGGCACGAAAGCGTCGAAAATTTGGCATCTTTTGACAGCGTCAAAAATTTCGCGTTTTTTAACCTTCTTGGCTGAAAACACGAGTAAAAGGCGCGCGCGCGAAATTTCGCACCCCCGAAAAATTTTTGACTGAGTCATTTTTTTCGTCCCAATCATCACACCATGCATCAACAGGCACGAAAGCGTCAAAAATTTGGCATCTTTTGACAGCGTCAAAAATTTCGCATTTTTTGACCTTCTTGGCTGAAAACACGAGTAAAAGGCACGCGCGCGAAATTTCGCACCCCCGGAAAATTTGCGCCTGAGTCCTTTTTTTCGTCCCAATCATCTCACCATGCATCAACAGGCACGAAAGCGTCAGAAATTTGGCATCTTTTGACAGCGTCAAAAATTTCGCGTTTTTTGACCTTCTTGGATGAAAACACGAGTAAAAGGCGCTCGCGCGAAATTTCGCACCCCCGGAAAATTTTTGACTGAGTCCTTTTTTTCGTCCCAATCATCTCACCATGCATCAACAGGCACGAAAGCATCGAAAATTTGGCATCTTTTGACAGCGTCAAAAATTTCGCATTTTTTGACCTTCTTGGCTGAAAACACGAGTAAAAGGCGCGCGCGCGAAATTTCGCACCTCCGGAAAATTTGCGCCTGAGTCCTTTTTTTCGTCCCAATCATCTCACTATGCATCAACAGGCACGAAAGCGTCGGAAATTTGGCATCTTTTGACAGCATCAAAAATTTCGCGTTTTTTGACCTTCTTGGCAGAAAACACGAGTAAAAGGCGCGCGCGCGAAATTTCGCACCCCCGGAAAATTTTTGATTGAGTCCTTTTTTTCGTCCCAATCATCTCACCATGCATCAACAGGCACGAAAGCATCGAAAATTTGGCATCTTTTGACAGCGTCAAAAATTTCGTATTTTTTGACCTTCTTGGCTGAAAACACGAGTAAAAGGCGCGCGCGCGAAATTTAGCACCACCGGAAGATTTGCGCCTGAGTCCTTTTTTTCGTCCCAATCATCTCACCATGCATCAACAGGCACGAAAGGGTAAAAAATTTGGCATCTTTTGACAGCGTCAAAAATTTCGCGTTTTTTGACCTTCTTGGCTGAAAACACGAGTAAAAGGCGCGCGCGCGAAATTTCGCACCCCCGGAAAATTTTTGACTGAGTCCTTTTTTTCGTCCCAATCATCTCACCATGCATCAACAGGCACGAAAGCATCGAAAATTTGGCATCTTTTGACAGCGTCAAAAATTTCGCATTTTTTGACCTTCTTGGCTGAAAACACGAGTAAAAGGCGCGCGCGCGAAATTTCGCACCCCCAGAAAATTTGCGCCTGAGTCCTTTTTTTCGTCCCAATCATCTCACCATGCATCAACAGGCACGAAAGCGTCGAAAATTTGGCATCTTTTGACAGCGTCAAAAATTTCGCGTTTTTTGACCTTCTTGGCTGAAAACACGAGTAAAAGGCGCGCGCGCGAAATTTCGCACCCCCGAAAAATTTTTGACTGAGTCATTTTTTTCGTCCCAATCATTTCACCATGCATCAACAGGCACGAAAGCGTCAAAAATTTGGCATCTTTTGACAGCGTCAAAAATTTCGCATTTTTTGACCTTCTTGGCTGAAAACACGAGTAAAAGGCGCGCGCGCGAAATTTCGCACCACCAGAAAATTTGCGCCTGAGTCCTTTTTTTCGTCCCAATCATCTCACCATGCATCAACAGGCACGAAAGCGTCGAAAATTTGGCATCTTTTGACAGCGTCAAGAATTTCGCGTTTTTTGACCTTCTTGGCTGAAAACACGAGTAAAAGGCGCGCGCGCGAAATTTCGCACCCCCGAAAAATTTTTGACTGAGTCATTTTTTTTGTCCCAATCATCTCACCATGCATCAACAGGCACGAAAGCGTAAAAAATTTGGCATCTTTTGACAGCGTCAAAAATTTCGCATTTTTTGACCTTCTTGGCTGAAAACACGAGTAAAAGGCACGCGCGCGAAATTTCGCACCCCCGGAAAATTTGCGCCTGAGTCCTTTTTTTCGTCCCAATCATCTCACCATGCATCAACAGGCACGAAAGCGTCAGAAATTTGGCATCTTTTGACAGCGTCAAAAATTTCGCGTTTTTTGACCTTCTTGGCTGAAACCACGAGTAAAAGGCGCTCGCGCGAAATTTCGCACCCCCGGAAAATTTTTGACTGAGTCCTTTTTTTCATCCCAATCATCTCACCATGCATCAACAGGCACGAAAGCGTAAAAAATTTGGCATCTTTTGACAGCGTCAAAAATTTCGCGTTTTTTGACCTTATTGGCTGAAAACACGAGTAAAAGGCGCACGCGCGAAATTTCGCACCCCCGGAAAATTTGCGCCTGAGTCCTTTATTTCGTCCCAATCATCTCACTATGCATCAACAGGCACGAAAGCGTCGGAAATTTGGCATCTTTTGACAGCATAAAAAATTTCGCGTTTTTTGACCTTCTTGGCAGAAAACACGAGTAAAAGGCGCGCGCGCGAAATTTCGCACCCCCGGAAAATTTTTGATTGAGTCCTTTTTTTCGTCCCAATCATCTCACCATGCATCAACAGGCACGAAAGCATCGAAAATTTGGCATCTTTTGACAGCGTCAAAAATTTCGCATTTTTTGACCTTCTTGGCTGAAAACACGAGTAAAAGGCGTGCGCGCGAAATTTCGCACCACCGAAAGATTTGCGCCTGAGTCCTTTTTTTCATCCCAATCATCTCACCATGCATCAACAGGCACGAAAGCGTCGAAAATTTGGCATCTTTTGACAGCGTCAAAAATTTCGCGTTTTTTGACCTTCTTGGCTGAAAACACGAGAAAAAGGCGCGCGCGCGAAATTTCGCACCTCCGGAAAATTTGCGCCTGAGTCCTTTTTTTCGTCCCAATCATCTCACCATGCATCAACAGGCACGAAAGCGTTGAAAATTTGGCATCTTTTGACGGCGTCAAAATTTTCGCGTTTTTTGACCTTCTTGGCTGAAAACAGGAGTAAAAGGCGCGCGCGCGAAATTTCGCACCCCCGGAAAATTTGCGCCTGAGTCCTTTTTTTCGTCCCAATCATCTCACCATGCGTCAACAGGCACGAAAGCGTCAGAAATTTGGCATCTTTTGACAGCGTCAAAAATTTCGCGTTTTTTGACCTTCTTGGCTGAAAACACGAGTAAAAGGCGCGCGCGCGAAATTTTGCACCCCCGGAAAATTTGCGCCTGAGTCCTTTTTTTCGTCCCAATCATCTCACCATGCACCAACAGGCACGAAAGCGTAAAAAATTTGGCATCTTTTGACAGCGTCAAAAATTTCGCATTTTTTGACCTTCTTGGCTGAAAACACGAGTAAAAGGCGCGCGCGCGAATTTTCGCACCCCCGGAAAATTTTTGACTGAGTCCTTTTTTTCGTCCCAATCATCTCACCATGCATCAACAGGCACGAAAGCATCGAAAATTTGGCATCTTTTGACAGCGTCAAAAATTTCGCGTTTTTTGACTTTCTTGACTGAAAACACGAGTAAAAGGCGCGCGCGCGAAATTTCGCACCCCTGGAAAATTTGCGCATGAGTCCTTTTTTTCGTCCCAATCATCTCACCATGCATCAACAGACACGAAAGCGTCGAAAATTTGGCATCTTTTGACAGCGTCAAAAATTTCGCGTTTTTTGACCTTCTTGGCTGAAAACACGAGTAAAAGGCGCGCGAGCCTGAGTCCTTTTTTTCGTCCCAATCATCTCACCATGCATCAACAGGCATGAAAGCGTTGAAAATTTGGCATCTTTTGACAGCATCAAAAATTTCGCATTTTTTGACCTTCTTGGCTGAAAACACGAGTAAAAGGCGCGCGCGAAATTTCGCACCCCCGGAAAATTTGCGCCTGAGTCCTTTTTTTCGTCCCAATCATCTCACCATGCATCAACAGGCACGAAAGCGTCGAAAATTTGGCATCTTTTGACAGCGTCAAAAATTTCGCGTTCTTTGACCTTCTTGGCTGTAAAAGGCGCGCGCGCGAAATTTCGCACCCCCGGAAAATTTTTGACTGAGTCCTTTTTTTCGTCCCAATCATCTCACCATGCATCAACAGTCACGAAAGCGTCGAAAATTTGGCATCTTTTGACAGTGTCAAAAATTTCGCATTTTTTGACCTTCTTGGCTGAAAACACGAGTAAAAGGCGTGCGCGCGAAATTTCGCACCCCCGGAAAATTTGCGCCTGAGTCCTTTTTTTCGTCCCAATCATCTCACCATGCATCAACAGGCACGAAAGCGTCGAAAATTTGGCATCTTTTGACAGCGTCAAAAATTTCGCGTTTTTTGACCTTCTTGGCTGTAAAAGGCGCGCGCGCGAAATTTCGCACCCCCGGAAAATTTTTGACTGAGTCCTTTTTTTCGTCCCAATCATCTCACCATGCATCAACAGTCACGAAAGCGTCGAAAATTTGGCATCTTTTGACAGTGTCAAAAATTTCGCATTTTTTGACCTTCTTGGCTGAAAACACGAGTAAAAGGCGTGCGCGCGAAATTTCGCACCACCGAAAGATTTGCGCCTGAGTCCTTTTTTTCGTCCCAATCATCTCACCATGCATCAACAGGCACGAAAGCGTCGAAAATTTGGCATCTTTTGACAGCGTCAAAAATTTCGCGTTTTTTGACCTTCTTGGCTGAAAACACGAGAAAAAGGCGCGCGCGCGAAATTTCGCACCTCCGGAAAATTTGCGCCTGAGTCCTTTTTTTCGTCCCAATCATCTCACCATGCATCAACAGGCACGAAAGCGTTGAAAATTTGGCATCTTTTGACGGCGTCAAAATTTTCGCGTTTTTTGACCTTCTTGGCTGAAAACAGGAGTAAAAGGCGCGCGCGCGAAATTTCGCACCCCCGGAAAATTTGCGCCTGAGTCCTTTTTTTCGTCCCAATCATCTCACCATGCGTCAACAGGCACGAAAGCGTCAGAAATTTGGCATCTTTTGACAGCGTCAAAAATTTCGCGTTTTTTGACCTTCTTGGCTGAACACACGAGTAAAAGGCGCGCGCGCGAAATTTTGCACCCCCGGAAAATTTGCGCCTGAGTCCTTTTTTTCGTCCCAATCATCTCACCATGCACCAACAGGCACGAAAGCGTAAAAAATTTGGCATCTTTTGACAGCGTCAAAAATTTCGCATTTTTTGACCTTCTTGGCTGAAAACACGAGTAAAAGGCGCGCGCGCGAATTTTCGCACCCCCGGAAAATTTTTGACTGAGTCCTTTTTTTCGTCCCAATCATCTCACCATGCATCAACAGGCACGAAAGCATCGAAAATTTGGCATCTTTTGACAGCGTCAAAAATTTCGCGTTTTTTGACTTTCTTGACTGAAAACACGAGTAAAAGGCGCGCGCGCGAAATTTCGCACCCCTGGAAAATTTGCGCATGAGTCCTTTTTTTCGTCCCAATCATCTCACCATGCATCAACAGACACGAAAGCGTCGAAAATTTGGCATCTTTTGACAGCGTCAAAAATTTCGCGTTTTTTGACCTTCTTGGCTGAAAACACGAGTAAAAGGCGCGCGAGCCTGAGTCCTTTTTTTCGTCCCAATCATCTCACCATGCATCAACAGGCATGAAAGCGTTGAAAATTTGGCATCTTTTGACAGCATCAAAAATTTCGCATTTTTTGACCTTCTTGGCTGAAAACACGAGTAAAAGGCGCGCGCGAAATTTCGCACCCCCGGAAAATTTGCGCCTGAGTCCTTTTTTTCGTCCCAATCATCTCACCATGCATCAACAGGCACGAAAGCGTCGAAAATTTGGCATCTTTTGACAGCGTCAAAAATTTCGCGTTCTTTGACCTTCTTGGCTGTAAAAGGCGCGCGCGCGAAATTTCGCACCCCCGGAAAATTTTTGACTGAGTCCTTTTTTTCGTCCCAATCATCTCACCATGCATCAACAGTCACGAAAGCGTCGAAAATTTGGCATCTTTTGACAGTGTCAAAAATTTCGCATTTTTTGACCTTCTTGGCTGAAAACACGAGTAAAAGGCGTGCGCGCGAAATTTCGCACCCCCGGAAAATTTGCGCCTGAGTCCTTTTTTTCGTCCCAATCATCTCACCATGCATCAACAGGCACGAAAGCGTCGAAAATTTGGCATCTTTTGACAGCGTCAAAAATTTCGCGTTTTTTGACCTTCTTGGCTGTAAAAGGCGCGCGCGCGAAATTTCGCACCCCCGGAAAATTTTTGACTGAGTCCTTTTTTTCGTCCCAATCATCTCACCATGCATCAACAGTCACGAAAGCGTCGAAAATTTGGCATCTTTTGACAGTGTCAAAAATTTCGCATTTTTTGACCTTCTTGGCTGAAAACACGAGTAAAAGGCGTGCGCGCGAAATTTCGCACCACCGAAAGATTTGCGCCTGAGTCCTTTTTTTCGTCCCAATCATCTCACCATGCATCAACAGGCACGAAAGCGTCGAAAATTTGGCATCTTTTGACAGCGTCAAAAATTTCGCGTTTTTTGACCTTCTTGGCTGAAAACACGAGAAAAAGGCGCGCGCGCGAAATTTCGCACCTCCGGAAAATTTGCGCCTGAGTCCTTTTTTTCGTCCCAATCATCTCACCATGCATCAACAGGCACGAAAGCGTTGAAAATTTGGCATCTTTTGACGGCGTCAAAATTTTCGCGTTTTTTGACCTTCTTGGCTGAAAACAGGAGTAAAAGGCGCGCGCGCGAAATTTCGCACCCCCGGAAAATTTGCGCCTGAGTCCTTTTTTTCGTCCCAATCATCTCACCATGCGTCAACAGGCACGAAAGCGTCAGAAATTTGGCATCTTTTGACAGCGTCAAAAATTTCGCGTTTTTTGACCTTCTTGGCTGAACACACGAGTAAAAGGCGCGCGCGCGAAATTTTGCACCCCCGGAAAATTTGCGCCTGAGTCCTTTTTTTCGTCCCAATCATCTCACCATGCACCAACAGGCACGAAAGCGTAAAAAATTTGGCATCTTTTGACAGCGTCAAAAATTTCGCATTTTTTGACCTTCTTGGCTGAAAACACGAGTAAAAGGCGCGCGCGCGAATTTTCGCACCCCCGGAAAATTTTTGACTGAGTCCTTTTTTTCGTCCCAATCATCTCACCATGCATCAACAGGCACGAAAGCATCGAAAATTTGGCATCTTTTGACAGCGTCAAAAATTTCGCGTTTTTTGACTTTCTTGACTGAAAACACGAGTAAAAGGCGCGCGCGCGAAATTTCGCACCCCTGGAAAATTTGCGCATGAGTCCTTTTTTTCGTCCCAATCATCTCACCATGCATCAACAGGCACGAAAGCGTAAAAAATTTGGCATCTTTTGACAGCGTCAAAAATTTCGCGTTTTTTGACCTTCTTGGCTAAAACACGAGTAACAGGTGCGCGCGCGAAATTTCTCACCCCCGGAAATTTTTTGACTGAGTCCTTTTTTTCGTCCCAATCATCTCACCATGCATCAACAGGCACGAAAGCGTCGAAAATTTGGCATCTTTTGACAGCGTCAAAAATTTCGCGTTTTTTGACCTTCTTGGCTGAGAAAACGAGTAAAAGGCGCGCGCGCGAAATTTCGCACCCCCGGAAAATTTTTGACTGAGTCCTTTTTTTCGTCCCAATCATCTCACCATGCATCAACAGGCACGAAAGCGTCAGAAATTTGGCATCTTTTGACAGCGTCAAAAATTTCGCGTTTTTTGACCTTCTTGGCTGAAAACACGAGTAAAAGGCACGCGCGCGAAATTTCGCACCCCCGGAAAATTTGCGCCTGAGTCCTTTATTTCGTCCCAATCATCTCACTATGCATCAACAGGCACGAAAGCGTCGGAAATTTGACATCTTTTGACAGCATCAAAAATTTCGCGTTTTTTGACCTTCTTGGCAGAAAACACGAGTAAAAGGCGCGCGCGCGAAATTTCGCACCCCCGGAAAATTTTTGATTGAGTCCTTTTTTTCGTCCCAATCATCTCACCATGCATCAACAGGCACGAAAGCATCGAAAATTTGGCATCTTTTGACAGCGTAAAAAATTTCGCATTTTTTGACCTTCTTGGCTTAAAACACGAGTAAAAGGCGCGCGCGCGAAATTTCTCACCACCGGAAGATTTGCGCCTGAGTCCTTTTTTTCGTCCCAATCATCTCACCATGCATCAACAGGCACGAAAGCGTCAAAAATTTGGCATCTTTTGACAGCGTCAAAAATTTCGCGTTTTTTGACCTTCTTGGCTGAAAACACGAGAAAAAGGCGCGCGCGCGAAATTTCGCACCTCCGGAAAATTTGCGCCTGAGTCCTTTTTTTCGTCCCAATCATCTCACCATGCATCAACAGGCACGAAAGCGTCGAAAATTTTGCATCTTTTGACGGCGTCAAAATTTTCGCGTTTTTTGACCTTCTTGGATGAAAACAGGAGTAAAAGGCGCGCGCGCGAAATTTCGCACCCCCGGAAAATTTGCGCCTGAGTCCTTTTTTTCGTCCCAATCATCTCACCATGCATCAACAGGCACGAAAGCGTCAGAAATTTGGCATCTTTTGACAGCGTCAAAAATTTCGCGTTTTTTGACCTTCTTGGCTGAAAACACGAGTAAAAGGCACGCGCGCGAAATTTCGCACCCCCAGAAAATTTGCGCCTGAGTCCTTTATTTCGTCCCAATCATCTCACTATGCATCAACAGGCACGAAAGCGTCGGAAATTTGGCATCTTTTGACAGCATCAAAAATTTCACGTTTTTTGACCTTCTTGGCAGAAAACACGAGTAAAAGGCGCGCGCGCGAAATTTCGCACCCCCGGAAAATTTTTGATAGAGTCCTTTTTTTGGTCCCAATCATCTCACCATGCATCAACAGGCACGAAAGCATCGAAAATTTGGCATCTTTTGACAGCGTCAAAAATTTCGCATTTTTTGACCTTCTTGGCTGAAAACACGAGTAAAAGGCGCGCGCGCGAAATTTCGCACCACCAGAAGATTTGCGCCTGAGTCCTTTTTTTCGTCCCAATCATCTGACCATGCATCAACAGGCACGAAAGCGTCGAAAATTTGGCATCTTTTGACAGCGTCAAAAATTTCGCATTTTTTGACCTTCTTGGCTGAAAACACGAGAAAAAGGCGCGCGCGCGAAATTTCGCACCTCCGGAAAATTTGCGCCTGAGTCCTTTTTTTCGTCCCAATCATCTCACCATGCATCAACAGGCACGAAAGCGTCGAAAATTTGGCATCTTTTGACGGCGTCAAAATTTTCGCGTTTTTTGACCTTCTTGGCTGAAAACAGGAGTAAAAGGCGCGCGCGCGAAATTTCGCACCCCCGGAAAATTTGCGCCTGAGTCCTTATTTTCGTCCCAATCATCTCACCATGCGTCAACAGGCACGAAAGCGTCAGAAATTTGGCATCTTTTGATACAGCGTCAAAATTTTGCACCCCCGGAAAATTTGCGCCTGAGTCCTTTTTTTCGTCCCAATCATCTCACCATGCACCAACAGGCACGAAAGCGTAAAAAATTTGGCATCTTTTGACAGCGTCAAAAATTTCGCATTTTTTGACCTTCTTGGCTGAAAACACGAGTAAAAGGCGCGCGCAGCGAATTTTCGCACCCCCGGAAAATTTTTGACTGAGTCCTTTTTTTCGTCCCAATCATCTCACCATGCATCAACAGGCACGAAAGCATCGAAAATTTGGCATCTTTTGACAGCGTCAAAAATTTCGCATTTTTTTACCTTCTTGGCTGAAAACACGAGTAAAAGGCACGCGCGCGAAATTTCGCACCCCCGGAAAATTTGCGCCTGAGTCCTTTTTTTCGTCCCAATCATCTCACCATGCATCAACAGGCACGAAAGCGTCAGAAATTTGGCATCTTTTGACAGCGTCAAAAATTTCGCGTTTTTTGACCTTCTTGGCTGAAACCACGAGTAAAAGGCGCTCGCGCGAAATTTCGCACCCCCGGAAAATTTTTGACTGAGTCCTTTTTTTCATCCCAATCATCTCACCATGCATCAACAGGCACGAAAGCGTAAAAAATTTGGCATCTTTTGACAGCGTCAAAAATTTCGCGTTTTTTGACCTTCTTGGCTGAAAACACGAGTAAATGGCGCACGCGCGAAATTTCGCACCCCCGGAAAATTTGCGCCTGAGTCCTTTATTTCGTCCCAATCATCTCACTATGCATCAACAGGCACGAAAGCGTCGGAAATTTGGCATCTTTTGACAGCATAAAAAATTTCGCGTTTTTTGACCTTCTTGGCAGAAAACACGAGTAAAAGGCGCGCGCGCGAAATTTCGCACCCCCGGAAAATTTTTGATTGAGTCCTTTTTTTCGTCCCAATCATCTCACCATGCATCAACAGGCACGAAAGCATCGAAAATTTGGCATCTTTTGACAGCGTCAAAAATTTCGCATTTTTTGACCTTCTTGGCTGAAAACACGAGTAAAAGGCGCGCGCGCGAAATTTCGCAACACCGGAAGATTTGCGCCTGAGTCCTTTTTTTCGTCCCAATCATCTCACCATGCATCAACAGGCACGAAAGCGTCGAAAATTTGGCATCTTTTGACAGCGTCAAAAATTTCGCGTTTTTTGACCTTCTTGGCTGAAAACACGAGAAAAAGGCGCGCGCGCGAAATTTCGCACCTCCGGAAAATTTGCGCCTGAGTCCTTTTTTTCGTCCCAATCATCTCACCATGCATCAACAGGCACGAAAGCGTCGAAAATTTGGCATCTTTTGACGGCGTCAAAATTTTCACGTTTTTTGACCTTCTTGGCTGAAAACAGGAGTAAAAGGCGCGCGCGCGAAATTTCGCACCCCCGGAAAATTTGCGCCTGAGTCCTTTTTTTCGTCCCAATCATCTCACCATGCGTCAACAGGCACGAAAGCGTCAGAAATTTGGCATCTTTTGACAGCGTCAAAAATTTTGCGTTTTTTGACCTTCTTGGCTGAAAACACGAGTAAAAGGCGCGCGCGCGAAATTTCGCACCCCCGGAAAATTTGCGCATGAGTCCTTTTTTTCGTCCCAATCATCTCACCATGCATCAACAGACACGAAAGCGTCGAAAATTTGGCATCTTTTGACAGCGTCAAAAATTTCGCGTTTTTTGACCTTCTTGGCTGAAAACACGAGTAAAAGGCGCGCGAGCCTGAGTCCTTTTTTTCGTCCCAATCATCTCACCATGCATCAACAGGCACGAAAGCATCGAAAATTTGGCATCTTTTGACAGCGTCAAAAATTTCGCATTTTTTGACCTTCTTGGCTGAAAACACGAGTAAAAGGCGCGCGCGCGAAATTTCGCACCTCCGGAAAATTTGCGCCTGAGTCCTTTTTTTCGTCCCAATCATCTCACCATGCATCAACAGGCACGAAAGCGTCGAAAATTTGGCATCTTTTGACAGCGTCAAGAATTTCGCGTTTTTTGACCTTCTTGGCTGAAAACACGAGTAAAAGGCGCGCGCGCGAAATTTCGCACCCCCGAAAAATTTTTGACTGAGTCATTTTTTTCGTCCCAATCATCTCACCATGCATCAACAGGCACGAAAGCGTCGGAAATTTGGCATCTTTTGACAGCATCAAAAATTTCGCATTTTTTGACCTTCTTGGCTGAAAACACGAGTAAAAGGCGAGCGCGCGAAATTTCGCACCGTCGGAAAATTTTTGACCGAGTCCTTTTTTCGTCCCAATCATCTCACCATGCATCAACAGGCACGAAAGCGTCGAAAATTTGGAATCTTTTGACATCGTCAAAAATTTCGCGTTTTTTGACCTTCTTGGCTGAAAACACGAGTAAAAGGCGCGCGCGCAAAATTTCGCACCCCCAGAAAATTTTTGACTGAGTCCTTTTTTTCGTCCCAATCATCTCACCATGCATCAACAGGCACGAAAGCATTGAAAATTTGGCATCTTTTGACAGCATCAAAAATTTCGCATTTTTTGACCTTCTTGGCTGAAAACACGAGTGAAAGGCGCGCGCGAAATTTCGCACCCCCGGAAAATTTGCGCCTGGGTCCTTTTTTCGTCCCAATCATCTCACCATGCATCAACAGGCACGAAAGCGTCGAAAATTTGGCATCTTTTGACAGCGTCAAAAATTTCGCATTTTTTGACCTTCTTGGCTGAAAACACGAGTAAAAGGCGGGCGCGCGAAATTTCGCACCCCCGGAAAATTTGCGCCTGAGTCCTTTTTTTCGTACCAATCATCTCACCATGCATCAACAGGCACGAAAGCGTCGAAAATTTGGCATCTTTTGACAGCGTCAAAAATTTCACGTTTTTTTACCTTCTTGGCTGAAAATACGAGTAAAAGGCGCGCGCGCGAAATTTCGCACCCCCGAAAAATTTGCGCTTGAGTACTTTTTTTCGTCCCAATCATCTCACCATGCATCAACAGGCACGAAAGCGTCGAAAATTTGGCATCTTTTGACGGCGTCAAAAATTTCGCGTTTTTTGACCTTCTTGGCTGAAAACACGAGTAATAGGCGAGCGCGCGAAATTTCGCACCCCCGGAAAATTTTTGACTGAGTCCTTTTTTTCGTCCCAATCATCTCACCATGCATCAACAGACACGAAAGCGTCGAAAATTTGGCATCTTTTGACAGCGTCAAAAATTTCGCATTTTTTGACCTTCTTGGCTGAAAACACGAGGAAAAGGCGCGCGCGCGAAATTTCGCACCCCCAGAAAATTTGCGCCTGAGTCCTTTTTTTCGTCCCAATCATCTCACCATGCATCAACAGGCACGAAAGCGTCGAAAATTTGGCATCTTTTGACAACGTCAAAAATTTCGCACCCCCGGAAAATTTGCGCCTGAGTCCTTTTTTTCGTCCCAGTCATCTCACCATGCATCAACAGGCACGAAAGCGTCGAAAATTTGGCATCTTTTGACAGCGTCAAAAATTTCGCATTTTTTGACCTTCTTGGCTGAAAATACGAGTAAAAGGCGCGCGCGCGAAATTTCGCACCCCCGGAAAATTTGCGCCTGAGTCCTTTTTTTCGTCCCAATCATCTCACCATACATCAACAGGCACGAAATCGTCGAAAATTTGGCATCTTTTGACAGCGTTAAAAATTTCGCATTTTTTGACCTTCTTGGCTGAAAACACGAGTAAAAGGCGCGCGCGCGAAATTTCGCACCCCCGGAAAATTTTTGACTGAGTCCTTTTTTTCGTCCCAATCATCTCACCATGCATCAACAGGCACGAAAGCGTCGAAAATTTGGCATCTTTTGACAGCGTCAAAAATTTCGCATTTTTTGACCTTCTTGGCTGAAAACACGAGTAAAAGGCGCGCGCGCGAAATTTCGCACCCCCAGAAAATTTGCGCCTGAGTCCTTTTTTTCGTCCCAATCATCTCACCATGCATCAACAGGCACGAAAGCGTCGAAAATTTGGCATCTTTTGACAGCGTCAAAAATTTCGCATTTTTTGACCTTCTTGGCTGAAAACACGAGTAACAGGCGCGCGCGCGAAATTTCGCAACCCCGGAAAATTTTTGACTGAGTCCTTTTTTTCGTCCCAATCATCTCACCATGCATCAACAGGCACGAAAGCGTCGAAAATTTGGCATCTTTTGACAGCGTCAAAAATTTCGCATTTTTTGACCTTCTTGGCTGAAAACACGAGTAAAAGGCGCGCGCGCGAAATTTCGCACCACCGGAAAATTTGCGCCTGAGTCCTTTTTTTCGTCCCAATCATCTCACCATGCATCAACAGGCACGAAAGCGTCGGAAATTTGGCATCTTTTGACAGCGTCAAAAATTTCGCGTTTTTTGACCTTCTTGGCTGAAAACACGAGTAAAAGGCGCGCGCGCGAAATTTCGCACCCCCGAAAAATTTTTGACTGAGTCCTTTTTTTCGTCCCAATCATCTCACCATGCATCAACAGGCACGAAAGCGTCAAAAATTTGGCATCTTTTGACAGCGTCAAAAATTTCGCATTTTTTGACCTTCTTGGCTGAAAACACGAGTAAAAGGCACGCGCGCGAAATTTCGCACCCCCGGAAAATTTGTGCCAGAGTCCTTTTTTTCGTCCCAATCATCTCACCATGCATCAACAGGCACGAAAGTGTCGAAAATTTGGCATCTTTTGACAGCGTCAAAAATTTCGCGTTCTTTGACCTTCTTGGCTGAAAACACGAGTAAAAGGCGCGCGCGCGAAATTTCGCACCGCCGGAAAATTTGCGCATGAGTCCTTTTTTTCGTCCCAATCATCTCACCATGCATCATCAGGTACAAAAGCGTAAAAAATTTGGCATCTTTTGACAGCGTAAATAATTTCGCGTTTTTTGACCTTCTTAGCTGAAAACACGAGTAAAAGGCGCGCGCGCGAAATTTCGCACCCCCGGAAAATTTTTGACTGAGTCCTTTTTTTCGTCCCAATCATCTCACCATGCATCAACAGGCACGAAAGCGTCAGAAATTTGGCATCTTTTGACAGCGTCAAAAATTTCGCGTTTTTTGACTTTCTTGGCTGAAAACACGAGTAAAAGGCGCTCGCGCGAAATTTCGCACCCCCAGAAAATTTTTGACAGAGTCCTTTTTTTCGTCCCAATCATCTCACCATGCATCAACAGGCACGAAAGCGTAAAAAATTTGGCATCTTTTGACAGCGTCAAAAATTTCACGTTTTTTGACCTTCTTGGCTGAAAAACGAGTAGAAGGCACGCGCGCGAAATTTTGCACCCCCGGAAAATTTGTGCCAGAGTCCTTTTTTTCGTCCCAATCATCTCACCATGCATCAACAGGCACGAAAGTGTCGAAAATTTGGCATCTTTTGACAGCGTCAAAAATTTCGCGTTCTTTGACCTTCTTGGCTGAAAACACGAGTAAAAGGCGCGCGCGCGAAATTTCGCACCGCCGGAAAATTTGCGCATGAGTCCTTTTTTTCGTCCCAATCGTCTCACCATGCATCATCAGGTACAAAAGCGTAAAAAATTTGGCATCTTTTGACAGCATAAATAATTTCGTGTTTTTTGACCTTCTTAGCTGAAAACACGAGTAAAAGGCGCGCGCGCGAAATTTCGCACCCCCGGAAAATTTTCGCCTGAGTCCTTTTTTTCGTCCCAATCATCTCACCATGCATCAACAGGCACGAAAGCGTCGAAAATTTGGCATCTTTTGATAGCGTCAAAAATTTCGCATTTTTTGACCTTCTTGGCTGAAAACACGAGTAAAAGGCGCGCGCGAATTTTCGCACCCCCGGAAAATTTGCGCCTGAGTCCTATTTTTCGTCCCAATCATCTCACGATGCATCAACATGCACGAAAGCGTCAGAAATTTGGCATCTTTTGACAGCGTCAAAAATTTCGCGTTTTTTGACCTTCTTGGCTGAAAACACGAGTAAAAGGCGCGCGCGCGAAACTTCGCACCCCCGAAAAATTTGCGCATGAGTCCTTTTTTTCGTCCCAATCATCTCACGATGCATCAACAGGCACGAAAGCGTCGAAAATTTGGCATCTTTTGACAGCGTATATAATTTCGCATTTTTTGACCTTCTTAGCTGAAAACACGAGTAAAAGGCGCGCGCGCGAAATTTCGCACCCCCGAAAAATTTTCGCCTGAGTCCTTTTTTTCATCCCAATCATCTCACCATGCATCAACAGGCACGAAAGCGTCGAAAATTTGGCATCTTTTGACAGCGTCAAAAATTTCGCATTTTTTGACCTTCTTGGCTGAAAACACGAGCAAAAGGCGCGCGCTGCGAATTTTCGCACCCCCGGAAAATTTTTGACTGAGTCCTTTTTTTCGTCCCAATCATCTCACCATGCATCAACAGGCACGAAAGCGTCGAAAATTTGGCATCTTTTGACAGCGTCAAAAATTTCGCATTTTTTGACCTTCTTGGCTGAAAACACGAGTAAAAGGCGCGGGCGCGAATTTTCGCACCCCCGGAAAATTTGCGCCTGAGTCCTTTTTTTCGTCCCAATCATCTCACCATGCATCAACAGGCACGAAAGCGTCGGAAATTTGGCATCTTTTGACAGCGTCAAAAATTTCGCGTTTTTTGACCTTCTTGGCTGAAAACACGAGTAAAAGGCGCGCGCACGAAATTTCGCACCCCCGGAAAATTTGCGCCTGAGTCCTATTTTTCGTCCCAATCATCTCACGATGCATCAACATGCACGAAAGCGTCGGAAATTTGGCATCTTTTGACAGCGTCAAAAATTTCGCGTTTTTTGACCTTCTTGGCTGAAAACACGAGTAAAAGGCGCGCGCGCGAAATTTCGCACCCCCGGAAAATTTGCGCCTGAGTCCTATTTTTCGTCCCAATCATCTCACGATGCATCAACATGCACGAAAGCGTCGGAAATTTGGCATCTTTTGACAGCGTCAAAAATTTCGCGTTTTTTGACCTTCTTGGCTGAAAAAACGAGTAAAAGGCGCGCGCGCGAAATTTCGCACCCCCGGAAAATTTGCGCATGAGTCCTTTTTTTCGTCCCAATCATCTCACGATGCATCAACAGGCACGAAAGCGTCAAAAATTTGGCATCTTTTGACAGCGTAAATAATTTCATATTTTTTGACCTTCTTAGCTGAAAACACGAGTAAAAGGCGCGCGCGCGAAATTTCGCACCCCCGGAAAATTTTCGCCTGAGTCCTTTTTTTCATCCCAATCATCTCACCATGCATCAACAGACACGAAAGCGTCGAAAATTTGGCATCTTTTGACAGCGTCAAAAATTTCGCAATTTTTGACCTTCTTGGCTGAAAACACGAGTAAAAGGCGCGCGCGCTAAAATTTCGCACCCCCGGAAAATTTGCGCCTGAGTCCTTTTTTTCGTCCCAATCATCTCACCATGCATCAACAGGCACGAAAGCGTAAAAAATTTGGCATCTTTTGACAGTGTCAAAAATTTCGCGTTTTTTTACCTTCTTGGCTGAAAACACGAGTAAAAGGCGCGCACGCGAAATTTCGCACCCCCGATAAATTTTTGACTGAGTCCTTTTTTTCGTCCCAATCATCTCACCATGCATCAACAGGCACGAAAGCGTCGAAAATTTGGCATCTTTTGACAGCGTCAAAAATTTCGCATTTTTTGACCTTCTTGGCTGAAAACACGAGGAAAAGGCGCGCGCGCGAAATTTCGCACCCCCAGAAAATTTGCGCCTGAGTCCTTTTTTTCGTCCCAATCATCTCACCATGCATCAACAGGCACGAAAGCGTCGAAAATTTGGCATCTTTTGACAACGTCAAAAATTTCGCACCCCCGGAAAATTTGCGCCTGAGTCCTTTTTTTCGTCCCAGTCATCTCACCATGCATCAACAGGCACGAAAGCGTCGAAAATTTGGCATCTTTTGACAGCGTCAAAAATTTCGCATTTTTTGACCTTCTTGGCTGAAAATACGAGTAAAAGGCGCGCGCGCGAAATTTCGCACGCCCGGAAAATTTGCGCCTGAGTCCTTTTTTTCGTCCCAATCATCTCACCATACATCAACAGGCACGAAATCGTCGAAAATTTGGCATCTTTTGACAGCGTTAAAAATTTCGCATTTTTTGACCTTCTTGGCTGAAAACACGAGTAAAAGGCGCGCGCGCGAAATTTCGCACCCCCGGAAAATTTTTGACTGAGTCCTTTTTTTCGTCCCAATCATCTCACCATGCATCAACAGGCACGAAAGCGTCGAAAATTTGGCATCTTTTGACAGCGTCAAAAATTTCGCATTTTTTGACCTTCTTGGCTGAAAACACGAGTAAAAGGCGCGCGCGCGAAATTTCGCACCCCCAGAAAATTTGCGCCTGAGTCCTTTTTTTCGTCCCAATCATCTCACCATGCATCAACAGGCACGAAAGCGTCGAAAATTTGGCATCTTTTGACAGCGTCAAAAATTTCGCATTTTTTGACCTTCTTGGCTGAAAACACGAGTAACAGGCGCGCGCGCGAAATTTCGCAACCCCGGAAAATTTTTGACTGAGTCCTTTTTTTCGTCCCAATCATCTCACCATGCATCAACAGGCACGAAAGCGTCGAAAATTTGGCATCTTTTGACAGCGTCAAAAATTTCGCATTTTTTGACCTTCTTGGCTGAAAACACGAGTAAAAGGCGCGCGCGCGAATTTTCGCACCCCCGGAAAATTTGCGCCTGAGTCCTTTTTTTCGTCCCAATCATCTCACCATGCATCAACAGGCACGAAAGCGTCGGAAATTTGGCATCTTTTGACAGCGTCAAAAATTTCGCGTTTTTTGACCTTCTTGGCTGAAAACACGAGTAAAAGGCGCGCGCGCGAAATTTCGCACCCCCGGAAAATTTTTGACTGAGTCCTTTTTTTCGTCCCAATCATCTCACCATGCATCAACAGGCACGAAAG
Source organism: Pontederia crassipes (assembly GCA_030549335.1). Lineage (NCBI taxonomy): Eukaryota > Viridiplantae > Streptophyta > Magnoliopsida > Commelinales > Pontederiaceae > Pontederia > Pontederia crassipes. Next base: position 33,375,187 of record CM060197.1, read on the forward strand.
CGTCAGAAATTTGGCATCTTTTGACAGCGTCAAAAATTTCGCGTTTTTTGACTTTCTTGGCTGAAAACACGAGTAAAAGGCGCTCGCGCGAAATTTCGCACCCCCAGAAAATTTTTGACAGAGTCCTTTTTTTCGTCCCAATCATCTCACCATGCATCAACAGGCACGAAAGCGTAAACAATTTTGCATCTTTTGACAGCGTCAAAAATTTCACATTTTTTGACCTTCTTGGCTGAAAAACGAGTAAAAGGCACGCGCGCGAAATTTCGCACCCCCGGAAAATTTGTGCCAGAGTCCTTTTTTTCGTCCCAATCATCTCACCATGCATCAACAGGCACGAAAGTGTCGAAAATTTGGCATCTTTTGACAGCGTCAAAAATTTCGCGTTCTTTGACCTTCTTGGCTGAAAACACGAGTAAAAGGCGCGCGCGCGAAATTTCGCACCGCCGGAAAATTTGCGCATGAGTCCTTTTTTTCGTCCCAATCATCTCACCATGCATCATCAGGTACAAAAGCGTAAAAAATTTGGCATCTTTTGACAGCGTAAATAATTTCGCGTTTTTTGACCTTCTTAGCTGAAAACACGAGTAAAAGGCGCGCGCGCGAAATTTCGCACCCCCGGAAAATTTTTGACTGAGTCCTTTTTTTCGTCCCAATCATCTCACCATGCATCAACAGGCACGAAAGCGTCAGAAATTTGGCATCTTTTGACAGCGTCAAAAATTTCGCGTTTTTTGACTTTCTTGGCTGAAAACACGAGTAAAAGGCGCTCGCGCGAAATTTCGCACCCCCAGAAAATTTTTGACAGAGTCCTTTTTTTCGTCCCAATCATCTCACCATGCATCAACAGGCACGAAAGCGTAAAAAATTTGGCATCTTTTGACAGCGTCAAAAATTTCACGTTTTTTGACCTTCTTGGCTGAAAAACGAGTAGAAGGCACGCGCGCGAAATTTCGCACCCCCGGAAAATTTGTGCCAGAGTCCTTTTTTTCGTCCCAATCATCTCACCATGCATCAACAGGCACGAAAGTGTCGAAAATTTGGCATCTTTTGACAGCGTCAAAAATTTCGCGTTCTTTGACCTTCTTGGCTGAAAACACGAGTAAAAGGCGCGCGCGCGAAATTTCGCTCCGCCGGAAAATTTGCGCATGAGTCCTTTTTTTCGTCCCAATCGTCTCACCATGCATCATCAGGTACAAAAGCGTAAAAAATTTGGCATCTTTTGACAGCATAAATAATTTCGTGTTTTTTGACCTTCTTAGCTGAAAACACGAGTAAAAGGCGCGCGCGCGAAATTTCGCACCCCCGGAAAATTTTCGCCTGAGTCCTTTTTTTCGTCCCAATCATCTCACCATGCATCAACAGGCACGAAAGCGTCGAAAATTTGGCATCTTTTGATAGCGTCAAAAATTTCGCATTTTTTGACCTTCTTGGCTGAAAACACGAGTAAAAGGCGCGCGCGAATTTTCGCACCCCCGGAAAATTTGCGCCTGAGTCCTATTTTTCGTCCCAATCATCTCACGATGCATCAACATGCACGAAAGCGTCAGAAATTTGGCATCTTTTGACAGCGTCAAAAATTTCGCGTTTTTTGACCTTCTTGGCTGAAAACACGAGTAAAAGGCGCGCGCGCGAAACTTCGCACCCCCGGAAAATTTGCGCATGAGTCCTTTTTTTCGTCCCAATCATCTCACGATGCATCAACAGGCACGAAAGCGTCGAAAATTTGGCATCTTTTGACAGCGTATATAATTTCGCATTTTTTGACCTTCTTAGCGGAAAACACGAGTAAAAGGCGCGCGCGCGAAATTTCGCACCCCCGAAAAATTTTCGCCTGAGTCCTTTTTTTCATCCCAATCATCTCACCATGCATCAATAGGCACGAAAGCGTCGAAAATTTGGCATCTTTTGACAGCGTCAAAAATTTCGCATTTTTTGACCTTCTTGGCTGAAAACACGAGCAAAAGGCGCGCGCGCGAATTTTCGCACCCCCGGAAAATTTTTGACTGAGTCCTTTTTTTCGTCCCAATCATCTCACCATGCATCAACAGGCACGAAAGCGTCGAAAATTTGGCATCTTTTGACAGCGTCAAAAATTTCGCATTTTTTGACCTTCTTGGCTGAAAACACGAGTAAAAGGCGCGGGCGCGAATTTTCGCACCCCCGGAAAATTTGCGCCTGAGTCCTTTTTTTCGTCCCAATCATCTCACCATGCATCAACAGGCACGAAAGCGTCGGAAATTTGGCATCTTTTGACAGCGTCAAAAATTTCGCGTTTTTTGACCTTCTTGGCTGAAAACACGAGTAAAAGGCGCGCGCACGAAATTTCGCACCCCCGGAAAATTTGCGCCTGAGTCCTATTTTTCGTCCCAATCATCTCACGATGCATCAACATGCACGAAAGCGTCGGAAATTTGGCATCTTTTGACAGCGTCAAAAATTTCGCGTTTTTTGACCTTCTTGGCTGAAAACACGAGTAAAAGGCGCGCGCGCGAAATTTCGCACCCCCGGAAAATTTGCGCCTGAGTCCTATTTTTCGTCCCAATCATCTCACGATGCATCAACATGCACGAAAGCGTCGGAAATTTGGCATCTTTTGACAGCGTCAAAAATTTCGCGTTTTTTGACCTTCTTGGCTGAAAACACGAGTAAAAGGCGCGCGCGCGAAATTTCGCACCCCCGGAAAATTTGCGCATGAGTCCTTTTTTTCGTCCCAATCATCTCACGATGCATCAACAGGCACGAAAGCGTCAAAAATTTGGCATCTTTTGACAGCGTAAATAATTTCATATTTTTTGACCTTCTTAGCTGAAAACACGAGTAAAAGGCGCGCGCGCGAAATTTCGCACCCCCGGAAAATTTTCGCCTGAGTCCTTTTTTTAATCCCAATCATCTCACCATGCATCAACAGGCACGAAAGCGTCGAAAATTTGGCATCTTTTGACAGCGTCAAAAATTTCGCAATTTTTGACCTTCTTGGCTGAAAACACGAGTAAAAGGCGCGCGCGCTAAAATTTCGCACCCCCGGAAAATTTGCGCCTGAGTCCTTTTTTTCGTCCCAATCATCTCACCATGCATCAACAGGCACGAAAGCGTAAAAAATTTGGCATCTTTTGACAGTGTCAAAAATTTCGCGTTTTTTTACCTTCTTGGCTGAAAATACGAGTAAAAGGCGCGCACGCGAAATTTCGCACCCCCGATAAATTTTTGACTGAGTCCTTTTTTTCGTCCCAATCATCTCACCATGCATCAACAGGCACGAAAGCGTCGAAAATTTGGCATCTTTTGACAGCGTCAAAAATTTCGCATTTTTTGACCTTCTTGGCTGAAAACACGAGTAAAAGGCGCGCGCGCGAATTTTCGCACCCCCGGAAAATTTGCGCCTGAGTCCTTTTTTTCGTCCCAATCATCTCACCATGCATCAACAGGCACGAAAGCGTCGGAAATTTGGCATCTTTTGACAGCGTCAAAAATTTCGCGTTTTTTGACCTTCTTGGCTGAAAACACGAGTAAAAGGCGCGCGCGCGAAATTTCGCACCCCCGGAAAATTTTTGACTGAGTCCTTTTTTTCGTCCCAATCATCTCACCATGCATCAACAGGCACGAAAGCGTCAGAAATTTGGCATTTTTTGACAGCGTCAAAAATTTCGCGTTTTTTGACTTTCTTGGCTGAAAACACGAGTAAAAGGCGCTCGCGCGAAATTTCGCACCCCCAGAAAATTTTTGACAGAGTCCTTTTTTTCGTCCCAATCATCTCACCATGCATCAACAGGCACGAAAGCGTAAACAATTTGGCATCTTTTGACAGCGTCAAAAATTTCACATTTTTTGACCTTCTTGGCTGAAAAACGAGTAAAAGGCACGCGCGCGAAATTTCGCACCCCCGGAAAATTTGTGCCAGAGTCCTTTTTTTCGTCCCAATCATCTCACCATGCATCAACAGGCACGAAAGTGTCGAAAATTTGGCATCTTTTGACAGCGTCAAAAATTTCGCGTTCTTTGACCTTCTTGGCTGAAAACACGAGTAAAAGGCGCGCGCGCGAAATTTCGCACCGCCGGAAAATTTGCGCATGAGTCCTTTTTTTCGTCCCAATCATCTCACCATGCATCATCAGGTACAAAAGCGTAAAAAATTTGGCATCTTTTGACATCGTAAATAATTTCGCGTTTTTTGACCTTCTTAGCTGAAAACACGAGTAAAAGGCGCGCGCGCGAAATTTCGCACCCCCGGAAAATTTTTGACTGAGTCCTTTTTTCGTCCCAATCATCTCACCATGCATCAACAGGCACGAAAGCGTCAGAAATTTGGCATCTTTTGACAGCGTCAAAAATTTCGCGTTTTTTGACTTTCTTGGCTGAAAACACGAGTAAAAGGCGCTCGCGCGAAATTTCGCACCCCCAGAAAATTTTTGACAGAGTCCTTTTTTTCGTCCCAATCATCTCACCATGCATCAACAGGCACGAAAGCGTAAACAATTTGGCATCTTTTGACAGCGTCAAAAATTTCACGTTTTTTGACCTTCTTGGCTGAAAAACGAGTAAAAGGCACGCGCGCGAAATTTCGCACCCCCGGAAAATTTGTGCCAGAGTCCTTTTTTTCGTCCCAATCATCTCACCATGCATCAACAGGCACGAAAGTGTCGAAAATTTGGCATCTTTTGACAGCGTCAAAAATTTCGCGTTCTTTGACCTTCTTGGCTGAAAACACGAGTAAAAGGCGCGCGCGCGAAATTTCGCACCGCCGGAAAATTTGCGCATGAGTCCTTTTTTTCGTCCCAATCGTCTCACCATGCATCATCAGGTACAAAAGCGTAAAAAATTTGGCATCTTTTGACAGCATAAATAATTTCGCGTTTTTTGACCTTCTTAGCTGAAAACACGAGTAAAAGGCGCGCGCGCGAAATTTCGCACCCCCGGAAAATTTTCGCCTGAGTCCTTTTTTTCGTCCCAATCATCTCACCATGCATCAACAGGCACGAAAGCGTCGAAAATTTGGCATCTTTTGATAGCGTCAAAAATTTCGCATTTTTTGACCTTCTTGGCTGAAAACACGAGTAAAAGGCGCGCGCGAATTTTCGCACCCCCGGAAAATTTGCGTCTGAGTCCTATTTTTCGTCCCAATCATCTCACGATGCATCAACATGCACGAAAGCGTCGGAAATTTGGCATCTTTTGACAGCGTCAAAAATTTCGCATTTTTTGACCTTCTTGGCTGAAAACACGAGTAAAAGGCGCGCGCGCGAATTTTCGCACCCCCGGAAAATTTGCGCCTGAGTCCTTTTTTTCGTCCCAATCATCTCACCATGCATCAACAGGCACGAAAGCGTCGGAAATTTGGCATCTTTTGACAGCGTCAAAAATTTCGCGTTTTTTGACCTTCTTGGCTGAAAACACGAGTAAAAGGCGCGCGCGCGAAATTTCGCACCCCCGGAAAATTTTTGACTGAGTCCTTTTTTTCGTCCCAATCATCTCACCATGCATCAACAGGCACGAAAGCGTCAGAAATTTGGCATTTTTTGACAGCGTCAAAAATTTCGCGTTTTTTGACTTTCTTGGCTGAAAACACGAGTAAAAGGCGCTCGCGCGAAATTTCGCACCCCCAGAAAATTTTTGACAGAGTCCTTTTTTTCGTCCCAATCATCTCACCATGCATCAACAGGCACGAAAGCGTAAACAATTTGGCATCTTTTGACAGCGTCAAAAATTTCACATTTTTTGACCTTCTTGGCTGAAAAACGAGTAAAAGGCACGCGCGCGAAATTTCGCACCCCCGGAAAATTTGTGCCAGAGTCCTTTTTTTCGTCCCAATCATCTCACCATGCATCAACAGGCACGAAAGTGTCGAAAATTTGGCATCTTTTGACAGCGTCAAAAATTTCGCGTTCTTTGACCTTCTTGGCTGAAAACACGAGTAAAAGGCGCGCGCGCGAAATTTCGCACCGCCGGAAAATTTGCGCATGAGTCCTTTTTTTCGTCCCAATCATCTCACCATGCATCATCAGGTACAAAAGCGTAAAAAATTTGGCATCTTTTGACAGCGTAAATAATTTCGCGTTTTTTGACCTTCTTAGCTGAAAACATGAGTAAAAGGCGCGCGCGCGAAATTTCGCACCCCCGGAAAATTTTTGACTGAGTCCTTTTTTTCGTCCCAATCATCTCACCATGCATCAACAGGCACGAAAGCGTCAGAAATTTGGCATCTTTTGACAGCGTCAAAAATTTCGCGTTTTTTGACTTTCTTGGCTGAAAACACGAGTAAAAGGCGCTCGCGCGAAATTTCGCACCCCAGAAAATTTTTGACAGAGTCCTTTTTTTCGTCCCAATCATCTCACCATGCATCAACAGGCACGAAAGCGTAAACAATTTGGCATCTTTTGACAGCGTCAAAAATTTCACGTTTTTTGACCTTCTTGGCTGAAAAACGAGTAAAAGGCACGCGCGCGAAATTTCGCACCCCCGGAAAATTTGTGCCAGAGTCCTTTTTTTCGTCCCAATCATCTCACCATGCATCAACAGGCACGAAAGTGTCGAAAATTTGGCATCTTTTGACAGCGTCAAAAATTTCGCGTTCTTTGACCTTCTTGGCTGAAAACACGAGTAAAAGGCGCGCGCGCGAAATTTCGCACCGCCGGAAAATTTGCGCATGAGTCCTTTTTTTCGTCCCAATCGTCTCACCATGCATCATCAGGTACAAAAGCGTAAAAAATTTGGCATCTTTTGACAGCATAAATAATTTCGCGTTTTTTGACCTTCTTAGCTGAAAACACGAGTAAAAGGCGCGCGCGCGAAATTTCGCACCCCCGGAAAATTTTCGCCTGAGTCCTTTTTTTCGTCCCAATCATCTCACCATGCATCAACAGGCACGAAAGCGTCGAAAATTTGGCATCTTTTGATAGCGTCAAAAATTTCGCATTTTTTGACCTTCTTGGCTGAAAACACGAGTAAAACGCGCGCGCGAATTTTCGCACCCCCGGAAAATTTGCGTCTGAGTCCTATTTTTCGTCCCAATCATCTCACGATGCATCAACATGCACGAAAGCGTCGGAAATTTGGCATCTTTTGACAGCGTCAAAAATTTCGCGTTTTTTGACCTTCTTGGCTGAAAACACGAGTAAAAGGCGCGCGCGCGAAACTTCGCACCCCCGGAAAATTTGCGCATGAGTCCTTTTTTTCGTCCCAATCATCTCACGATGCATCAACAGGCACGAAAGCGTCGAAAATTTGGCATCTTTTGACAGCGTAAATAATTTCGCATTTTTTGACCTTCTTAGCTGAAAACACGAGTAAAAGGCGCGCGCGCGAAATTTCGCACCCCCGAAAAATTTTCGCCTGAGTCCTTTTTTTCATCCCAATCATCTCACCATGCATCAACAGGCACGAAAGCGTCGAAAATTTGGCATCTTTTAACAGCGTCAAAAATTTCGCATTTTTTGACCTTCTTGGCTGAAAACACGAGCAAAAGGCGCGCGCGGCGAATTTTCGCACCCCCGGAAAATTTTTGACTGAGTCCTTTTTTTCGTCCCAATCATCTCACCATGCATCAACAGGCACGAAAGCGTCGAAAATTTGGCATCTTTTGACAGCGTCAAAAATTTCGCATTTTTTGACCTTCTTGGCTGAAAACACGAGTAAAAGGCGCGGGCGCGAATTTTCGCACCCCCGGAAAATTTGCGCCTGAGTCCTTTTTTTCGTCCCAATCATCTCACCATGCATCAACAGGCACGAAAGCGTCGGAAATTTGGCATCTTTTGACAGCGTCAAAAATTTCGCGTTTTTTGACCTTCTTGGCTGAAAACACGAGTAAAAGGCGCGCGCGCGAAATTTCGCACCCCCGGAAAATTTGCGCCTGAGTCCTATTTTTCGTCCCAATCATCTCACGATGCATCAACATGCACGAAAGCGTCGGAAATTTGGCATCTTTTGACAGCGTCAAAAATTTCGCGTTTTTTGACCTTCTTGGCTGAAAACACGAGTAAAAGGCGCGCGCGCGAAATTTCGCACCCCCGGAAAATTTGCGCATGAGTCCTTTTTTTCGTCCCAATCATCTCACGATGCATCAACAGGCACGAAAGCGTCGAAAATTTGGCATCTTTTGACAGCGTAAATAATTTCATATTTTTTGACCTTCTTAGCTGAAAACACGAGTAAAAGGCGCGCGCGCGAATTTTCGCACCCCCGGAAAATTTTTGACTGAGTCCTTTTTTTCGTCCCAATCATCTCACCATGCATCAACAGGCACGAAAGCGTCGAAAATTTGGCATCTTTTGATAGCGTCAAAAATTTCGCATTTTTTGACCTTCTTGGCTGAAAACACGAGTAAAAGGCGCGCGCGCGAATTTTCGCACCCCCGGAAAATTTGCGCCTGAGTCCTATTTTTCGTCCCAATCATCTCACGATGCATCAACATGCACGAAAGCGTCGGAAATTTGACATCTTTTGACAGCGTCAAAAATTTCGCGTTTTTTGACCTTCTTGGCTGAAAACACGAGTAAAAGGCGCGCGCGCGAAATTTCGCACCCCCGGAAAATTTGCGCATGAGTCCTTTTTTTCGTCCCAATCATCTCACGATGCATCAACAGGCACGAAAGCGTCGAAAATTTGGCATCTTTTGACAGCGTAAAAAATTTCGCATTTTTTGACCTTCTTGGCTGAAAACACGAGTAAAATGCGCGCGCGCGAATTTTCGCACCCCCGAAAAATTTGCGCCTGAGTCCTTTTTTTCGTCCCAATCATCTCACCATGCATCAACAGGCACGAAAGCGTAAAAAATTTGGCATCTTTTGATAGCGTCAAAAATTTCGCGTTTTTTTACCTTCTTGGCTGAAAACACGAGTAAAAGGCGCGCACGCGAAATTTCACACCCCCGAAAAATTTTTGACTGAGTCCTTTTTTTCGTCCCAATCATCTCACCATGCATCAACAGGCACGAAAGCGTCGAAAATTTGGCATCTTTTGACAGCGTCAAAAATTTCGCGTTTTTTGACCTTCTTGGCTGAAAACACGAGTAAAAGGCGCGCGCGAAATTTCGCACCCCCGGAAAATTTGCTCCTGAGTCCTTTTTTTCGTCCCAATCATCTCACCATGCACCAACAGACATGAAAGCGTAAAAAATTTGGCATCTTTTGACAGCGTCAAAAATTTCGCGTTTTTTGACCTTCTTGTCTGAAAACACGAGGAAAAGGCGCGCACGCGAAATTTCGCACCCCCAAAAAATTTTTGACTGAGTCCTTTTTTTCGTCTCAATCATCTCACCTTGCATCAACAGTCATGAAAGCGTCGAAAATTTGGCATCTTTTGACAGCGTCAAAAATTTCGCGTTTTTTTACTTTCTTGGCTGAAAACACGAGTAAAAGGCGCGCGCGCGAAATTTCGCACCCCCGGAAAATTTGCGCCTGAGTCCTTTTTTTCGTCCCAATCATCTCACCATGCATCAACAGGCACGAAAGCGTCGAAAAGTAGGCATCTTTTGACAGCGTCAAAATTTTCGCGTTTTTTGACCTTCTTGGCTGAAAAAATGAGTAAAAGGCGCGCGCGCGAAATTTCGCACCCCCGGAAAATTTTTGACTGAGTCCTTTTTTCGTCCCAATCATCTCACCATGCATCAACAGGCACGAAAGCGTCGAAAATTTGGCATCTTTTGACAGCATCAAAAATTTCGCATTTTTTGACCTTCTTGGCTGAAAACACGAGTAAAAGGCGCGCGCGCGAAATTTCGCACCCCCGAAAAATTTGCGCCTGAGTCCTTTTTTCGTCCCAATCATCTCACCATGCATCAACAGGCACGAAAGCGTCAAAAATTTGGCATCTTTTGACAGCGTCAAAAATTTCGCGTTTTTTTACCTTCTTGGCTGAAAACACGAGTAAAAGGCGCGCACGCGAAATTTCGCACCCCCGAAAATTTTTGACTGAGTCCTTTTTTTCGTCCCAATCATCTCACCATGCATCAACAGGCACGAAAGCGTCGGAAATTTGGCATCTTTTGACAGCGTCAAAAATTTCGCGTTTTTTGACCTTCTTGGCTGAAAACACGAGTAAAAGGCGCGCGAGCGAAATTTCGCACCCCCGAAAAATTTGCGCATGAGTCCTTTTTTTCGTCCCAATCATCTCACCATGCATCAACAGGCACGAAAGCGTCGAAAATTTGGCATCTTTTGACAGCGTCAAAAATTTCGCATTTTTTGACCTTCTTGGCTGAAAACACGAGTAAAAGGCGCGCACGCGAATTTTCGCACCCCCGGAAAATTTGCGCCTGAGTCCTATTTTTCGTCCCAATCATCTCACCATGCATCAACATGCACGAAAGCGTCGGAAATTTGGCATCTTTTGACAGCGTCAAAAATTTCGCGTTTTTTGACCTTCTTGGCTAAAAACACGAGTAAAAGGCGCGCGTGCGAAATTCGCACCCCCGGAAAATTTGCGCATGAGTCCTTTTTTCGTCCCAATCATCTCACGATGCATCAACAGGCACGAAAGCGTCGAAAATTTGGCATCTTTTGACAGCGTAAATAATTTCGCATTTTTTGACCTTCTTAGCTGAAAACACGAGTAAAAGGCGCGCGCGCGAAATTTCGCACCCCCGGAAAATTTTCGCCTGAGTCCTTTTTTTCGTCCCAATCATCTCACCATGCATCAACAGGCACGAAAGCGTCGAAAATTTGGCATCTTTTGACAGCGTCAAAAATTTCGCATTTTTTGACCTTCTTGGCTGAAAACACGAGTAAAAGGCGCGCGCGAAATTTCGCACCCCCGGAAAATTTGCGCCTGAGTCCTTTTTTTCGTCCCAATCATCTCACCATGCATCAACAGGCACGAAAGCGTAAAAAATTTGGCATCTTTTGACAGCGTCAAAAATTTCGCGTTTTTTTACCTTCTTGGCTGAAAACACGAGTAAAAAGGCGCGCACGCGAAATTTCACACCCCCGAAAAATTTTTGACTGAGTCCTTTTTTTCGTCCCAATCATCTCACCATGCATCAACAGGCACGAAAGCGTCAAAAATTTGGCATCTTTTGACAGCGTCAAAAATTTCGCATTTTTTGACCTTCTTGGCTGAAAACACGAGTAAAAGGCGCGCGCGCGAATTTTCGCACCCCCGAAAAATTTGCGCCTGAGTCCTTTTTTTCGTCCCAATCATCTCACCATGCATCAACAGGCACGAAAGCATAAAAAATTAGGCATCTTTTGACAGCGTCAAAAATTTCGCGTTTTTTTACCTTCTTGGCTGAAAACACGAGTAAAAGGCGCGCACACGAATTTTCGCACCCCCGGAAAATTTGCGCCTGAGTCCTATTTTTCGTCCCAATCATCTCACCATGCATCAACATGCACGAAAGCGTCGGAAATTTGGCATCTTTTGACAGCGTCAAAAAATTTCGCGTTTTTTGACCTTCTTGGCTCAAAACACGAGTAAAAGGCGCGCGCGCGAAATTCGCACCCCCGGAAAATTTGCGCATGAGTCCTTTTTTTCGTCCCAATCATCTCACGATGCATCAACAGGCACGAAAGCGTCGAAAATTTGGCATCTTTTGACAGCGTAAATAATTTCGCGTTTTTTGACCTTCTTAGCTGAAAAACGAGTAAAAGGCGCGCGCGCGAAATTTCGCACCCCCGGAAAATTTTCGCCTGAGTCCTTTTTTTCGTCCCAATCATCTCACCATGCATCAACAGGCACGAAAGCGTCGAAAATTTGGCATCTTTTGACAGCGTCAAAAATTTCGCATTTTTTGACCTTCTTGGCTGAAAACACGAGTAAAAGGCGCGCGCGAAATTTCGCACGCCCGGAAAATTTGCGCCTGAGTCCTTTTTTTCGTCCCAATCATCTCACCATGCATCAACAGGCACGAAAGCGTAAAAAATTTGGCATCTTTTGACAGCGTCAAAAATTTCGCATTTTTTTACCTTCTTGGCTGAAAACATGAGTAAAAGGCGCGCACGCGAAATTTCGCACCCCCGAAAAATTTGCGCCTGAGTCCTTTTTTTCGTCCCAATCATCTCACCATGCATCAACAGGCACGAAAGCGTCGGAAATTTGGCATCTTTTGACAGCGTCAAAAATTTCGCGTTTTTTGACCTTCTTGGCTGAAAACACGAGTAAAAGGCGCGCGCGCGAAATTTCGCACCCCCGAAAAATTTTTGACTGAGTCCTTTTTTCGTCCCAATCATCTCACCATGCATCAACAGGCACGAAAGCGTCGGAAATTTGGCATCTTTTGACAGCGTCAATAATTTCGCGTTTTTTGACCTTCTTGGCTGAAAACACGAGTAAAAGGCGCGCGCGCGAAATTTCGCACCCCCGAAAAATTTGCGCCTGAGTCCTATTTTTCGTCCCAATCATCTCACGATGCATCAACATGCACGAAAGCGTCGGAAATTTGGCATCTTTTACTGCGTCAAAAATTTCGCGTTTTTTGACCTTCTTGGCTGAAAACACGAGTAAAAGGCGCGCGCGCGAAATTTCGCACCCCCGGAAAATTTGCGCATGAGTCCTTTTTTTCGTCCCAATCATCTCACCATGCATCAACAGGCACGAAAGCGTCGAAAATTTGGCATCTTTTGACAGCGTCAAAAATTTCGCATTTTTTGACCTTCTTGGCAGAAAACACGAGTAAAAGGCGCGCGCGCGAATTTTCGCACCCCCGAAAAATTTGCGCCTGAGTCCTTTTTTTCGTCCCAATCATCTCACCATGCATCAACAGGCACGAAAGCGTCAAAAATTTGGCATCTTTTGATAGCGTCAAAAATTTCGCGTTTTTTTACCTTCTTGGCTGAAAACACGAGTAAAAGGCGCGCACGCGAAATTTCACACCCCCGAAAAATTTTTGACTGAGTCCTTTTTTTCGTCCCAATCATCTCACCATGCATCAACAGGCACGAAAGCGTCGAAAATTTGGCATCTTTTGACAACGTCAAAAATTTCGCATTTTTTGACCTTGGCTGAAAACACGAGTAAAAGGCGCGCGCGCGAATTTTCGCACCCCCGGAAAATTTGCGCCTGAGTCCTTTTTTTCGTCCCAATCATCTCACCATGCATCAACAGGCACGAAAGCGTCGGAAATTTGGCATCTTTTGACAGCGTCAAAAATTTCGCGTTTTTTGACCTTCTTGGCTGAAAACACGAGTAAAAGGCGCGCGAGCGAAATTTCGCACCCCCGGAAAATTTGCGCATGAGTCCTTTTTTTCGTCCCAATCATCTCACCATGCATCAACAGGCATGAAAGCGTCGAAAATTTGGCATCTTTTGACAGCGTAAAAAATTTCGCGTTTTTTGACCTTCTTGGCTGAAAACACGAGTAAAAGGCGCGCGCGAAATTTCGCACCCCCGGAAAATTTGCTCCTGAGTCCTTTTTTTCGTCCCAATCATCTCACCATGCACCAACAGGCACGAAAGCGTCAAAAATTTGGCATCTTTTGATAGCGTCAAAAATTTCGCATTTTTTTGACCTTCTTGTCTGAAAACACGAGGAAAAGGCGCGCACGCGAAATTTCGCACCCCCGGAAAATTTTCGCCTGAGTCCTTTTTTTCGTCCCAATCATCTCACCATGCATCAACAGGCACGAAAGCGTCGAAAATTTGGCATCTTTTGAGAGCGTCAAAAATTTCGCGTTTTTTGACCTTCTTGGCTGAAAACACGAGTAAAAGGCGCGCGCGAAATTTCGCACGCCCGGAAAATTTGCGCCTGAATCCTTTTTTTCGTCCCAATCATCTCACCATGCATCAACAGGCACGAAAGCGTAAAAAATTTGGCATCTTTTGACAGCGTCAAAAATTTCGCGTTTTTTTACCTTCTTGGCTGAAAACACGAGTAAAAGGCGCGCACACGAAATTTTACACCCCCGAAAAATTTTTGACTGTGTCCTTTTTTTCATCCCAATCATCTCACCATGCATCAACAGGCACGAAAGCGTCGAAAATTTCGCATTTTTTGACCTTCTTGGCTGAAAACACGAGTAAAAGGCGCGCGCGCGAATTTTCGCACCCCCGGAAAATTTTCCCCTGAGTCCTTTTTTTCGTCCCAATCATCTCACCATGCATCAACAGGCACGAAAGCGTCGGAAATTTGGCATCTTTTGACAGCGTCAAAAATTTCGCGTTTTTTGACCTTATTGGCTGAAAACACGAGTAAAAGGCGCGCGAGCGAAATTTCGCACCCCCGAAAAATTTGCGCATGAGTCCTTTTTTTCGTCCCAATCATCTCACCATGCATCAACAGGCACGAAAGCGTCGAAAATTTGGCATCTTTTGACAGCGTCAAACATTTCGCGTTTTTTGACCTTCTTGGCTGAAAACACGAGTAAAAGGCGCGCGCGAAATTTCGCACACCCGGAAAATTTGCTCCTGAGTCCTTTTTTTCGTCCCAATCATCTCACCATGCACCAACAGACACGAAAGCGTAAAAAATTTGGCATCTTTTGACAGCGTCAAAAATTTCGCGTTTTTTGACCTTCTTGTCTGAAAACACGAGGAAAAGGCGCGCACGCGAAATTTCGCACCCCCGAAAAATTTTTGACTGAGTCCTTTTTTTCGTCCCAATCATCTCACCATGCATCAACAGTCATGAAAGCGTCGAAAATTTGGCATCTTTTGACAGCGTCAAAAATTTCGCGTTTTTTGACCTTCTTGGCTGAAAACACGAGTAAAAGGCGCGCGCGCGAAATTTCGCACCCCTGGAAAATTTGCGCCTGAGTCCTTTTTTTCGTCCCAATCATCTCACCATGCATCAACAGGCACGAAAGCGTCGAAAAGTAGGCATCTTTTGACAGCGTCAAAATTTTCGCGTTTTTTGACCTTCTTGGCTGAAAAAACGAGTAAAAGGCGCGCGCGCGAAATTTCGCACCCCCGGAAAATTTTTGACTGAGTCCTTTTTTCGTCCCAATCATCTCACCATGCATCAACAGGCACGAAAGCATCGAAAATTTGGCATCTTTTGACAGCGAAAATAATTTCGCGTTTTTTGACCTTCTTAGCTGAAAACACGAGTAAAAGGCGCGCGCGCGAAATTTCGCACCCCCGGAAAATTTTCGCCTGAGTCCTTTTTTTCGTCCCAATCATCTCACCATGCATCAACAGGCACGAAAGCGTCGAAAATTTGGCATCTTTTGACAGCGTCAAAAATTTCGCATTTTTTGACCTTCTTGGCTGAAAACACGAGTAAAATGCGCGCGCGCGAAATTTCGCACCCCCGAAAAATTTGCGCCTGAGTCCTTTTTTTCGTCCCCATCATCTCACCATGCAACAACAGGCACGAAAGCGTAAAAAATTTGGCATCTTTTGACAGCGTCAAAAATTTCGCATTTTTTTACCTTCTTGGCTGAAAACATGAGTAAAAGGCGCGCACGCGAAATTTCGCACCCCCGGAAAATTTGCGCCTGAGTCCTTTTTTCGTCCCAATCATCTCACCATGCATCAACAGGCACGAAAGCGTCAAAAATTTGGCATCTTTTGACAGCGTCAAAAATTTCGCGTTTTTTTACCTTCTTGGCTGAAAACACGAGTAAAAGGCGCGCACGCGAAATTTCGCACCCCCGAAAATTTTTGACTGAGTCCTTTTTTTCGTCCCAATCATCTCACCATGCATCAACAGGCACGAAAGCGTCGAAAATTTGGCATCTTTTGACAGCGTCAAAAATTTCGCATTTTTTGACCTTCTTGGCTGAAAACACGAGTAAAAGGCGCACACGCGAATTTTCGCACCCCCGGAAAATTTGCGCCTGAGTCCTATTTTTCGTCCCAATCATCTCACCATGCATCAACATGCACGAAAGCATCGGAAATTTGGCATCTTTTGACAGCGTCAAAAATTTCGCGTTTTTTGACCTTCTTGGCTAAAAACACGAGTAAAAGGCGCGCGTGCGAAATTCGCACCCCCGGAAAATTTGCGCATGAGTCCTTTTTTCGTCCCAATCATCTCACGATGCATCAACAGGCACGAAAGCGTCGAAAATTTGGCATCTTTTGACAGCGTAAATAATTTCGCGTTTTTTGACCTTCTTAGCTGAAAACACGAGTAAAAGGCGCGCGCGCGAAATTTCGCACCCCCGAAAAATTTGCGCCTGAGTCCTTTTTTTCGTCCCAATCATCTCACCATGCATCAACAGGCACGAAAGCGTCGAAAATTTGGCATCTTTTGACAGCGTCAAAAATTTCGCATTTTTTTACCTTCTTGGCTGAAAACACGAGTAAAAGGCGCGCGCGAAATTTCGCACCCCCGGAAAATTTGCTCCTGAGTCCTTTTTTTCGTCCCAATCATCTCACCATGCACCAACAGACACGAAAGCGTCAAAAATTTGGCATCTTTTGACAGCGTCAAAAATTTCGCGTTTTTTGACCTTCTTGTCTGAAAACACGAGGAAAAGGCGCGCACGCGAAATTTCGCACCCCCGAAAAATTTTTGACTGAGTCCTTTTTTTCGTCCCAATCATCTCACCATGCATCAACAGTCATGAAAGCGTCGAAAATTTGGCATCTTTTGACAGCGTCAAAAATTTCGCGTTTTTTGACCTTCTTGGCTGAAAACACGTGTAAAAGGCGCGCGCGCGAAATTTCGCACCCCCGGAAAATTTGCGCCTGAGTCCTTTTTTTCGTCCCAATCATCTCACCATGCATCAACAGGCACGAAAGCGTCGAAAAGTAGGCATCTTTTGACAGCGTCAAAATTTTCGCGTTTTTTGACCTTCTTGGCTGAAAAAACGAGTAAAAGGCGCGCGCGCGAAATTTCGCACCCCCGGAAAATTTTTGACTGAGTCCTTTTTTCGTCCCAATCATCTCACCATGCATCAACAGGCACGAAAGCATCGAAAATTTGGCATCTTTTGACAGCGAAAATAATTTCGCGTTTTTTGACCTTCTTAGCTGAAAACACGAGTAAAAGGCGCGCGCGCGAAATTTCGCACCCCCGGAAAATTTTCGCCTGAGTCCTTTTTTTCGTCCCAATCATCTCACCATGCATCAACAGGCACGAAAGCGTCGAAAATTTGGCATCTTTTGACAGCGTCAAAAATTTCGCATTTTTTGACCTTCTTGGCTGAAAACACGAGTAAAAGGCGCGCGCGCGAAATTTCGCACCCCCGGAATATTTGCGCCTGAGTCCTATTTTTCGTCCCAATCATCTCACCATGCATCAACATGCACGAAAGCGTAAAAAATTTAGCATCTTTTGACAGCGTCAAAAATTTCGCGTTTTTTTACCTTCTTGGCTAAAAACACGAGTAAAAGGCGCGCACGCGAAATTCGCACCCCCGGAAAATTTGCGCATGAGTCCTTTTTTCGTCCCAATCATCTCACGATGCATCAACAAGCACGAAATTTTCGAAAATTTGGCATCTTTGGACAGCGTAAATAATTTCGCGTTTTTTGACCTTCTTAGCTGAAAACACGAGTAAAAGGCGCGCGCGCGAAATTTCGCACCCCCGGAAAATTTTCGCCTGAGTCCTTTTTTTCGTCCCAATCATCTCACCATGCATCAACAGGCACGAAAGCGTCGAAAATTTGGCATCTTTTGACAGCGTCAAAAATTTCGCATTTTTTGACCTTCTTGGCTGAAAACACGAGTAAAAGGCGCGCACGCGAATTTTCGCACCCCCGAAAAATTTGCGCCTGAGTCCTATTTTTCGTCCCAATCATCTCACCATGCATCAACATGCACGAAAGCGTCGGAAATTTGGCATCTTTTGACAGCGTCAAAAATTTCGCGTTTTTTGACCTTCTTGGCTAAAAACACGAGTAAAAGGCGCGCACACGAAATTTTACACCCCCGAAAAATTTTTGACTGAGTCCTTTTTTTCGTCCCAATCATCTCACCATGCATCAACAGGCACGAAAGCGTCGAAAATTTCGCATTTTTTGACCTTCTTGGCTGAAAACACGAGTAAAAGGCGCGCGCGCGAATTTTCGCACCCCCGGAAAATTTGCGCCTGAGTCCTTTTTTTCGTCCCAATCATCTCACCATGCATCAACAGGCACGAAAGCGTCGGAAATTTGGCATCTTTTGACAGCGTCAAAAATTTCGCGTTTTTTGACCTTCTTGGCTGAAAACACGAGTAAAAGGCGCGCGAGCGAAATTTCGCACCCCCGAAAAATTTGCGCATGAGTCCTTTTTTTCGTCCCAATCATCTCACCATGCATCAACAGGCACAAAAGCGTCGAAAATTTGGCATCTTTTGACAGCGTAAAAAATTTCGCGTTTTTTGACCTTCTTGGCTGAAAACACGAGTAAAAGGCGCGCGCGCGAATTTTCGCACCCCCGGAAAATTTGCGCCTGAGTCCTTTTTTTCGTCCCAATCATCTCACCATGCATCAACAGGCACGAAAGCGTCGGAAATTTGGCATCTTTTGACAGCGTCAAAAATTTCGCGTTTTTTCACCTTCTTGGCTGAAAACACGAGTAAAAGGCGCGCGAGCGAAATTTCGCACCCCCGGAAAATTTGCGCATGAGTCCTTTTTTTCGTCCCAATCATCTCACCATGCATCAACAGGCACGAAAGCATCTAAAATTTGGCATCTTTTGACAGCGTAAAAAATTTCGCGTTTTTTGACCTTCTTGGCTGAAAACACGAGTAAAAGGCGCGCGCGAAATTTCGCACCCCCGGAAAATTTGCTCCTGAGTCCTTTTTTTCGTCCCAATCATCTCACCATGCACCAACAGGCACGAAAGCATAAAAAATTTGGCATCTTTTGACAGCGTCAAAAATTTCGCATTTTTTTGACCTTCTTGTCTGAAAACACGAGGAAAAGGCGCGCACGCGAAATTTCGCACCCCCGAAAAATTTTTGACTGAGTCCTTTTTTTCGTCCTAATCATCTCACCATGCATCAACAGGCACGAAAGCGTCAAAAATTTGGCATCTTTTGACAGCGTCAAAAATTTCGCATTTTTTGACCTTCTTGGCTGAAAACACGAGTAAAAGGCGCGCGGGCGAATTTTCGCACCCCCGGAAAATTTGCGCCTGAGTCCTTTTTTTCGTCCCAATCATCTCACCATGCATCAACAGGCACGAAAGCGTCGGAAATTTGGCATCTTTTGACAGCGTCAAAAATTTCGCATTTTTTGACCTTCTTAGCGGAAAACACGAGTAAAAGGCGCGCGCGCGAAATTTCGCACCCCCGGAAAATTTTCGCCTGAGTCCTTTTTTTCGTCCCAATCATCTCACCATGCATCAACAGGCACGAAAGCGTCGAAAATTTGGCATCTTTTGACAGCGTCAAAAATTTCGCATTTTTTGACCTTCTTGGCTGAAAACACGAGTAAAAGGTGCGCGCGCGAAATTTCGCACCCCCGGAAAATTTGCGCCTGAGTCCTTTTTTTCGTCCCAATCATCTCACCATGCAACAACAGGCACGAAAGCGTAAAAAATTTGGCATCTTTTGACAGCGTCAAAAATTTCGCATTTTTTTACCTTCTTGGCTGAAAACACGAGTAAAAGGCGCGCACGCGAAATTTCGCACCCCCGGAAAATTTTCGCCTGAGTCCTTTTTTCCTCCCAATCATCTCACCATGCATCAACAGGCACGAAAGCGTCAAAAATTTGGCATCTTTTGACAGCGTCAAAAATTTCGCGTTTTTTTACCTTCTTGGCTGAAAACACGAGTAAAAAGGCGCGCACGCGAAATTTCGCACCCCCGAAAAATTTTTGACTGAGTCCTTTTTTTCGTCCCAATCATCTCACCATACATCAACAGGCACGAAAGCGTCGAAAATTTGGCTTCTTTTGACAGCGTCAAAAATTTCGCATTTTTTGACCTTCTTGGCTGAAAACACGAGTAAAAGGCGCGCACGCGAATTTTCGCACCCCCGGAAAATTTGCGCCTGAGTCCTATTTTTCGTCCCAATCATCTCACCATGCATCAACATGCACGAAAGCGTCGGAAATTTGGCATCTTTTGACAGCGTCAAAAATTTCGCGTTTTTTGACCTTCTTGGCTAAAAACACGAGTAAAAGGCGCGCGTGCGAAATTCGCACCCCCGGAAAATTTGCGCATGAGTCCTTTTTTCGTCCCAATCATCTCACGATGCATCAACAGGCACGAAAGCGTCGAAAATTTGGCATCTTTTGACAGCGTAAATAATTTCGCGTTTTTTGACCTTCTTAGCTGAAAACACGAGTAAAAGGCGCGCGCGCGAAATTTCGCACCCCCGGAAAATTTTCGCCTGAGTCCTTTTTTTCGTCCCAATCATCTCACCATGCATCAACAGACACGAAAGCGTCGAAAATTTGGCATCTTTTGACAGCGTCAAAAATTTCGCATTTTTTTACCTTCTTGGCTGAAAACACGAGTAAAAGGCGCGCGCGAAATTTCGCACCCCCGGAAAATTTGCGCCTGAGTCCTTTTTTTCGTCCCAATCATCTCACCATGCATCAACAGGCACGAAAGCGTCGAAAATTTGGCATCTTTTGACAGCGTCAAAAATTTCGCGTTTTTTTACCTTCTTGGCTGAAAACACGAGTAAAAGGCGCGCGCGCGAATTTTCGCACCCCCGGAAAATTTGCGCCTGAGTCCTTTTTTTCGTCCCAATCATCTCACCATGCATCAACATGCACGAAAGCGTCAGAAATTTGGCATCTTTTGACAGCGTCAAAAATTTCGCGTTTTTTGACCTTCTTGGCTCAAAACACGAGTAAAAGGCGCGCGCGCGAAATTCGCACCACCGGAAAATTTGCGCATGAGTCCTTTTTTTCGTCCCAATCATCTCACGATGCATCAACAGGCACGAAAGCGTCGAAAATTTGGCATCTTTTGACAGCGTAAATAATTTCGCGTTTTTTGACCTTCTTAGCTGAAAACACGAGTAAAAGGCGCGCGCGCGAAATTTCGCACCCCCGGAAAATTTTCGCCTGAGTCCTTTTTTTCGTCCCAATCATCTCACCATGCATCAACAGGCACGAAAGCGTCGAAAATTTGGCATCTTTTGACAGCGTCAAAAATTTCGCATTTTTTGACCTTCTTGGCTGAAAACACGAGTAAAAGGCGCGCGCGAAATTTCGCACCCCCGGAAAATTTGCGCCTGAGTCCTTTTTTTCGTCCCAATCATCTCACCATGCATCAACATGCACGAAAGCGTCGGAAATTTGGCATCTTTTGACAGCGTCAAAAATTTCGCGTTTTTTGACCTTCTTGGCTGAAAACACGAGTAAAAGGCGCGCGAGCGAAATTTCGCACCCCCGGAAAATTTGCTCCTGAGTCCTTTTTTTCGTCCCAATCATCTCACCATGCACCAACAGGCACGAAAGCGTCAAAAATTTGGCATCTTTTGACAGCGTCAAAAATTTCGCATTTTTTTGACCTTCTTGTCTGAAAACACGAGGAAAAGGCGCGCACGCGAAATTTCGCACCCCCGGAAAATTTTCGCCTGAGTCCTTTTTTTCGTCCCAATCATCTCACCATGCATCAATAGGCACGAAAGCGTCGAAAATTTGACAGCGTCAAAAATTTCGCATTTTTTGACCTTCTTGGCTGAAAACACGAGTAAAAGGCGCGCGCGAAATTTCGCACGCCCGGAAAATTTGCGCCTGAGTCCTTTTTTTCGTCCCAATCATCTCACCATGCATCAACAGGCACGAAAGCGTAAAAAATTTGGCATCTTTTGACAGCGTCAAAAATTTCGCATTTTTTTACCTTCTTGGCTGAAAACACGAGTAAAAGGCGCGCACACGAAATTTTACACCTTCGAAAAATTTTTGACTGAGTCCTTTTTTTCGTCCCAATCATCTCACCATGCATCAACAGGCACGAAAGCGTCAAAAATTTCGCATTTTTTGACCTTCTTGGCTGAAAACACGAGTAAAAGGCGCGCGCGCGAATTTTCGCACCCCCGGAAAATTTGTGCCTGAGTCCTTTTTTTCGTCCCAATCATCTCACCATGCATCAACAGGCACGAAAGCGTCGGAAATTTGGCATCTTTTGACAGCGTCAAAAATTTCGCGTTTTTTGACCTTCTTGGCTGAAAACACGAGTAAAAGGCGCACGAGCGAAATTTCGCACCCCCGAAAAATTTGCGCATGAGTCCTTTTTTTCGTCCCAATCATCTCACCATTCATCAACAGGCACGAAAGCGTCGAAAATTTGGCATCTTTTGACAGCGTCAAAAATTTCGCGTTTTTTGACCTTCTTGGCTGAAAACACGAGTAAAAGGCGCGCGCGCGAAATTTCGCACCCCCGGAAAATTTTTGACTGAGTCCTTTTTTCGTCCCAATCATCTCACCATGCATCAACAGGCACGAAAGCATCGAAAATTTGGCATCTTTTGACAGCGAAAATAATTTCGCGTTTTTTGACCTTCTTAGCTGAAAACACGAGTAAAAGGCGCGCGCGCGAAATTTCGCACCCCCGGAAAATTTTCGCCTGAGTCCTTTTTTTCGTCCCAATCATCTCACCATGCATCAACAGGCACGAAAGCGTCGAAAATTTGGCATCTTTTGACAGCGTCAAAAATTTCGCATTTTTTGACCTTCTTGGCTGAAAACACGAGTAAAAGGCGCGCGTGCGAAATTCGCACCCCCGGAAAATTTGCGCATGAGTCCTTTTTTCGTCCCAATCATCTCACGATGCATCAACAGGCACGAAAGCGTCGAAAATTTGGCATCTTTTGACAGCGTAAATAATTTCGCGTTTTTTGACCTTCTTAGCTGAAAACACGAGTAAAAGGCGCGCGCGCGAAATTTCGCACCCCCGGAAAATTTTCGCCTGAGTCCTTTTTTTCGTCCCAATCATCTCACCATGCATCAACAGACACGAAAGCGTCGAAAATTTGGCATCTTTTGACAGCGTCAAAAATTTCGCATTTTTTTACCTTCTTGGCTGAAAACACGAGTAAAAGGCGCGCGCGAAATTTCGCACCCCCGGAAAATTTGCGCCTAAGTCCTTTTTTTCGTCCCAATCATCTCACCATGCATCAACATGCACGAAAGCGTCGGAAATTTGGCATCTTTTGACAGCGTCAAAAATTTCGCGTTTTTTGACCTTCTTGGCTGAAAACACGAGTAAAAGGCGCGCGAGCGAAATTTCGCACCCCCGGAAAATTTGCTCCTGAGTCCTTTTTTTCGTCCCAATCATCTCACCATGCACCAACAGGCACGAAAGCGTCAAAAATTTGGCATCTTTTGACAGCGTCAAAAATTTCGCATTTTTTTGACCTTCTTGTCTGAAAACACGAGGAAAAGGCGCGCACGCGAATTTTCGCACCCCCGGAAAATTTGCGCCTGAGTCCTATTTTTCGTCCCAATCATCTCACCATGCATCAACATGCACGAAAGCGTCGGAAATTTGGCATCTTTTGACAGCGTCAAAAATTTCGCGTTTTTTGACCTTCTTGGCTAAAAACACGAGTAAAAGGCGCGCGTGCGAAATTCGCACCCCCGGAAAATTTGCGCATGAGTCCTTTTTTCGTCCCAATCATCTCACGATGCATCAACAGGCACGAAAGCGTCGAAAATTTGGCATCTTTTGACAGCGTAAATAATTTCGCGTTTTTTGACCTTCTTAGCTGAAAACACGAGTAAAAGGCGCGCGCAGCGAAATTTCGCACCCCCGGAAAATTTTCGCCTGAGTCCTTTTTTTCGTCCCAATCATCTCACCATGCATCAACAGACACGAAAGCGTCGAAAATTTGGCATCTTTTGACAGCGTCAAAAATTTCGCATTTTTTTACCTTCTTGGCTGAAAACACGAGTAAAAGGCGCGCGCGAAATTTCGCACCCCCGGAAAATTTGCGCCTGAGTCCTTTTTTTCGTCCCAATCATCTCACCATGCATCAACAGGCCCGAAAGCGTAAAAAATTTGGCATCTTTTGACAGCGTCAAAAATTTCGCGTTTTTTTACCTTCTTGGCTGAAAACACGAGTAAAAGGCGCGCGCGCGAATTTTCGCACCCCCGGAAAATTTGCGCCTGAGTCCTTTTTTTCGTCCCAATCATCTCACCATGCATCAACATGCACGAAAGCGTCAGAAATTTGGCATCTTTTGACAGCGTCAAAAATTTCGCGTTTTTTGACCTTCTTGGCTCAAAACACGAGTAAAAGGCGCGCGCGCGAAATTCGCACCCCCGGAAAATTTGCGCATGAGTCCTTTTTTTCGTCCCAATCATCTCACGATGCATCAACAGGCACGAAAGCGTCGAAAATTTGGCATCTTTTGACAGCGTAAATAATTTCGCGTTTTTTGACCTTCTTAGCTGAAAACACGAGTAAAAGGCGCGCGCGCGAAATTTCGCACCCCCGGAAAATTTTCGCCTGAGTCCTTTTTTTCGTCCCAATCATCTCACCATGCATCAACAGGCACGAAAGCGTCGAAAATTTGGCATCTTTTGACAGCGTCAAAAATTTCGCATTTTTTGACCTTCTTGGCTGAAAACACGAGTAAAAGGCGCGCGCGAAATTTCGCACCCCCGGAAAATTTGCGCCTGAGTCCTTTTTTTCGTCCCAATCATCTCACCATGCATCAACATGTACGAAAGCGTCGGAAATTTGGCATCTTTTGACAGCGTCAAAAATTTCGCGTTTTTTGACCTTCTTGGCTGAAAACACGAGTAAAAGGCGCGCGAGCGAAATTTCGCACCCCCGGAAAATTTGCTCCTGAGTCCTTTTTTTCGTCCCAATCATCTCACCATGCACCAACAGGCACGAAAGCGTAAAAAATTTGGCATCTTTTGACAGCGTCAAAATTTTCGCATTTTTTTGACCTTCTTGTCTGAAAACACGAGGAAAAGGCGCGCACGCGAAATTTCGCACCCCCGGAAAATTTTCGCCTGAGTCCTTTTTTTCGTCCCAATCATCTCACCATGCATCAATAGGCACGAAAGCGTCGAAAATTTGACAGCGTCAAAAATTTCGCATTTTTTGACCTTCTTGGCTGAAAACACGAGTAAAAGGCGCGCGCGAAATTTCGCACGCCCGGAAAATTTTTGACTGAGTCCTTTTTTTCGTCCCAATCATCTCACCATACATCAACAGGCACGAAAGCGTCGAAAATTTGGCTTCTTTTGACAGCGTCAAAAATTTCGCATTTTTTGACCTTCTTGGCTGAAAACACGAGTAAAAGGCGCGCACGCGAATTTTCGCACCCCCGGAAAATTTGCGCCTGAGTCCTATTTTTCGTCCCAATCATCTCACCATGCATCAACATGCACGAAAGCGTCGGAAATTTGGCATCTTTTGACAGCGTCAAAAATTTCGCGTTTTTTGACCTTCTTGGCTAAAAACACGAGTAAAAGGCGCGCGTGCGAAATTCGCACCCCCGGAAAATTTGCGCATGAGTCCTTTTTTCGTCCCAATCATCTCACGATGCATCAACAGGCACGAAAGCGTCGAAAATTTGGCATCTTTTGACAGCGTAAATAATTTCGCGTTTTTTGACCTTCTTAGCTGAAAACACGAGTAAAAGGCGCGCGCGCGAAATTTCGCACCCCCGGAAAATTTTCGCCTGAGTCCTTTTTTTCGTCCCAATCATCTCACCATGCATCAACAGACACGAAAGCGTCGAAAATTTGGCATCTTTTGACAGCGTCAAAAATTTCGCATTTTTTTACCTTCTTGGCTGAAAACACGAGTAAAAGGCGCGCGCGAAATTTCGCACCCCCGGAAAATTTGCGCCTGAGTCCTTTTTTTCGTCCCAATCATCTCACCATGCATCAACAGGCACGAAAGCGTCGAAAATTTGGCATCTTTTGACAGCGTCAAAAATTTCGCGTTTTTTTACCTTCTTGGCTGAAAACACGAGTAAAAGGCGCGCGCGCGCGAATTTTCGCACCCCCGGAAAATTTGCGCCTGAGTCCTTTTTTTCGTCCCAATCATCTCACCATGCATCAACATGCACGAAAGCGTCAGAAATTTGGCATCTTTTGACAGCGTCAAAAATTTCGCGTTTTTTGACCTTCTTCTCAAAACACGAGTAAAAGGCGCGCGCGCGAAATTCGCACCACCGGAAAATTTGCGCATGAGTCCTTTTTTTCGTCCCAATCATCTCACGATGCATCAACAGGCACGAAAGCGTCGAAAATTTGGCATCTTTTGACAGCGTAAATAATTTCGCGTTTTTTGACCTTCTTAGCTGAAAACACGAGTAAAAGGCGCGCGCGCGAAATTTCGCACCCCCGGAAAATTTTCGCCTGAGTCCTTTTTTTCGTCCCAATCATCTCACCATGCATCAACAGGCACGAAAGCGTCGAAAATTTGGCATCTTTTGACAGCGTCAAAAATTTCGCATTTTTTGACCTTCTTGGCTGAAAACACGAGTAAAAGGCGCGCGCGAAATTTCGCACCCCCGGAAAATTTGCGCCTGAGTCCTTTTTTTCGTCCCAATCATCTCACCATGCATCAACATGCACGAAAGCGTCGGAAATTTGGCATCTTTTGACAGCGTCAAAAATTTCGCGTTTTTTGACCTTCTTGGCTGAAAACACGAGTAAAAGGCGCGCGAGCGAAATTTCGCACCCCCGGAAAATTTGCTCCTGAGTCCTTTTTTTCGTCCCAATCATCTCACCATGCACCAACAGGCACGAAAGCGTCAAAAATTTGGCATCTTTTGACAGCGTCAAAAATTTCGCATTTTTTTGACCTTCTTGTCTGAAAACACGAGGAAAAGGCGCGCACGCGAAATTTCGCACCCCCGGAAAATTTTCGCCTGAGTCCTTTTTTTCGTCCCAATCATCTCACCATGCATCAATAGGCACGAAAGCGTCGAAAATTTGACAGCGTCAAAAATTTCGCATTTTTTGACCTTCTTGGCTGAAAACACGAGTAAAAGGCGCGCGCGAAATTTCGCACGCCCGGAAAATTTGCGCCTGAGTCCTTTTTTTCGTCCCAATCATCTCACCATGCATCAACAGGCACGAAAGCGTAAAAAATTTGGCATCTTTTGACAGCGTCAAAAATTTCGCATTTTTTTACCTTCTTGGCTGAAAACACGAGTAAAAGGCGCGCACACGAAATTTTACACCTCCGAAAAATTTTTGACTGAGTCCTTTTTTTCGTCCCAATCATCTCACCATGCATCAACAGGCACGAAAGCGTCAAAAATTTCGCATTTTTTGACCTTCTTGGCTGAAAACACGAGTAAAAGGCGCGCGCTGCGAATTTTCGCACCCCCGGAAAATTTGTGCCTGAGTCCTTTTTTTCGTCCCAATCATCTCACCATGCATCAACAGGCACGAAAGCGTCGGAAATTTGGCATCTTTTGACAGCGTCAAAAATTTCGCGTTTTTTGACCTTCTTGGCTGAAAACACGAGTAAAAGGCGCACGAGCGAAATTTCGCACCCCCGAAAAATTTGCGCATGAGTCCTTTTTTTCGTCCCAATCATCTCACCATTCATCAACAGGCACGAAAGCGTCGAAAATTTGGCATCTTTTGACAGCGTCAAAAATTTCGCGTTTTTTGACCTTCTTGGCTGAAAACACGAGTAAAAGGCGCGCGCGCGAAATTTCGCACCCCCGGAAAATTTTTGACTGAGTCCTTTTTTCGTCCCAATCATCTCACCATGCATCAACAGGCACGAAAGCATCGAAAATTTGGCATCTTTTGACAGCGAAAATAATTTCGCGTTTTTTGACCTTCTTAGCTGAAAACACGAGTAAAAGGCGCGCGCGCGAAATTTCGCACCCCCGGAAAATTTTCGCCTGAGTCCTTTTTTTCGTCCCAATCATCTCACCATGCATCAACAGGCACGAAAGCGTCGAAAATTTGGCATCTTTTGACAGCGTCAAAAATTTCGCATTTTTTGACCTTCTTGGCTGAAAACACGAGTAAAAGGCGCGCGTGCGAAATTCGCACCCCCGGAAAATTTGCGCATGAGTCCTTTTTTCGTCCCAATCATCTCACGATGCATCAACAGGCACGAAAGCGTCGAAAATTTGGCATCTTTTGACAGCGTAAATAATTTCGCGTTTTTTGACCTTCTTAGCTGAAAACACGAGTAAAAGGCGCTGCGCGCGAAATTTCGCACCCCCGGAAAATTTTCGCCTGAGTCCTTTTTTTCGTCCCAATCATCTCACCATGCATCAACAGACACGAAAGCGTCGAAAATTTGGCATCTTTTGACAGCGTCAAAAATTTCGCATTTTTTTACCTTCTTGGCTGAAAACACGAGTAAAAGGCGCGCGCGAAATTTCGCACCCCCGGAAAATTTGCGCCTAAGTCCTTTTTTTCGTCCCAATCATCTCACCATGCATCAACATGCACGAAAGCGTCGGAAATTTGGCATCTTTTGACAGCGTCAAAAATTTCGCGTTTTTTGACCTTCTTGGCTGAAAACACGAGTAAAAGGCGCGCGAGCGAAATTTCGCACCCCCGGAAAATTTGCTCCTGAGTCCTTTTTTTCGTCCCAATCATCTCACCATGCACCAACAGGCACGAAAGCGTCAAAAATTTGGCATCTTTTGACAGCGTCAAAAATTTCGCATTTTTTTGACCTTCTTGTCTGAAAACATGAGGAAAAGGCGCGCACGCGAATTTTCGCACCCCCGGAAAATTTGCGCCTGAGTCCTATTTTTCGTCCCAATCATCTCACCATGCATCAACATGCACGAAAGCGTCGGAAATTTGGCATCTTTTGACAGCGTCAAAAATTTCGCGTTTTTTGACCTTCTTGGCTAAAAACACGAGTAAAAGGCGCGCGTGCGAAATTCGCACCCCCGGAAAATTTGCGCATGAGTCCTTTTTTCGTCCCAATCATCTCACGATGCATCAACAGGCACGAAAGCGTCGAAAATTTGGCATCTTTTGACAGCGTAAATAATTTCGCGTTTTTTGACCTTCTTAGCTGAAAACACGAGTAAAAGGCGCGCGCGCGAAATTTCGCACCCCCGGAAAATTTTCGCCTGAGTCCTTTTTTTCGTCCCAATCATCTCACCATGCATCAACAGACACGAAAGCGTCGAAAATTTGGCATCTTTTGACAGCGTCAAAAATTTCGCATTTTTTTACCTTCTTGGCTGAAAACACGAGTAAAAGGCGCGCGCGAAATTTCGCACCCCCGGAAAATTTGCGCCTGAGTCCTTTTTTTCGTCCCAATCATCTCACCATGCATCAACAGGCCCGAAAGCGTAAAAAATTTGGCATCTTTTGACAGCGTCAAAAATTTCGCGTTTTTTTACCTTCTTGGCTGAAAACACGAGTAAAAGGCGCGCGCGCGCGAATTTTCGCACCCCCGGAAAATTTGCGCCTGAGTCCTTTTTTTCGTCCCAATCATCTCACCATGCATCAACATGCACGAAAGCGTCAGAAATTTGGCATCTTTTGACAGCGTCAAAAATTTCGCGTTTTTTGACCTTCTTGGCTCAAAACACGAGTAAAAGGCGCGCGCAGCGAAATTCGCACCCCCGGAAAATTTGCGCATGAGTCCTTTTTTTCGTCCCAATCATCTCACGATGCATCAACAGGCACGAAAGCGTCGAAAATTTGGCATCTTTTGACAGCGTAAATAATTTCGCGTTTTTTGACCTTCTTAGCTGAAAACACGAGTAAAAGGCGCGCGCGCGAAATTTCGCACCCCCGGAAAATTTTCGCCTGAGTCCTTTTTTTCGTCCCAATCATCTCACCATGCATCAACAGGCACGAAAGCGTCGAAAATTTGGCATCTTTTGACAGCGTCAAAAATTTCGCATTTT
Source organism: Pontederia crassipes (assembly GCA_030549335.1). Classification (NCBI taxonomy): domain Eukaryota; kingdom Viridiplantae; phylum Streptophyta; class Magnoliopsida; order Commelinales; family Pontederiaceae; genus Pontederia; species Pontederia crassipes. The sequence continues at coordinate 33,404,777 of CM060197.1, forward strand.
TTGACCTTCTTGGCTGAAAACACGAGTAAAAGGCGCGCGCGAAATTTCGCACCCCCGGAAAATTTGCGCCTGAGTCCTTTTTTTCGTCCCAATCATCTCACCATGCATCAACATGTACGAAAGCGTCGGAAATTTGGCATCTTTTGACAGCGTCAAAAATTTCGCGTTTTTTGACCTTCTTGGCTGAAAACACGAGTAAAAGGCGCGCGAGCGAAATTTCGCACCCCCGGAAAATTTGCTCCTGAGTCCTTTTTTTCGTCCCAATCATCTCACCATGCACCAACAGGCACGAAAGCGTAAAAAATTTGGCATCTTTTGACAGCGTCAAAATTTTCGCATTTTTTTGACCTTCTTGTCTGAAAACACGAGGAAAAGGCGCGCACGCGAAATTTCGCACCCCCGGAAAATTTTCGCCTGAGTCCTTTTTTTCGTCCCAATCATCTCACCATGCATCAATAGGCACGAAAGCGTCGAAAATTTGACAGCGTCAAAAATTTCGCATTTTTTGACCTTCTTGGCTGAAAACACGAGTAAAAGGCGCGCGCGAAATTTCGCACGCCCGGAAAATTTGCGCCTGAGTCCTTTTTTTCGTCCCAGTCATCTCACCATGCATCAACAGGCACGAAAGCGTAAAAAATTTGGCATCTTTTGACAGCGTCAAAAATTTCGCATTTTTTTACCTTCTTGGCTGAAAACACGAGTAAAAGGCGCGCACACGAAATTTTACACCTCCGAAAAATTTTTGACTGAGTCCTTTTTTTCGTCCCAATCATCTCACCATGCATCAACAGGCACGAAAGCGTCAAAAATTTCGCATTTTTTGACCTTCTTGGCTGAAAACACGAGTAAAAGGCGCGCGCGCGAATTTTCGCACCCCCGGAAAATTTGTGCCTGAGTCCTTTTTTTCGTCCCAATCATCTCACCATGCATCAACAGGCACGAAAGCGTCGGAAATTTGGCATCTTTTGACAGCGTCAAAAATTTCGCGTTTTTTGACCTTCTTGGCTGAAAACACGAGTAAAAGGCGCACGAGCGAAATTTCGCACCCCCGAAAAATTTGCGCATGAGTCCTTTTTTTCGTCCCAATCATCTCACCATTCATCAACAGGCACGAAAGCGTCGAAAATTTGGCATCTTTTGACAGCGTCAAAAATTTCGCGTTTTTTGACCTTCTTGGCTGAAAACACGAGTAAAAGGCGCGCGCCGCGAAATTTCGCACCCCCGGAAAATTTTTGACTGAGTCCTTTTTTCGTCCCAATCATCTCACCATGCATCAACAGGCACGAAAGCATCGAAAATTTGGCATCTTTTGACAGCGAAAATAATTTCGCGTTTTTTGACCTTCTTAGCTGAAAACACGAGTAAAAGGCGCGCGCTGCGAAATTTCGCACCCCCGGAAAATTTTCGCCTGAGTCCTTTTTTTCGTCCCAATCATCTCACCATGCATCAACAGGCACGAAAGCGTCGAAAATTTGGCATCTTTTGACAGCGTCAAAAATTTCGCATTTTTTGACCTTCTTGGCTGAAAACACGAGTAAAAGGCGCGCGCGCGAAATTTCGCACCCCCGAAAAATTTGCGCCTGAGTCCTTTTTTTCGTCCCCATCATCTCACCATGCAACAACAGGCACGAAAGCGTAAAAAATTTGGCATCTTTTGACAGCGTCAAAAATTTCGCATTTTTTTACCTTCTTGGCTGAAAACATGAGTAAAAGGCGCGCACGCGAAATTTCGCACCCCCGGAAAATTTGCGCCTGAGTCCTTTTTTCGTCCCAATCATCTCACCATGCATCAACAGGCACGAAAGCGTCAAAAATTTGGCATCTTTTGACAGCGTCAAAAATTTCGCGTTTTTTTACCTTCTTGGCTGAAAACACGAGTAAAAGGCGCGCACGCGAAATTTCGCACCCCCGAAAATTTTTGACTGAGTCCTTTTTTTCGTCCCAATCATCTCACCATGCATCAACAGGCACGAAAGCGTCGAAAATTTGGCATCTTTTGACAGCGTCAAAAATTTCGCATTTTTTGACCTTCTTGGCTGAAAACACGAGTAAAAGGCGCGCACGCGAATTTTCGCACCCCCGGAAAATTTGCGCCTGAGTCCTATTTTTCGTCCCAATCATCTCACCATGCATCAACATGCACGAAAGCGTCGGAAATTTGGCATCTTTTGACAGCGTCAAAAATTTCGCGTTTTTTGACCTTCTTGGCTAAAAACACGAGTAAAAGGCGCGCGTGCGAAATTCGCACCCCCGGAAAATTTGCGCATGAGTCCTTTTTTCGTCCCAATCATCTCACGATGCATCAACAGGCACGAAAGCGTCGAAAATTTGGCATCTTTTGACAGCGTAAATAATTTCGCGTTTTTTGACCTTCTTAGCTGAAAACACGAGTAAAAGGCGCGCGCGCGAAATTTCGCACCCCCGGAAAATTTTCGCCTGAGTCCTTTTTTTCGTCCCAATCATCTCACCATGCATCAACAGGCACGAAAGCGTCGAAAATTTGGTATCTTTTGACAGCGTCAAAAATTTCGCATTTTTTTACCTTCTTGGCTGAAAACACGAGTAAAAGGCGCGCGCGAAATTTCGCACCCCCGGAAAATTTGCGCCTGAGTCCTTTTTTTCGTCCCAATCATCTCACCATGCATCAACAGGCACGAAAGCGTAAAAAATTTGGCATCTTTTGACAGCGTCAAAAATTTCGCGTTTTTTTACCTTCTTGGCTGAAAACACGAGTAAAAGGCGCGCACGCGAAATTTCACACCCCCGAAAAATTTTTGACTGAGTCCTTTTTTTCGTCCCAATCATCTCACCATGCATCAACAGGCACGAAAGCGTCGAAAATTTGGCATCTTTTGACAGCGTCAAAAATTTCGCATTTTTTGACCTTCTTGGCTGAAAACACGAGTAAAAGGCGCGCGCTGCGAATTTTCGCACCCCCGGAAAATTTGCGCCTGAGTCCTTTTTTTCGTCCCAATCATCTCACCATGCATCAACATGCACGAAAGCGTCGGAAATTTGGCATCTTTTGACAGCGTCAAAAATTTCGCGTTTTTTGACCTTCTTGGCTCAAAACACGAGTAAAAGGCGCGCGCGCGAAATTCGCACCCCCGGAAAATTTGCGCATGAGTCCTTTTTTTCGTCCCAATCATCTCACGATGCATCAACAGGCACGAAAGCGTCGAAAATTTGGCATCTTTTGACAGCGTAAATAATTTCGCGTTTTTTGACCTTCTTAGCTGAAAACACGAGTAAAAGGCGCGCGCGCGAAATTTCGCACCCCCGGAAAATTTTCGCCTGAGTCCTTTTTTTCGTCCCAATCATCTCACCATGCATCAACAGGCACGAAAGCGTCGAAAATTTGGCATCTTTTGACAGCGTCAAAAATTTCGCATTTTTTGACCTTCTTGGCTGAAAACACGAGTAAAAGGCGCGCGCGAAATTTCGCACCCCCGGAAAATTTGCGCCTGAGTCCTTTTTTTCGTCCCAATCATCTCACCATGCATCAACATGCACGAAAGCGTCGGAAATTTGGCATCTTTTGACAGCGTCAAAAATTTCGCGTTTTTTGACCTTCTTGGCTGAAAACACGAGTAAAAGGCGCGCGAGCGAAATTTCGCACCCCTGGAAAATTTGCTCCTGAGTCCTTTTTTTCGTCCCAATCATCTCACCATGCACCAACTGGCACGAAAGCGTCAAAAATTTGGCATCTTTTGACAGCGTCAAAAATTTCGCATTTTTTTGACCTTCTTGTCTGAAAACACGAGGAAAAGGCGCGCACGCGAAATTTCGCACCCCCGGAAAATTTTCGCCTGAGTCCTTTTTTTCGTCCCAATCATCTCACCATGCATCAATAGGCACGAAAGCGTCGAAAATTTGGCATCTTTTGACAGCGTAAAAAATTTCGCATTTTTTGACCTTCTTGGCTGAAAACACGAGTAAAAGGCGCGCGCGAAATTTCGCACGCCCGGAAAATTTGCGCCTGAGTCCTTTTTTTCGTCCCAATCATCTCACCATGCATCAACAGGCACGAAAGCGTAAAAAATTTGGCATCTTTTGACAGCGTCAAAAATTTCGCATTTTTTTACCTTCTTGGCTGAAAACACGAGTAAAAGGCGCGCACACGAAATTTTACACCCCCGAAAAATTTTTGACTGAGTCCTTTTTTTCGTCCCAATCATCTCACCATGCATCAACAGGCACGAAAGCGTCGAAAATTTCGCATTTTTTGACCTTCTTGACTGAAAACACGAGTAAAAGGCACGCGCGCGAATTTTCGCACCCCCGGAAAATTTGCGCCTGAGTCCTTTTTTTCGTCCCAATCATCTCACGATGCATCAACAGGCACGAAAGCGTCGAAAATTTGGCATCTTTTGACAGCGTAAATAATTTCGCGTTTTTTGACCTTCTTAGCTGAAAACACGAGTAAAAGGCGCGCGCAGCGAAATTTCGCACCCCCGGAAAATTTTCGCCTGAGTCCTTTTTTTCGTCCCAATCATCTCACCATGCATCAACAGGCACGAAAGCGTCGAAAATTTGGCATCTTTTGACAGCGTCAAAAATTTCGCATTTTTTGACCTTCTTGGCTGAAAACACGAGTAAAAGGCGCGCTCGCGAAATTTCGCACCCCCAGAAAATTTGCGCCTGAGTCCTTTTTTTCGTCCCAATCATCTCACCATGCACCAACAGGCACGAAAGCATAAAAAATTTGGCATCTTTTGACAGCGTCAAAAATTTCGCATTTTTTTGACCTTCTTGTCTGAAAACACGAGGAAAAGGCGCGCACGCGAAATTTCGCACCCCCGAAAAATTTTTGACTGAGTCCTTTTTTTCGTCCCAATCATCTCACCATGCATCAACAGGCACGAAAGCGTAAAAAATTTGGCATCTTTTGACAGCGTCAAAAATTTCGCATTTTTTGACCTTCTTGGCTGAAAACACGAGTAAAAGGCGCGCGGGCGAATTTTCGCACCCCCGGAAAATTTGCGCCTGAGTCCTTTTTTTCGTCCCAATCATCTCACCATGCATCAACAGGCACGAAAGCGTCGGAAATTTGGCATCTTTTGACAGCATCAAAAATTTCGCGTTTTTTGACCTTCTTGGCTCAAAACACGAGTAAAAGGCGCTCGCGCGAAATTCGCACCCCCGGAAAATTTGCGCATGAGTCCTTTTTTTCGTCCCAATCATCTCACGATGCATCAACAGGCACGAAAGCGTCGAAAATTTGGCATCTTTTGACAGCGTAAATAATTTCGCGTTTTTTGACCTTCTTAGCTGAAAACACGAGTAAAAGGCGCGCGCAGCGAAATTTCGCACCCCCGGAAAATTTTCGCCTGAGTCCTTTTTTTCGTCCCAATCATCTCACCATGCATCAACAGGCACGAAAGCGTCGAAAATTTGGCATCTTTTGATAGCGTCAAAAATTTCGCATTTTTTGACCTTCTTGGCTGAAAACACGAGTAAAAGGCGCGCGCGAAATTTCGCACCCCCGGAAAATTTGCGCCTGAGTCCTTTTTTTCGTCCCAATCACCTCACCATGCATCAACATGCACGAAAGCGTCGGAAATTTGGCATCTTTTGACAGCGTCAAAAATTTCGCGTTTTTTGACCTTCTTGGCTGAAAACACGAGTAAAAGGCGCGCACACGAAATTTTACACCCCCGAAAAATTTTTGACTGAGTCCTTTTTTTCGTCCCAATCATCTCACCATGCATCAACAGGCACGAAAGCGTCGAAAATTTCGCATTTTTTGACCTTCTTGGCTGAAAACACGAGTAAAAGGCGCGCGCGCGCATTTTCGCACCCCCGGAAAATTTGCGCCTGAGTCCTTTTTTTCGTCCCAATCATCTCACCATGCATCAACAGGCACGAAAGCGTCGGAAATTTGGCATCTTTTGACAGCGTCGAAAATTTCGCATTTTTTGACCTTCTTGGCTGAAAACACGAGTAAAAGGCGCGCGCGCGAATTTTCGCACCCCCGGAAAATTTGCGCCTGAGTCCTTTTTTTCGTCCCAATCATCTCACCATGCATCAACAGGCACGAAAGCCTCAGAAATTTGGCATCTTTTGACAGCGTCAAAAATTTCGCGTTTTTTGACCTTTTTGGCTGAAAACACGAGTAAAAGGCGCGCGAGCGAAATTTCGCACCCCCGAAAAATTTGCGCATGAGTCCTTTTTTCGTCCCAATCATCTCACGATGCATCAACAGGCACGAAAGCGTCGAAAATTTGGCATCTTTTGACAGCGTCAAAAATTTCGCGTTTTTTGACCTTCTTGGCTGAAAACACGAGTAAAAGGCGCGCGCGAAATTTCGTACCCCCGGAAAATTTGCGCCTGAGTCCTTTTTTTCGTCCCCATCATCTCACCATGCAACAACAGGCACGAAAGCGTAAAAAATTTGGCATCTTTTGACAGCGTCAAAATTTTCACATTTTTTTACCTTCTTGGCTGAAAACATGAGTAAAAGGCGCGCACGCGAAATTTCGCACCCCCGGAAAATTTGCGCCTGAGTCCTTTTTTCGTCCCAATCATCTCACCATGCATCAACAGGCACGAAAGCGTCAAAAATTTGGCATCTTTTGACAACGTCAAAAATTTCGCATTTTTTTACCTTCTTGGCTGAAAACACGAGTAAAAGGCGCGCGTGCAAAATTCGCACCCCCGGAAAATTTGCGCATGAGTCCTTTTTTCGTCCCAATCATCTCACGATGCATCAACAGGCACGAAAGCGTCAAAAATTTGGCATCTTTTGACAGCGTAAATAATTTCGCGTTTTTTTACCTTCTTGGCTGAAAACACGAGTAAAAGGCGCGCGTGCGAAATTCGCACCCCCGGAAAATTTGCGCATGAGTCCTTTTTTCGTCCCAATCATCTCACGATGCATCAACAAGCACGAAATTTTCGAAAATTTGGCATCTTTGGACAGCGTAAATAATTTCGCGTTTTTTGACCTTCTTAGCTGAAAACACGAGTAAAAGGCGCGCAGCGCGAAATTTCGCACCCCGGAAAATTTTCGCCTGAGTCCTTTTTTTCGTCCCAATCATCTCACCATGCATCAACAGGCACGAAAGCGTCGAAAATTTGGCATCTTTTGACAGCGTCAAAAATTTCGCATTTTTTGACCTTCTTGGCTGAAAACACGAGTAAAAGGCGCGCGCGAAATTTCGCACGCCCGGAAAATTTGCGCCTGAGTCTTTTTTTCGTTCCAATCATCTCACCATGCATAAACAGGCACGAAAGCGTAAAAAATTTGGCATCTTTTGACAGCGTAAAAAATTTCGCGTTTTTTTACCTTCTTGGCTGAAAACACGAGTAAATGGCGCGCACACGAAATTTTACACCCCCGAAAAATTTTTGACTGAGTCCTTTTTTTCGTCCCAATCATCTCACCATGCATCAACAGGCACGAAAGCGTCGAAAATTTCGCATTTTTTGACCTTCTTGGCTGAAAACACGAGTAAAAGGCGCTGCGCAGCGAATTTTCGCACCCCCGGAAAATTTGCGCCTGAGTCCTTTTTTTCGTCCCAATCATCTCACCATGCATCAACAGGCACGAAAGCGTCGGAAATTTGGCATCTTTTGACAGCGTCAAAAATTTCGCGTTTTTTGACCTTCTTGGCTGAAAACACGAGTAAAAGGCGCGCGAGCGAAATTTCGCACCCCCGAAAAATTTGCGCATGAGTCCTTTTTTTCGTCCCAATCATCTCACCATGCATCAACAGGCACAAAAGCGTCGAAAATTTGGCATCTTTTGACAGCGTAAAAAATTTCGCGTTTTTTGACCTTCTTGGCTGAAAACACGAGTAAAAGGCGCGCGCGAAATTTCGCACCCCCGGAAAATTTGCGCCTGAGTCCTTTTTTTCGTCCCCATCATCTCACCATGCAACAACAGGCACGAAAGCGTAAAAAATTTGGCATCTTTTGACAGCGTCAAAATTTTCACATTTTTTTACCTTCTTGGCTGAAAACATGAGTAAAAGGCGCGCACGCGAAATTTCGCACCCCCGGAAAATTTGCGCCTGAGTCCTTTTTTCGTCCCAATCATCTCACCATGCATCAACAGGCACGAAAGCGTCAAAAATTTGGCATCTTTTGACAACGTCAAAAATTTCGCATTTTTTTACCTTCTTGGCTGAAAACACGAGTAAAAGGCGCGCGTGCAAAATTCGCACCCCCGGAAAATTTGCGCATGAGTCCTTTTTTCGTCCCAATCATCTCACGATGCATCAACAGGCACGAAAGCGTCAAAAATTTGGCATCTTTTGACAGCGTAAATAATTTCGCGTTTTTTTACCTTCTTGGCTGAAAACACGAGTAAAAGGCGCGCGTGCGAAATTCGCACCCCCGGAAAATTTGCGCATGAGTCCTTTTTTCGTCCCAATCATCTCACGATGCATCAACAAGCACGAAATTTTCGAAAATTTGGCATCTTTGGACAGCGTAAATAATTTCGCGTTTTTTGACCTTCTTAGCTGAAAACACGAGTAAAAGGCGCGCGCAGCGAAATTTCGCACCCCCGGAAAATTTTCGCCTGAGTCCTTTTTTTCGTCCCAATCATCTCACCATGCATCAACAGGCACGAAAGCGTCGAAAATTTGGCATCTTTTGACAGCGTCAAAAATTTCGCATTTTTTGACCTTCTTGGCTGAAAACACGAGTAAAAGGCGCGCGCGAAATTTCGCACGCCCGGAAAATTTGCGCCTGAGTCTTTTTTTCGTTCCAATCATCTCACCATGCATAAACAGGCACGAAAGCGTAAAAAATTTGGCATCTTTTGACAGCGTAAAAAATTTCGCGTTTTTTTACCTTCTTGGCTGAAAACACGAGTAAATGGCGCGCACACGAAATTTTACACCCCCGAAAAATTTTTGACTGAGTCCTTTTTTTCGTCCCAATCATCTCACCATGCATCAACAGGCACGAAAGCGTCGAAAATTTCGCATTTTTTGACCTTCTTGGCTGAAAACACGAGTAAAAGGCGCGCGCGCGAATTTTCGCACCCCCGGAAAATTTGCGCCTGAGTCCTTTTTTTCGTCCCAATCATCTCACCATGCATCAACAGGCACGAAAGCGTCGGAAATTTGGCATCTTTTGACAGCGTCAAAAATTTCGCGTTTTTTGACCTTCTTGGCTGAAAACACGAGTAAAAGGCGCGCGAGCGAAATTTCGCACCCCCGAAAAATTTGCGCATGAGTCCTTTTTTTCGTCCCAATCATCTCACCATGCATCAACAGGCACAAAAGCGTCGAAAATTTGGCATCTTTTGACAGCGTAAAAAATTTCGCGTTTTTTGACCTTCTTGGCTGAAAACACGAGTAAAAGGCGCGCGCGAAATTTCGCACCCCCGGAAAATTTGCGCCTGAGTCCTTTTTTTCGTCCCCATCATCTCACCATGCAACAACAGGCACGAAAGCGTAAAAAATTTGGCATCTTTTGACAGCGTCAAAAATTTCGCATTTTTTTACCTTCTTGGCTGAAAACATGAGTAAAAGGCGCGCACGCGAAATTTCGCACCCCCGGAAAATTTGCGCCTGAGTCCTTTTTTCGTCCCAATCATCTCACCATGCATCAACAGGCACGAAAGCGTAAAAAATTTGGCATCTTTTGACAGCGTCAAAAATTTCGCGTTTTTTTACCTTCTTGGCTGAAAACACGAGTAAAAGGCGCGCGTGCAAAATTCGCACCCCCGGAAAATTTGCGCATGAGTCCTTTTTTCGTCCCAATCATCTCACGATGCATCAACAGGCACGAAAGCGTCAAAAATTTGGCATCTTTTGACAGCGTAAATAATTTCGCGTTTTTTTACCTTCTTGGCTGAAAACACGAGTAAAAGGCGCGCGTGCGAAATTCGCACCCCCGGAAAATTTGCGCATGAGTCCTTTTTTCGTCCCAATCATCTCACGATGCATCAACAAGCACGAAATTTTCGAAAATTTGGCATCTTTGGACAGCGTAAATAATTTCGCGTTTTTTGACCTTCTTAGCTGAAAACACGAGTAAAAGGCGCGCGCGCGAAATTTCGCACCCCCGGAAAATTTTCGCCTGAGTCCTTTTTTTCGTCCCAATCATCTCACCATGCATCAACAGGCACGAAAGCGTCGAAAATTTGGCATCTTTTGACAGCGTCAAAAATTTCGCATTTTTTGACCTTCTTGGCTGAAAACACGAGTAAAAGGCGCGCGCGAAATTTCGCACGCCCGGAAAATTTGCGCCTGAGTCTTTTTTTCGTTCCAATCATCTCACCATGCATAAACAGGCACGAAAGCGTAAAAAATTTGGCATCTTTTGACAGCGTAAAAAATTTCGCGTTTTTTTACCTTCTTGGCTGAAAACACGAGTAAATGGCGCGCACACGAAATTTTACACCCCCGAAAAATTTTTGACTGAGTCCTTTTTTTCGTCCCAATCATCTCACCATGCATCAACAGGCACGAAAGCGTCGAAAATTTCGCATTTTTTGACCTTCTTGGCTGAAAACACGAGTAAAAGGCGCGCGCTGCGAATTTTCGCACCCCCGGAAAATTTGCGCCTGAGTCCTTTTTTTCGTCCCAATCATCTCACCATGCATCAACAGGCACGAAAGCGTCGGAAATTTGGCATCTTTTGACAGCGTCAAAAATTTCGCGTTTTTTGACCTTCTTGGCTGAAAACACGAGTAAAAGGCGCGCGAGCGAAATTTCGCACCCCCGAAAAATTTGCGCATGAGTCCTTTTTTTCGTCCCAATCATCTCACCATGCATCAACAGGCACAAAAGCGTCGAAAATTTGGCATCTTTTGACAGCGTAAAAAATTTCGCGTTTTTTGACCTTCTTGGCTGAAAACACGAGTAAAAGGCGCGCGCGAAATTTCGCACCCCCGGAAAATTTGCGCCTGAGTCCTTTTTTTCGTCCCCATCATCTCACCATGCAACAACAGGCACGAAAGCGTAAAAAATTTGGCATCTTTTGACAGCGTCAAAAATTTCGCATTTTTTTACCTTCTTGGCTGAAAACATGAGTAAAAGGCGCGCACGCGAAATTTCGCACCCCCGGAAAATTTGCGCCTGAGTCCTTTTTTCGTCCCAATCATCTCACCATGCATCAACAGGCACGAAAGCGTAAAAAATTTGGCATCTTTTGACAGCGTCAAAAATTTCGCGTTTTTTTACCTTCTTGGCTGAAAACACGAGTACGAAATTTTACACCCCCGAAAAATTTTTGACTGAGTCCTTTTTTTCGTCCCAATCATCTCACCATGCATCAACAGGCACGAAAGCGTCGAAAATTTGGCATCTTTTGATAGCGTCAAAAATTTCGCGTTTTTTTACCTTCTTGGCTGAAAACACGAGTAAAAGGCGCGCACGCGAAATTTCACACCCCCGAAAAATTTTTGACTGAGTCCTTTTTTTCGTCCCAATCATCTCACCATGCATCAACAGGCACGAAAGCGTCGAAAATTTGGCATCTTTTGACAGCGTCAAAAATTTCGCATTTTTTGACCTTGGCTGAAAACACGAGTAAAAGGCGCGCGCGCGAATTTTCGCACCCCCGGAAAATTTGCGCCTGAGTCCTTTTTTTCGTCCCAATCATCTCACCATGCATCAACAGGCACGAAAGCGTCGGAAATTTGGCATCTTTTGACAGCGTCAAAAATTTCGCGTTTTTTGACCTTCTTGGCTGAAAACACGAGTAAAAGGCGCGCGAGCGAAATTTCGCACCCCCGGAAAATTTGCGCATGAGTCCTTTTTTTCGTCCCAATCATCTCACCATGCATCAACAGGCACGAAAGCGTCTAAAATTTGGCAACTTTTGACAGCGTAAAAAATTTCGCGTTTTTTGACCTTCTTGGCTGAAAACACGAGTAAAAGGCGCGCGCGAAATTTCGCACCCCCGGAAAATTTGCTCCTGAGTCCTTTTTTTCGTCCCAATCATCTCACCATGCACCAACAGGCACGAAAGCATAAAAAATTTGGCATCTTTTGACAGCGTCAAAAATTTCGCATTTTTTTGACCTTCTTGTCTGAAAACACGAGGAAAAGGCGCGCACGCGAAATTTCGCACCCCCGAAAAATTTTTGACTGAGTCCTTTTTTTCGTCCCAATCATCTCACCATGCATCAACAGGCACGAAAGCGTCAAAAATTTGGCATCTTTTGACAACGTCAAAAATTTCGCATTTTTTGACCTTCTTGGCTGAAAACACGAGTAAAAGGCGCGCGGGCGAATTTTCGCACCCCCGGAAAATTTGCGCCTGAGTCCTTCTTTTCGTCCCAATCATCTCACCATGCATCAACAGGCACGAAAGCGTCGGAAATTTGGCATCTTTTGACAGCGTCAAAAATTTCGCATTTTTTGACCTTCTTAGCGGAAAACACGAGTAAAAGGCGCGCGCGCGAAATTTCGCACCCCCGGAAAATTTTCGCCTGAGTCCTTTTTTTCGTCCCAATCATGTCACCATGCATCAATAGGCACGAAAGCGTCGAAAATTTGGCATCTTTTGACAGCGTCAAAAATTTCGCATTTTTTGACCTTCTTGGCTGAAAACACGAGTAAAAGGCGCGCGCGGCGAAATTTCGCACCCCCGGAAAATTTGCGCCTGAGTCCTTTTTTTCGTCCCAATCATCTCACCATGCAACAACAGGCACGAAAGCGTAAAAAATTTGGCATCTTTTGACAGCGTCAAAAATTTCGCATTTTTTTACCTTCTTGGCTGAAAACACGAGTAAAAGGCGCGCACGCGAAATTTCGCACCCCCGGAAAATTTTCGCCTGAGTCCTTTTTTCCTCCCAATCATCTCACCATGCATCAACAGGCACGAAAGCGTCAAAAATTTGGCATCTTTTGACAGCGTCAAAAATTTCGCGTTTTTTTACCTTCTTGGCTGAAAACACGAGTAAAAAGGCGCGCACGCGAAATTTCGCACCCCCGAAAAATTTTTGACTGAGTCCTTTTTTTCGTCCCAATCATCTCACCATGCATCAACAGGCACGAAAGCGTCGAAAATTTGGCATCTTTTGAAAGCGTCAAAAATTTCGCATTTTTTGACCTTGGCTGAAAACACGAGTAAAAGGCGCGCACGCGAATTTTCGCACCCCCGAAAAATTTGCGCCTGAGTCCTATTTTTCGTCCCAATCATCTCACCATGCATCAACATGCACGAAAGCGTCGGAAATTTGGCATCTTTTGACAACGTCAAAAATTTCGCGTTTTTTGACCTTCTTGGCTGAAAACACGAGTAAAAGGCGCGCTGCGGCGAAATTTCGCACCCCCGAAAAATTTGCGCATGAGTCCTTTTTTTCGTCCCAATCATCTCACGATGCATCAACAGGCACGAAAGCATCGAAAATTTGGCATCTTTTGACAGCGTACATAATTTCGCGTTTTTTGACCTTCTTAGCTGAAAACACGAGTAAAAGGCACGCGCGCGAAATTTCGCACCCCCAGAAAATTTTCGCCTGAGTCCTTTTTTTCGTCCCAATCATCTCACCATGCATCAAAAGGCACGAAAGCGTCGAAAATTTGGCATCTTTTGACAGCGTCAAAAATTTCGCATTTTTTGACCTTCTTGGCTGAAAACAGGAGTAAAAGGCGCGCGCGAAATTTCGCACCCCCGGAAAATTTGCGCCTGAGTCCTTTTTTTCGTCCCAATCATCTCACCATGCAACAACAGGCACGAAAGCGTAAAAAATTTGGCATCTTTTGACAGCGTCAAAAATTTCGCATTTTTTGACCTTGGCTGAAAACACGAGTAAAAGGCGCGCGCGCGAATTTTCGCACCCCCGGAAAATTTGCGCCTGAGTCCTTTTTTTCGTCCCAATCATCTCACCATGCATCAACAGGCACGAAAGCGTCGGAAATTTGGCATCTTTTGACAGCGTCAAAAATTTCGCGTTTTTTGACCTTCTTGGCTGAAAACACGAGTAAAAGGCGCGCGAGCGAAATTTCGCACCCCCGGAAAATTTGCGCATGAGTCCTTTTTTTCGTCCCAATCATCTCACCATGCATCAACAGGCACGAAAGCGTCTAAAATTTGGCAACTTTTGACAGCGTAAAAAATTTCGCGTTTTTTGACCTTCTTGGCTGAAAACACGAGTAAAAGGCGCGCGCGAAATTTCGCACCCCCGGAAAATTTGCTCCTGAGTCCTTTTTTTCGTCCCAATCATCTCACCATGCACCAACAGGCACGAAAGCATAAAAAATTTGGCATCTTTTGACAGCGTCAAAAATTTCGCATTTTTTTGACCTTCTTGTCTGAAAACACGAGGAAAAGGCGCGCACGCGAAATTTCGCACCCCCGAAAAATTTTTGACTGAGTCCTTTTTTTCGTCCCAATCATCTCACCATGCATCAACAGGCACGAAAGCGTCAAAAATTTGGCATCTTTTGACAGCGTCAAAAATTTCGCATTTTTTGACCTTCTTGGCTGAAAACACGAGTAAAAGGCGCGCGGGCGAATTTTCGCACCCCCGGAAAATTTGCGCCTGAGTCCTTCTTTTCGTCCCAATCATCTCACCATGCATCAACAGGCACGAAAGCGTCGGAAATTTGGCATCTTTTGACAGCGTCAAAAATTTCGCATTTTTTGACCTTCTTAGCGGAAAACACGAGTAAAAGGCGCGGCGCTGCGAAATTTCGCACCCCCGGAAAATTTTCGCCTGAGTCCTTTTTTTCGTCCCAATCATGTCACCATGCATCAATAGGCACGAAAGCGTCGAAAATTTGGCATCTTTTGACAGCGTCAAAAATTTCGCATTTTTTGACCTTCTTGGCTGAAAACACGAGTAAAAGGCGCGCGCGCGAAATTTCGCACCCCCGGAAAATTTGCGCCTGAGTCCTTTTTTTCGTCCCAATCATCTCACCATGCAACAACAGGCACGAAAGCGTAAAAAATTTGGCATCTTTTGACAGCGTCAAAAATTTCGCATTTTTTTACCTTCTTGGCTGAAAACACGAGTAAAAGGCGCGCACGCGAAATTTCGCACCCCCGGAAAATTTTCGCCTGAGTCCTTTTTTCCTCCCAATCATCTCACCATGCATCAACAGGCACGAAAGCGTCAAAAATTTGGCATCTTTTGACAGCGTCAAAAATTTCGCGTTTTTTTACCTTCTTGGCTGAAAACACGAGTAAAAAGGCGCGCACGCGAAATTTCGCACCCCCGAAAAATTTTTGACTGAGTCCTTTTTTTCGTCCCAATCATCTCACCATGCATCAACAGGCACGAAAGCGTCGAAAATTTGGCATCTTTTGAAAGCGTCAAAAATTTCGCATTTTTTGACCTTGGCTGAAAACACGAGTAAAAGGCGCGCACGCGAATTTTCGCACCCCCGAAAAATTTGCGCCTGAGTCCTATTTTTCGTCCCAATCATCTCACCATGCATCAACATGCACGAAAGCGTCGGAAATTTGGCATCTTTTGACAACGTCAAAAATTTCGCGTTTTTTGACCTTCTTGGCTGAAAACACGAGTAAAAGGCGCGCGCGCGAAATTTCGCACCCCCGAAAAATTTGCGCATGAGTCCTTTTTTTCGTCCCAATCATCTCACGATGCATCAACAGGCACGAAAGCATCGAAAATTTGGCATCTTTTGACAGCGTACATAATTTCGCGTTTTTTGACCTTCTTAGCTGAAAACACGAGTAAAAGGCACGCGCGCGAAATTTCGCACCCCCAGAAAATTTTCGCCTGAGTCCTTTTTTTCGTCCCAATCATCTCACCATGCATCAAAAGGCACGAAAGCGTCGAAAATTTGGCATCTTTTGACAGCGTCAAAAATTTCGCATTTTTTGACCTTCTTGGCTGAAAATAGGAGTAAAAGGCGCGCGCGAAATTTCGCACCCCCGGAAAATTTGCGCCTGAGTCCTTTTTTTCGTCCCAATCATCTCACCATGCATCAACAGGCACGAAAGCGTCAAAAATTTGGCATCTTTTGACAGCGTCAAAAATTTCGCGTTTTTTTTACCTTCTTGGCTGAAAACACGAGTAAAAGGCGCGCACGCGAAATTTCACACCCCCGAAAAATTTTTGACTGAGTCCTTTTTTTCGTCCCAATCAACTCACCATGCATCAACAGGCACGAAAGCGTCGAAAATTTGGCATCTTTTGACAGCGTCAAAAATTTCGCATTTTTTGACCTTCTTGGCTGAAAACACGAGTAAAAGGCGCGCGCGCGAATTTTCGCACCCCCGGAAAATTTGCGCCTGAGTCCTTTTTTTCGTCCCAATCATCTCACCATGCATCAACAGGCACGAAAGCGTCGGAAATTTGGCATCTTTTGACAGCGTCAAAAATTTCGCGTTTTTTTGACCTTCTTGGCTGAAAACACGAGTAAAAGGCGCGCGAGCGAAATTTCGCACCCCCGGAAAATTTGCGCATGAGTCCTTTTTTTCGTCCCAATCATCTCACCATGCATCAACAGGCACGAAAGCGTCGAAAATTTGGCATCTTTTGACAGCGTCAAAAATTTCGCATTTTTTGACCTTCTTGGCTGAAAACACGAGTAAAAGGCGCGCGCGAAATTTCGCACCCCCGGAAAATTTGCTCCTGAGTCCTTTTTTTCGTCCCAATCATCTCACCATGCACCAACAGGCACGAAAGCGTAAAAAATTTGGCATCTTTTGACAGCGTCAAAAATTTCGCGTTTTTTTATCTTTTTGTCTGAAAACACGAGGAAAAGGCGCGCACGCGAAATTTCGCACCCCCGAAAAATTTTTGACTGAGTCCTTTTTTTCGTCCCAATCATCTCACCATGCATCAACAGTCATGAAAGCGTCGAAAATTTGGCATCTTTTGACAGCGTCAAAAATTTCGCGTTTTTTGACCTTCTTGGCTGAAAACACGAGTAAAAGGCGCGCGCGCGAAATTTCGCACCCCCGGAAAATTTGCGCCGGAGTCCTTTTTTTCGTCCCAATCATCTCACCATGCATCAACAGGCACGAAAGCGTCGAAAAGTAGGCATCTTTTGACAGCGTCAAAATTTTCGCGTTTTTTGACCTTCTTGGCTGAAAAAACGAGTAAAAGGCGCGCGCGAAATTTCGCACCCCCGGAAAATTTGCTCCTGAGTCCTTTTTTTCGTCCCAATCATCTCACCATGCACCAACAGGCACGAAAGCGTAAAAAATTTGGCATCTTTTGACAGCGTCAAAAATTTCGCGTTTTTTTATCTTCTTGTCTGAAAACACGAGGAAAAGGCGCGCACGCGAAATTTCGCACCCCCGGAAAATTTTTGACTGAGTCCTTTTTTCGTCCCAATCATCTCACCATGCATCAACAGGCACGAAAGCATCGAAAATTTGGCATCTTTTGACAGCGTGAAAAATTTCGCATTTTTTGACCTTCTTGGCTGAAAACACGAGTAAAAGGCGCGCGAGCGAAATTTCGCACCCCCGGAAAATTTGCGCATGAGTCCTTTTTTTCGTCCCAATCATCTCACCATGCATCAACAGGCACGAAAGCGTCGAAAATTTGGCATCTTTTGACAGCGTCAAAAATTTCGCGTTTTTTGACCTTCTTGGCTGAAAACACGAGTAAAAGGCGCGCGCGAAATTTCGCACCCCCGGAAAATTTGCGCCTGAGTCCTTTTTTTCGTCCCCATCATCTCACCATGCAACAACAGGCACGAAAGCGTAAAAAATTTGGCATCTTTTGACAGCGTCAAAAATTTCGCATTTTTTTACCTTCTTGGCTGAAAACATGAGTAAAAGGCGCGCACGCGAAATTTCGCACCCCCGGAAAATTTGTGCCTGAGTCCTTTTTTCGTCCCAATCATCTCACCATGCATCAACAGGCACGAAAGCGTCAAAAATTTGGCATCTTTTGACAGCGTCAAAAATTTCGCGTTTTTTTACCTTCATGGCTGAAAACACGAGTAAAAGGCGCGCACGCGAAATTTCGCACCCCCGAAAAATTTTTGACTGAGTCCTTTTTTTCGTCCCAATCATCTCACCATGCATCAACAGGCACGAAAGCGTCGGAAATTTGGCATCTTTTGACAGTGTCAAAAATTTCGCGTTTTTTGACCTTCTTGGCTGAAAACACGAGTAAAAGGCGCGCGAGCGAAATTTCGCACCCCCGAAAAATTTGCGCATGAGTCCTTTTTTTCGTCCCAATCATCTCACCATGCATCAACAGGCACGAAAGCGTCAAAAATTTGGCATCTTTTGACAGCGTCAAAAATTTCGCGTTTTTTGACCTTCTTGGCTGAAAACACGAGTAAAAGGCGCGCGCGAAATTTCGCACCCCCGGAAAATTTGCGCCTGAGTCCTTTTTTTCGTCCCCATCATCTCACCATGCAACAACAGGCACGAAAGCGTAAAAAATTTGGCATCTTTTGACAGCGTCAAAAATTTCGCATTTTTTTACCTTCTTGGCTGAAAACATGAGTAAAAGGCGAGCACGCGAAATTTCGCACCCCCGGAAAATTTGCGCCTGAGTCCTTTTTTCGTCCCAATCATCTCACCATGCATCAACAGGCACGAAAGCGTCAAAAATTTGGCATCTTTTGACAGCGTCAAAAATTTCGCGTTTTTTTACCTTCTTGGCTGAAAACACGAGTAAAAGGCGCGCACGCGAAATTTCGCACCCCCGAAAAATTTTTGACTGAGTCCTTTTTTTCGTCCCAATCATCTCACCATGCATCAACAGGCACGAAAGCGTCGAAAATTTGGCATCTTTTGATAGCATCAAAAATTTTGCATTTTTTGACCTTCTTGGCTGAAAACACGAGTAAAAGGCGCGCATGCGAATTTTCGCACCCCCGGAAAATTTGCGCCTGAGTCCTATTTTTCGTCCTAATCATCTCACCATGCATCAACATGCACGAAAGCGTCGGAAATTTGGCATCTTTTGACAGCGTCAAAAATTTCGCATTTTTTGACCTTCTTGGTTGAAAACACGAGTAAAAGGCGTGCGTGCGAAATTCGCACCCCCGGAAAATTTGCGCATGAGTCCTTTTTTCGTCCCAATCATCTCACGATGCATCAACAGGCACGAAAGCGTCAAAAATTTGGCATCTTTTGACCGCGTAAATAATTTCGCATTTTTTGACCTTCTTAGCTGAAAACACGAGTAAAAGGCGCGCTCGCGAAATTTCGCACCCCCGGAAAATTTTCGCCTGAGTCCTTTTTTTCGTCCCAATCATTCACCATGCATCAACAGGCACGAAAGCATCGAAAATTTGGCATCTTTTGACAGCGTCAAAAATTTCGCATTTTTTGACCTTCTTGGCTGAAAACACGAGTAAAAGGCGCGCGCGAAATTTCGCACCCCCGGAAAATTTGCGCCTGAGTCCTTTTTTTCGTCCCAATCATCTCACCATGCATCAACAGGCATGAAAGCGTAAAAAATTTGGCATCTTTTGACAGCGTCAAAAATTTCGCATTTTTTTACCTTCTTGGCTGAAAACACGAGTAAAAGGCGCGCACGCGAAATTTCACACCCCCGAAAAATTTTTGACTGAGTCCTTTTTTTCGTCCCAATCATCTCACCATGCATCAACAGGCACGAAAGCGTCGAAAATTTGGCATCTTTTGACAGCGTCAAAAATTTCGCATTTTTTGACCTTCTTGGCTGAAAACACGAGTAAAAGGCGCGCGCGCGAATTTTCGCACCCCCGGAAAATTTGCGCCTGAGTCCTTTTTTTCGTCCCAATCATCTCACCATGCATCAACATGCACGAAAGCGTAAAAAATTTGGCATCTTTTGATAGCGTCAAAAATTTCGCGTTTTTTTACCTTCTTGGCTGAAAACACGAGTAAAAGGCGCGCACGCGAAATTTCACACCCCCGAAAAATTTTTGACTGAGTCCTTTTTTTCGTCCCAATCATCTCACGATGCATCAACAGGCACGAAAGCGTCGAAAATTTGGCATCTTTTGACAGCGTCAAAAATTTCGCATTTTTTGACCTTGGCTGAAAACACGAGTAAAAGGCGCGCAGCGCGAATTTTCGCACCCCCGGAAAATTTGCGCCTGAGTCCTTTTTTTCGTCCCAATCATCTCACCATGCATCAACAGGCACGAAAGCGTCGGAAATTTGGCATCTTTTGACAGCGTCAAAAATTTCGCGTTTTTTGACCTTCTTGGCTGAAAACACGAGTAAAAGGCGCGCGAGCGAAATTTCGCACCCCCGGAAAATTTGCGCATGATCCTTTTTTTCGTCTCAATCATCTCACCATGCATCAACAGGCACGAAAGCGTCGAAAATTTGGCATCTTTTGACAGCGTAAAAAATTTCGCGTTTTTTGACCTTCTTGGCTGATAACACAAGTAAAAGGCGCGCGCCAAATTTCGCACCCCCGAAAAATTTGCTCCTGAGTCCTTTTTTTCATCCCAATCATCTCACCATGCACCAACAGGCACGAAAGCGTAAAAAATTTGGCATCTTTTGACAGCGTCAAAAATTTCGCATTTTTTTGACCTTCTTGTCTGAAAACACGAGGAAAAGGCGCGCACGCGAAATTTCGCACCCCCGAAAAATTTTTGACTGAGTCCTTTTTTTCGTCCCAATCATCTCACCATGCATCAATAAGCACGAAAGCGTCGAAAATTTGGCATCTTTTGACAGTGTCAAAAATTTCGCATTTTTTGACCTTCTTGGCTGAAAACACGAGTAAAAGGCGCGCGGGCGAATTTTCGCACCCCCGGAAAATTTGCGCCTGAGTCCTTTTTTTCGTCCCAATCATCTCACCATGCATCAACAGGCACGAAAGCGTCGGAAATTTGGCATCTTTTGACAGCGTCAAATATTTCGCGTTTTTTGAACTTCTTGGCTGAAAACACGAGTAAAAGGCGCGCACGCGAAATTTCGCACCCCCGGAAAATTTTTGACTGAGTCCTTTTTTCGTCCCAATCATCTCACCATGCATCAACAGGCACGAAAGCATCGAAAATTTGGCATCTTTTGACAGCGTCAAAAATTTCGCGTTTTTTGACCTTCTTAGCTGAAAACACGAGTAAAAGGCGCGCAGCGCGAAATTTCGCACCCCCGGAAAATTTTCGCCTGAGTCCTTTTTTTCGTCCCAATCATCTCACCATGCATCAACAGGCACGAAAGCGTCGAAAATTTGGCATCTTTTGACAGCGTCAAAAATTTCGCATTTTTTGACCTTCTTGGCTGAAAACACGAGTAAGCGCCGCGCGCGAAATTTCGCACCCCCGGAAAATTTGCGCCTGAGTCCTTTTTTTCGTCCCCATCATCTCACCATGCAACAACAGGCACGAAAGCGTAAAAAATTTGGCGTCTTTTGACAGCGTCAAAAATTTCGCATTTTTTTACCTTCTTGGCTGAAAACATGAGTAAAAGGCGCGCACGCGAAATTTCGCACCCCCGGAAAATTTGCGCCTGAGTCCTTTTTTCGTCCCAATCATCTCACCATGCATCAACAGGCACGAAAGCGTCAAAAATTTGGCATCTTTTGACAGCGTCAAAAATTTCGCGTTTTTTTACCTTCTTGGCTGAAAACACGAGTAAAAGGCGCGCACGCGAAATTTCGCACCCCCGAAAAATTTTTGACTGAGTCCTTTTTTTCGTCCCAATCATCTCACCATGCATCAACAGGCACGAAAGCGTCGAAAATTTGGCATCTTTTGACAGCATCAAAAATTTCGCATTTTTTGACCTTCTTGGCTGAAAACACGAGTAAAAGGCGCGTACGCCAATTTTCGCACCCCCGGAAAATTTGCGCCTGAGTCCTATTTTTCGTCCCAATCATCTCACCATGCATCAACATGCACGAAAGCGTCGGAAATTTGGCATCTTTTGACAGCGTCAAAAATTTCGCGTTTTTTGACCTTCTTGGCTGAAAACACGAGTAAAAGGCGCGCGAGCGAAATTTCGCACCCCCGGAAAATTTGCGCATGAGTCCTTTTTTTCGTCCCAATCATCTCACCATGCATCAACAGGCACGAAAGCGTCGAAAATTTGGCATCTTTTGACAGCGTAAAAAATTTCGCGTTTTTTGACCTCTTGGCTGAAAACACGAGTAAAAGGCGCGCGCGACATTTCGCACCCCCGGAAAATTTGCTCCTGAGTCCTTTTTTTCGTCCCAATCATCTCACCATGCACCAACAGGCACGAAAGCGTCAAAAATTTGGCATCTTTTGACAGCGTCAAAAATTTCGCATTTTTTTTACCTTCTTGTCTGAAAACACGAGGAAAAGGCGCGCACGCGAAATTTCGCACCCCCGAAAAATTTTTGACTGAGTCCTTTTTTTCGTCCCAATCATCTCACCATGCATCAACAGGCACGAAAGCGTCGAAAATTTGGCATCTTTTGACAGCGTCAAAAATTTCGCATTTTTTGACCTTCTTGGCTGAAAACACGAGTAAAAGGCGCGCGGGCGAATTTTCGCACCCCCGGAAAATTTGCGCCTGAGTCCTTTTTTTCGTCCCAATCATCTCACCATGCATCAACAGGCACGAAAGCGTCGGAAATTTGGCATCTTTTGACAGCGTCAAAAATTTCGCGTTTTTTGACCTTCTTGGCTGAAAACACGAGTAACAGGCGCGCGCGCGAAATTTCGCAACCCCGGAAAATTTTTGACTGAGTCCTTTTTTTCGTCCAAATCATCTCACCATGCATCAACAGGCACGAAAGCGTCGAAAATTTGGCATCTTTTGACAGCGTCAAAAATTTCGCATTTTTTGACCTTCTTGGCTGAAAACACGAGTAAAAGGCGCGCGGGCGAATTTTCGCACCCCCGGAAAATTTGCGCCTGAGTCCTTTTTTTCGTCCCAATCATCTCACCATGCATCAACAGGCACGAAAGCGTCGGAAATTTGGCATCTTTTGACAGCGTCAAAAATTTTGGGTTTTTTGAACTTCTTGGCTGAAAACACGAGTAAAAGGCGCGCGCGCGAAATTTCGCACCCCCGGAAAATTTTTGACTGTCCTTTTTTCGTCCCAATCATCTCACCATGCATCAACAGGCACGAAAGCGTCGGAAATTTGGCATCTTTTGACAGCGTCGGAAATTTGGCGTTTTTTGACCTTCTTGGCTGAAAACACGAGTAAAAGGCGCGCGTGCGAAATTCGCACCCCCGGAAAATTTGCGCATGAGTCCTTTTTTCGTCCCAATCATCTCACGATGCATCAACAGGCACGAAAGCGTCGAAAATTTGGCATCTTTTGACAGCGTCAAAAATTTCGCATTTTTTGACCTTCTTGGCTGAAAACACGAGTAAGCGCCGCGCGCGAAATTTCGCACCCCCGGAAAATTTGCGCCTGAGTCCTTTTTTTCGTCCCCATCATCTCACCATGCAACAACAGGCACGAAAGCGTAAAAAATTTGGCGTCTTTTGACAGCGTCAAAAATTTCGCATTTTTTTACCTTCTTGGCTGAAAACATGAGTAAAAGGCGCGCACGCGAAATTTCGCACCCCCGGAAAATTTGCGCCTGAGTCCTTTTTTCGTCCCAATCATCTCACCATGCATCAACAGGCACGAAAGCGTCAAAAATTTGGCATCTTTTGACAGCGTCAAAAATTTCGCGTTTTTTTACCTTCTTGGCTGAAAACACGAGTAAAAGGCGCGCACGCGAAATTTCGCACCCCCGAAAAATTTTTGACTGAGTCCTTTTTTTCGTCCCAATCATCTCACCATGCATCAACAGGCACGAAAGCGTCGAAAATTTGGCATCTTTTGACAGCATCAAAAATTTCGCATTTTTTGACCTTCTTGGCTGAAAACACGAGTAAAAGGCGCGCACGCCAATTTTCGCACCCCCGGAAAATTTGCGCCTGAGTCCTATTTTTCGTCCCAATCATCTCACCATGCATCAACATGCACGAAAGCGTCGGAAATTTGGCATCTTTTGACAGCGTCAAAAATTTCGCGTTTTTTTGACCTTCTTGGCTGAAAACACGAGTAAAAGGCGCGCGAGCGAAATTTCGCACCCCCGGAAAATTTGCGCATGAGTCCTTTTTTTCGTCCCAATCATCTCACCATGCATCAACAGGCACGAAAGCGTCGAAAATTTGGCATCTTTTGACAGCGTAAAAAATTTCGCGTTTTTTGACCTTCTTGGCTGAAAACACGAGTAAAAGGCGCGCGCGACATTTCGCACCCCCGGAAAATTTGCTCCTGAGTCCTTTTTTTCGTCCCAATCATCTCACCATGCACCAACAGGCACGAAAGCGTCAAAAATTTGGCATCTTTTGACAGCGTCAAAAATTTCGCATTTTTTTGACCTTCTTGTCTGAAAACACGAGGAAAAGGCGCGCACGCGAAATTTCGCACCCCCGAAAAATTTTTGACTGAGTCCTTTTTTTCGTCCCAATCATCTCACCATGAATCAACAGGCACGAAAGCGTCGAAAATTTGGCATCTTTTGACAGCGTGAAAAATTTCGCATTTTTTGACCTTCCTGGCTGAAAACACGAGTAAAAGGCGCGCGCGCGAATTTTCGCACCCCCGGAAAATTTGCGCCTGAGTCCTTTTTTTCGTCCCAATCATCTCACCATGCATCAACAGGCACGAAAGCGTCAAAAATTTGGCATCTTTTGATAGCGTCAAAAATTTCGCGTTTTTTTACCTTCTTGGCTGAAAACACGAGTAAAAGGCGCGCACGCGAAATTTCACACCCCCGAAAAATTTTTGACTGAGTCCTTTTTTTCGTCCCAATCATCTCACGATGCATCAACAGGCACGAAAGCGTCGAAAATTTGGCATCTTTGGACAGCGTCAAAAATTTCGCATTTTTTGACCTTGGCTGAAAACACGAGTAAAAGGCGCGCGCGCGAATTTTCGCACCCCCGGAAAATTTGCGCCTGAGTCCTTTTTTTCGTCCCAATCATCTCACCATGCATCAACAGGCACGAAAGCGTCGGAAATTTGGCATCTTTTGACAGCGTCAAAAATTTCGCGTTTTTTGACCTTCTTGGCTGAAAACACGAGTAAAAGGCGCGCGAGCGAAATTTCGCACCCCCGGAAAATTTGCGCATGATCCTTTTTTTCGTCCCAATCATCTCACCATGCATCAACAGGCACGAAAGCGTCGAAAATTTGGCATCTTTTGACAGCGTAAAAAATTTCGCGTTTTTTGACCTTCTTGGCTGAAAACACGAGTAAAAGGCGCGCGCGACATTTCGCACCCCCGGAAAATTTGCTCCTGAGTCCTTTTTTTCGTCCCAATCATCTCACCATGCACCAACAGGCACGAAAGCGTCAAAAATTTGGCATCTTTTGACAGCGTAAAAAATTTCGCATTTTTTTGACCTTCTTGTCTGAAAACACGAGGAAAAGGCGCGCACACGAAATTTCGCACCCCCGAAAAATTTTTGACTGAGTCCTTTTTTCGTCCCAATCATCTCACCATGCATCAACAGGCACGAAAGCGTCGAAAATTTGGCATCTTTTGACAGCGTCAAAAATTTCGCATTTTTTGACCTTCTTGGCTGAAAACACGAGTAAAAGGCGCGCGGGCGAATTTTCGCACCCCCGGAAAATTTGCGCCGGAGTCCTTTTTTTCGTCCCAATCATCTCACCATGCATCAACAGGCACGAAAGCGTCGAAAAGTAGGCATCTTTTGACAGCGTCAAAATTTTCGCGTTTTTTGACCTTCTTGGCTGAAAACACGAGTAACAGGCGCGCGCGCGAAATTTCGCAACCCCGGAAAATTTTTGACTGAGTCCTTTTTTTCGTCCAAATCATCTCACCATGCATCAACAGGCACGAAAGCGTCGAAAATTTGGCATCTTTTGACAGCGTAAAAAATTTCGCATTTTTTGACCTTCTTGGCTCTAAACACGAGTAAAAGGCGCGCGGGCGAATTTTCGCACCCCCGGAAAATTTGCGCCTGAGTCCTTTTTTTCGTCCCAATCATCTCACCATGCATCAACAGGCACGAAAGCGTCGGAAATTTGGCATCTTTTGACAGCGTCAAAAATTTCGCGTTTTTTTACCTTCTTGGCTGAAAACACGAGTAAAAGGCGCGCGCGCGAAATTTCGCACCCCCGGAAAATTTGCGCCTGAGTCCTATTTTTCGTCCCAATCATCTCACGATGCATCAACATGCACGAAAGCGTCGGAAATTTGGCATCTTTTGACAGCGTCAAAAATTTCGCGTTTTTTGACCTTCTTGGCTGAAAACACGAGTAAAAGGCGCGCGCGCAAAATTTCGCACCCCCGGAAAATTTTTGACTGTCCTTTTTTCGTCCCAATCATCTCACCATGCATCAACAGGCACGAAAGCGTCGGAAATTTGGCATCTTTTGACAGCGTCGGAAATTTGGCGTTTTTTGACCTCTTGGCTGAAAACACGAGTAAAAGGCGCGCGTGCGAAATTCGCACCCCCGGAAAATTTGCGCATGAGTCCTTTTTTCGTCCCAATCATCTCACGATGCATCAACAGGCACGAAAGCGTCGAAAATTTGGCATCTTTTGACAGCGTAAATAATTTCGCGTTTTTTTACCTTCTTAGCTGAAAACACGAGTAAAAGGCGCGCGCGCGAAATTTCGCACCCCCGGAAAATTTTCGCCTGAGTCCTTTTTTTCGTCCCAATCATCTCACCATGCATCAACAGGCACGAAAGCGTCGAAAATTTGGCATCTTTTGACAGCGTCAAAAATTTCGCATTTTTTGACCTTCTTGGCTGAAAACACGAGTAAAAGGCGCGCGCGAAATTTCGCACCCCCGGAAAATTTGCGCCTGAGTCCTTTTTTTCGTCCCAATCATCTCACCATGCATCAACAGGCACGAAAGCGTCAAAAATTTGGCATCTTTTGGCAGCGTCAAAAATTTCGCGTTTTTTTACCTTCTTGGCTGAAAACACGAGTAAAAGGCGCGCACGCGAAATTTCACACCCCCGAAAAATTTTTGACTGAGTCCTTTTTTTCGTCCCAATCATCTCACCATGCATCAACAGGCACGAAAGCGTCGAAAATTTGGCATCTTTTGACAGCGTCAAAAATTTCGCATTTTTTGACCTTCTTGGCTGAAAACACGAGTAAAAGGCGCGCGCGCGAATTTTTGCACCCCCGGAAAATTTGCGCCTGAGTCCTTTTTTTCGTCCCAATCATCTCACCATGCATCAACAGGCACGAAAGCATAAAAAATTTGGCATCTTTTGATAGCGTCAAAAATTTCGCGTTTTTTTACCTTCTTGGCTGAAAACACGAGTAAAAGGCGCGCACGCGAAATTTCACACCCCCGAAAAATTTTTGACTGAGTCCTTTTTTTCGTCCCAATCATCTCACGATGCATCAACAGGCACGAAAGCGTCGAAAATTTGGCATCTTTTGACAGCGTCAAAAATTTCGCATTTTTTGACCTTGGCTGAAAACACGAGTAAAAGGCGCGCGCGCGAATTTTCGCACCCCCGGAAAATTTGCGCCTGAGTCCTTTTTTTCGTCCCAATCATCTCACCATGCATCAACAGGCACGAAAGCGTCGGAAATTTGGCATCTTTTGACAGCGTCAAAAATTTAGCGTTTTTTGACCTTCTTGGCTGAAAACACGAGTAAAAGGCGCGCGAGCGAAATTTCGCACCCCCGGAAAATTTGCGCATGAGTCCTTTTTTTCGTCCCAATCATCTCACCATGCATCAACAGGCACGAAAGCGTCGAAAATTTGGCATCTTTTGACAGCGTAAAAAATTTCGCGTTTTTTGACCTTCTTGGCTGAAAACACGAGTAAAAGGCGCGCGCGACATTTCGCACTCCCGGAAAATTTGCTCCTGAGTCCTTTTTTTCGTCCCAATCATCTCACCATGCACCAATAGGCACGAAAGCGTCAAAAATTTGGCATCTTTTGACAGCGTCAAAAATTTCGCATTTTTTTGACCTTCTTGTCTGAAAACACGAGGAAAAGGCGCGCACGCGAAATTTCGCACCCCCGAAAAATTTTTGACTGAGTCCTTTTTTTCGTCCCAATCATCTCACCATGCATCAACAGGCACGAAAGCGTCGAAAATTTGGCATCTTTTGACAGCGTCAAAAATTTCGCATTTTTTGACCTTCTTGGCTGAAAACACGAGTAAAAGGCGCGCGGGCGAATTTTCGCACCCCCGGAAAATTTGCGCCTGAGTCCTTTTTTTCGTCCCAATCATCTCACCATGCATCAACAGGCACGAAAGCGTCAGAAATTTGGCATCTTTTGACAGCGTCAAAAATTTCGCGTTTTTTGAACTTCTTGGCTGAAAACACGAGTAAAAGGCGCGCGTGCGAAATTCGCACCCCCGGAAAATTTGCGCATGAGTCCTTTTTTCGTCCCAATCATCTCACGATGCATCAACAGGCACGAAAGCGTCGAAAATTTGGCATCTTTTGACAGCGTAAATAATTTCGCATTTTTTGACCTTCTTAGCTGAAAACACGAGTAAAAGGCGCGCGCGCGAAATTTCGCACCCCCGGAAAATTTTTGCCTGAGTCCTTTTTTTCGTCCCAATCATCTCACCATGCATCAACAGGCACGAAAGCGTCGAAAATTTGGCATCTTTTGACAGCGTCAAAAATTTCGCATTTTTTGACCTTCTTGGCTGAAAACACGAGTAAAAGGCGCGCGCGAAATTTCGCACCCCCGGAAAATTTGCGCCTGAGTCCTTTTTTTCGTCCCAATCATCTCACCATGCATCAACAGGTACGAAAGCGTCAAAAATTTGGCATCTTTTGACAGCGTCAAAAATTTCGCATTTTTTTACCTTCTTGGCTGAAAACACGAGTAAAAGGCGCGCGCGCGAATTTTCGCACCCCCGGAAAATTTGCGCCTGAGTCCTTTTTTTCGTCCCAATCATCTCACCATGCATCAACAGGCACGAAAGCGTCAGAAATTTGGCATCTTTTGACAGCGTCAAAAATTTCGCATTTTTTGACCTTCTTGGCTGAAAACACGAGTAAAAGGCGCGCGAGCGAAATTTCGCACCCCCGGAAAATTTGCGCATGAGTCCTTTTTTTCGTCCCAATCATCTCACCATGCATCAACAGGCACGAAAGCGTCGAAAATTTGGCATATTTTGACAGCGTCAAAAATTTCGCGTTTTTTTACCTTCTTGGCTGAAAACACAAGTAAAAGGCGCGCGCGAAATTTCGCACCCCCGGAAAATTTGCTCCTGAGTCCTTTTTTTCGTCCCAATCATCTCACCATGCACCAACAGGCACGAAAGCGTAAAAAATTTGGCATCTTTTGACAGCGTCAAAAATTTCGCGTTTTTTTATCTTCTTGTCTGAAAACACGAGAAAAAGGCGCGCACGCGAAATTTCGCACCCCCGAAAAATTTTTGACTGAGTCCTTTTTTTCGTCCCAATCATCTCACCATGCATCAACAGTCAAGAAAGCGTCGAAAATTTGGCATCTTTTGACAGCGTCAAAAATTTCGCGTTTTTTGACCTTCTTGGCTGAAAACACGAGTAAAAGGCGCGCGCGCGAAATTTCGCACCCCCGGAAAATTTGCGCCGGAGTCCTCTTTTTCGTCCCAATCATCTCACCATGCATCAACAGGCACGAAAGCGTCGAAAAGTAGGCATCTTTTGACAGCGTCAAAATTTTCGCGTTTTTTGACCTTCTTGGCTGAAAAAACGAGTAAAAGGCGCGCGCGCGAAATTTCGCACCCCCGGAAAATTTTTGACTGAGTCCTTTTTTCGTCCCAATCATCTCACCATGCATCAACAGGCACGAAAGCATCGAAAATTTGGCATCTTTTGACAGCGTCAAAAATTTCGCATTTTTTGACCTTCTTGGCTGAAAACACGAGTAAAAGGCGCGCGAGCGAAATTTCGCACCCCCGAAAAATTTGCGCATGAGTCCTTTTTTTCGTCCCAATCATCTCACCATGCATCAACAGGCACGAAAGCGTCGAAAATTTGGCATCTTTTGACAGCGTCAAAAATTTCGCGTTTTTTGACCTTCTTGGCTGAAAACACGAGTAAAAGGCGCGGGCGAAATTTCGCACCCCCGGAAAATTTGCGCCTGAGTCCTTTTTTTCGTCCCCATCATCTCACCATGCAACAACAGGCACGAAAGCGTAAAAAATTTGGCATCTTTTGACAGCGTAAAAAATTTCGCATTTTTTTACCTTCTTGGCTGAA
This sequence comes from Pontederia crassipes, assembly GCA_030549335.1. Lineage (NCBI taxonomy): Eukaryota > Viridiplantae > Streptophyta > Magnoliopsida > Commelinales > Pontederiaceae > Pontederia > Pontederia crassipes. Next base: position 33,434,770 of record CM060197.1, read on the forward strand.
AACACGAGTAAAAGGCGCGCACGCGAAATTTCGCACCCCCGGAAAATTTGTGCCTGAGTCCTTTTTTCGTCCCAATCATCTCACCATGCATCAACAGGCACGAAAGCGTAAAAAATTTGGCATCTTTTGACAGCGTCAAAAATTTCGCGTTTTTTTACCTTCTTGGCTGAAAACACGAGTAAAAGGCGCGCACGCGAAATTTCACACCCCCGAAAAATTTTTGACTGAGTCCTTTTTTTCGTCCCAATCATCTCACCATGCATCAACAGGCACGAAAGCGTCGAAAATTTGGCATCTTTTGACAGCGTCAAAAATTTCGCATTTTTTGACCTTCTTGGCTGAAAACACGAGTAAAAGGCGCGCGCGCGAATATTCGCACCCCCGGAAAATTTGCGCCTGAGTCCTTTTTTTCGTCCCAATCATCTCACCATGCATCAACAGGCACGAAAGCGTCGGAAATTTGGCATCTTTTGACAACGTCAAAAATTTCGCGTTTTTTGACCTTCTTGGCTGAAAACACGAGTAAAAGGCGCGCGAGCGAAATTTCGCACCCCCGGAAAATTTGCGCATGAGTCCTTTTTTTCGGCCCAATCATCTCACCATGCATCAACAGGCACGAAAGCGTCGAAAATTTGGCATCTTTTGACAGCGTCAAAAATTTCGCGTTTTTTGACCTTCTTGGCTAAAAACACGAGTAAAAGGCACGCACGAAATTTCGCACCCCCGGAAAATTTGCTCCTGAGTCCTTTTTTTCGTCCCAATCATCTCACCATGCACCAACAAGCACGAAAGCGTAAAAAATTTGGCATCTTTTGACAGCGTCAAAAATTTCGCGTTTTTTTATCTTCTTGTCTGAAAACACGAGGAAAAGGCGCGCACGCGAAATTTCGCACCCCCGAAAAATTTTTGACTGAGTCCTTTTTTTCGTCCCAATCATCTCACCATGCATCAACAGGCACGAAAGCATCGAAAATTTGGCATCTTTTGACAGCGTCAAAAATTTCGCATTTTTTGACCTTCTTGGCTGAAAACACGAGTAAAAGGCGCGCGCGCGAAATTTCGCACCTCCGGAAAATTTGCGCCTGAGTCCTTTTTTTCGTCCCAATCATCTCACCATGCATCAACAGTCATGAAAGCGTCGAAAATTTGGCATCTTTTGACAGCGTCAAAAATTTCGCGTTTTTTGACCTTCTTGGCTGAAAACACGAGTAAAAGGCGCGCGCGCGAAATTTCGCACCCCCGGAAAATTTGCGCCGGAGTCCTTTTTTTCGTCCCAATCATCTCACCATGCATCAACAGGCACGAAAGCGTCGAAAAGTAGGCATCTTTTGACAGCGTCAAAATTTTCGCATTTTTTGACCTTCTTGGCTGAAAAAACGAGTAAAAGGCGCGCGCGCGCGAAATTTCGCACCCCCGGAAAATTTTTGACTGAGTCCTTTTTTCGTCCCAATCATCTCACCATGCATCAACAGGCACGAAAGCATCGAAAATTTGGCATCTTTTGACAGCGTCAAAAATTTCGCATTTTTTGACCTTCTTGGCTGAAAACACGAGTAAAAGGCGCGCGAGCGAAATTTCGCACCCCCGAAAAATTTGCGCATGAGTCCTTTTTTTCGTCCCAATCATCTCACCATGCATCAACAGGCACGAAAGCGTCGAAAATTTGGCATCTTTTGACAGCGTCAAAAATTTCGCGTTTTTTGACCTTCTTGGCTGAAAACACGAGTAAAAGGCGCGCGCGAAATTTCGCACCCCCGAAAAATTTGCGCCTGAGTCCTTTTTTTCGTCCCCATCATCTCACCATGCAACAACAGGCACGAAAGCGTAAAAAATTTGGCATCTTTTGACAGCGTCAAAAATTTCGCATTTTTTTACCTTCTTGGCTGAAAACATGAGTAAAAGGCGCGCACGCGAAATTTCGCACCCCCGAAAAATTTGTGCCTGAGTCCTTTCTTCGTCCCAATCATCTCACCATGCATCAATAGGCACGAAAGCGTCAAAAATTTGGCATCTTTTGACAGCGTAAAAAATTTCGCGTTTTTTTACCTTCTTGGCTGAAAACACGAGTAAAAGGCGCGCACGCGAAATTTCGCACCCCCGAAAAATTTTTGACTGAGTCCTTTTTTTCGTCCCAATCATCTCACCATGCATCAACAGGCACGAAAGCGTCGGAAATTTGGCATCTTTTGACAGCGTCAAAAATTTCGCGTTTTTTTACCTTCTTGGCTGAAAACACGAGTAAAAGGCGCGCGCGCGAAATTTCGCACCCCCGGAAAATTTGCGCCGGAGTCCTTTTTTTCGTCCCAATCATCTCACCATGCATCAACAGGCACGAAAGCGTCGAAAAGTAGGCATCTTTTGACAGCGTCAAAATTTTCGCGTTTTTTGACCTTCTTGGCTGAAAAAACGAGTAAAAGGCGCGCGCGCGAAATTTCGCACCCCCGGAAAATTTTTGACTGAGTCCTTTTTTCGTCCCAATCATCTCACCATGCATTAACAGGCACGAAAGCATCGAAAATTTGGCATCTTTTGACAGCGTCAAAAATTTCGCATTTTTTGACCTTCTTGGCTGAAAACACGAGTAAAAGGCGCGCGAGCGAAATTTCGCACCCCCGAAAAATTTGCGCATGAGTCCTTTTTTTCGTCCCAATCATCTCACCATGCATCAACAGGCACGAAAGCGTCGAAAATTTGGCATCTTTTGACAGCGTCAAAAATTTCGCGTTTTTTGACCTTCTTGGCTGAAAACACGAGTAAAAGGCGCGCGCGAAATTTCGCACCCCCGAAAAATTTGCGCCTGAGTCCTTTTTTTCGTCCCCATCATCTCACCATGCAACAACAGGCACGAAAGCGTAAAAAATTTGGCATCTTTTGACAGCGTCAAAAATTTCGCATTTTTTTACCTTCTTGGCTGAAAACATGAGTAAAAGGCGCGCACGCGAAATTTCGCACCCCCGGAAAATTTGTGCCTGAGTCCTTTCTTCGTCCCAATCATCTCACCATGCATCAACAGGCACGAAAGCGTCAAAAATTTGGCATCTTTTGACAGCGTCAAAAATTTCGCGTTTTTTTACCTTCTTGGCTGAAAACACGAGTAAAAGGCGCGCGAGCGAAATTTCGCACCCCCGAAAAATTTGCGCATGAGTCCTTTTTTTCGTCCCAATCATCTCACCATGCATCAACAGGCACGAAAGCGTAAAAAATTTGGCATCTTTTGACAGCGTCAAAAATTTCGCGTTTTTTGACCTTCTTGGCTGAAAACACGAGTAAAAGGCGCGCGCGAAATTTCGCACCCCCGGAAAATTTGCGCCTGAGTCCTTTTTTTCGTCCCCATCATCTCACCATGCAACAACAGGCACGAAAGCGTCGAAAATTTGGCATCTTTTGACAGCGTCAAAAATTTCGCGTTTTTTGACCTTCTTGGCTGAAAACACGAGTAAAAGGCGTGCGTGCGAAATTCGCACCCCCGGAAAATTTGCGCATGAGTCCTTTTTTCGTCCCAATCATCTCACGATGCATCAACAGACACGAAAGCGTCGAAAATTTGGCATCTTTTGACAACGTAAATAATTTCGCGTTTTTTGACCTTCTTAGCTGAAAACACGAGTACAAGGCGCGCTCGCGAAATTTCGCACCCCCGGAAAATTTTCGCCTGAGTCCTTTTTTTCGTCCCAATCATCTCACCATGCATCAACAGGCACGAAAGCGTCGAAAATTTGGCATCTTTTGACAGCGTCAAAAATTTCGCATTTTTTGACCTTCTTGGCTGAAAACACGAGTAAAAGGCGCGCGCGAAATTTCGCACCCCCGGAAAATTTGCGCCTGAGTCCTTTTTTTCGTCCAAATCATCTCACCATGCATCAACAGGCACGAAAGCGTGAAAAATTTGGCATCTTTTGACAGCGTCAAAAATTTTGCATTTTTTTACCTTCTTGGCTGAAAACACGAGTAAAAGGCGCGCACGCGAAATTTCACACCCCGAAAAATTTTTGACTGAGTCCTTTTTTTCGTCCCAATCATCTCACCATGCATCAACAGGCACGAAAGCGTAAAAAATTTGGCATCTTTTGACAACGTCAAAAATTTCGCGTTTTTTGACCTTCTTGGCTGAAAACACGAGTAAAAGGCGCGCGCGCGAAATTTCGCACCCCCGGAAAATTTGCGCCTGAGTCCTTTTTTTCGTCCCAATCATCTCACCATGCATCAACAGGCACGAAAGCGTAAAAAATTTGGCATCTTTTGACAGCGTAAAAAATTTCGCGTTTTTTGACCTTCTTATCTGAAAACACGAGGAAAAGGCGCGCACGCGAAATTTCGCACCCCCGAAAAATTTTTGACTGAGTCCTTTTTTTCGTCCCAATCATCTCACCATGCATCAACAGTCATGAAAGCGTCGAAAATTTGGCATCTTTTGACAGCGTCAAAAATTTCGCGTTTTTTGACCTTGGCTGAAAACACGAGTAAAAGGCGCGCGCGCGAAATTTCGCACCCCCGGAAAATTTGCGCCTGAGTCCTTTTTTTCGTCCCAATCATCACATCATGCATCAACAGGCACGAAAGCGTCGAAAAGTAGGCATCTTTTGACAGCGTCAAAATTTTCGCGTTTTTTGACCTTCTTGGCTGAAAAATCGAGTAAAAGGCGCGCGCGCGAAATTTCGCACCCCCGGAAAATTTTTGATTGAGTCCTTTTTTCGTCCCAATCATCTCACCATGCATCAACAGGCACGAAAGCATCGAAAATTTGGCATCTTTTGACAGCGTCAAAAATTTCGCGTTTTTTGACCTTCTTGGCTGAAAACACGAGTAACAGGCGCGCGCAGCGAAATTTCTCACCCCCAGAAAATTTTTGACTGAGTCCTTTTTTTCGTCCCAATCATCTCACCATGCATCAACAGGCACGAAAGCGTAAAAAAATTGGCATCTTTTGACAGCGTCAAAAATTTCGCGTTTTTTGACCTTCTTGGCTGAAAAACGAGTAAAAGGCACGCGCGCGAAATTTCGCACCCCCGGAAAATTTGCGCCTGAGTCCTTTTTTTCGTCCCAATCATCTCACCATGCATCAACAGGCACGAAAGTGTAAAAAATTTGGCATCTTTTGACAGCGTCAAAAATTTCACGTTTTTTGACCTTCTTGGCTGAAAACACGAGTAAAAGGCACGCGCGCGAAATTTCGCACCCCCGAAAAATTTGCGCCTGAGTCCTTTTTTTCATCCCAATCTTCTCACCATACATCAACAGGCACGAAAGCGTCGAAAATTTGGCATCTTTTGACAGCGTCAAAAATTTCGCGTTTTTTGACCTTCTTGGCTGAAAACACGAGTAAAAGGCGCGTGCGCGAAATTTCGGACCCTCGGAAAATTTGCGCATGAGTCCTTTTTTTCGTCCCAATCATCTCACCATGCATCAACAGGCACGGAAGCGTCGAAAATTTGGCATCTTTTGACAGCGTAAAAAATTTCGCGTTTTTTGACCTTCTTGGCTGAAAACACGAGTAAAAGTTGCGCGCGAAATTTCGCACCCCCAGAAAATTTGCGCCTGAGTCCTTTTTTTTGTCCCAATCATCTTACCATGCATCAACAGGCACGAAAGCGTCAAAAATTTGGCATCTTTTGACAGCGTCAAAAATTTCGCATTTTTTGACCTTCTTGGCTGAAAACACGAGGAAAAGGCGCGCACGCGAAATTTCGCACCCCCGAAAAATTTTTGACTGAGTCCTTTTTTTCGTCCGAATCATCTCACCATGCATCAACAGTCACGAAAGCGTCGAAAATTTGGCATCTTTTGACAGTGTCAAAAATTTCGCGTTTTTTGACCTTCTTGGCTGAAAACACGAGTAAAAGGCGCGCGCGCGAAATTTCGCACCCCCGGAAAATTTGCGCCTGAGTCCTTTTTTTCGTCCCAATCATCTCACCATGCATCAACAGGCACGAAAGCGTCGAAAAGTAGGCATCTTTTGACAGCGTCAAAATTTTCGCGTTTTTTGACCTTCTTGGATGAAAACACGAGTAAAAGGCGCTCGCGCGAAATTTCGCACCCCCAGAAAATTTTTGACTGAGTCCTTTTTTTCGTCCCAATCATCTCACCATGCATCAACAGGCACGAAAGCGTAAAAAATTTGGCATCTTTTGACAACGTCAAAAATTTCGCGTTTTTTGACCTTCTTGGCTGAAAAACGAGTAAAAGGCATGCGCGCGAAATTTCGCACCCCCGAAAAATTTGCGCCTGAGTCCTTTTTTTCATCCCAATCATCTCACCATGCATCAACAGGCACGAAAGCGTAAAAAATTTGGCATCTTTTGACAGCGTAAAAAATTTCGCGTTTTTTGACCTTCTTGGCTGAAAACACGAGTAAAAGGCGCGCGCGCGAAATTTCGCACCCCCGGAAAATTTTTGACTGAGTCCTTTTTTTCGTCCCAGTCATCTCACCATGCATCAACAGGCACGAAAGCATCGAAAATTTGACATCTTTTGACAGCGTCAAAAATTTCGCGTTTTTTTACCTTCTTGGCTGAAAACGAGTAAAAGGCGCGTGCGCGAAATTTCGCACCCTCGGAAAATTTGCGCATGAGTGCTTTTTTCGTCTCAATCATCTCACCATGCATCAACAGGCACGGAAGCGTCGAAAATTTGGCATCTTTTGACAGCATCAAAAATTTCGCGTTTTTTGACCTTCTTGGCTGAAAACACGAGTAAAAGTTGCGTGCGAAATTTCGCACCCCCAGAAAATTTGCGCCTGAGTCCTTTTTTTCGTCCCAATCATCTCACCATGCATCAACAGGCACGAAAGCGTCGAAAATTTGGCATCTTTTGACAGCGTCAAAAATTTTGCGTTTTTTGACCTTCTTGGCTGAAAACACGAGTAAAAGGCGCGCGCGCGAAATTTCGCACCCCTGGAAAATTTGCGCCTGAGTCCTTTTTTTCGTCCCAATCATCTCACCATGCATCAACAGACACGAAAGCGTCAAAAATTTGGCATCTTTTGACAGCGTCAAAAATTTCGCGTTTTTTTACCTTCTTGGCTGAAAACACGAGTAAAAGGCGCTCGCGCGAAATTTCGCACCCCCAGAAAATTTTTGACTGAGTCCTTTTTTTCATCCCAATCATCTCACCATGCATCAACAGGCACGAAAGCGTAAAAAATTTGGCATCTTTTGACAGCGTCAAAAATTTCGCATTTTTTGACCTTCTTAGCTGAAAAACGAGTAAAAGGCACGCGCGCGAAATTTCGCACCCCCGGAAAATTTGCGCCTGAGTCCTTTTTTTCGTCCCAATCATCTCACCATGCATCAACAGGCACGAATGTGTCGAAAATTTGGCATCTTTTGACAGCGTCAAAAATTTCGCGTTTTTTGACCTTCTTGGCTGAAAACACGAGTAAAAGGCACGCGCGCGAAATTTCGCACCCCCGAAAAATTTGCGCCTGAGTCCTTTTTTTCGTCCCAATCATCTCACCATGCATCAACAGGCACGAAAGCATCGAAAATTTGGCATCTTTTGACAGCATCTAAAATTTCGCGTTTTTTGACCTTCTTGGCTGAAAACACGAGTAAAAGGCGCGCGCGCGAAATTTCGCACCCCCGGAAAATTTGCGCCTGAGTCCTTTTTTTCATCCCAATCATCTCACCATGCATCAACAGGCACGAAAGCGTCGGAAATTTGGCATCTTTTGACAGCATAAAAAATTTCGCATTTTTTGACAGCAAGAAAGCGTCAAAAAATTCGCATCTTTTGACAGCGTAAAAGATTTCGCGTTTTTTGACCTTCTAGGCTGAAAACACGAGTAAAAGGTCACGCGAAATTTCGCACCTCTGGAAAATTTTCGTCCGAGTCCATTTTTTCGTCCCAATCATCTCACCTTGCATCAACAGGTACGAAAGCGTCAAAAATTTCGCATCTTTTGACAGCAAAAAAATTTCACGTTTTTTTACCTTCTTAGCTGAAAACACGAGTAAAAGGGCGCATGAAATTTCGCACCCCTAGAAAATTTTCGCCCAAGTCCATTTTTTCGTCCCAATCATCTCACCATGCCTCAACAGGCACAAAAGCGTCGAAAAATTCGCATCTTTTCTTAGCGTAAAAAATTTCGCATTTTTTGACCCTCTTGGCAGAAAACAGGAGTAAAAGGGGCGCGCGCGAAATTTCGCACCCCCGGAAAATTTTCTTTCGAGTCCATTTTTTCGTCCCAGATTCTCACCATGCATCAACTAGCACGAAAGCGTTGAAAAATTCGCATCTTTTGACAACGTAAAAAATTTCGCATTTTTTGACCTTCTTGGCTGAAAACACGAGTAAAAGGTCACGCAAAATTTCGCACCCTCGGACAATTTTCGCCCGAGTCCATTTTTTCGTCCCAATCATCTCACCATTCATCAACAGGCACGAAAGCATAAAAAATTTAGCATCTTTTGTCAGCGTCAAAAATTTCATATTTTTTGACCTTCTTGGTTGAAAACACGAGTAAAAGGTCACGCGAAATTTCGCACCCCCGAAAAATCATCTCACCATGCATCAACAGCCACAAAAGCGTCAAAAAATTCGCATATTTTGACAGCGTAAAAAATTTTGCATTTTTTGACCTTCTTGGTTGAAAACACGAGTAAAAGTGGCGCGCGTGAAATTTCGCACCCCGGAAAATTTTTGCCCGAGTCCTTTTTTCGTCTGGATCATGTCACCATGCATCAACAGGCACAAAGGCGTCGAAAATTTCGCATATTTTGACAGCATTTTTTCGCCCGAGTCCATTTTTTCGTCCCAATCATCTCACCATGCATCAACATGCACGAAAGCGTAAAAAATTTCGCATCTGTTGACATCGTAAAAAATTTTGCATTATTTGACTTTCTTGGCTGAAAACACGAGTAAAATGCGCACGCGCGAAATTTTGCACCCCCGGAAACTTTCTCGCCCGAGTCTATTTTTCGTCCCAATCATCTCACCATGCATCAACAGGCACGAAAGCTTCGAAAAATTCGCATCTTTTGACAGCGTAAAAAATTTCGCATTTTTTGACCTTCTAGTCTGAAAACACGAGCAAAAGGGGCGCGCGCGCAATTTCGCACCACCGAAAAATTTTTGCTTGAGTCCATTTTTTCGTCCCAATCATCTCACCATGCATCAACAGGCACGAAAGCGTCGAAAAATTTGCATCTTTCCACAGCGTAAAAAATTTCGCGTTTTTTGACCTTTTTAGCTAAAAACACGAGTAAAAGATCACGCGAAATTTCGCACCACTAAAAAATTTTTGCCCGAGTCCATTTTTTCGTCGCAATCATCTGACCATGCATCAACAAGCACGAAAGCGACGAAAAATTCACATCTTTTGACAGCGTAAACAATTTCGCATTTTTTGACCTTATTGGCTGAAAACACGAGTAAAAGTTCACGCGAAATTTCGCACCCCCGGAAAATTTTCGCACAAGTCCATTTTTTTGTCACAATCATCTCACCATGCATCAACAAGCACGAAAGCGTTTAAAATTTCGCATCTTTTGACAGAGTAAAAAATTTCTCTTTTTTTGACTTTCTTGGGTGAAAACAAGAGTAAAAGGCCGCGCTAAATTTCGCACCCTTGGAAAATTTTCGCCCAAGTCCATTTTTTCGTCTCAATCATCTCACCTTGCATCAACAGGCACAAAAGCGTCAAAAAATTTGCATCTTTTGACAGCGTAAAAAATTTTGCAATTTTTGACCTTCTTGGCTGAAAACACGAGTAAAAGTGGCGCGCGTGAAATTTTACACCCCCGGAAAATTTTAGCCCGTGTCCTTTTTTTCGTCCCAATCATCTCACCATGCATCAACAGGCACGAAAGCGTTGAAAATTTCTCATCTATTGACAGCGTAAAAAATTTTGCGTCTTTTGACCTTCTTGGCTGAAAACACGAGTAAAAGGCGCGCACGCGAAATTTCGCACCCCCGGAAAGTTTTTGCCCGAGTCCTTTTTTTCGTCCCAATCATCTCACCATGCATCAACAGGCACAAAAGCGTCGAAAATTTTGCATCTTTTGACAGCATAAAAAATTTCACTTTTTTTTTACCTTCTAGCTGAAAACACAAGTAAAAAGCGCGCGCGTGATATTTCGCACCACCGAAAAATTTTCGTCCGAGTCCATTTTTTCGTCCCAATCATCTCACCATGCATCAACATGCACGAAAGCGTCGAAAATTTCGCATCTTTTGACACCGTAAAAAGTTTACATGTTCTGACCTTCTTGGCTGAAAACACGAGTAAAATGCGCGCGCACGAAATTTCGCACCCTCGGAAACTTTCTCGCCCGAGTCCATTTTTTTGTCCCAATCATCTCACCATGCATCAACAGGCATGAAAGCGTTGAAAATTTCGCATCTTTTGACAGTGTAAAAATTTTGCATTTTTTGACCTTCTAGTGTGAAAACACGAGTAAAAGGCGCACGCGCGTAATTTTGTACCCCCGAAAAATTTTCACCCGAGTCCATTTTTTCATCCCAATCATCTCACCATGCATCAACAGGCACGAAAGCATAAAAAATTTCGCATCTTTTGTCAGCGTCAAAAATTTCACATTTTTTTACCTTCTTGGCTGAAAACACGAGTAAAAGGTCACGCGAAATTTCGCACCCCCGGAAAATTTTCGCCCGAGTCCATTTTTTCGTCCCAATCATCTCACCTTGCATCAATAGGCATGAAAGCGTCAAAAAATTCGCATCTTTTGACAGCGTAAAAAATTTTGCATTTTTTGACCTTCTTGGTTGAAAACACGAGTAAAAGTGGCGTGCGTGAAATTTCGCACCCCAGAAAATTTTTGCCCGAGTCCTTTTTTTCGTCCCAATCATCTCACCATGCATCAATAGGCACAAAAGCGTCGAAAATTTCGCATGTTTTGACAGCATAAAAAATTTCACTTTTTTTTGACCTTCTGGCTGAAAACACGAGTAAAAAGCGCGCGCGTGATATTTCGCACCGCCGAAAATTTTTTGCCCGAGTCCATTTTTTCGTCCCAATCATCTCACCATGCATCAACATGCACGAAAGCGTCGAAAATTTCGCATCTGTTGACATCGTAAATTTTTTTGCATTATTTGACTTTCTTGGCTGAAAACACGAGTAAAATGCACGCGCGCGAAATTTCGCACCCTCGGAAACTTTCTCGCCCGAGTCAATTTTTTCGCCCCAATCATCTCACCATGCATCAACAGGCACGAAAGCATTGAAAATTTCGCATCTTTTGACAGCGTAAAAAATTTCGCATTTTTTGACCTTCTAGTCTGAAAACATGAGCAAAAGGGGCGCACGCGAAATTTCGCACCACCGGAAAATTTTTGCTTGAGTCCATTTTTTCGTCCCAATCATCTCACCATGCATCAATAGGCACGAAAGCATCGAAAAATTTGCATCTTTCGACAGCGTAAAAAATTTCGCATTTTTTGACCTTCTTAGCTAAAAACACGAGTAAAAGATCACGCGAAATTTTGCACCACTAGAAAATTTTTGTCCGAGTCCATTTTTTCGTCGCAATCATCTGACCATGCATCAACAGGCATGAAAGCGACGAAAAATTTGCATCTTTTGATAGCATAAAAAATTTCGCATTTTTTGACCTTATTGGCTGAAAACACGAGTAAAAGTTCACGCGAAATTTCGCACCCCCGGAAAATTTTCGCACAAGTCCATTTTTTTGTCAATCATCTCACTATGCATCAACAGGCACGAAAGCGTTTAAAATTTCGCATCTTTTGACAGAGTAAAAAATTTCTCTTTTTTTGACTTTCTTGGGTGAAAATAAGAGTAAAAGGGCGCGCTAAATTTTCGCCCAAGTCCATTTTTTCGTCCCAATCATCTCACCATGCATCAACAGGCACGAAAGCGTTGAAAATTTCTCAGTTATTGACAGCGTAAAAAATTTTGCATTTTTTGACCTTCTTGGCTGAAAACACGAGTAAAAGGCGCGCGCGCGAAATTTCGCACCCCCGGAAAGTTTTTGCCCGAGTCCTTTTTTTCATCCCAATCATCTCACCATGCATCAACAGGCACAAAAGCGCCGAAAATTTTGCATCTTTTGACAGCATAAAAAATTTTACTTTTTTTTTACCTTCTGGCTGAAAACACGAGTAAAAAGCGCGCACGTGATATTTCGTACCGCCAAAAAATTTTCGTCCGAGTCCATTTTTTCGTCCCAATCATCTCACCATGCATCAACATGCACGAAAGCGTCGAAAATTTTGCATCTTTTGACAGCGTAAAAAATTTACATGTTTTGACCTTCTTGGCTGAAAAAACGAGTAAAATGCGCGCGCACGAAATTTCGCACCCTCGGAAACTTTCTCGCCCGAGTCCATTTTTTCGTCCTAATCATCTCACCATGCATCAACAGGCATGAAAGCGTTGAAAATTTCTAATCTTTTGACAGTGTAAAAAATTTTGCATTTTTTGACCTTCTAGTCCGAAAACACGAGTAAAAGGCGCACGCGCGTAATTTCGTACCCCCGAAAAATTTTCGACCGAGTCCATTTTTTCATCCCAATCATCTCACCATGCATCAACAGGCACGAAAGCATAAAAAATTTCGCATCTTTTGTCAGCGTCAAAAATTTCACATTTTATTACCTTCTTGGCTGAAAACACGAGTAAAAGGTCACGCGAAATTTCGCACCCCCGAAAAATTTTCGCCCGAGTCCATTTTTTCGTCCCAATCATCTCACCATGCATCAATAGGCATGAAAGCGTCGAAAATTTTGCATCTTTTGACATCGTAAAAAATTTCACGTTTTTTTTACCTTCTTGGCAGAAAACACGAGTAAAAGGACGCATGAAATTTTGCACCCCTGAAAAATTTTCGCCCAAGTCCATTTTTTCGTCCCAATCATCTCACCATGCACCAACAGGAACAAAAGCGTCGAAAAATTTGCATCTTTTGACAGCGTAAAAATTTTTGCATTTTTTGACCTTCTTGGCTGAAAACACGAGTAAAAGGTCACGCGAAATTTCGCAACCCCCGAAAATTTCGTCCCAATCATCTCACCTTGCATCAACAGGTACGAAAGCGTCGAAAATTTCGCATCTTTTGACAGCGCAAAAAATTTCACTTTTTTTTTACCTTCTTGGCTGAAAACACAAGTAAAAGGGCATGCGAAATTTCGCACCCCCGGAAAATTTTCACCCAAGCCCATTTTTTCGTCCCAATTATCTCACCATGCATCAACAAGCACGAAAGCATCGAAAATTTTGCATCTTTTGACAGCGTAAAAAATTTCGTATTTTTTTACCTTCTTAGCTGAAAACAAGAGTAAAAGGCGCGCGCGCGAAATTTCGCACCCCCGGAAAATTTTTTCGTCCCAATCATCTCACCATGAATCAACAGGCACAAAAGCGTCGAAAATATTGCATCTTTAGACAGCATAAAAAAATTCACATTTTTTTACCTTCTCGGCTAAAAACACGACTAAAAGGGCGCGCGAAATTTTGCACCCCCGAAAAATTTTCGCCCGAGTCTATTTTTTCGTCCCAATCATCTCACCATGCATCAATAGGCATGAAAGCGTCATAAATTTTGCATCATTTTACGGCGTAAAAGTTTTTGCATTTTTTTACCATCTAGGCTGAAAACACGAGTAAAAGGCGCGCGGGCAAAATTTCGCACCCTCAAAAAATTTTCGCCCGAGTCCATTTTCTCGTCCCAATCATCTCACCATGCATCAACAGGCACGAAAGCGTCGAAAAATTCACATCTTTTGACTGCGTAAAAATTTCACGTCTTTTGACCTTCTTGGCTGAAAACACGAGTAAAAGGCGCGAAAAGGAGCACTCGCGAAATTTCGCACCCCCGAAAAATTTTCGCCCGAGTCCATTTTTTTGTCTCAATCATCTCACCATTCATCAACAGGCACGAAGGCATCGAAAATTTCGCATCTTTTGACAGCGTAAAAAATTTCGCGTTTTTTGACCTTCTTGGCTAAAACACGAGTCAAAGGCGCGCGCGCGAAATTTCGCCCCCCGTAAAATTTTTGCCCGAGTCCATTTTTTCGTCCCAATCATAAAAGGCGCGCGCGCAATCTCGCACCCCCGAAAAATTTTCGCCCGAGTACATTTTTCACCCAAATCATGTCACCATGCATCAACAGGCACGAAAGCATCGAAAATTTCTCATCTTTTGACAGTGTTAAAAATTTCACATTTTTTGACCTTCTTGGCTAAAAACACGAGTAAAAGGCGCGCGCGCGAAATATCGCACCCCCAGAAAATTTTCGCCCAAGTCCATTTTTTCGTCCCAATCATCTCACCACGCATCAACAGGCACGAAAGCGTAAAAAATTTCGTATCTTTTGACAGCGTAAAAAATTTCACGTTTTTTGACCTTTTAGTCTGAAAACACAAGTAAAACGTGCGCACGCGAAATTTCGCACCCCCGAAAAATTTTCGCCCGAGTCCATTTTTTCGTCCCAATCATCTCACCATGCATCAACAGGCACGAAAGCGTAAAAAATTTCGCATCTTTTGATAGCGTCAAAAAGTTCACATTTTGTGACCTTCTTGGGTAAAAAAACAAGTAAAAGGCGCGCGCGCGAAATTTCGCACCCCCGAAAAATTTTCACCCAAGTCCATTTTTTCGTCCCAATCATCTCACCATGCATCAACAGGCACGAAAGCGTCGAAAATTTTGCATCTTTTGAGAGCGTAAAATTTTTTGCATTTTTTGACCTTCTTGGCTGAAAACACGAGTAAAAGGCACGCACGCGAAATTTCGCACCCCCAGAAAAGTTTTGTCCGAGTACATGTTTTCGTCCAAATCATCTCACCATGCATCAACAGGCAAGAAAGCGTCTTAAATTTCGCATCATTTGACAGCGTCAAAAAGTTCACATTTTTTGACCTTCTTGGCTAAAAACACGAGTAAATTTCGCGTCGAAAATTTTATATCTTTTGACAGCACAAAAAATTTCGCGTCTTTTGACCTTCTTGGCTGAAAATACGAGTAAAAGACGCCAAAAGGCGCGCGCGCAAATTTTCGTACCCTCGAAAAATTTTCTCCCGAGTCCATTTTTTTCATCCCAATCATCTCCCCATGCATCAACATGCATGAAAGCGTCGAAAATTTCCCATATTTTGACAGTGTAAAAAATTTTGCCCGAGTCCATTTTTTCGTCCCAATCATCTCACCTTGCATCAACATGCACGAAAGCGTAAAAAATTTCGCATCTATTGACAGCATGAAAAATTTCGCGTGTTTTGACCTTCTTGGCTGAAGGTACGAGTAAAGGGCGCTAAAAGGCGAGCGCACGAATTTTCGCACCCCCGGAAAATTTTCGCCCGAGTCTATTTTTTTCGTCCCAATCATTTCACCATGCATCAACATGCATGAAAGCGTCGAATATTTTGCATCTTTTGACAGCATAAAAATTTCGCGTGTTTTGACCTTCTTGGCTGAAGGTACGAGTAAAGGGCGCTAAAAGGCGAGCGCACGAATTTTCGCACCTCCGGAAAATTTTCGCCCGAGTCTATTTTTTTCGTCCCAATCATTTCACCATGCATCAACATGCATGAAAGCGTCGAATATTTTGCATCTTTTGACAGCATAAAAATTTTCACGTCTTTTGACCTTCTTGTCTGAAAATATGAGTAAAAGGCGCTAAAAGGCGCGAGCGCGACTTTTCGCACCCTCGGAAAATTTTTCCCCAAGTTCATTTTTTTCGTCCCAACATCTCACCATGGATCAACATGCATGAAAGCGTCGAAAATTTCGCATCTTTTGACAGCGTAATATTTTTTGCGTATGTTGACCTTCTTGGCTGAAAACACTAGTAAAAGGTGCGCGCTCGAATTTTCGCACCCCCGGAAAATTTTCGCTCGAGTCCATTTTTTTGTCCCATTCATCTCACCTTGCATCAACATGCACGAAAGCGTCGAAAATTTTGTATCTTTTGACAGCATAAAAAATTTCGCGTATTTTGACCTTCTTGGCTTAAAACACGAGTACAGGCGCGCGCGCGAATTTTCGCACCCCCGAAAAATTTTCTCCTGAGTCCATTTTTTTCGTCCCAATCATATCACCATGCATCAACATGCATGAAAGCGTCGAAAATTTCCCAGCTTTTGATAGTGTAAAAAATTTCGCCCGAGTCCATTTTTTCGTCCTAATCATCTCACCTTGCATCAACATGCACGAAAGCGTAAAAAATTTTGCATCTTTTGACAGCATAAAAAATTTCGCATCTTTTAACCTTCTTGGCTGAAAACACGAGCAAAAGGCGCTAAAAGGCGCGTGCCGAATTTTCGCACCCCCGGAAAATTTTCGCCCGAGTCCATTATTTTTGTCCCAATCATCTAACCATGCATCAACATGCACGAAAGCGTCGAAAATTTTGCATCTTTTGACAGTGTAAAGAATTTCGTGTCTTTTGACGTTCCTCGCTGGAAACACGAATGAAAGGTGCAAAAAAGAGCGTGCGAATTTTTGCACCCCCGAAAAATTTTCGCCCGAGTCCATTTTTTCGTCCCAATCATCTCACCATGCATCAACATGCATGAAAGCATCGAAAATTTTGCATCTTTTGACAACGTAAAAAATTTCGCGTCTTTTGACCTTCTTGGCTGAAAATACTAGTAAAAGGTGCGCGCTCGAATTTTTGCACCCCCGGAAAATTTTCGCACGAGTCCATTTTTTCATCCCAATCATCTCACCTTGCATCAACATGCATGAAAGCGTAAAAAATTTCCCATCTTTTGACAGCATAAAAAATTTCGCATCTTTTGACTTTCTTGGCCGAAAACACGAGTAAAAAGCTCTAAAAGGCGCGCGCACGAATTTTCGCACCCCCTGAAAATTTTCGACCAAGTCCATTTTTTTCGTCCCAATCATTTCATCATACATCAACATGCATGAAAGCGTTGAAAATTTTGCATCTTTTGACAGCGTCAAAAATTTACGTCTTTTGACCTTCTTGGCTCAACACACTAGTAAAAGGCGCGCTCTCGAATTTTCGCACCCCCGAAAAATTTTCGCCGGAGTCCATTTTTTCGTCCCAATCATCTCACCTTGCATCAACATGCACGAAAGCGTCGAAAATTTTGCATCTTTTGAGAGCGTAAAATTTTTTTCATTTTTTGACCTTCTTGGCTGAAAACACGAGTAAAAGGCACGCGCGCGAAAATTCACACCCCCAGAAAAGGTTCGTCCGAGTACATTTTTTCGTCCAAATCATCTCACCATGCATCAATAGGCACGAAAGCGTCTTAAATTTCGCATCTTTTGACAGCGTCAAAAAGTTCACATTTCTTGACCTTCTTGGCTAAAAACACGAGTAAAACGGCGCGCGAAATTTCACACCCACGGAAAATTTTCTCCCGAGTCCATTTTTTCGTCCCAATCATGTCACCATGCATCAACAGGCATGAAAGCGTCGAAAAATTTACATCTTTTGACAGCGTAAAAAATTTCACATTTTTTGACCTTCTTGGCTGAAACACGAGTAAAAGGCACGCGCGAAATTTCACACCCCCAAAAAATTTTCGCACGAATCCATTTTTTCGTCCCAATCATCTCAACATGCATCAACAGACACGAAAGTGTCGAAAAATTTGCATCTTTTGACAGCGCAAAAAATTTTGCGTCTTTTGACCTTCTTGGCTGAAGACACGAGTAAGAGCGCTAAAAGGCACGCGCCCTAATTTTCGCACCCCCGGAAAATTTTCGTCCGAGTCCATTTTTTTGTCCCAATCATCTCACCAAGCTTCAACAGCACGAAAGTGTCTAAAATTTTGCATCTTTTGATAGTGTAAAAAATTTCATGTCTTTTGGCCTTCCTCGATGAAAACACGAATGCAAGGTGCGAAAAGGCGCTCTCGAATTTTCGCACCCCCGAAAAATTTTCGTCTGAATCCATTTTTTCGTCCCAATCATCTCACCTTGCATCAACATGCATGAAAGTGTCGAAAATTTTGCATCTTTTGACAGCATAAAAAATTTTGCGTCTTTTGACATTCTTGTTTGAAAACACGATTAAATGCGAGAAAAGTCGCGCACGCGAATTTTCGCACCCTCGTTAAATTTTCGCCCAAGTTCATTTTTTTCGTCCCAATCATCTCACCATGGATCAACATGCATGAAAGCGTCAAAAATTTCGCATCTTTTGACAGCGTCAAAAATTTTGTGTACGTTGACCTTCTTGGCTGAAAACACTAGTAAAAGGCGCGCGCTCGAATTTTCACACCCGCGGAAAATTTTCACTCGAGTCCATTTTTTTGTCCCATTCATCTCACCTTGCATCAACATGCACGAAAGCGTAAAAAATTTTGCATCTTTTGATAGCATAAAAAATTTCGCGTCTTTTGACCTTCTTGGCTGAAAACACGAGTAAAAGGCGCTAAAAGGCGCGCGCGCGAATTTTCGCACCCCCGGAAAATTTTAGCCCGAGTCCATTTTTTTCGTCCCAATAATCTCACTTTGCATCAACATGCACGAAAGCATAAAAAATTTCGCATCTTTTGACAACATAAAAAATTTCGCGTCTTTTGACCTTCTTGTCTGAAAATACGAGTAAAAGGCGCGCGCGCGACTTTTCGCACCCTCGGAAAATTTTTGTCCAAGTCCATTTTTTTCGTCCCAATCATCTCACCATTCATCAACATGCATGAAAGCGTCGAAAATTTCCCATCTTTTGACAGTGTAAAAAATTTCGCCCGACACCATTTTTTCGTCCCAATCATCTCACCTTGCATCAACATGCACGAAAGCGTAAAAAATTTTGCATCTTTTGACAGCATAAAAAATTTCACATCTTTTAACCTTCTTGGCTGAAAACACGAGCAAAAGGCGTGCACCGAATTTTTGCACCCCCGGAAAATTTTCGCCCGAGTCCATTTTTTTCGTCCCAATCATGTCACCATGCATCAACATGCACGAAAGCGTAAAAAATTTTGCATCTTTTGACAGTGTAAAGAATTTCGTGTCTTTTGACATTCCTCGCTAGAAACACGAATGAAAGGTGCAAAAAAGCGCGCGCGAATTTTCGCACCCCCGAAAAATTTTCGCCCGAGTCCATTTTTTCGTCCCAATCATCTCACCATGCATCAACATGCATGTAGCGTAAAAAATTTTGCATCTTTTGACAACGTAAAAAATTTCGCGTCTTTTGACCTTCTTGGCTGAAAACACTAGTAAAAAGGTGCGCGCTCGAATTTTCGCATCCCCGGAAAATTTTCGCACGAGTCCATTTTTTCGTCCCAATCATCTCACCTTGCATCAACATGCATGAAAGCATAAAAAATTTCCCATCTTTTGACAGCATAAAAAATTTTGCGTCTTTTGACTTTCTTTGCTGAAAACACGAATTTTCGCACCCCTGAAAATTTTCGACCAAGTCCATTTTTTCGTCCCAATCATCTCATCATGCATCAACATGCATGAAAGCGTTGAAAATTTTGCATCTTTTGACAGCGTCAAAAATTTCCGTCTTTTGACCTTCTTGGCTCAACACACTAGTAAAAGGCGCGCTCTCGAATTTTCGCACCCCCGAAAAATTTTGTCCGAGTCCATTTTTTATCCCAATCATCTCACCATGCATCAACATGCATGAAAGCATCGAAAATTTCGCATCTTTTGACAGCATCACAAATTTCGCATATTTTGACCTTCTTGGCTGAAAACACTAGTAAAAGGCGCGAGCTCGAATTTTCGCACCCCTGAAAAATTTTAGCCCGAGTTCAATTTTTCATCCCAATCATCTCACCTTGCATCAACATGCAAGAAAGCGTCGAAAATTTCGCCTCTTTTGACAGCATAAAAAATTTTGCGTCTTTTGACCTTCTTGGCTGAAAACACGAGTAAAAGGCGCTAAAAGGTGCACGCGCGAATTTTCGCACCGCCGGAAAATTTCGCCCGAGTCCATTTTTTCGTCCCAATCATCTCACCATGCATCAATAAAAGCGTCAAAAATTTTGTATCTTTTGACAGTGTAAAAAATTTTGTCTTTTGACCTTCTTGACTGAGAACACGAATAAAAGGTGAGAAAAGGTGCGCGCGAATTTTCGCACCCATGGAAAACTTTCGCCTAAGTCCATTTTCCTATCTCAATAATCTCACCATGCATCAACATGCACGAAAGCGTCGAAAATTTCACATCTTTTGACATCATCAAAGATTTCGCATCTTTTGACCTTCTTGGCTGAAAACACTAGTAAAAGGCGCGCGCTCGAATTTTTGCACCACCGAAAAATTTTTGTCCGGGTCCATTTTTTCGTCCCAATCATCTCACCTTGCATCACATGCACGAAAGCATCGAAAATTTCGCATCTTTTGATAGTGTAAAAATTTTTGTCTTTTGACCTTCCTCGTTGAAAACACGAATGAAAGGTGCGAAAAGGCGCGCACAAATTTTCGCACCCCCGGAAAATTTTTGACCAAGTCCATTTTTTTGCCCCAATCATCTCACCATGCATTAACATGCATGAAAGCATCGAAAATTTCACATCTTTTGACACCGTAAAAAATTTCGCGTCTTTTGACCTTCTTGGCTGAAAATACTAGAAAAAGGCGCGCGCTCGAATTTTTGCTCCCCCGAAAAATTTTCGCCCAAGTCCATTTTTCGCCCCAATAATCTCACCTTGCATCAACATAAATTTCGCATCTTTTGATAGCATAATTTTTTTTGTCTTTTGACCTTCTTGACTGAAAACACGAGTAAAAGGCGCTAAAAGGTGCGCACGCGAAACATCGCACCCCAAAAATATTTTTACCTGAGTCCATTTTTTTCATCCCAAACATCTCACCATGCATCAATATGCATGGAAGCGTTAAAAATTTCGCGTCTTTTGACAGTGTAAAAAATTTCGTGTCTTTTGACCTTCTTGGCTGAAAACACGAATGAAATGTGCGAAAAGGCGCGCGCGAATTTTCGCACCCACGGAAAACTTTCACCCCTGAGTTCATTTTTTCATCCCAATCATCTCACCATGCATCAACATGCACGAAAGCATAAAAAATTTTGCGTCTTTTGACCTTCTTGGCTCAAAATACTAGTAAAAGGCGCGCGCTCGAATTTTTGCACACCCGAAAATTTTCGCCCGAGTCCATGTTTTCGTCCTAGTCATCTCACCTTGCATCAACATACATGAATACGTAAAAAATTTTGCATCTTTTGACAGCATAAAAAAATTTGCGTATTTTAACCTTCTTGGCTGAAAACACTAGTAAAAGACGCTAAAAGCCGCGCGCAGCGAATTTTTCAACCCCTGGAAAATTTTTGCCCGATTTCATTTTTTCATCCCAATCATCTCATCATGCATCAACATGCACAAAAGCATCGTAAATTTCGGATCTTTTGACATCGTAAAAAATTTCGCATCTTTTGGCCTCTTGGTTGAAAACACGCGTAAAAGCCTGGAGAAGGCGCGGGCGCGAATTTTGGCACCCGCAAAAAAGTTTCGCCCGAGTCCATTTTTTCATCTCAATCATCCCATCAAGCATCAACAAGCACAAAATCGTCGAAATTTTGCATTTTTTGACAGGGTCAAAAATTTCGCGTCTTTTGACCTTCTTGGCTGAAAACACTATTAAATGGCGCGCGCTCGAATTTTCGCACCCACGGAATATTTTTGCCCGAGTCCATTTTTTCATCCCAATCATCTCACCTTGCATCAAGATGCACGAAAGGGTTGAAAATTTCGCATCTTTTGACAGCATAAAAAATTTCGCGTCTTTTGACCTTGGTTGAAAACACGAGAAAAATGCGCTAAAAGGCGCGCGCACGATTCTTCGCACACCCGAAAAGTTTTCGCCCGAGTCCATTTTTTAGGTCCCAATCATCTCACCATGCCTCAGCATGCACCAAAGTATCGAAAATTTTGCATCTTTTGACAGTGTAAAAAATTTCGTGTCTTTTGACCTTCCTGGCTGAAAACACGAATGAAAGGTGCGAAAACGCGCGCGTGAATTTTCGCACCCCCGAAAAATTTTCGCCCGAATCCATTTTGTTGTCCCAATCATCTCACCATGCATTAACATGATGAAAGCATCAAAAATTTCACATCTTTTGACAGCGTCAAAAATTTCGCATCTTTTGACCTTCTTGGCTGAAAACACTAGTAAAAGGCGCGCGCTCGAATTTTCGCTACCTCAAGTCTATTTTTTCACCCCAATCATCTCACCTACCATCAACATGCACGAAAACGTCGAAAATTTTGCATCTTGTGAATGCATAAAATTTTTTGTGTCTTTTGACCTTCTTGACTGAAAACACGAGTAAAAGGCGCTAAAAGGCGCGCGCGCGAATTTTAGCACCCCCAAAAAATTTTCGCCCGAGTCCATTTTTTTCGTCCCAATCATCTGACCTTGCATCAATATGCACGAAAGCGTCAAAAATTTCATATCTTTTGACAGTGTAAATAATTTCGTGTCTTTTGACCTTCTTGACTGAAAACACGAATAAAAGGTGCGAAAATGCGTGAGAGAATTTTTGCACCCACGGAAAACTTTCGTCTGAGTCCATTTTTTCATCCCAATCATATCACCATGAATCAACATGCACGAAAGCGTCGAAAATTTCACATCTTTTGACAGCATCAAGGATTTCGCGTCTTTTGACCTTCTTGGCTGAAAACACTAGTAAAAGGCGCGCGCTCAAAATTTCGCACCGTCAGAAAATTTTTGCCCGGGTCCATTATTTCGTCCCAATCATCTCACCTTGCATCACATGCACGAAAGCGTAAAAAATTTTACATCTTTTGACAACATAAATAATTTCGCGTCTTTGGCCTTCTTGGCTGAAAACACGAGTAAAAGGCGCCAAAAGTCGCGCGAGCAAATTTTCGCCCGAGTCCATTTTTTCATCCCAATCATCTCACCTTGCATCAACATGCACGAAAGCGTAAAAAGTTTTGCATCTTTTGACAGCATAAAAAATTACACGTCTTTTGACCTTCTTTGCTCAAAACATGAGTAAAAGGCGCGAAAAGGCGCGCGCGCAAATTTTTGCACCCCAAAAAAATTTTCACTTGAGTTCATTTTTTTTGTCCCAATCATCTCACCATGCACGAAAGCGTCGAAAATTTTGCATCTTTCGATAGTGTAAAAAATTTCGTGTCTTTTGACCTTCCTCGCTGAAAACACGAATGAAAGGTGCGAAAAGGCGCGCGCGAATTTTCACACCCCCGAAAAATTTTCACCCGAGTCAATTTTTTTGTCCCAATCATCTCAACATTCATCAACACGCATGAAAGCATCGAAAATTTTGCATCTTTTGACAGCGTCACAAATTTCTCGTCTTTTGACCTTCTTGGCTGAAAACACTAGTAAAAGGCGCGCGCTCGAATTTTCGCACCCTCGGAAAATTTTAGCCCGAGTCCATTTTTTTCGTCCCAATCATCTCACCTTGCATCAACATGCACGAAAGCGTCAAAAATTTTGCATCTTTTGACAGCATAAAAGCATTTGCGTCTTTTGACCTTCCTGGCTGAAAACACGAGTAAAAGGCGCGCGCACAAATTTTTGCACCCTCAAAAAATTTTCGCTCGAGTCCATTTTTTCGTCCCAATCATCTCACCATGCATCAATAAAAGCGTCAAAAATTTTGTATCTTTTGACAGAGTAAAAAAATTCGACTTTTGACCTTCTTGACTAAAAACATGAATACAAGGTGAGAAAAGGAGCGCGCGAATTTTTGCTCCCACGGAAAACTTTCGCCTAAGTCCATTTTCCTATCCCAATCATCTCACCATGCATCAACATGCATGAATGCGTCGAAAATTTCACATCTTTTGACAGCATCAAAGATTTCGCGTCTTTTGATCTTCTTGGCTGAAAACACTAGTAAGAGGCGCGCGCTCGAATTTTCGCATCACCGAAAAATTTTCGCCCGGGTCCATTTTTTCATCCCAATCATCTCACCTTGCATCACATGCATGAAAGCGTCAAAAATTTCGCATCTTTTGACACTGTAAATTTTTTTTTGTCTTTTGACCTTCTCGATGAAAACACGAATGAAAGGTGCGAAAAGGCGCGCACGAATTTTCGCACCCCCGGAAAATTTTTGCCCGAGTCCATTTTTTTGTCCCAATCATCTCACAATGCATTAACATGCATGAAAGCATCGAAAATTTCACATCTTTTGACCTTCTTGGCTGAAAACACTAGAAAAAGCCGCGCTCTCGATTTTTCGCTCCCCCAAAAAATTTTTGCCCAAGTCCATTTTTTTCGTCCCAATCATCTCACCTTGCATCAACATACATGAAAGCGTAAAAAATTTCGCATCTTTTGATAGCATAAAAAATTGTGTCTTTTGACCTTCTTGGCTGAAAACACGAGTAAAAGGCGCTAAAAGGCACGCACACGAATCTTCGCACCCCCAAAAAATTTTCGCCTGAGTCCATTTTTTTCATCCGAAACACCTCACCATGCATAAATATGCACGGAAGCGTCGAAAATTTCGCATCTTTTGACAGTGTAAAAAATTTCGTGTCTTTTGACCTTCTTAGCTGAAAACACGAATAAAATGTGCAAAAAGGTGCACGCGAATTTTCGCACCCACGGAAAACTTTCACCCCTGAGTCCATTTTTTCATCCCAATCATCTCACCCATGCATCAACATGCCCGAAAGCGTCGAAACTTTTGCGTCTTTTGACCTTCTTGGCTCAAAACACTAGTAAAAGGCGTGCACTCAAATTTTTGCACACCCGAAAAATTTTTGCCCAAGTCCACTTTTTCGTCCTAGTCATCTCACCTTGCATCAACATGCATGAAAGCATAAAAAATTTTGCATCTTTTGACAGCATAAAAAATTTTGCGTCTTTTAACATTCTTGGCTGAAAACACGAGTAAAAGGTGCTAAAAGCCGCGCGCTGCGAATTTTTGCACCCCTGGAAAATTTTTGCCCGAGTCCATTTTTTCATCCCAATCATCTCACCATGCATCAACATGCACAAAAGCATCGAAAATTTCGCATCTTTTGATAGTGTAAAAAATTTCGTGTCTTTTGACCTTCTTGGATGAAAACACGAATAAAAGGTGCGTAAAGGCGCATGCGAATTTTCGCACCCACGGAAAACTTTCGTCAGAGTCTATTTTTTCGTCACAATCATCTCATCATGCATCAACATGCACAAAAGCATCGTAAATTTTGGATCTTTTGACATCATAAAAATTTTTGCATCTTTTGGCCCTGTTGATTGAAAACACGCGTAAAAGCCGGGATAAGGCGCGGGCGCGAATTTTGGCACCCGCGAAAAATTTTCGCCCGAGTCCATTTTTTCATCCATCATATCACCAAGCACCAACAAGCACAAAAGCGTCGAAATTTTGCATTTTTTGACAGGGTAAAAAATTTCGCGTCTTTTGACCTTCTTGGCTGAAAACACTATTAAATGGCACGTGCTTGAATTTTCGCACCCACGGAATATTTTTGCCCGAGTCCATTTTTTCGTCCCAATCATCTCACCTTGAATCAACATGCACGAAAGTGTTGAAAAGTTCGCATCTTTTGACAGCAAAAAAAAATTCGCGTCTTTTGACCTTCTTGGCTGAAAACACGAGAAAAAGGCGCTAAAAGGCACGTGTGTGAATCTTCGCACACCCGAAAAATTTTCGTCCGAGTCCATTTTTTCGTCCCAATCATCTCACCATGCATCAGTATGCACCAAAGCGTCGAAAATTTCGCATCTTTTGACGGTGTAAAAAATTTCGTGTCTTTTGACCTTCCTGGCTGAAAACACGAATGAAAGGTGCAAAAAGGCGCGAGCGAATTTTCGCAAACCTAGAAAATTTTCGCCCGAGTCTATTTTTTTGTCTCAATCATCTCACCATGCATCATGCATGAAAGCGTAAAAAATTTCGCATCTTTTGACAGCGTAAAAAATGTCGCATCTTTTCAACTTCTTGGCTGAAAACACTAGTAAAAGGCGCGTGCTCGAATTTTCGCACCATCGAAAAATTTTTGCTCGAGTCCATCTTTTCGTCCCAATCATCTCACCATGCATCAACAGGCACGAAAGCATTGAAAAATTCGAATCTTTTGACAGCGTAAAAAATTTCGCGTCTTTTGACCTTCTTGGCTGAAAACACAAGTAAAAGGCACGAAAAGGCGCACGCGCAAAATTTCGCACCCTCGATAAATTTTCGCCCGAGTCTATTTTTTCATCCCAATCATCTCACCATGCATCAACATGCACGAAAGCGTCAAAAAATTCCCATCTTTTAACAGCGTCAAAAATTTCGCGTCTTTTGACCTTCTTGGCCGAAAACACTAGTAAAAGGAGCGCGCTCGAATTTTCGCACCCCTTGAAAATTTTCGCCCGAGTCCATTTTTTCGTCCCAATCGTCTCTCCTTGCATCAACATGCACGAAAGCGTAAAAAATTTCGCATCTTTTGACAGCTTAAAAAATTTCGCGTCTTTTGACCTTCTTGGCTGTAAACACGAGTAAAATGCGCGCACGCGAATTTTCGCACCCCCAAAAAATTTTCGCCCAAGTCCATTTTTTTCGTCCCAATCATCTCACCATGCATCAACATGCATGAAAGCATCGAAAATTTTGCATCTTTTGATAGTGTAAAAAAATTCGTGTCTTTTGACCTTCCTCGCTAAAAACACGAATGAAAGGTGCGAAAAGGCGCGGGCGAATTTTCGCACCGACGGAAAATTTTCGCCCGAGTCCATTTTTTCATCCCAATCATCTCACCATGCATTAACATGCACGAAAGCATCGAAAATTTTGCATCTTTTGATAGCATAAAAAATTGTGTCATTTGACCTTCATGGCTGAAAACACGAGTAAAAGGCGCGCACGCGAATGATCGCACCCACGGAAAACTTTCGCCTGAGTCCATTTTTTTTATCTCACCATACATCAATATGCATGAAAGGTCAAAAATTTTGCATCTTTTGACAGTGTTAAAAATTTCGTGTTTTTTGACCTTCTTGGCTAAAAACACGAATAAAATGTGCGAAAGGGCGCGCACGAATTTTTGCACCCACGGAAAACTTTTGCCTGAGTGCATTTTTTCATCCCAATCATCTCACCATGCATCAAAATGCACGAAAGCGTCGAAATTTTTGCATCTTTTGAGAGCGTCAAAGATTTCGCATCTTTTGACCTTCTTGGCTGAAAACACTAGTAAAAGGCGCGCGCTCGAATTTTCGCACCACCGAAAAATTTTCGCCAGAGTCCATTTTTTCATCCCAATCATCTCACCTTGCATCAACATGCAAGAAAACGTAAAAAATTTCGCATTTTTTGACAGCATAAAAAAATTCGCGTCTTTTGACCTTCTTGGCTTAAAACACGAGTAAAAGGCGCCAAAAGGCGGGCGCGCAAATTTTTGCCCGAGTCCATTTTTTTCATCCCAATAATCTCACCGTGCATCGATATGCACGAAAGCATAAAAAATTTCACATCTTTTGATAGTGTAAAAAATTTCGTGTCTTTTGACATTCTTGGCTAAAAATACGAATAAAATGTGCGAAAAGGCGCGAGCGAATTTTCGCACCCACGAAATACTTTCGCCTCAGTCCATTTTTTCATCCCAATCATCTCACCATGCATCAATATGCATGAAAGCGTTGAAAATTTCACATCTTTTGATAGCGTCAAAGATTTCACGTCTTTTGACCTTCTTGGTTGAATTCACAAGTAAAAGGCGCGCGCTCGAATTTTCGCACAGCCGGAAAATTTTCGCCCGAGTCCATGTTTTCGTCCTAGTCATCTCACCTTGCATCAACATACATGAAAGCGTAAAACATTTTGCATCTTTTGACAGCATAAAAAATTTCGCATCTTTTTAACCTTCTTGGCTGAAAACACTAGTAAAAGGCGCTAAAAGCCGCGCGCTGCGAATTTTCGCACCCCTAGAAAATTTTTGCTCGAGTCCATTTTTTCATTCCAATCATCTCACCATGCATCGACATGCACGAAAGCATAAAAAATTTTGCATCTTTTGACAGTGTACAAAATTTCGTGTCTTTTGACTTTCTTGGATGAAAACACGAATAAAAGGTGCATAAAGGCGCGCGCGAATTTTCGCACCCACGAAAAACTTTCGCCTGAGTCCATTTTGTTGTCCCAATCATCTCACAATGCATCAACATGCATGAAAGCGTCATAAATTTCGAATCTTTGGACATCGTAAAAAATTTTGAATCTTTCGGCCTTCTTGCTTGAAAACACGCGTAAAAGCCGGGAAAAGGCGCGGGCGCGAATTTTGGCACCCCTGAAAAATTTTCGGCCGAGTCCATTTTTTAATCACAATCATCCCACCATGCATCAACATGCATGAAAGCGTCGAAAATTTCACAGCTTTTGACGGCAGAAAAAATTTCGCGTCTTTTGACCTTCTTGCCTGAAAAGATGAGTAAAAGGCGCGCGCGCAAATATAAACATCCCCGAAAAATTTTCGCCCGAGTCCATTTTTTTCGTCCCAATCATCTCACCATGCATCAGCATGCACGAAAGCGTAAAAAATTTCGCATCTTTTGATTGTGTAAAAAATTTCGTGTCTTTTGACCTTCCTGGCTGAAAACACGAATGAAAGGTGCAAAAAGGCGCGTGCGAATTTTCGCACCCCCGGAAAAGTTTCACCCGAGTCTATTTTTTTCGTCCCAATCATCTCACTATGCATCAACATGCATGAAAGCATAAAAAATTACGCATCTTTTGACAGCGTCAAAAATTTCACGTCTTTTGACCTTCTTAGCTAAAAACACTAGAAAAAGATGTGCGCTCGAATTTTCGCACCCCCGAAAAATTTTCGCCCGAGTCCATTGTTTTTTTCCCAATCATCTCATCATGCATCAATATGCATGAAAGTGTCAAAAATTCGTATCTTTCGACAGTGTAAAAAAATTCGTGTCTTTTGACCTTTTTGACTGAAAATATGAATAAAAGGTGCGAAAGCGCAAATTTTCGAACCCACGGAAATCTTTCGCCTGAGTCTATTTTTCATCCCAATCATGTCACCATGCATCAACAAGCATGAAAGCTTCGAAAATTTCGCATCTTTTGATAGCATCAAAGATTTCGCGTCTTTTGACCTTCTTGGCTGAAAACACTAGTAAAAGGCACGCGCTCGAATTTTCGTACCACCGGAAAATTTTCGCCCGGGTTCATTTTTTCGTACCAATCATCTCACCTTGCAACAACATGCACGAAAGCGTCAAAAATTTCGGATCTATTGATAGCATAAAAAATTTCACGTCTTTTGACCTTCTTGGCTGAAAACACGAGTAAAAGGCGCTAAAAGGTGTGCGCGCGAATTTTCGCACCACCGGAAAATTTTCGTCCGAGTGCATTCTTTTGACCTTCTTGGCTGAAAACAATAGTAGACAGCGCGCGTTCGAATTTTCGCACCCCCGAAAAATTTTCACCCGAGTTCATTTTTTCGTCCAAATCATTTCACCTTGCATCAACATGCACGAAAGCGTAAAAAATTTTGCATCTTTTGACAGCATAAAAAATTTCGCGTCTTTTGACCTTCTTGGCTCAAAACACGAGTAAAAGGCACGAGCACAAATTTTTGCATCCCCGGAAAATTTTCGCCCGCGTCCATTTTTTTCGTCCCAATCAACTCACCATGCATCAACATGCACGAAAGCGTAAAAAATTTCGCATCTTTTGACAATGTAATAAATTTTGTGTCTTTTGACCTTCCTCGCTGAAGACACGAATGAAAGGTGCGTAAAGGCGCGCGCCAAGTTTTGCACCCCCGGAAAATTTTCGCTCGAGTCATCAACATGCATGAAAGCGTCAAAAATTTCACATCTTTTGACATCGTAAAAAATTTAGCGTCTTTTGACCTTCATGGCTGAAAACACTAGTAAAAGGCGCGCGCTCGAATTTTTGCACCCCCGAAAAATTTTGTCCGAGTCCATTTTGTTGTCCCAATCATCTCAGCTTGCATCAACATGCACGAAAGCGTCGAAAATTTTGCATCTTTTGACAGCATAAAAAATTTCACGTCTTTTGACCTTCTTGGCTGAAAACACGAGTAAAAGACGCTAAAAGGCGCGCGCGCAAATTTTTGCACCCCCGGAAAATATTTGCCCGAGCCTATTTTTTCGTCTCAATCATCTCACCATGCATCAACATGCACGAAAGCGTCAAAAATTTCGCATCTTTTGACAGTGCAAAAAATTTCGTGTCTTTTGACCTTCCTCGCTGAAACACGAATGAAAGGTGCGAAAAGGCGCCC
Organism: Pontederia crassipes; assembly: GCA_030549335.1. Lineage (NCBI taxonomy): Eukaryota > Viridiplantae > Streptophyta > Magnoliopsida > Commelinales > Pontederiaceae > Pontederia > Pontederia crassipes. The sequence continues at coordinate 33,464,912 of CM060197.1, forward strand.
GTGAATTTTCGCACCCTCGGAAAATTTTCTCCCGAGTCCATTTTTTTCATCCCAATCATTTCACACGCATCGAAAATTTCGCATCTTTTGACAGCGTCAAAAATTTCGCGTCTTTTGACCTTCTTGGCTGAAAACACTAGTAAAAGGCACGCTCTAGAATTTTCGCTCCCCCGAAAAATTTTCGCCCGAGTCCAATTTATTCGTCTCAATCATCTCACCTTGCATCAACATGCAAGAAAGCGTTGAAAATTTTACATCTTTTGACAGCGTCAAAAAATTTGCGTCTTTTCACCTTCTTGACTGAAAACACTAGTAAAAGGCACGCGCTCGAATTTTCGCAACCCCGAAAAATTTTCGGCCAAGTCCATTTTTTCGTCGCAATCATCTCACCATGCATCAAAAGTGTCAAAAATTTTGCATCTTTTGACAACATAAAAAATTTCGCGTCTTTTGACCTTTTTGGCTGAAAACACGAGTAAAAGGTGCGCGCGCGAATTTTCGTACCCCCGGACAATTTTTGTCCGAGTCCATTTTTTTCGTCCCAATAATCTCACCATGCATCAACATGCATGAAAGCGTAAAAAATTTCGTATCTTGCGACAGTGTAAAAATTTTTGTGTCTTTCGACATTCCTCGCTGAAAAGACAATGAAAGGTGCGAAAAGGCGCGCGCGAATTTTCTAACCCCCAAAAAATTTTAGCCCGAGTCCATTTTTTTTGTCCTAATCATTTCACCATGCGTCAACATGCATGAAAGCGTAAAAAAATTTGCATCTTTTGACAGCGTCAAAAATTTTGCATCTTTTTACCCTCTTGGCTGAAAACACTAGTAAAAGGCGCGCTCTCGAATATTGGCACCCTCGGAAAATTTTTGCCCGAGTCCATTTTTTCGTCTCAATCATCTCACCATGCATCAACATGCACAAAAGCGTAAATAATTTCGCATATTTTGACAGTGTAAAAAATTTCGTGCCTTTTGACCTTCTTGGCTGAAAATACGAGTAAAAGGCGCACGCGCGAATTTTCGCACCCCCGAAAAATATTCACCCGAGTCCATTTTTTTCGTCCCAACCATCCGACCATGCATCAACATTCATGAAAGCGTCGAAAATTTCGCATCTTTTGACAGCGTCAAAAATTTCGCAGCTTTTGACCTTCTTGGCTGAAAACACTAGTAAAGGGCGCGTGCTCAAATTTTCGCACCCCCGGAAAATTTTTGCCCGAGTCCATTTTTTTCGTCTCAATCATCTCACCCTGCATAAACATGCATGAAAGCGTCGAAAATTTCGCTTCTTTTGACAGTGTAAAAAATTTCGTGTCTTTTGACCTTCCTCGCTGAAAATGCGAATGAAAGGTGCGAAAAGGCGCGCGCGAATTTTCTCACCCCCGAAAAATTTTTACCTGAGTCCATTTTTTTCATCCCAATCATCTCACCCTACATCAACTTGCATGAAAGCGTCGAAAATTTCGCATCTTTTGACAGCGTAAAAAATTTCGCGTCTTTTGACCTTCTTTGCTGAAAACACTAGCAAAAGGCGCGCGCTCGAGTTTTCGCACCCGTGGAAAATTTTCGCCCGAGTCCATTTTTTCGTCCCAATCATCTCACCATGCATCAACATGCACGAAAGCGTAAAAAATTTTGCATCTTTTGACAGCATAAAAAATTTTCCGTCTTTTGACCTTCTTGGCTGAAAACACTAGTAAAAGACGCGCGCTCGATTTTTCGCACCCCTGAAAAATTTTCGATCGAGTCCATTTTTTCGTCTCAATCATCTCACCTTGCATCAACATGCGCAAAGCGTCGAAAATTTCGCATCTTTTGACAGTGTAAACAATTTCGTGTCTTTTGACCTTCTTGACAGAAAACACGAATAAAAGGTGCGAAAAGACGCGCGCGAATTTTCGCTCCCACAGAAAATTTTCAACTGAGTCCATTTTTTTGTCCCAATCATCTCACCATACATTAACATGCACGAAAGCGTCGTAAATTTCGCTTCTTTTGACATCGTAAAAAATTTCGCATCTTTTGGTCTTCTTGGTTGAAAATACGCGTAAAAGGCGGAAAAAGGCGCGGGTGCGAATTTTGGCACCCACGGAATATTTTCACCCGAGTCCATTGTTTCCTACTAATAAATAATACTACATATATTATTGTGTTTTTTAATTGTGGAATAATTATGAGATATGGATGCTTTTACTTGCGCCAAACGTCATCTTCCTATCAAAGCATGTGAGGAATATAAAGATAAAGTTAACCGATGAAAATAAAATTTTAATAGTAAATTTTATATTTTCAAATAAACTATTTTTGTGCGTGTTAAAAAACTACAATATTAGCCAGGTTGTTTGCTAATAATTAATTTATTACATTAAAACGATTGTAGAGTTAATTGATATATTTTTATATTATTTTTACACGTCCACCTATACTAATTATTTTATTAAAGAATGATACATTTTAAATATGTGTGGCATTATATAAATATTTTAAATATAGATAGATTATCATGTTATATTATTATGTTTATGAGTCAAATTTTCTTCTTAATGTCATGAAATTAGTTATTATCTGTGAAAACAATTAATCTTTATAGAAAATTAATAAGTTAAATGTGCACCAATTTAATACTCTTCCATGGATATATCATCACTTTTTTACTTTATTTGTAAATAAGTGTGAAAGAAAGAACCTGTATTATATTGGTTAATTACTTCACACAAAAGAAGTTTAAGAAAATATGATTGTACTACAAACATTTTAATAATAATAACTAGCTTCATAATAATTATTCAATATTTTTTCATAAATAGCTGTACAAATATGTGAACTATATGCATATTATATGTATTATTAATATTCTAATTGATCATGATAATGTTACATATATTTGTGAACCTATGCAATTACCAAATGTCATCATGTTCTTGCATCAGTATCGTAAAATTTTAGAAAAAATATTTTTGGACTTGTTATAATGAGATACTCTAATCATGTATATAGATTATCTTATTTATTATTGGAAAATGAAATTGCTACCTTTTTTTATACTTCTCAAATAATTTATTTTGAGAAATAATTGTACTTTATATATTGATAGATATTTATATATGCAGTGATTTCTATAAACAAACAAAATTATCTCATTATATAAAATTTTAAAGTCTTAATATAGAAAGATAGGCATACAATGAAATCCTATTATCCTAATAGCTAATGGTCCGTAACAATCAATTCAAGCCCACTTCTTTATTTTATTGTATTATATTAGTGTCACATTAAGAATACGATAGTAATATAGCAATCACATAACCTTACAATTGTACGTATTTAATTAATAAAATAAAAATATTCATATTGATCATGCGATGGATTGCAAAAGAAATATTATATAATGAGATCACCCAAATATGTCGGCACAATTGGTTGAATAAAAAACTCATACTCACTTCTATATAATATTTAAACTTTTGATCACAATTTTTCAAATTACAAAATATAATATCGTTAATTTAAAAATTCTACAACATTTTGGTAAAAAAACAAGATCAAATGATAAATAAATGTCAGCGATGTATTTTTTTTAACTGGCCATCTATATCTATATATAATATAAAGCCATGCTTCATGGCAATTTTGTAATTATAGTGAGGAGTTCTCTCCTTTCATCATTTATCATTTTTTTAGTTTTTTTGAATTTTTGCAAAAAAATAGCAAATTAATATTAAAGATAGTGTTTAGTTAATGCAATTATTTATTAATTAACATTAAAATTATAAGTTATCATAACATTTGATTATTCATATTCCATAACATTTTATATCTTACAAATCTAAAATTTATTTAATAAAAATAAATTCCCAATAAAAATATGTTACATTTTGAAAATCACATGTCATACTATAATATCGTTTTTACTTTATGATTTTCATTTTTGAATTTTTTATTAGTAAATTAATATTAAAAATAACAATCAGATAATGCAATAATTTATTAATTAAAAAAATATTTCTTATATTTATATAATGTTGAACTTCAAATATCAGTTTCAAATTTCTAACTCATGATGTTCTTGATCTTTTTTTCTAAGATTTTATAGAAGATTTGTAATATTCTTTCTTTTGCACCATAGTACATTAAACCTCCGTTTGGCAATGGAACCAGGTTGAAATTGGTTCTCCAAATGCGAAGGCGCGGCTTGGTTCTGAGGCCAAACTAGGCCGCATTAAATGGCCTGGAGTCTGGGTCACGTGACCATGGTTTCAAGCCTCTGATTCTACTATTTTGGTGAAATCGGAGCATTGTAGTAAGGTTTGTTTTTTTGACTTGACGCGCCACGTTTTTTTTTCTAATTTCATTTTTTTCTCTTTTTCTTTTCTCTCACACAATGTTCTTATAAAATAAATTATTTTATAAATTATTATTTATTAATAATAATAATTAATTTTAATATTATTTATTATTTTATTAATAAATTTTAATATTTCATTAAATATAATTAATTTTAAAATTGATTTTTTATATTTAAATAAATTATTTTTTATCAAAATTATTTCCATAATTTTTTAGTTAATAATAATATTATAATTTATAATAATAATTATTATTTTTAATTTAAAACTCATCAAAAATTCATCCATCATATTAATTTTTTCTCTCACATCAATTCTCTAGTTCCTCAACATTATGTTTCACTCCATACAAACATACATCGAATTAATTTATCAATTCAACTATTCACCGAGAACTTAGGGATCGTTTGACAACAGGAACTAAAGTTTCACTAAGTTTTCGTGAATAGTCTGAGTTGACAAATTAGTTCGGGGTGTGGAGTGTGTTTGGATGGATGGAGTGAAATTTGGTGATGAGAAATAAGATAGTTAATGTGATAAGGAAAAATAAATGTGATGGATTAATTTTAGTGGGTGATTGAATTAAAAATATGTATGATAAATATAGATAATAAAATTGTTAAAAAATTAAAATACATAATATTTATTAAAAAAATTATGTCAAAATTTGTTAAAAATATATTATTTAACTATAAAAATCATTTTTTAAATAATTTATACTTAATAAAATTTTGAAAATGTATAATGAAATAATAAATAATATTATATTAATCTTTTATTATTTATATTTTATATATAATAAATAAATTAACTTATATAAGTAAGGTTATAAAAGAAAATGATAAAAAAAAGTTTGAAAAAGAAAGAAAGAAAACGTCAACTCAAAAAAATTGGCAACAAAATTACAGTGCTCCGATTCCACCCGGTGGAACCGGAGCATGGGATCCACGGTCACGTACTCACGTGATCCGTGATTCCCATCTCGAGTTTTTGGCCTGGTTTCACTAAATGTCACATCGTTTGACGGAATCAAGTGGAAACAGGTGCTAGTTCCGCCTGATTCCAATTGTCAAACAAAACCGCAATTTCGTTCTCAAACACACATTAAGTAACTTTCTATTTATCTTTCAACATTGTTAAATGACAAACTCTAACGCTTTTACATGCCCATTAAAGTCTAATGATGAAACCGATGCATGTTAATATCACAACCGACCATCTAATCGTCTCTTCTTCCGCCTCTTGATTTCCTTTGTGTCGTTATATATTTACTTCCCCTCTAGAACTTCCTCTCATAAGAAATTTGTTGACCTCCCTATCCAACAAATATGGGTTTCTCATGTGCCTTCATCCATCTTGATCATGTGCTAACTCTTTCTTCAGTAGAGCTGGCCAAAGAGGTGAGAGTTGATGGGTGTCAGCCTACAAGCATTACTGTAATACCCTGTTTAATTGGAAAATAAAGTAAAGTAATAAAAGAAATAGAAAATAAAAACTAAATTGTAAAAGACAAATTAGTTTAGCCCAATTAGGGAGCCCATTAGCCTAATAGCCCTATAACTACTCTATAAAGAGGGGTAATTGCCCTAAGGCTCTCTTTTAGCCATCATTTATCTCCCTCACTCCTCTCTCTTCCTCCCAAGGGCCATCATCCAGCAAGAAGAGAAGGATTACAGCAAGGTTCATCTAGGGTAATCTACATTTCTGCATCATTTAATCACTAGGGACATCACTCACTCCTTCTCCCCCATTTAGATTGCTACTTAGGTGGAGAACACTAAGGAGAAGTGACCATTGGTGAAGAGGAAGGGCCAATCTAGGATCAACCACGAAATAAGGTGGGTGATACCGAAATCCCCTTGTATAACATGATAGCAATTGATTGTAATTAGGTTTTCATTGTATGATGTGTTCTTAATGATGGAAATGACATGGAAGAATGATTGATTGGTGGTATTATCATGTTTTGCTCCATGTTTGTGATTCCTTTTGATATAGATATGTTTTGTATTAATCCCCTAGCTTAGATGATTGATTTCATGCTTTGATTGCATTTTTCGGTTGAAAATCGTGTTTATCACAATTCTGTCAGAGTCTGTTTTCATACAGACCGGTCGACCGATCCTATATATCGGTCGACCGGTGATGAGATTATCGGTCGACCGATCCTTGTAGACTGGTCGACCGATCAATCTTTCCGAGCCTTGTATCGTTCGGTCAATCGGCCGATCGAAGTTCTTTTTTAATCTAAGTGTTATCGGTCGACCGATCCAGAGATATCGGTCGATCGGTGTGTAACTTATTCACTGTATTGTATGAATGCCAACCGGTCGACCGATCCAGAGATATCGGTCGACCAGTGTTGATGCATGCAAAATACAACATATTTTAGTTAATTATTTTAATTAAATTTTCTGTAATTTGATCATGGCATGCATCATTTTTAGTCACTTTTAATCGTAATTCCAGATTTATTAATTTTAATTATTAAATTCTCTGAATATTTTAATTGTGGATGGATTAACTAAATTTTGATAATTATTTTACAGGAAAAATCAAGATTTAAATGGATTGTGCTGTATCGGCCAAAATTTCGAAGAATTCATCATTACGGCCGAGATTTCTAGGGCGTAACAAGATTTAATTCTTTGTTACGGCTAAGATTTGAAGGAGTAAAGATAAATGATTTTATCTTTTGGGCGTAACAAAGAATAAATCCCTTCCTTACGGCCGAGATTTGGAGGGAGTAAAAGGAATTTTATCTCTTTGGGAGTAAAGATAAAATAATTTCTTACGGCCGAGATTTGGAGGGGGTAATGGCAATGAAATCATCCGTTTGGCCGATATATGAAGGTGTAAAGATAAAATTATTTGGGCGTAAAGATAAAAGGATTTTTATCTTTTGGGAGTAATGAAAAGGAGTAAAGATAAAATAATTTTCTTACGGCCGAGACTCTAAGGGAGTAAAGATAAAAATGATTTATCTTTGGGCGTAATGATAAAAGGATTTATCTTTGGCCGAGTTTATCTTATAATTTTAAAGTCAACCGTAAGATGTTACGGCCGAGATCAAATTGAAGGCCGTCCATACCCTATAAATACGTGAAGAATCCATCGTTTCAAGGAGTGCTCTGAAGTTCAGGTTTCTTCCACGGCGAGTCGTGAGCTCTGCAGGCTACGACCAAGAGGAGAGAGGTGCGACGGCTGGAAGTTGATCGCGACCGTGATCAAGTCCGAGAGGCTGCCCGATTGTCTGCCCGTGATCCGAAGCTTCGACTTTTGTCTATTTGGGTGTAATTCTTCCAATTATTATTATTTTGTTATTATCTCTCCAGAATTTCTAGGATGAACTCCATATTTTTATTTATTTCATGTTAGGAGATTATTATTGAAGGGAAACTATTTGGACCCTATATTATTTGTTTTAATCTTTTCTGATTAATTAGTTAATTGTGCTTAATGCTTTTGATTTAATTATTTGGATTTCTGAGTTGAGTACTTACCAGTTTGTGGATTATTTAATTTCAGAATTCATTAATTAAATTAATTGATTTTATGTGAAATTAATAATTGACATAAATTTGATAACTAATGTGTGGAGAATCAAGTTTATGTGGTCTGTTAATCTAACCAGTTTGTGGAGTGATTAATAGTCTAGGATTTTCATATTAATGCATCTTAATTCTAATCTTATCTGACGAATACCAGTTTGTGGGACTTTATGTTTGATTAAATTTAATATAGTTTGATTTACCGGATTAAATAGCAGAATTACCAGTTTGTGGACTCTGTGATGTTAATCTTATAAATTAATAACTTGAGAAAATTCCTAATCCATCTTTAAAGATTAAATTTATCTTTTATGGTTCAAATATTTATCCTGATCTATTTTCATCCTAAGGCCTAACTTCAACACCACTATCTTATCTTTATCTTATTTTCTTTATTTTATTTCATAAAACCTCTTTCCAGAAATCCATGTTTATCCTCTCTTATTAATTTATAAATTCATATATTGAATTAATAATATTCCTCGTGGGTTCGACACTCTTACTCCTATTACTATATTACTTGAGCGACTAGTGCACTTGCTAGCAAATTTTATTGTTACAAATATAACGCATCAAGTTTTTGGCGCCGTTGCCGGGGAATATTTTATTAATTAATTTTTGATTTTTATGAATTATTAGGAGATGTAAATAAAGTGTAAATAATTCTTTATAAATATGTATTAATTGTTTTAATTATTTTTGTGAATAATCTATTTTTTTTTTCTTTTGCAGATAAAGGTCACAACATTTTTTTAATTTATCTACTTTCGGTTTAAAATCCGACGCCAATTGGATTTTCCGAATTACACTGTCGACTTATGGATTTACGACTTTAATTTGATGTGTCGGCTTTATTAATTTTACGGCCTCGCAATGAATGATTTCTGAATTCTAAACTATCAATCTTTACGGCCGTAATATTTTTATCCGAACGTTGTTTTACGCCACGAGTAATGGATATTGATTTGACCTTGTTACGTCCGGTTTATCGATGGTTTAAATTTTTTACGCCCTATTCGAATCAGTTTCACCTTCATTCTCGGCCGTAACATTTTAATTGTTTGAACTTTTCATATGGATTTGATCTGATTTCGTTGTTTTACGACCGTAAGGAATCGACTTAATTCACTTTCGGCCGTAATGATTCAATTTTCGACATTTGAGTGGGGTAATATTCTCAAGTTTTATTCAAATTTATTTCGGCCGAAACCCTATTTTTCTTTACGGCCTCGTGTTGACTTCATCTCGGCCGATGTGACCTCGTCTTAATTGACAATTTAATCTTTTTTATGGCCGAGAATGATCTCATGTTTTTACGGCCGTAAAATTTCTGAACATTTATTTTTACGCCATCTTACGACCTTTTAGGCCAATTTATTTGTGATTTTTTCATTCTCGGCCGTAACATTATAATAGTTTGAACTTTTGATTTGACTTTATTTTGGCCAAAGCAATTTAGTCTGTCTCGGCCGTAATGGATCATCCGACATGGATTTTACTCCTTTTCGGCCGTAACGATTCTTTCTTGACGGAAGAATAAGTTTAACTCTATTTTTGTTTCGGCCGAAACCCAGTTTTGTTTTACGGCCAAAGGTTGTCAACTTCAATTCGGCCGTAGTATATTTCTGAACGTATAAGTTTGATTTAATCTCATTTCGGCCGATTTATATGTGTTGATGTTTTACCTCACGTTCGACTGAACTTTCATTGTTTTACGGCCGATATGAATTATATTCTTTGTCGGCCGTAATGATTCATTTGGCGACATTTCGTTCAATTTTTATTTCGGCCGAGATAATTCATCGCCATGCTAATTTTTACGCCTTCACGTTGAATCCCTTTCAACACTGTTTTATGATTTTTTCGGACGAACGAGCCTCGGATTAATTATGACCGTAAACCCTATTTCTGTATTACGGCCGATCAATCTTATTTCCTCTCTGAAAATAATTTTTGATTATGTCTGAATATTAACTTTACGGCCGCAAATTAGTTCGGACTTATTTTGTGCGGTTTGCTACATCATCATAAATTCTTTTGGTCGATATTAATATTTGGTATTCGTATTGGTTTGAAGAATTTCTGAAAAGTTCCTCTCGAAAATTAATTTTAATGACGAATTTTCAAATTCTATCATGCCGAAAGACTTTATTTGTTAAAAACTCATTTTTCGTGACCTATTATCTGAATTTCTTTCTTCTTGTATATATTTTATTTTATTCTTTTATCTTACTGAAAATTGGTTGTTGCAGGTACTAATTGAAAATTAAATCACAACCAATCCTGGAATCTTCTGATAAGCGCACTAGGAGTTCAAATCCACTATTGGAATTTGATCCTGAAATTGAAAGAACCTATCGTCGATTACGAAGAAATATAAGAAAAATGGCGGAACAAGCACGCGACAATCAGAGACTGGAGCATCAGAATGAACTAGTTCCACCACATAATAATCGGCGAGAAGATGAAGTAGAACTTTCTATGAGAGAATATGTCTCGGCCAGATACAGTGACCGAGAATCATGCATCGTGCTGCCTGATATTAACGCAAATAATTTTGAGATAAATCCCGCAATCGTGAGGATGATACAAGCATCCCAATTTGGAGGAGGATTTCATGAAGACCCTCACGATCACCTTGATAAATTTCTTGCCACTCTGAGCACCTTTAAAAATAATAATGTTTCTTCTGAAGTTATTCGTTTATTATTATTTCCTCAATCTTTACGTGACAAAGCTTCCACTTGGTTTAAAACTTTGCTTGCAGGATCGATTCATTCTTGGTTGGAGCTGGTAGAAAAGTTTGTTGGAAAATATTGTCCACCACAAAAGGCAGGCAAATATCGAAGGGAGCTGAGGGCATTTGTTCAAGACGATAACGAGACGTTATATGAAGCCTGGGAACGATATAAGGAACTGCTGGCCAGAGTTCCTGATAATAGAATTCCAAAGTGGCAAGTGATGGAAGATTTCTACCATGGATTACGACCTGCAGATCAAGATAAGCTCGATCAATTAGCGGGAGGGACAGTACTAGGATCTAAACGTCCTAGTGAGATACAAGATATTATTGAAGTTGTAGCACTCAAGTCAAGTCAAGAAAGGAGACCACCTCGCCGAACTCATGATGTACATGCTACACAAGGAATACAATCTTCAGAAATAGTGGCTCAGCTGGAGTCACTTAATCAAAAATTCGAGCAGATGATGTCACTAATGGGAAATTCTAGCAATTATAGCCCTACAGGTAACACTTCAGATTCAAATCAAATTGAAAATGCTAACTTTATTTCCAATCCATTTTACAGGAACAACGATTATGGTTGGAGACATAATCCGAAGTTTGCCTATAATCAGAACCAAGGCCAATCTTCTGGTCCATCAAAAGATTATATACTGAAAAGGCAACCTGATACTCCCCAACATCAATCATCAAATCATATGCAGGAGATGATGGCACAGATCATAGACACAATGCAAGCATTGCAGAAGAATATGGAATCTAGAGCCACGAGTCAGGATGCATCAATTCGAAATCTGGAAAGACAACTGGGCCAGATGGCGGCATAACTAACTGGACGTACACCGGGCTCTCTCCCAAGCAACACAGAGAAAAATCCAAGAGGGGAAGAGCAAAATAGGCCTTGATTTTCATCAGAACCAAGTCAAGCTGACGACTATAAATCAGAACTATTTCTATCCTTTTTATTTTTATTTTTTTTAGATTAGTCTAATTAGTTGTTAATTAATATCTTAGTTTCGGTGATAGTTTTATTTTTAATTTTAATTAGACAATTATTTTATTATGGAGTCATTTAATTTAATTAATATTTAATGTTTGTAAGGAGAGGTAAACTCAGGGGCGTCAACTCCAAGCATGGGCGTAAATTTCAAGAATTGATTTCCTCCACGTGACAAGACGAGGCTATTACGCCCTGCCACCTGTGCTCTCTACGGCCGAAGCTCGGACATTACGCCCTGCCACCCACCGTTTCCGTTACGGCCGAGATGCCACACCAGCGCCACACCGCCATTCCTCGTTACGGCCGAGAATCACCTTGATGACCACGCCGTAAAGATTCCAACAGACATGACAAGACGCCACATCGTTACGGTCGAGGATCACGCCAGATGCCTTCTTACGGCCGAGGCGTTATGCACGAGAATGACACGACAGCACATGCATGCACAAGTCCAATCGAAAAAAATGCATGTTTTTACGACCGGATTTGACCCTTCACTGCGCGCTGTCGGAACATGTATTACCCCCATGAATTCATCTATAAAATACTTACCCCTTCTCGCGTTATGCAGAGCAATCACCGCCTCGCCCTTTCATCTATCTCTTACGGCCGAAGCTCCAACTCCTTACGACCGAAGTTCCGGAGCCTCAACACCGCGCGCCGCCCTCTGTGCACTACGGTCGAAGTCTCAACGCCAACCGCCGATCCTTACGCCCAGTGCGTTATGGCCAAGCTTCCACGTCGCCTTCGTTTTACGGCCGAAGTCACGCCATCTCCGCCGCTCTCTTATGGCCAAACTCCGGGCGAGTTTTTCTCTTTACGGCCGAAACCACACCGCCATTCGTTACGGCCGAAATCTACAGGTTCATCTACTCTTACGGCCGAAGTTCAGAGTCACGCCTCCAATTTCTTACGGCCAAACTCCAATCTACGGCCAAGCTTCAACAATTACGGTCGAAGTTCTTCATCAAACAATTCCTTACGGCCAAAGTTCTTCGTCAACCGGTCCCTTACGGCCGAGTCACCTCCGACCTTCAGCCGGTTCTTCATCGAATACTACGGTCGAAACCTCAGCCGCTTCCACCGAGCTGGTACCTTTTCTTTGTTTATTTTTGTCCAGATCAAGATGAGGCGATTTGCTAATATATGGAGGGGACGTCATGAACGACGACATCCGAATGCTCAGCCGGCCCCACAGCCCTCACAATTAATCTCCTACCCCGGAGATTATTATTGGACTAAGCCAGAGTAACAAGCTCGATATGAACGGATGTATGATATTCGAATTCATGCCACCAGATTTTCAGATACTGAATTGCTGAGGGAGTATAATTTACTTGCAGATATTCATCTATTATTTTCTCAAATTGGACTATCTGACTTTGTGCATTCTTGGTGGCCAACTTATGAAGTACTAATTATGGAATTCCTCTCATCTCTGGAAATCTTTAATTTAGATGGCAGGAACTATGATCAGCCCCGCATTTCATTCTAACTTTATGGATGACCATTTACTCTCACTCTAGGAGAGATTAATAATATCTATGGATTTCCCAACCATGGATCTCTTTCTGTACCTGCTGACTTTGATGCTGAAACTTTTTGGAAACAGATAACAGAAGAAGACCGATTGGTTTGGAACACCGCTAAAGATAGCTCAATTCAGAATCCTGTTCTGCGCTACGTCCATCGCATGCTAAGCAACACCATAAGTGGACGCAGTGATAATGATGGTGCCGTCTCAGAAGGAGAGTTATATCTCATCCACAGCATGCTTCACAGAACTCCTATTAATGTGGGTGCCTTCCTCATTCGTCGATTCCAGCGCCGCACTACTCATCGTGGCGGTAGCATTAATATGGGTGCCCTTCTCACACCTATCGCTCAGCACCTACAACTAGACTTGGATGATCTTGAAGCTGTGCCAGGAAACACTCACCTCACTCGTAGGACCATTCAAGCTATGGGTCTCGTGAAGACCAACAACTCAGGGATCAAAGTTTTTATTTTTAAAGGCCACCATTAGGAGGTGCCCTGCTCAGATCGAGATGCTTTTACGCCGATTAATCCAAATAATTGGCTCCTTTTTAGGCAGGTCATAGCTCTAGTAATCCCACCTGCAGGACCATCTACCTCTGTCGGACAGCTACACCAGGATGAACCTTTCTCCTGGTTTGATTCTACTGATTATACGGCAGCCCAACCCTACCTTCAACAGCAACAAAGATTCCAGGCTGCATCACCCGCAGCTTCCCAATATGCCACATCCGTCCATTCACCTTATATGCCGGTGCCTTCTCCGATTCCATCTCCAGCACAAGAGAGCTCTTCTGATTCCTCGTTCATACCTTCTACTCCTTATGAGGAACGCGATTTGATGGAAGTATCTGCCCCTTTACAAGAACCTGTGCAGAATCGCTATATAGCACCGGAGCCCACTTTTACTTCAGCCCCAGAGCATACTTACTATCCACCTCCACCACCTCAGCCTGACTATGCTTCCATGCAAAACTTATGGGAATCAATGTATGATGAACAACTTCGTCAAGCAGGAGAGTTTCACACTTTTCAAGAAGAGCAACTTCGTCAGTCAGGGCAGTTGCACGCTATTCAGGAAGAGCAACTTCGACAAGCACAAGAGTTGACCAACATTCGAGCTGATTTTAGAAATATGGATGATCGTCAGGGTCGCTTCGAATCCCTTCAGAATCAACATGCGCGCATGACGAGACACATCCATGAGTATCATATGCGCCAAGGAAATCTCGGCTACCATCCACCATCGCCACCCCGCAGACAGTAAATCCGGTTGTGTCTTTTCCCTTTTTTTTCGTTTCTTTAAATTTTATTTTTTATTGAGTATGTATCACTTTCCCTTGCTGGCCTAACACTGAGGACAGTGTCTAGTTCAAGCTTGGGGGAATTTGCATTTCACGCATTGCATGTTTCTTTCTGTTTATTTGCTTATGTTTGCATCTATTTATAAAAAAATCCAAAAAATTGAAAAATTTGAAAATTTTCAAAAAAATACCATTGCATGCATTTATTTTTGCTACCATCTAACAAACTCTTGTCTTACTATTTTAATTATCTTTTAGTAGAAGTTCAAAGACATATTGTTAATTAATGAAATTTGAATGCTTTTCTTTCTTATCACCTGCTATTTTAGTATCAAACTTATGGACTATGTGCCCATGCTAAGTAGAATTATGAATGACTAGACGACAAAATCATATTCATGCCTTTTTATTTCTTTTAAGTCTTGATAATAGTAGACTTCTTATTGACCATATCAAGTACTTTTTGAGCTTATAAAAAAGAAGGGTTAGTTAAACCCAAACAAATAATAATAATAATAATAATAAAAGTTGAATAAAGTTATGTGTAGGTACAAAAGTGTTATCCGGAACCAAGGTGTGTTCGGGTAATTAGATCCGTAGGGGTTCATGCCTGGCGACCTAAGGGCAACTGCTCTGGGATCCGTCGATCGAAAACCTACTACATGGACCATCTTGTGAAATATGGAGAAGCACAGGAGTACTGAACCATGGCTAAGTTCGAACTCTTCATTTAGAACCTTGGTTGTTCAGGCAAGTAAACTCGAGGGGTGCTTTATCACCTGGTGCCCTAAGGTCTTCTGGTCTGGGAGTCATCAGTCTAAAGCCCGCTACATGGACTTCCTTGTGCAATCCTGCTTGAAGATTAGAACTTTTAAATGATTGAAAATAAAGTTGAAAAATGAAAAGAAAAAGAAAAAGTTTTAAGCTCAATTAGTACTTATGTGTTCAATATCAATGCTATTATTTGACAGACAATTTATTTTTCTGGAAGGCTGAACTTGAGATTGTTTAAATTTGTGTAGCATTCAGAACCTCTATGAAGCTAAGTGCATGGAAAATGGTGAGATACTAAGTAGTAGGTGTGCAGAAGAACTGTATGAGAAAATTAGTCAGTTGACAATGTGGAGGCTACGATAGAACTTTTTTTATCCTTGCTTTGAATTTTTGCTTGAGGACAAGCAAGACTTTAAGCTTGGGGGAGTTTGATGCATGCAAAATACAACATATTTTAGTTAATTATTTTAATTAAATTTTCTGTAGTTTGATCATGGCATGCATCATTTTTAGTCACTTTTAATCGTAATTCCGGATTTATTAATTTTAATTATTAAATTCTCTGAATATTTTAATTGTGGATGAATTAACTAAATTTTGATAATTATTTTGCAGAAAAAATCAAGATTTAAATGGATTGTGCTGTATCGGCCAAAATTTCGAAGAATTCATCATTACGGCCGAGATTTCTAGGGCGTAACAAGATTTAATTCTTTGTTACGGCTAAGATTTGAAGGAGTAAAGATAAATGATTTTATCTTTTGGGCGTAACAAAGAATAAATCCCTTCCTTACGGCCGAGATTTGGAGGGAGTAAAAGGAATTTTATCTCTTTGGGAGTAAAGATAAAATAATTTCTTACGGCCGAGATTTGGAGGGGGTAATGGCAATGAAATCATCCGTTTGGCCGATATATGAAGGTGTAAAGATAAAATTGTTTGGGCGTAAAGATAAAAGGATTTTTATCTTTTGGGAGTAATGAAAAGGAGTAAAGATAAAATAATTTTCTTACGGTCGAGACTCTAAGGGAGTAAAGATAAAAATGATTTATCTTTGGGCGTAATGATAAAAGGATTTATCTTTGGCCGAGTTTATCTTATAATTTTAAAGTCAACCGTACGATGTTACGGTCGAGATCAAATTGAAGGCCGCCGCACCCTATAAATACGTGAAGAATCCATCGTTTCAAGGAGTGCTCTGAAGTTCAGGTTTCTTCCACGGCGAGTCGTGAGCTCTGCAGGCTACGACCAAGAGGAGAGAGGTGCGACGGCTGGAAGTTGATCGCGACCGTGATCAAGTCCGAGAGGCTGCCCGATTGTCTGCCCGTGATCCGAAGCTTCGACTTTTGTCTATTTGGGTGTAATTCTTCCAATTATTATTATTTTGTTATTATCTCTCCAGAATTTCTAGGATGAACTCCATATTTTTATTTATTTCATGTTAGGAGATTATTATTGAAGGGAAACTATTTGGACCCTATATTATTTGTTTTAATCTTTTCTGATCAATTAGTTAATTGTGCTTAATGCTTTTGATTTAATTATTTGGATTTCTGAGTTGAGTACTTACCAGTTTGTGGATTATTTAATTTCAGAATTCATTAATTAAATTAATTGATTTTATGTGAAATTAATAATTGACATAAATTTGATAACTAATGTGTGGAGAATCAAGTTTATGTGGTCTGTTAATCTAACCAGATTGTGGAGTGATTAATAGTCTAGGATTTTCATATTAATGCATCTTAATTCTAATCTTATCTGACGAATACCAGTTTGTGGGACTTTATGTTTGATTAAATTTAATATAGTTTGATTTACCGGATTAAATAGCAGAATTACCAGTTTGTGGACTCTGTGATGTTAATCTTGTAAATTAATAACTTGAGAAAATTCCTAATCCATCTTTAAAGATTAAATTTATCTTTTATGGTTCAAATATTTATCCTGATCTATTTTCATCCTAAGGCCTAACTTCAACACCACTATCTTATCTTTATCTTATTTTCTTTATTTTATTTCATAAAACCTCTTTCCAGAAATCCATGTTTATCCTCTCTTATTAATTTATAAATTCATATATTGAATTAATAATATTCCTCGTGGGTTCGACACTCTTACTCCTATTACTATATTACTTGAGCGACTAGTGCACTTGCTAGCAAATTTTATTATTACAAATATAACGCATCAAGTGTCCGAAGAACGGTCGATCGACCAGTGAGGACCGATCGACCGATATTTGTCCAGATTGCATATTTGATCTCTATTTTGATTGAGGTTCATTCTATGCTTGTGTTGTGTCACTCCTTATTGTTTGGCATATTATGTGATTGTATCATTGACCTTGTGTTGATCTGTTCTATGATCCAATCCTATCATGGTATGCAAGTATGATAAAGTGATTAAGTAAGAAATGACATGAATATGTTTATGGGAGTGGTGGTCAGAGCTTATGTTATGTGCTTCATGTTAGGGTCGCCCCCTTAGCCATGGCTTGATTCTCCATTGGCTCTTGCTCTGACGTAAAATCCCCCAGGATGAAAACACCTAAAGTCACATAATGTTAAGTAAAAGTAAGAGCACAAGAAGCATGAACAAGAACATGAATATGATGAAGAAAGCATGATTATTGATTCAGTATGATCTCTGAAATCTCTTATGATTATATGATTGACTCATGATCTTTATCTCTCTTATCTATCAATATCCGAATTGAATGATCTTATGCTCTCAATTATGATCTTATTGCAATTGGTTACTAATTCTGTCAATTGCTATTTATTATTATGCATGATGCACTTATGGATCCCCACTAGGCTGTATAGCTTACGGGAGGATATCCTCTCCTGTGTTGATTTTCACAGGATCAGGTCAGTTATGGTGTTGAGATGGTGTGCGCGACCAGCGATGCTAAGCACATGAATCAAGAGAGAGGGCCTAGTTATCTTTATCCTTATTTTCCGCAATTTGAGCTTGTTGTAATTCAGACATTATGACTATCATGGTCTTTGTAATATTTTGGGGACTTTCTCTTTTATAATATTTCTATCTTTCCTTCTTCACTTTTATTATTGGCATGCCATTGTTTTTATTTTTTGAGATTTGGGTCAAGTTCAAGTCAATGTTAAAGTGTTTTAGTAGCGCATTTGAATAGATCCTTGCCACGTGGTGTTGGTCGATTTGGGGACGTTACATTTATGATATCAGAGCCGCTATTCGGACTCTTTTGATGTCCTATTGTATGGTATGGTATAAGAGGGGTTCATGTGTTATCGCTGAGCTGTCGCCATACTCTCCACCAAAAGAGGATTGTAAGTCAAATTCATGTTTAATATGTAGTATTGGTTTTGAATGCGTTGTTCTTTCATGATTAAAGGATAAGGATGTCGAGACGATTAGAGAGGATCCAGGAGCGAGAGGTCAGATCGGCCCGTATTGCTCTTGAGGCGCCGGAGGGCCCAATCACTGATTCACAGATCGTAGCTCAGTGAGGCCGGGGACGGGCTCGTGGTCGAGGCCGCACCCCCACCCGCGGCAGAGGACGAGGCCGCAGCGCGAAAGCGCAAGCACAGGATGAGTATGTGGATGAGACTGACCCATTGGGGGGCAGTCAAATTGGAGGTAGCCAGCCTGCGACTAGACGTCGCACGCGGGAACCACGACAGAAGTACCCCGAGGATACTTTGGAGGCATTTCTGAGGCTTAAACCGCCTCAGTTTGAGGGCAAGCCAAATTTCTTCAAAGCTGAACAGTGGATAGAGTCCCTGGACCGAATCTTTAAGTTGATGAGGTGTGCTGAAGGACGAAAGGTGTTGTATGCTGCTCATTTGATCACCGACTCTGCCATGGGTTGGTGGAAGACTACTAGGGCCACCAGGTTCAGAGGACTGGAGGAAGACGAGATATCATAGGAGGAGTTTAAATTGGCCTTTGCAGAGCGATACACTCCTGATCACGATCGGGAAAGCAAGCATGAGGACTTTTTAGAGCTTGTCCAGGGGATTATGACAGTGAGAGAGTACCATGCACAATTTGTCACGCTGAAGCAATATTGCCCTATGCCGTTTGAAGGACGCATAAGGGCAAACAAGTTCATCAATGATCTACGACCGGATCTGAAGACTGAAGTCCTGACTGGGGATAGCAATACCTTGGAAAAGGCGGTGAGACTAGCCACCCGCATGAAGAAGAACCAGGCTGAGCGCAGGGCCAGAGCACCAGCCAGGCCAGCGGAGCCACAGCAGCCATAGCGATTTCGGATCGAGGATCGCCGACCATTCAGGAGGGATGATCGTCGCGATCGCCGCTACAGGCCTTATCATCAGAGAGAGGCCCATCGCTATGCTTCACCCCCTCATCGCCCAGCACTAGCACAGCATCAGGTATAAAAATTTCAAAGTATTAACTAAGAATATGTAAGAATGGAAATTAAATCGCGCCTCATGTAATAGCCTTTAAGACAGCTGCCACCTCCTTCACGTCAGCCTCAGCCACCAGCGCCAGTAGTTCCACTGAGGCCTCGTTGCCCACATTGCGAGCGATATCATGACGGTGAATGTTGCAGGAGGACTGGTGCATGCATCCTATGCGGACAGTTCGGGCATTTTCTCGAAACTGCCCCCAGCCTGCTAGGAGAGGTCATGATAATAGGGGCGCAGGAGGCGCAAACCCCGGAGCCCAGGGCAGGGTGCATCACATGGAGGCAAATGCTGAGCTGAATGATAACGATGTTATCAGAAGTACTCTTCCTATTGCTGGTGTGTCTGCCATTGTTTTGTTTGATTCAGGGGCCATGCACTCGTTTATTTCGGAGTCGTGCGCCCAAGCTCTTAGCTTGTCTTTGCAGCAGATGCCTCATGCCATGAGGGTGAGCACCCCCATGGGAGATCTTCACACGGCCAGGTACATTCCGAATGTACCTGTCACCGTGGAGAAGAAGAATTTTTCTACAGATCTCATTGTCATTCCGATGACAGACTACGACGTCATCCTAGGGATGGATTGACTTTCTTACCACGATGCAGCTCTACACTGCAAACAGAAGAAGATCATAATAGGTGCACAGGGCAAGTCAAAGGCAGTAATCAGGGGTACTCCATCGGAGAGCAAGAAGGTGATTGTCTCGGCTATGAAGGCGCACAAGATGATCCAGAAGGGATGTTATGCCTACTTGGCAAGTGTGGTGAAGACGGAAGCACCAACCATCGCACTACAACAGATAGATGTAATGAGCGAGTTTTCAGATGTTTTCCCCGAAGATACTTCAGGATTGCCACTGAGGCATGAGGTGGACTTCAAGATCGATCTTCTACCTGGCATCGCACCCATTTCCAAGGCACCGTACCGCATGGCACCTGCCGAGATGCAGGAGTTGAAGAAGCAGATTCAGGAATTGTTAGACAAGGGCTTCATTCGATCGAGTGTCTCATCGTGGAGAGCACATGTATTGTTTGTGAAGAAGAAGGATGGCTCAATGCGGCTTTGCATTGATTACAAGATTCTTAACAAGGTGACGGTAAAGAATAAGTACCACTACCTCGCATTGATGATCTCTTCGACCAGTTATCCAAGGCATCCGTGTTCTCCAAGATCGATCTGCGGAGCGGTTATCATCAGTTGAGGGTTGCAGAGGAGGACATACCGAAGACAGCCTTCCGGTCTAGGTATGGCCACTATGAATTTGTAGTGATGCCGTTTGGACTGACGAATGTTTCTGCAGCATTTATGGATATGATGAATAGGGTCTTCAGACCCTACTTGGATCAGTTTGTCATAGTGTTTGTGGATGATATCCCGATTTACTCGTCCAGCCCGGAGCAGCATCGGGAGCATCTCAGGATAGTGTTGGAGACTCTGCGCCCACATAAGCTGTACGGCAAACTCTCGAAGTGTGAGTTTTGGCTGAAGGAGATCATGTTTCTTGGACACATAGTTTCCAATAAGGGCATTTCAGTGGATCCTGCAAAAGTGGAAGCAGTGACCAATTGGGCGAGACCGAAGAATGCTTCCGAGATTCACAGCTTTCTAGGACTAGCAGGTTATTATAGGAGGTTCATCAGAGACTTCTCCAAGATTGCAGCACCGCTCACGAACTTCACGAGGAAAGCGGAGAAGTTCATCTGGTCTGACAAGTGTGAGCAGAGTTTCCAGACCTTGAAGGATCGTCTGACATTAGCACATGTCCTCACTATTCCGATGGACAGCGGAGGATATGTAGTCTACAGTGATGCATGTGGGACAGGCATAGGGTGTGTGCTGATGCAGCATGGTAAAGTAGTGGCCTATGCTTCATGCCAGCTGAAGAAGCATGAGGTTAACTACCCCACACATGACTTCGAGTTAGCTGCTATAGTTTTTGATTTGAAGATCTGGAGGCACTATCTTTATGGGGAGACTTTTGAGATCTTCACAAATCATAAGAGTCTCAAGTATATTTTTGATCAGAGAGATCTTAATATGAGGTAGCGTCGTTGGTTGGAGCTCTTGAAGGATTACGAATTTGCTATTAATTACTATCCCGGTAAAGCAAATTCAGTGGCGGATGCATTGAGCAGGAAGTGGGAAGGCTCATTGGCTTACATCAGGGTACGAGAGTACGAGATGTTACAGGAGTTAGATCAGTGGTGTCCTAGACTTGGCAGTAATGGAGCGATATGGATGATGCATAAGATGAGGCCTAGCATGATTGACAGGATCATAGTCGCTCAGAAGGAGGATCCGGAGTATCAGAAGGTGATGAAGAGATGTCAGCAGGAACTGAAGGACTTCCAGTTATCTCCGGATGGAGAGATACGGTATAGGGACAGGTTATGGGTTCCTACAGATGCCACCATTAGACGGGAGGTGATGGACGAGTGCCATAAGTCCGAGTTTGCTATTCATCCTGGTAGCACGAAGATGTACAAAGATGTGCAGCGCAGCTACTGGTGGCCGGACATGAAGAGGGAGATAGCTGAGTACGTGTCTAGATGTCTAGTGTGCCAGCAGATGAAGATTGAGCATCAGAGGCCCTATGAGAAATTGAAGTCTCTAGATGTCCCACAGTGGAAGTGGGATAATGTCACTATGGATTTTGTATCCAACCTACCCAGGACCAAGAAGGGTCATGATGCCATATGGGTGGTGGTGGATAGATTCACTAAGGCAGCGCACTTCATCCCCATCCGGTGGAAGCAATCGGTAGAGAGTCTGTTGGACTTATATGTTAGGGAGGTGATTAGACTACATGGCATTCCAGCATTGATTGTTACAGACCGAGATCCCAGATTCACTACTAGATTCTGGAAGAGTATGCAGGATGCATTTGGCACTAGGCTGAATTTCAGCACTGCTTTTCACAGTCTGAGATGACTATACAGATACTGGAGGACATGTTGTGAGCTTGTGCACTAGATTGGCAGGGTAGCTGGGATGAGCATATTCATTTGATTGAGTTTGTCTATAATAACAGCTACCATTCCAGTATCGGCATGGCCCCCTTCGAGACTTTATATGGCCGACCTTGTCGTTCACCCGCTCATTGGGGTGAAGTAGGTGAAGAGAAGATCATGAGCAAGGAAGAGGTAAGGGAGGCTGTAGAGTATGCTGAGAAAGTAGAGCTGATCAAGCAGCGAATGAAGACAGCTTAGGGTAAGCAAAAGAGTTATGCAAATAAGGGCAGACGTGAGCAGATCTTCCAGACTGGTGATCAGGTGCTGCTGAAGATGTCCCCTATGAAAGGAGTGATGAGGTTCAGTAAGCGAGGGAAGCTCAGTCCTCAGTACGTGGGACCCTTTGAGGTACTCGAGTTAGTAGGTGAAGCAGCTTACAGGCTAGCATTGCCACCTTTCTATGGGCAAGTGCATAATGTATTTCATGTCTCCATGCTTAAGAAATACAGCACGATGCTGCTAATGTATTACGGTTCGAAGAGCCAAATCTAACTGCAGATTTGACCTTCGCGAAGTATCCGACGCATATAGTGGAGCGGAAGGTACAACGACAGAAGGACAAAGATGTGCCCATGGTTAGAGTAGCATGGCGTTTTCATCAGGGTGATGAGGCCACTTGGGAACTCGAGTCCGAGATGCGCTAAGAGTTCTCGCATCTATTCGGTAAGATCTCTACTTAGTGCAAAATTCGAGGACGAATTTTCTTTTAAGGGGGTAATAATGTAATACCCTGTTTAATTGGAAAATAAAGTAAAATAATAAAAGAAATAGAAAATGAAAACTAAGTTGTAAAAGACCAATTAGTTTAGCCCAATTAGGGAGTCCATTAGCCTAATAGCCCTATAACTACTCTATAAAAAGGGGTAATTGCCCTAAGGCTCTCTTTTAGCCACCATTTCTCTCCCTCACTCCCCTCTCTTCCTCCCAAGGGCCATCATCCAGCAAGAAGAGAAGGATTACAGCAAGGTTCATCTAGGGTAATCTACATTTCTGCATCATTTAATCACTAGGGCTATCACTCACTCCTCCTCCATTTGGATTGCTACTTAGGTGGAGAACACTAAGGAGAAGTGATCATTAGTGAAGAGGAAGGGCCAAGCTAGGATCAACCACGAAATAAGGTGGGTGATATCGAAATCACCTTGTATAACATGATAGCAATTGATTGTAATTAGGTTTTCATTGTATGATGTGTTCTTAATGATGAAAATGACATGGAAGAATGATTGATTGGTGGTATTATCATGTTTTGCTCCATGTGTTGTGATTACTTTTGATCTAGATATGTTCTGTATTAATCCCCTAGGCTTAGATGATTGATTTCATGCTTTGATTGCATTTTTGGGTTGAAAATCGTGTTTATCACAATTCTCTCCGAGTTTGTTTTCATACAGACCGGTTGACCGATCATGTATATCGGTCGACCGATCAATCTTTCCGAGCCTTGTATCGTTCGGTCAATTGGCCGATCGAAGCTTCTTTTTAGTCTAAGTGTTATCGATCGACCGATCTAGAGATATCGATCGACCGGTGTGTAACTTGTTCACTGTATTGTATGAATGTCAACCGGTTGACAGATCTAGAGATATCGATCGACCGGTGTCCGAAGAACGGTCGACTGACCAGTGATGACCGATCGACCGATATTTGTCCAGATTGCATATTTGATTCATATTTTGATTGAGGTTCATTCTATGCTTGTGTTGTGTCACTCCTTATTATTTGGCATATTATGTAATTGTATCCTTGACCTTGTGTTGATCTGTTCTATGATCAAATCCTATCATGGTATGCAAGTATGATAAAGTGATTAAATAAGAAATGACATGAATATGTTTATGGGAGTGGTGGTCAGAGCTTATGTTATGTGCTTCATGTTAGGGTCGCTCCCTTAGTCATGGCTTGATCCCCCATTGGCTCTTGCTCTGACGTAAAATCCTCCAGGATGAAAACACCTAAAGTCACCTAATGTTAAGTAAAACTAAGAGCACAAAAAGCATGAACAAGAACATGAACATGATGAAGAAAGCATGATTATTGATTCAGTATAATCTCTGAAATCTCTTATGATTATATGATTGACTCATGATCTTTATCTCTCTTATCCATCAATATCTGAATTGAATGATCTTATGCTCTCAATTATGATCTTATTGCAAGTGGTTACTAATTCTGTCAATTGCTCTTTATTGTTATGCATGGTGCACTTATGAATCCCCACTAGGTTGTATAATTTACGGGAGGATCTCCTCTCCTGTGTTGATTTCCATAGGGCCAGGTCAATGATGGTGTTGAGATGGTGTGCGTGACCAGCGATGCTAAGCACATGAACCGAAAGAGAGGGTCTAGTTATCTTTATCTTTATTTTCTGCAATTTGAGCTTGTTGTAATTCAGACATTATGACTATCATGATCTTTATAATATTTTGGGGGCTTTCTCTTTTATGATATTTCTATCTTTCCTTCTTCACTTTTATTATTGGCATGCCATTGTTTTTATTTTTTGAGATTTGGGTCAAGTTCAAGTCAATGTTAAAGTGTTTTCGTAGCGCCTTTGAATAAATCCTCGCCACGTGGCGTTGGTGAATTTGGGGACGTTATAATTACTGTAGAGTCTGCAAGAAGGGTTCGGATCGGCTACATGCGGGCGCACGACAACAACGAGGAACGAATGGCGAACCCTGCGGAGAACGTCACGTAAAAGACGTAAAAGGCATTCTGCTTACACCCTGTTATGCCACAAAAGTTCTTGGAAGAAGATGATGAAACAGCCACAAACGTTCTTAGAAAAATCCAACAATTGCCTTTTCTTAATTAGTTTCTTTTGCTCTGGGCATACAGGACTTTCATGTTTATTGCAAAGGGGCCCTGAACAGAGAACCTGAAGGAAAGAAGAAAAACTAAATGCTTTCAAAGATGCCTACTAAATCTTCAGATTGAACTTTTTTTTAGCATACCACAATTGTTTGTTTTTGACGTAAAGTTTTCTCCTAACAAGAATAATCCAAAGCAGTGTGTTGCATTAAGGATAATACTTTGATCAATCCATAATTATCAGTATAGAAAGAAGCAACATTTTCTCATGAAAGATTATAAATACATTTACATGTCATGCTACATGAACTGTGTGCTGAATTATCAAGTTCAGATCTAACAAGCAGTGATTCCCCTTCAATTCTGAACAGGCCACTAAGTCTGGATCAGTGGTAATTAAACCTGAATTATTAATACAATGAAAAGCTCACAAGTCTTCTTTTATCCTATTTTGAGAAGAAGAGAATGGGAGGAAGGTATGAATTGGTACACAGGACAGCAATCACCACCATTTGAGCATAATTAAGTCCTATCTCTGTTCTGAAGGAGCCCTGGTTATGGTGATACTTTCTAACAACTGAGTGAATCATCAAAAGAATTTTCACTGGGGACATGACAGTCTGGTGAGTGTTAGACATGATGAACCAGAACCAAATAAAGCCATGAAAGTGGTTCTGTCTTCAAGAAATTCGAATTGTAGTAAAAATTTCTGCATCTTTCACAATGAAATCGATTGTGACAGGAAGATCCCAAAGCTAAAAGCTACACGAAAATCTTGTTGGCATGGCGATTCAGAACAATACATAAATAGCAGAACAGGTGTGAACGTGAGATACAGATCTAATTGGTGATGATGCATGGATACAGATCACTAACAGCTAAACTTGCGAGTGATATCTTATCCCAAAGCAAAAACCGTATCCAAATAAATGTGACGGTAATCAGAAAGGAGAACCCATCTTATCTGTGTCTGTCTGCAAAGAAAGTAAGAACCCTCCTTTAATCAACGCCCTACGCCATGATTGAATAAATAATGGGAGGCATAGTTTGCTTCGAACCTTCATCGCACAAAGATCCATTCATATATTGGCTTGTAAATCATATGCCATGTATTAGTCCCTCGCGAATGAGAAGTCAATCTGTTGCACGCTTAACTGACGAACTGCTCGTGTCGATCAACAGCAAACAAGAAGGCAATTACCAAAATAGAGAAAAGAGACGCGCCCCAGATCCCGGAATCCTACGTGCTATGCACACGAACTCTGTTCCTGAAAGGCTAATGGGGGCGGTGTGTAGGAGGGGATCATTCCAGTGTAAACCGCTAGCTTTTGAAGCGTCATTTAGTCCCACATCGAGGAGGAGGCATAAGTGGGGAGTCAGGAGCGGGTAGAAGAAGGCTTGGAGCGGCGCACGGAATCCGTACTTACCTGGACGGGTCTACTGGCGATCAATAAGGCCTGTGGCCTGGGCTAGTGGCCCACATTGCACTTTGTGGGTGCGCTGGGCCACCATCTCCCCAAGAGGGAGAATGGACGTCGTATTTTGTGGTAGAGGGGGAACGCGTTCGCGCGGCCCCCGACCAATAGAAATTAAATTTTTTTATTTTTTTATAAACGTTTTATTAATATGATAATCAGATGTTTAAAAATTCCATGCAATTATTTTTATCGTTGTATCCATATTATTCTATTACAATAAATAATATGTTTTTCTATATAGGGTATACTTACAGTATTTGACGTTGCTAATTATTAAGTATAGTTTTATTAATAATAAAAATAAAATTCTAAAATAAAAATATTTATGGAAATTTTTTTGATAAAAATATTTTATTTAAATCCGAAAAAACGTTTCTAAAATTAATTTTATTTAAGGAAATATGAAAATTTTTAATGAAATAATAAGTAATAAACAATAATATATTAATACTTTATTAAAATTATTTATATAATAAATAAATTATTTTATAAAGGTAAGATGTGAGTGAGAGAAAATATGAAAAGAAAATGCAGAAAAAAGTCATGTCATGACAAAAAAAATTGGACACCTCCTACCAATGTTATAAGATCCGTCTCGACCATTGACTCGGATTGATCAACGGGTCACGTCGGACTGATTGCACCGGATCGACCTGAATTGTTGGACCGGATAATATAAATTAATAAAAGAATAAAATAAGTTAAAGATATTATTATAATGTTGTTAATATATAATATCTTATTTTACACAAATATAAAATATAGTATAATAAAGTAAAATAAAATAATTCAGATTAAATAATATAATAAAGTAACATAAATTAAGTCATCGACATAAATAAAAAATTCTTGTGAGATAGTTATAAATAAAAAATAGTGAAAAATTTTATATATGTGACAAGAGGACATTAAAATATAAATTTCAAATATATATATATAATATGTCTAAATATTTTAATAAATTTTTTATGCTTTAATTTTATTTTTATTTCAACAATTGACCTGACCGGATCAGTTAAACCTGTCGGATCGATCGATTGAACCCGAATTTTGACCAGGTCAAAGTGGGTCAAACTTTTCCCCGAGTTTCAATCGACCTGCGGGTCATTTTAGGCCCTGGACACCTATCCGACATTCGACCGTGCCGAGTCTGACAACATTGCCTGCTATAGTGCTCCGATGAATCGGGATCATGTGAGGTCTCGTTATTTTTGTCCTGATCGTCCAATTCTGAACTTCGATGAGACTAGATTCCTTTTTCGAAAATTTGGAGCAAATCGAGTTGGGATAGAGACAACCGAAGCCGATCTCCGAACTGAATTTGCTCATCCGGACATGTATGAATGCCACATATTATTTTTGTATTATGTACGAAAAAAATATTTTGTAATAGGGTAAAATATTTTGTATCGCTCCTCTCTTAGCTTTAATTTACAACTAAAATCCCACCTTGATTTTATTATCCGTATTAAGCTAGCATGCATCTTCATTATTTCACTCGTTTATTCCAAAGCTCGGTGTCTACTCAAGGATCCTAATTTGAATTTTGATGTTTGATCGAGCTTCATCTTCTTGTCCTCGTGATCTTAGAGGTTGAATGGATTAAAAATATTAGTTGATATTAATAAAACTTGAATCTAATATCCAAAAGACCATAGACAACTTAAAGATCAATAGATTAATCTAGGTATTCATTATATCATCATAAACATAAATATGCAACTCTTAACAAAGGGTGCTACCTATTAAAAAAAAAGAAAAAAACACTTTCTAAAGGGTCAATTTTTGGATGATTTTTTTGGGAACCTATTTTAGTATAATAATATTATTTAAAAATATAATAACTTAGAATTAATATAAATACATTTAATTTTATAACTAAATATCGGATATAGTATTAAAATTTTAAAACAATCAAATTAGAGCTTCATAATGTGATAAAAAAATAATAGATTATATAAATAGAATAAATAATGAAAAATTGTTAAAGGTGTATTTAACAATAAAGTCCTAAATTCTAATACGTGCCTTCATATATTAATCTTATTTATCATGATCAAATTATTGAATATCAAATGCTTGTAACTATTATTATTTGCATTTAACATACTAAATAGGCTTGACTTAGCTAAATGTTGCTTTCTAAATAAATCAAAGAGTGCTAAAATAAATGATGGAAGATAGGTGGGACAATCAGTATTGAACTTTAACTCAGAAAGTGGTAAAAGAAATGATGGAAGATAATATTGATATACTAACTTAATCAATTTAATTATAAATAATAATAATTAAATTACTTAAATAATAAAAAAAATAAAACGCTCAACATCAAATTAAATTAATCTCTACCTTGCTTCCTTCCTACACTTTTTTTTCGTGGGTGTCTGTTTTGGTCCATTCATCATGATCGACCTTAGAACTCTCATAGCCCCTTCTTGTATTAGAAAAAAAAGGAATTTATAATGAAACCTAATCCTAGGAGGAAGAAGAAGAAGTCAATCATGAACGATATGAAAGTGAGAGAAAGATCATGAAACATTTGGCATATCTGATACAGACAAAAGATCTTCTTTGTCTGTCACCCCAATCTCTTTAAATTAATTTGCATGTCAAGTTATAACAAAAGCCAAGTGCTCTGATCGATCGAGCTCTGGGCCCTAAAAAAAATAGTTATATGACCTGCATGATATGGCAGGCATCACAAGAAGGCGACTGAGATTGCTTTTTTGCACCAATCTTAATGAGGTGTCATTATTATCATTATTATTATTTTGTCCACATTGGCCATGTGCCAAAACTTATAAACAGTTCAAGGCTTCCCCAATTTGCTTGGAAAAAAGATGATGATATCTTATTACATACTATTAATAAAATAGGATTATACAGTGTAATTTAATTATATCAATATTATGAACTATTTGGTTAAGCTTATTCCAAATGAATAGTTTTAAAATTTTCTCAAGAATTGATAAACACTTATTTTACTTATTTATAAATTAAAAAAAAAGCTTGATCAACAAATGTACCATTTTGTCTTTAAAATATAAAACTTTTTTTCACATATTTTCTATATTATAATATTCAATGATGTAAAATTCGACCCGGGCATCAACAGGATGGACCGGTCGGACCGGGTGGGATCGAATGATTGAATCGAAATATGATATATATGCATAAAATTAGCATACATATATTTTTATATTACTAATGATAATGTACTTTTAATCAAATGACTCATGGTGCAATCAACAAAGTTATGATGTCTGACTGATCATATCCAATCGGCTTTCGACTTAGGAGGCAAGCTAAACTCGATCGTCATCGGAATGTTACCATTTCATCAAATCTTCCACCCACCATCATAATACATTGAAGTCGTCAGGTTATGATTGATTTATCGAAGTCTAAACGACACGAGTAGAGACGATTTATTGAAGTCGTCAGGTTCCGATTCATCTATTTTAAGTTTTGACCATTTTAAAAAAATAAAAAATATATTGGACCGGCCGAGTTTCTTGAACCCGACGGATTGACTGATCCAACCCGAGTTTGATTGAGTCAACATGGGTCAAAATGTCGACTGGGTTTCGATAAACCCAAGACCCGATTTCTCTCTCAGTCACCGGTCCGACCGGTTCGACCGGCCGGGCCGGGCCAAATTTTATACAGTGATAATATTCAGGACTTTTTTGAGAATTTGACTGAAATACTAATTTATAAATTTTTTTATTATGAAATACGTAATTGCTTATTTTAAAATCATCTTCAGTCATTAAACTACTTATCAACTATTTTATATCAGATAAATCAAACAAATTCTTAATCAGCTTAATTAATTAGGCCAACTCGTCGTCAAGATTACCTACTCTTTCCTTTTCTCTCATAAACAAATTCTTCACTCTTATCCAACTGATAGGTTTTCAGATTTCCTTACATCCGAACAAGATTAGCATGTCCTTATTAGACACATCTCATATCTGATTACGACGAGTGGAATATTGATTTGAAGAATAAAAATCCTCACCAACTGAACTAATCTCGTTGATTATATTCACAAAGATATTAAATATTATATTCCTTGTTTTGTGAGGGACCGTGGCTTTTTTAACTTGCAGCAAATTACAGATCAGAAGATATTCCGTGGACTAAAGGAGGAGAGAGAGACAAAGAAAAGAAAGATACGTGTATCAAGATGGACAGCGATGGGAAGGGGGGAGAGAGAGAGGTAGAGAGCAAATCTTGAAGGAATCACATGGAATTGCCCCTCGAGTGCCTGTTCATGAGAGGAGATTATGGTGAAGGGAAAGAGACCACATACAAATGAGGGAAAGGGGTGGCCAACAGCTGATCTCAGCAAATCTTGGCCAAGGATTGGGTGGAGCCACTCCACTCATATCCAAAGTCATCTTCTTCATTCATATATATATATATATATAATTCAATTAGGTGTTTTCAGGAAAAGAAATCAGTTGAGTCAAATAGTAAATTATTTGATTTTTTTCTGTAGAAATTTTATTTCAATTTTAATAAGGAAGTCTGACATATTTCTTTTCTTTGTTTTTTTGAGCGAGAGAAGGCTGACATATTTCTAGTTTCTACTACTGTTTTTTATGTTTAATTTGTGTTTGTTTCCTGGAAATAAGTTATAAAAAATTTCGAAAAAATTGTTGCTGTGTTGAATAATATTTTTTCAAGGTTTCATGCAAGCTTTTTATCAAGAGAAAAAAAAAGTTATGGTTGATGATTATTTTCTTTAGTCAAACATAGAAAAATAAAGAATATATTTTGTTGACAACTTTTTTCATAAAAAAAGCACAAATAACAATGGAAAAAGTTATTCTATATAATAAGAGTAAATAATATTGTTGATTAACAATCAATTAGAAAATTGCTGATCCACCATTGAATTCATGTCATTATTTGGATGCTCAAGAGTAAAAAATTATATTAAAGAATGCATATCAATGTCACACTTAGTTTATGCTTTATTAACAAATCTACCAAATAAATGATGATGCATGTCTTCGTATTCCACTATTAAAAGGGATAACCATTATTAATCATAACTATTAAGTCAATCACTCGGTGATTGGATGTCAATGCAAAAAAGAAAAAAGAAATCATGCTATCATTTTTGCAGATAAATAAAAGCAATGGAGGTGCTTCAGTTAATTAAGAGGGTCTGTGGTGGGTTCTTACTGAATTAATTTGCTGTGCTGTGGGATTTCAGAGCTCTGGATGGAGTGGCTCTGAGTGGGATTTTGATGCGAAAATCCCGTCGTATCGTCCTTGATTTCCGTGAGCAGAGATTTTGGTGTCTGCAAATAGTCCATGTCATGGATCTTCATCATCTTTTTGCTACCTGTTTGTAATCGCCATTAGTTGGAAACAAAAGCAGAAAAGGGGAGGGAGGTGGGAGAGAGAGATAGGAAGAGAGACAATTCTCTGGATCTTATAGCTGGTAGGGAGAAGGAAGAAGAACTCATGGTGATTCAAGCCGTTGATGATGCAGCTGGAGCAGTCAAGTTCCATGTCCTTGCTGTGGATGACAGCTTCATTGACAGGAAGCTCATCGAGAGGCTCCTCAAGACCTCGGCCTACCATGGTTGTACACTTGCTTCCTCCCTCACTCGCCCTTCATGCTCTGCATCTTGCTCTTCTCTGATTCTTGTGTTGATTGCTGGGGCAACAGTTACCACAGTTGATTCTGGAAGCAAGGCTCTGGAAGTCTTGGGACTGAAGGAGGAACAAGCAAATCCATCAACAGATCACATTGTAATTGGTTTTGCTCACATGTTCTTGATGCCTTGTTTTGTTCTTTGCTTCTTTTGCTGTGCCTTATCTGTCATGAATTGCATGGTTATTGGCTTAATGAACAGGAAATTGAGGTGAACCTGGTCATAACAGATTACTGCATGCCTGGGATGACTGGTTATGATCTGCTCCAAAGGATCAAGGTATGCCTGTGATGATTTTATGTTTATTCATTCTTGAGTTTACTTCCAGTGCAAATTGTGTGACTATTTCTCTTTCATCTCAGGGTTCATCTTTACTGAAAAACATCCCAGTTGTGATAATGTCATCTGAGAATGTGCCTTCCAGGATTAACAGGTTAGATTTCCTTTTGTCACAAAGATTAGATATGTAGAAAATTCAAAAGGAAAGAAAGAAAAAAAAAGGAAAGACAGAAGAGAATACTGCATGCAAAATATATGTAGAACATTCTGCAAATGCACACCCACAAAAGAAGGACAAAGGAAGCATCCAAAGTTGGACTTTATTTCTCAAGATTATTCCACTTCTGTCATTTGCACCTTTGGACAGTGGGCAAACTAATATTCTAGTCCGTTCTTTCCGCAAATTTTTGCAACTGCAACTTTAATTAATATTCATCTGACAGGATGAAAATGATGAATTTTTTTCACCATGACTTTTCAGAAATGTCTTCAAGTACTGTACTATTAGATTGCTAACTTGTGATGGAAGCAGCCTGCCACATCCTCTCCCCTCCAGTATGATTCATATCTTGACCCTGGACAGGGATAACAATTAAAAAACTGAGTTTGAAAGTTCCAAAGACTGAATTTAATGCATCCCAGTTGACAAGGAGAAGTTTAGATTAGTGCGAAAGTTTGCAAAGACATTTTCTATTGGGAATAGGTGCAAAGAATTTCTTTTTCTTTTTTCTTTTTTCTTGGAGCATTCAGTTGTTTCTTGAGGCCCCAATTTATTTCTCCATCACCCTTTTTCTTGCCAACCATATCACACCCATGAAAGAAGGGAATATAAGATTCTTGCTGACCATGTCACTCGCACAGTAGCAGTTTAGACTGGTGAGGAAATTTAGGATGGCGGCCCTCCCTCTCTTTCTTTCTCTCTCTCTCTCTCTCATTTACTCATGAAATTCTTTTTTTTTCGGTCATGGAATTCTATAAACCATCCAAAGAGATGATAAAAAAACAGGGGAAGGCCAACCCCTTCACACTCACACCGTCCAAGTGATTTTTCATCTTTTTTTTTTCTTTTGCTCATTATGAAAGATGGAATTGCTTTGCTTGTACTTGCTTTAGATGCTTGGAAGGAGGAGCAGAGGAGTTCTTCCTCAAGCCAGTGCAGCTCTCGGACATGAAGAGGCTTAGACTTCATATGCTGAAGGGGAAAACTAAAGAACAAGAGCTGCTGCAGCAATACCCAGTAGAAGAAAATATACAGCAGCAGAAGAATCAACAGGAAGAAAAAAAGAGTAACATCTGCAGCAGCAACAGTAGTAACAGTGACAGTGGCGGCATCAGTAAAAGAAAGGCCACGGAGAAGGGCCTTTCACCTGAGAGGACAAGGCCAAGATTCTCAAGCAGTAGCTTGAGTGTGACTTGATTCATATGATAAGATAAAATCGTGTACTCATAGCTGGAAATTCTCCATTTTTTCTCTTTTTTTTTTGTTGTTGTCAGTTTACATCTAAGCCATTTTGGACAAAGAATGACTGATATCAGGACACTGTTAACACGTTTTGCTGAGCTTAGAACTGACCGACTTTTCAAATTTTTGGAATAATGGAGAATGTGGATTAGCATTATGAGTCTCTTCACATGAACAATTCTTTCATATATGAATATATTATAAATATGTCATAAATATATGATAAAATATGAGTTACATGTATTGACCTGAGATGTTTATAGTGTAAAGTGCATGTGATTTTCTAATTTTGAAGTGATGACAATTGCCTCCTGATACTAATAATAAAACATCATCAATGCAATTGAGCCTAAATTGCCCCCCTTTTTATTATCTAAGATTCATTTATGAAATAAAAAATATTTTAATGTTAAATAATTAAAATAATATATTTATTCACAAATATTATATATAAGTTAATTAAACATTATCATTAATATTTATTCATATTTTCAAATCTAATTCATGTGAAATATATATTCTTAAAAAATACTATAATAATACATTGATATTAATGAAGCATAATATTTTATTAAAATGTGATATAATTCTTAGTATACTTGCAATAATAAATTTTAATTTTGATAAAAGATGTATATAATTAAGTCATAACATAACATTGAATTATTATAAAATATTAAAATTCTAAAAAGTGAGAATAAAATGAAATAATTAAATCATTTTTTTCAAAATCCTTTTATGTTTATTTTATTTTTTATTAGAATAAATAATTTGTACGAATATTGTATGATCGATAGGACTTAAGATCCAATTATAAATTCGGTATATATCATGTAGGTAAGATCAAATCCTGATATTCGGGATCACCACAATACATCAACTACTAATTTGTTTTTCACTATTATTTTTAATGACCAACTGTAGAAAAATGACTCAATAGCAATAGTGCTCAACCAAGATTGAACCAAATTTGCCTCTTCAACAAAAGGTTGTCTGAGCTGTGCTTATGAATCTGCTGGAGGAAATGATGATTCTTCAAGCATTAGGGCGAGCAAACAAAAGTGGATGATGCTTGTTGTATCACAGCAGAGATTAGAGCCATCCGATAAAAAGTGAGATAGAAAACTAAAAGGGGAATTGCAAAATCTAACAGGAATAACAATAGAATATGAGGATGGCTTGATGAAGGGAAAATATGAATTGGATGGTTATGAGCACAGATAAGTTATCTGTCTCTGCAGTGATTTGCAAACGCCATCCAATAGAGCATAATCTAACATTTTGGGGCATGAAGAGGAAACACTGCTTGGGCCAAAATGTTAATAGAAAGAGCACTCATTTTCAGTAGACCCATCATTTGCCATGGTAATGTAAACTTTACAAGGACCAAAATGTCATCGCATGCTTGGGCCATCTGCTATGTCTTAGGTGTGAAATACACAAAAGTTCCCCAATTATTCTGAAGTTCAACTTGCTTCTACAAAATTGTGACCTAAGTAGGGGTGTAGTCCTCTTCATGCCAATTCAAGTGGTGGAGATGGAGAATCAAGCTGTTGATATTTCGGCTTGTTTTTCTTGAGCAGCAGGTAAGTCGTCCAGTACCAAAACATTAGAATCCTGCCCTGAGCAATTACAGTATCCTTGATACTGGAACCTCCAAAGGAGAGCCTTTCCAGGACCTGTCACACAATGCAAAAATTGTCAGAAACCAGCGTGCTAACAGATTCGCGAATCAGCTAGATTTAGAAGCATATTACTTGTTCACCAGTTTGAAGATCAAATGATTGCTGCTGCTCAAACTGAAGACCCCTGAATTCATTAATGCAAAGTCCTTGGAAGGCCCTGAAAAACATTAGGTGTTATTAAACTCCATTGCATTTGAATTATATAACAAAGGATATACCATCGTATTAAGGAGACCCTCGGGATCCAGCGGAAGATCAATGGTGTATTATCTGCATTAACATAATAGCCTCCAAAAACAATGAATACTGTCATAAGAGATGGCCCCACTGCCATTGCTGCTTCAGTTGAAGGAACCATGGCACCAACAGTAAGACCCATTGCTGAAGCAGCAAAGGACTCCACTGTTACAATACCACAAAATTTTGCAAATCTGCATGAGTTGCATTGGAAAGAATAATAAACATTAGTAAAGAAACTTGAGGAAATAATGTTTTGAAGACTATAAAAACATAATGTAACCAAAATGCCTATATCAACTGTGGTAAACAAGAAACTATACTTGCTAATCTGATGCACATCTCTCTTCCTTTGATGAAATTGATAACATTCATAAATATCTTCACACAGATAAAAAAGACGCAAAAGATGCTAGTTCCTCAATGTTAAAACATTAAATAGGAAGCTAAGGTGAAAGGAAAAATGAATTATTAAGCATAGCAGAGAATGAATATAAAAAGTTGAAAACAAAAGAATACAAAAGATGCTGTCATTACCAATGGCGTCAGCCTGAGAAAGAATAGTTATCTGTAAGAATGACATTACCAGAGTTCAATCCTCACAAAATCCATAACTTGAATATAGTTAGTTAATTCCATTTGCAAAGCCTTAAAAAATGATATCATACAAGGGACATACTAGAGCATAATTATCAAACTGGACTTCCAAGAAAGTGCTTGCATACCTGAAGTAAAAGGCTTTATGAGAAGTAAGAGAATACAGCAGATTGACAGATATACAAAATGTCATAGTATATGAAATCGCACTTTGGTATGTACCCTACACACACAGAAAAAGAAACTAGGATAGCAACATGCCTGAATAATTGGAAGGGACAGAGCAAAACTTGACCTGGATATAGTAGGATGAAGATGGGCCATTGGATATAAAATTGTGCCAAACATTAAAGGGAAAGCTGCTCCAATAGGGATTTCGGCCAGTAATTTGGATAACAGATAAGGACCCAAGGAATAGGAACTTTTAGCACGTTCTCTGTCGACTATTGCACGTTCCTTTGGGAAAACTCCTACTGTCTTTGTTAGGGCTGCCATTGCTGTGTTGATTGCAGCTACCTTTCATTAGCAAAGAACGAATATTTGAGTTAAACAGGAGTTCTTATCACACAGAAAAAGAAACTAGGATAGCAACATGCCTGAATAATTGGAAGGGACAGAGCAAAACTTGACCTGGATATAGTAGGATGAAGATGGGCCATTGGATATAAAATTGTGCCAAACATTAAAGGGAAAGCTGCTCCAATAGGGATTTCGGCCAGTAATTTGGATAACAGATAAGGACCCAAGGAATAGGAACTTTTAGCACGTTCTCTGTCGACTATTGCACGTTCCTTTGGGAAAACTCCTACTGTCTTTGTTAGGGCTGCCATTGCTGTGTTGATTGCAGCTACCTTTCATTAGCAAAGAACGAATATTTGAGTTAAACAGGAGTTCAGAATTTATTGCATCATACAAATAATGTCAACCTTGCTTCTCTAAAGATGATTAGAGATATAGATCCCACATTGTATCTTTACCAATACATATGAACAAAAGATGAGAAAATCTGAACCTCAGCATTGTTTATACTTTATACAAAAGAATGGAGGCGGAAAATACCAACAGCTCATGAATACTGGTTTTCAAGCATAAACCATGATCATCGGTTGTTAAACAAAAAAATACAATGAATTTTGTTTCGTAATTGACTCATTGACAGAAAACTGAAAGATGTGGGGTACCTGAAGAAGCCCCATCCTATCTTGTATTGAGGTTTGATTTCTTCCCATTCGCCAAAAAACAGATCCAAATATGAGTGCTGATGCAACAGACATTCTTGTCCTAACTTTGTTTGTTGGTCCATCACGAGAAGCCTGTGAACATCATACGAT
Organism: Pontederia crassipes; assembly: GCA_030549335.1. Classification (NCBI taxonomy): domain Eukaryota; kingdom Viridiplantae; phylum Streptophyta; class Magnoliopsida; order Commelinales; family Pontederiaceae; genus Pontederia; species Pontederia crassipes. Next base: position 33,503,161 of record CM060197.1, read on the forward strand.
GAATATGAGGCAGTTGGCTACTGCAGCTACAGTTGTTTCTTTTTTTGGTCGGAGAATGCATAGTTGATTTCTTGAAGGAGAAAGATCATCATCTACATATCATGAAAGTCATTTGCTTGTATTTAACACTAGCAACATTAAATGAACAAGTGTTCATGAGGTAGGGGATGGGAAGAAGCCAGAAACAAAAAGGATGAGAGATGAAGGTGCGGGTGTAGAAAACAAAAGATCATAATCCCGCTTCCCACTCCCTGACCAAAAGGATTTGAGATATCCAATACTCTTTTGAAAGCGGAAAGGATGTTTATTAATGGTCAAAAGAGATTACAAATGTATGTAGTATTTTGATGCAGCGGTAAGGAATTCGGTATAGAAATTTAAATAAAGCCAAGAGCAAACCCTGGGCCCGATGAATGGTGTTCTATTACACCGTGCAAGTTATGCTTGAAAGATCTGCAGAAAACAAACATCGATGTCGCCGGTTCAAGCGGACGATAATCGACAAAATAAACTAGCAGGAATCCACCAGCACCTTAGAAGAAATCCAAGATCAAGATCGTGCGCACACAAATTCAGAAACCTCTGAACTGAAACTTTAATTAAAGAGATAATAAATTTTTTAACTCTTACAAGTCAGGCCAATATATAGGGATTCCCAACTAGCAATATTATTAGCACTAGGACTCCTATCGCAAAAGGAAAACACACTCCCACCAGCATTAGGACTCTTATAACGTAACAAAAATAAACTAATAGGAAATAACAACCCTAATAGCATTAGGACTCCTAAGAAAAATAAACCAAAAAGAAAATAACAATCCTAACAGCATTAGGACTCCTAACAGATTCTTCAAATCTGAATCAAACTAAGTTGTTGATCACTAGAATTCTGTACAACAGCAGAATTCTCACTTTTCTTGTCAACGGGATCTACATCATATTTCTCCCATCAGTATTAATCACACAATCCCATGTCACATAACTTAACCACCTGTGTGGCAATCCGTGCAACATTCCCCATTCCTAAAATAAACGCATTCCTTGTGACCAGGCCGCCCATAGAGTAGATATGATTGGCACTCTTCTTTGCCTCGAGAAATACATTTGTTAACTCCTTAACACATTTCCACTGCGAAAGGAGCTCCAAAATACTTCAAGAGATGGCGTGATTATGATGAAACCATATTGACCTAGTATTGCAACTAATCCATCTCAATGATCACCCACCCTTCTCGAATGACTTTTAGGACATTTACCGGAGGAGTTTTCAATTTATGAGCATCCCATCTGCCACCAAATGGGCAGCCAAAGAATAGGTTGTCACAAACAATTCTCATCCACTCTAACAAGTGGCATATGATATCTATTGGGCACCCACCTGCCCCTATATACTCAAGTGAGGAATCCAACAATGTGCTAGTCAAACAAAGCCCTGACCTTCAATAAGAAGGTATGACTGCTAATAGGTGGTAATGATGTGAACATATTTTGATGATAAAGAGATGCCTTATCATCAGTAATCCATATCAAGCAGCAAATCTTGTATCTTAATTCTTGAATATTAGATTACAATCTATACAAACCTTCTTACTGAAAACAAGATTGAATTATGTTGTTTTATGTAAACAAACTAATGAAATAGTTTGATTATACCTGCATCCATGCCCTTTTAAGGAGCAACCAAAACTGCCTCCACCAACCACCCTTCTTTTTAACTATGGATTTCCTACCTAACTTTGAAGAGATCTTTGAACCCTCGAACTCCATGCTAGCACTACTAGGTTGCAATATCGAACTAATTGTGGAGAATGCTTCAACAAGATCATCGATCCTTTTCCTAGAGATATATACATTTTCGGTTGAACTATAATCAATGGAGATAAGATCGGCCAGGAATTCAGCAGGATTCACATGGTCAGGACACCGATACCTGAGAAAGAGTTCCAGAACAAACTAGAAAATTAACAATAATAACAGTAATACTCCAGTCACTATCAGTCAGGAAGAAACTTTAGATGCAGCAACAAAGATTGTAAATAACCCTGACCATTGAAGATTGTAAATAAACCCACAATACAAATGCAAAAGAAGTATACATTAAGAAAACAACCAAAACCCATTCAACCTTTTCATGTATCCTAAAAAATAAAGAGGATTTCCTTTCATCGAAAACAAATAAAGAGGATAGCTCAACAGAAAGATGATAAAGCGTCAAAAAGCAAGAATAGAAGTGTGCGCTGTTACCTAACCATGTACTTTCCGCACAAGAAAGGATCAAGCATAAAGGTGAGACAAACTACCGCATTATTGCATGGGATTTTTAGATTTGAATAACTTAAAGAGAAAAGATATTAGTTGAGGGCAAAGTAGTAACCCAAAGCTTTCGAAGTGTGCTAAAGCTTCATCTTTTGCAGGACCCATGTACACAACTGCGCCCTCAGATAGCAGTACAAGGTCGTCGAATTTGTCGTATACTGAACCTCGTGGTTGGTGTATAGAACAGATTACAGTATGGCCATCTTCTGCAAGTTGTCGAAGAGTTTCCATAACTTTCTCTGCCTGGAATGCATCAAGACCTACACATGCAACAAATAAGTGATTCTGTAAAGATAATGATAAAAGATTTGATAGCAATATTATTTCAACATGCTCAATATTCAGAAATAATGTCAGCATGTTAAAAAAACGTATCCCTCATCAGGGCAAATAAAATGTATTGCTGCATCATATTCATCAAAAGTACTTGAGATATCTTTTTTCTGAGAAGAAAGTACTTAAGAGTTAAGATATTATAAGTTGCATGGAGCAAGGTCAAGGGCGGACTGAGAGGGGCACCAATTTCAAGAGAGAGTAACCACCACTCCCAAACAACTTTCCAATTAAAATGGCAAATTAAAAGTATTTAAGGGGAGTGATTGTAAGACCAGATTTTACCTAAAATCGGAAGGGGTGGTCACATTGAGGATCATAAGGGCTTATGATAAAAAATGTAAACATATGCATCATTTCTATACAAGTCAAGTATCATTAACCGTAAATTCCATACGATCAACTTTTAAAAAAGCAAATTCAATTATATAGCAATAATAGTTGCAAAGATATGTACCCAAAAGATTGTTCATCTCAAAATATTAGACAAACTATGTTGGGATGCAGAGGAGACATTCTATGAATCATTTTTTGTGTTTTAGCTAAGGAGACATTGTCATCTGCTAGATGACAGTTGTGGAGGTAGACAATTGCCGATCATGCATGGCCTATGGACCAAGATGGAAAAGGCTGCTGGCTGTCCTACGGGAAATATGGTTAAAACAAAATGCTTGTGTATTTTGGGAAGCACACAAACTGTTATTTGGGAGATATCACCCAGCACATAGTACACACGGAAAAACTTTGGGTGTGGTAGACATATGCATGACTACTCTCTTTTTATTAACATAGGATGCCTACAACTCTTAATTTTCAAAAAGCAACACATAGAAGGATTAAGGGAGGTTAATACAAGGGGAGATGTTGCCTCAAAAAAAAGACAAGGGGAGATGTGGAAGTTGAGACAAAGAAATTGAAAATAAAAAATTGCTTAGAACTCCAAGGTGAGTATTGTCAAATTTAGGACTATGAGAATGTTGAAAAGAAAAAAGATGATTGCTGAAAGACTGAATGGTACAAACATTCAAGAGAAAAGAAAATGTTTGGGACTAATAATTAGTAATTTGTTACTAACTAATAAGATTACAAAAAAAATTTGAAAAATCTAATTTTTGAATATCTATGGGGTCCAATAGGTGGGAAATTGAACCATCATGGGGTAAGATCGGTACAGTTTTACATCCTACCTTCCAATCGAGATTGTGAACTATCTTACAAGTGGTTGAACCTAACTTTCAATCTTGCAAGTGATTGTGAACTATCTTACCATTTCGATCTTTTCCTGAGATCAAGATAGGAGATCTTGTACAACAATCTTATAATCTTGCAAGCGATCTTGGCAACCATGGTGTTGAGAAATACAAAGAAAAAATGCATGACCGCGTACAACAATCTGTTAATGGTGTTTAGAAAATTGCTTGCAAAAGCCAATAGATAAAAAGAGCAACCAGGAAGAGACATTACTTTAATAATTTTCAATATTTATATATTATCAAGTTTTAGCAGCCCAAAGAAAGACGTCTATAGGTTTTCCTGCTGGCAATTGTTGGATGGCATTTGAAGTAAGTTTACACCACTTAACTAAAATGGAAAGACTATCATAGTAAAACACTATCCTATATCCAAATTGACAATATTGGATGACATTTGAAGTAAGTTTACACCATCTTTTGAGAATGTTCCCTCTTTTCCATGAACTGTATATTCAAGCATATACATGAACTGCCAAATTTCAGGTGAAGTTATAAATCAATTACGTTAGAGTAACCCAGAGCTAATTAGAGAAGAAAGCGGTGAGTCATGAAGATAGGATGATGATACCTGTTGTGGGTTCATCTGCAAATATCACAGATGGACTAGCAATGAGTTCACAGGCAAGTGAAAGGCGCTTCTTTTCACCACCACTAATTCCACGAACTTTTGCATCTCCAACAATAGAATCGGCACAGTTGGTCTTTCCTCAAATGTATGAATGACGAAAATGAAGGCAGAAAAATAAGTAGATCTCAAAAGCATCAATATAATAACAAGACCAGACAGACGACAACAACAACAACAACAAAGCCTTATCCCACTAGGTGGGGTCGGTTACATGGATCATACGACGCCATTCCGCATTCGTTGATCTATGTTCATGCGATTCGACAGGGTTTTACGCTGGCCGTCGGGGCCTAACACAACCCTCCTCCTTTAGGACTCACTTTTTTTTGCAGGCATCCACAACCACTTGGTTATTTACTTTTGGCTTTTATGCACACTTGCAAATGTCATCATTTTATCTTTAATACAAAACGGATTACTACCCATGCTTAGAAGTCATCCTTTTCCTTATCAACAACAACAACAACAATAACAAACTCATTTAAAAAAAACAACAATAACAAACAGCCATTTTACCTTATCTCAACTGGAAAAGTTGCCTTTTTTTTTAGGGGAAAAAACTGCATAAAGTAGTTTTACCTGTCTCCGATCAAATAATGAAGAGAGGTTCAGTCCTTGGGAAAGGAATATTAAATCAAAAGCATTCAGATTTAGTGGACCCAACTCTTCATTTCTAGATTGCTGATGATCCTCATGATCATCAAACAAAACCAGACAGACAAGTAAGGAATTTGATGCGCCAACTTGTTTAAGTTCTTCGAATTACTTTGAATTTGATTGCTTCCATGTTCATTTTTCTCAACCTTAGTTCTTTTCCAATTTCTGGAGTTTAAGTTGATGTAGGTCAATATTTGTGCAAGGGACAAGTTCATATAGAAGAAGACCCAGAACATGTATGAGCCAGCATGGTATTTTGTATCTGATGTTCTTATTTTCAGGCTTATACTTACCAGACCCATGCGGAACAAGAGTTCGTTCACATACTCATCCCTCTTTTCTGCTGACATGCTGTTAGGAAGCTGAAGCTCAGCAGCAAGGGACAGTGTCTCACACACCGTCAACTGAGAGAAGAAAAGATCCTCCTGTCTCAGGTAAGCAGACCTGAAATACAAATCCAAGATGAGATAAATCCAATAGAGCTTTCGCATTTAGTCGACAATGGAGTCATGACTTTTAATTGACAGTGTAATGATTTAGTTTAACAACTCAAGAACAAAGAATTCAGTGGAAACTTACTTAAACCACTGCTGAGACATTGGCCGCCCATTAACAGTCAACTGGCCAGAGAGATGCAGGCGTGGCGAAAATGTTAGTTGACCTGCGAGTACATTAAGTAAAGTGGTCTTCCCGGAACCAGAAGGCCCCATGAGCGCGAGCAATCTTCCCGGTGTTGCCTCTCCAGTCACATTCTTAAGCAGAAATCTCACCTAGATATAACAGCAATCCAGCATGTGGGCAATCATAATATATACATTGTTTAGAGTAAATAAATCATTGGAGAGCATCCGAGTCAACTAAAGCCTCCATATGTTATGCATTTTTAGCTTAGTGCATATGCCATATGGCATCAAATTGTCCATGCGGGCTCATATGTCATAACCAATTACTCATGCAGAGAAAAGTGTTCATTCTGCCACGAGTTTTTTTATTAGATAGAACAGGATTCTTTTTCCTCCCTCTAAAATCCAAAGCTTACAAGAACGCGCTCATGTATTGTACAACAACAACAACAAATCCCACTAGGTGGAGTCGACTATATGGATATTCCGCTCGTGTACTGTACATTTTAAAAATATTCCTCAGCTACCGCCGCCCGTTAATTGATGCAGTCACGGACTAAACAAAAAGAGCTCACCGTCTTGCCCTTCTTGTCGGAGAGCGCGCAGGTGATGCCGCTCCACCTGATGGACACCGGAGGCACCCCGCCGGAGGCGGGCGCCTCTTCGTCACCTTCTCCTCCTCCGGCGGATGCGTCGTCCTCCGGGGATTCCTCTTCGGCCGCGGGGCCGATGGCCGGGCCGGGTCCGGCGATGGACCTGAGGAAGAAGGCGGCCGCCAGCGCGGCCAGGACGCGGCCGAGGCCCTGGAGGTCGAACCCCGTCGCCATTTCTTCGTGGCTCGTCTCCGCCCTTCTCGCGCTCGCTCCAAGTGTCAGTGCAGTGGCTGCCTCTTCCTGGGGGAGTAATAAGAATGCCGTCGTTGGGTGGATAAATACGATCAGATCCGACGGCGGAGATTTCGACTGGTTGGATTCTGTCAGAGCACGAGATTCCTGATCGGCTTTGGAAAACGGACACATAATTCCAGGGGATATTTATATAGCACTGGGCCAGACCCTGAAGTGGTATTCTTGGGCTTTAATATATAATCCAGCCCACGTAAAGAGGCCTACAAAAATATATATATATATGGTGTTTTATATCCGTCATCCATTAGTTTTTTTAAAGAATTTTTGGAATTATATTGTTGTCTAGAAATATATATATGCATTCCTATTTCGAATTTATATATCCTTTCACAGCCTTTGAAATTTGAATAATTCATTCGGCACATCTTCTTTTATTGGAATTAATAAAAATGTGGAAACATAAAAAATATTTATTAAATTTTAAAAATGTTTAGCGTGTCAAACTCTACCCAAACATTTTTATATATGAATAAATATATTATATTTTACAACATAACACTTAACTTATTATTTTAAATTAATATTTATTAATTTTAATTCATACATTTGATGTGGTATGTGGCACACTCGCACATATTTATTTCTCCTTAGAATAAATGCTAGGACTAGTTTACAGCACAAAAGATTGTATAGATTTTAGGAAAAAGATTCCTAAATTAGGAAATGCTTAAAATTGTTTATTTAACGATTAAGTGTATAGATTTTAAACTTTGGAAAAAAAGATTGTGTTCATTACAAATAATTATTTAATACCTAATGTTTATTTAACGATTAAGTGTATAGATTTTCCAACCTTAGAATAATTTTTTTCGAAACTCTACTTTAACTCAAATCAAATTATTCTTTTATACCTAATCAACTTTAATTTCAGTTACTTCTTATTTTATCCGTACTTTTACTCAAATTAAAGTTACGTTTTTTATGTTTAATCAAATCTAATTGTCAGTTGTACATATATTTTTAATATATTTTACAATAAACTTTTATCTTTTGTATTAAAATAATAAAAATGAAATGAAAGAAATTTCCGAATCTTTAATTTACTAAAATTAAATTTACTTCTTTCATATGTAATCCAAATTATTCTTTTTCATTAATCCTATCACACCTCCTATTTGTAAACAAACTATTTTTACCCTTCTTATCAATAAGTCTGAGATTAAAAAAAATGGATATGAAAGAAATTAAATATACGATATAATTGATGTGGCTGTGACACTTGTCAACGTCTTGTATATTTATTTCTCCTTTACACTCACAATATAGACAGGTAGAGAAATCTTATTTATATATAGGCAAGAATAATTTGATATTATTTATCATTTCAAAATTTCTGTGTTATTACTTTACCTATATTTTTGTAGGGTAGCATCATCATATTTTTATTAATTACCATTTATTTTATGATGGATGATGAATAAAAAAATTATCCAATTAATCAAGTCATCATCTATCATAAATTAAACGATGATTAATAAAGGTACAATAATGCTACCCTACAAAAAGATAGCATAAATATTAAATCTTATTTTTAAGCACTATTCAATTGACATTTTATGTGATTAACAAAAAACAAAATTTATGTTTTGAAATCAGATTTAAACATCTAGAACTAATGAGCTTTTCAATTCTTCTTCCATTATCACACTTTTTTTTAATGAAACAACAAATTTTTAAAAAGGGCAACGTAGACGTGCATGAAGAGTTCGTCCCCAATACGTCATGGGGTTTCCTACGACCACCGGACCTGATCTAAAACACCAAATCTTTTCTTTCTCCGATAAGATCCAGACACCAAATCTAACACCGAATCCAACACAAAAGTTGGGCAAGCCCTACGTTACAACTATAAAAATAAAACTATAATAACCCTTGATTCGCTTCTTCTTCGTCTACGCAATAACTCATACTGTTTCTAAAAGACTGCAACAAGAAGAACAACAGCATCCAACCATGGGCAGCGGCGTGTCGCGTTGTTTCCGCCACTCCTCCTCGAGTAGCACCGGCGTCGTCAAGCTCGTCGTCTGGGGCTGCGACGACGCCAAGCTGCTGCCCTCGGGACAGTACTTGGCCTTCGATGTCATGGCCGAGCATCCCTACCACGTCGTCTGCGACATCGAAGCCTTCATCGTCGGCCGGCCGATCCCGGCCCTGTCCACCGAGGACGAGCTCCTCCCGGGGCGCACCTACGCCGTGCTCCCCGTCGATCTGTTCCCCCTCCAGTAGCCCCTCACGGGCAGGTTCATCTGGATGCTGTTCCGAGGGAAGGAGCGTCAGCCGATTGAGCGAGTCAAGCTAACGGACGGGAGGATCGACGTCAGGCTGCGGCCGGAGGTCATCCAGAAGAACATCGCCTCGTCCGAAATATGCCACCGGGCAAGGACGGAGCAGGCACTGGCTTTCTGTGTTAGTATGTTTAGTTATGCAATTATTATCATATTTTGTTATTGGCTTGTTGCTCATGCACTCTAACGTTGACTCAGGTTCAAATCTTCTTTTCATTTTTTTTCTTTTATACTGATTTTCTAAAATCAGTATATATAATTGATATCTAATTATTTACACCTAATCTTGCAAATTTGTCTTGCAATATTTTTTCCTTCTATTTTTATCCGATCAATTCATTCTTTCTCTTATAGACATCATGTTTAATATTTTTATTTGATTATTTTATTTATAAATAAAATGAAAATGTTCCCTACCTCACCTTATTTCATATCTTCTTCACCATCATAGCTCTTTATTTACATATTGTCTTTAATCAATTATTTTTCTTATTAAGTGGTACGAGTACATCAATTTTTACCACTTATTTTTATAGTTGGTCTTTCAAATTTTATAATTTTATTATAATATTTTTATCCTCTATTTTCATCCAATCAATTCATTCTTTCTCTTTAAACATTATGCTTTACTATTTTATATTTTTAAAATTTTAATTATTTTTATTTGTATATTACCTTTAATCATTGTATAATTAGGTAATTATGATATTGAGTATGCTCATTTAATTTATAGTTATTATATATAATTGATATACATTAATAATGCAATATTGTTTTGTTAATATATTAAATATTTATGTTTACTATCTTATATTACACTTTCTAATTATTTGTAAGTGTTAAAGTTATTTTTTAGTAAATCAAGAGAAATTGTATCTATGATCTCTTTTTAACATTGTACACATGTTCTCTTTTTAATTGTAGTGTTATAAATAATATTGCAAATTATTATTATGTTTCTAATATCATAATATAAAATTTTTAATTAATTTTGGATTCTAAATATATATATATAAAATAAAATTTAGGAAAGAAAAGAGGCGAACTCTTCGATTATATATATGTGAATGTGAACCCACTCAAAATATTCTTAACTCCGCCACTGCCAGTCGGGTACGCCTTGTAGGATGTTGAGGATGCACCGCGAGCAGATGCCAAAAAGTTGCAGTCGTCATCGGAGCTGGAGACGATGGCCTTGCTGCATTAAAACGATCATTGGACTTGGACAACATTGACTAAAATTTAGTACAGAATTCGTGATTTTTTTTATGTTTTCCCTTTTATTCCAATGAAGGGCTAATTATTCGATTCGTTTTTTTTTTCTTTTTGCTGTTACTGTTGGAGTTCAATTTTACCTGAGAAAGTTAAACAAGTGGTATGTTAATTTCATGAGTAAGAGTTTTGGATTTGGATGAGAAAAGTTGAGTCTAGATTTTGAAAGCAAAGCATGCATTGATTCATGATTAGGAGAGCTAATAAACCCGAAATAATTTGGGGTTTTTGGTACTGGAATTAGAACTATGAGAATTAATAAGAAGTTTTTTATTCCTATAAAAAGAACAAGATTGGGACGTTCTTGAAAGTTTGGTTAATTAGTTGGCATTTCAATAAACAAAATAATAACATGGTTGTTGAAAATGAAGAAAAGATAAAAGTAAAATAATTTTAGTACCTTACATTATTTATATATTTACTCTAATTATTAATTATGTTAAGTAAATTATAAATCATCATCATTATATAGTGCTAATTGGTGAGTAAAAAATGAAATAATAATCGCAATTCTACAAATAAAATTATTTCAATAATGTACAATTAGTCAACATTATATTTTATAAAATTCTAATTATTTAATAATTATATAAATAATAATACTTAAAGTTATAAATATGTAAGTACTTATAATATTTATGAATAGCATTCATTACATATTGTCAAAACCTAGTACATGTCAAACCTAATTATAATTAATCTTTGTATTTATTACTTATTTTTATAAAATAAAACAACAAAATTTGTTATGAAAAAAATGGCAAACATAGATGGAACAAGAACACCTTGCTCCCATTTGAGGAAACATATGTTGAGATGGTTATGCTTTTGACCACAATAATTTAGTTCTTACGAAAAAAGATCATTTTTGATGCAAAAGTGAGAATAACACACTTGTTGTTGTGATTGTTCTTGTGATGGGAATACATCCAGAACAACAATTCTGTTATCATATTTTTACCCAAACTATCTTTGGGTTTAAGTTTGTGAGTTCTTATGTCGCCTAGAATATCTTGCTTCACCTCAGTTAAAAAATGAGTAGAGATGTGGGGTTTTAAAACTTTTATTTCATAACATTTTTCCATCCAAATAGGTAGGAAAATAGTTTACTTACAAATTTATTTTCTTGAATATTTTGACATATGCATGAGAAGTTAATTTTTGCAATATGTTTATTTCACCTATAATAATAGGTAAGGTCCAAATGCAAAATTAGGGTGCTCAAAATTGGTGCAAAGTGGGTTATACATTTCAAATAAATTTTCAAGTGAACAATAAAAAGAACTAGTACTACAAAAAAATCGCTATTTTCGATGGCTCCAGCCGTCGAAAACTATCCAAAATCCATCGCAAAGTTAAGTTTGCGACGGATATTTCGACGGGAGAGAACCATCGAAAAATTGGTCGTTGCAAACATTTTTTGATGGCTTCGACACAACCGTCAAAAGTTTCCATGGTCTGAACTGTGATAAAAATTTGCCACGGCTTCGGCCTCTTTTTGTGGAGAAGTATGTTTTTCACGATTTAGATCATGGGAAAGTTTCCACGGCATAAGCCGTGGGAAAAGTTTTATATGTAAAATTGCATCTTTCTTCTAATGAAGTTATGTGTTCATTTTATCAATGAAATATTGTAAGATTGAATGAAAAATATATTTGTGAAATTATACACCGAACTTTTTTCATCAATAAAATGATGTATTTTCATATATAAAGTTGCATCTTTCTTCGAAGTTATATGTTCTTTTTGTTGTGAAAAGAAAGCAAGTGAATTCTTTGTTCATAAAGTGTTTTATTGGATGAAAAAAATGTTAATTGTATCCATTTGTAAAAGCAATTTTCAAGCCCCGCTTAAGTTTATATTAAGTTATATTTTTGTTATCTTCCTATGTATATATGTAATTATTATAATGTTCGTGTGGTGACAATGGATGAGCACAGTGAAAATTTTCTAATTTAACATAATTTTTGAAGTGAATTTTCGGAGTATTACATTAACCAATATTAAGATTTGATTATATCATTGGACTATGTGTATCATTTTATTCTCTATTTAAATTAAGGATTTAATGGAGGTTCTACCTATTCAAATAGGTAGGAGACTCCTACCTAATGTCCTAACCATCCGATCTAATCGGACGGCTAAGATTTGACGTGCGGTTCAACAGAGAATAAAAGAAGAAATCGGCCGATTTTTTCTCATCGACCTTCCTGCTCCCCCTCTATCATTCCAGTGCCCCTTCTCGCCATCTTCCCTTTCTACCTCTTCTACGTCCTCTCCATCACCGAACTTGTCGATCCAGACTTCTCAGGCGACCCTCCCGCTCCCCCTCCTCCTTTTCGATCCGGTCATGCTGTCGGTCGCCTTCTCATCGTCTTCCCATCCTCCCTCCTCTACATCCTCTTCGTTGCTTGGTTGGACGCGTCCGTGAAGGATGCCAACCAGGGGCGAGCTCATGTTCATCAACCAGTTGAACCTCGCCATCCCAACTCGCCTCCGATCGCCGACCCGCTCACCTCCGATTGCCTTGCCCCAATCTTGTTGTCGCGATTGCCCCACTGGATCTCGTCATCGTCGATCTGACTCATCTCATCCTGCTAGATGTCGCCGTCGCAATCATCCCCGTCGAATCTCACCATTGTCGACTCAACTCGACTCGCCTTGCCACCCCCGACTTTGTTGCCGATCACGTGCATAGAGTCGAATGCCACAAGCCGATCGCGAGAGTCAAACACGACGGATCTCACCAGGTCGTCGCTCGATTCGAACGACCGGCTAAATCGTCCGATTTTTTTACACATGAACCGATCAAAGTGTCCGATTTTTTTAACCGGGTCTCACCATTTCAGCCATATGATTAAATCGGATGGCTAAGATACTAGGTAAGAGCTCCATTAAATCCTTAAATTAATGTTTTAAGTAAAATATATTTACTTTTTATATTGTCTTGTATTAAGATATGACCTCCTATGTAATCTAAAAAAAATCCATGTACTAATATAGAGCTATTCAATGCAAAGAAAAAAGATTTAATTTTAAAGACCATAAAAATATAAGGTACGAATTAAATACAAAAACTACCAAAGCTGTCGTGTATCATGTTGATCAAACTTATTCAATTCAGACAACTTAATCATTTTTTGTTTCTTAATTGTAAGTATAAACAAAATCCATCCGTTGTTCGTGAGGCCCAACAACTTAATTTAAAGATCAATTATTTTCCTAGACTTAGCTCAATATTTATCAATAGTGCATTATTCTTAGACCTTTTAGATGGCCAATCGCAAGAGACAAAATGATTATTTCGTTTTCAAGAATTATTTTCGAGATACTATAAAAAAAAAGTTGTTGCGGAAATTTGCGTATTCTCTTAACAATGGGAGAAGGTATATTAACCCTTTTAAATGCATGATTTTAATTTTTTTTTTGCACTATAGTTGTAAAGAATATTGAGGCATGTTTATTGCACTATTTGAATAACAAACATTTTTGTTGGGAATAAGAATAGCAAAAATATTTGTGTTGAAAAATTTTAAAATATGCGTACTGGAACTCATATTTTTCTCTCTCTTCAATTTGTTGAAATTAGTCTTTTTTTGAAAAATATCATCAATTTCATATTTTATGTTTAGGATTGCTTAATTTTCATCGGGAGGTGCAGAGTAAATTACGTCAAATATCCTTCAACTTTAGCTATTTTTCCAGTGATACTCTCTAAATTCACTATGTAATATCCTCCATTTTTTAACTCATTTCATTCGGTGCTTTTTTTATTTACGATCAGCCATCTCTCGATTGTCCCGTTTACATGGCATTCATGCGACCACTTTTCTCTCTTCCATGCAAGAAATAATCCGACGTGACATTTCTTTTTCTCACCTAGCATGATTAAATAATAAAAAATATATAATAAGTAAAAAGGAGATAACAGTGGCATAATCTTTTATCCAATTTATTATAGTGCACCACGAGATATAGTTGTAAATAGTTTTTATTCTCTTAAATAAGGCCTCAAATTCTAATATTTGTAAATATGAAAACTTTTTGTTGAGAGTCCTCACGTGTTAGTGGCATAACCTTTTATCAAATTGGTAATCGAAAAAAGAAATAAAAAAATAGCACATGGTGCTTTCATTCTTCTTTGTCCAAAAAAAATCAACATTTTCTTTCACCATTTTAAAGAGTTTCCACTTGGCAAAGAAAACAACAAAAAGAATATATTGCACCACGAGATATGGTTAGTTTTTGCTCGCTTCAATAAGGTCTCAAATTCGAATATTTGTAAATATGAAATTTTTTGTTGAGAATCCTTACTTGGTACATGACGCAAAATGATCTTATCGAATTAGTTGGCTCAATGAGGAGTACACATAATCGTTAACGTTGCGCAAATTAAATTATCGATACCACTTCAACCAATAGACTTTTATGAAGACACAACTAGGTATAAAAGCATGTTCTCGTTCTTGAATGTTAAAGAAGATTGGATAAAATGATCTGCAAAAAATACTCCTTGAAGAGGAACAGTGCTTGCGAATTTTACATGGATTAAGGAAAACATTAAAACAAGGTATCTACATGGTTTTTTTTTATTTGTTAGTAATCTCTGCCTAATTTAGGTCAAGAGCACTTTCTAATTCCAAGTCATTACTGTCGGAGTCACCATATATACTTACTGTATATTCACAATTGGAACACTCTTTTTAATTGTATTTCAAATTTTGTAATCACAATCTATTTTTTTTTATAGGTGTAACTGGACTTGCATCTAGGTCAGTTAATATAATATTTACGTGCATATTGTTATGGATCTTAATTAAACATTGCACCTCGAGTGTAGATGACACATTTGGTCCAATAGCTTTCTAATAAGCATATATATCCAGAACTTACGTGTAACGCAACGAGACCTACGTGACTATCACGTGCTCAGAGTCGTCCCAAAGGCGCTACACAATTCTATGTAAATAATTTTTTGCGGAAAATCAACTCTATTAATGTGAAAATAAGATCGCCTAATAATATAATATCAAGGAGCTGAAAACGTCCATGACTCCACCATACTAAATATGCGGAAACAAAAAGCTAATACAATAATCTAATATGACTAAATCCTACACCATGTGCAATACCTCTGTCACTGAGCCTGACTACCTGCGTCACCATCTTCTATCATCTCACCTGCATGAATCTAGATGCAGGGGAAAACCCATGAGTATAAAAATGTTCAGTACGTAGGGTCTAACCATAACAATAAGTAGATCAATAATGCTCAAAAATCGATAATCAATAATGAACAATAATCAACAGAGCACAAAACATGATAATATAAGAAGAGCTCAATAATAACAATATATATCAATAAAGCCATGAATTAATAAAGAAATCAAGTAAGAGATCAATGGATCAATCAATATCAATTATCAATTATGTCTGATCACTATGACATCTATTCAATTTAACAATTTTCCATTGTTAATATTTGTGGTCATCGGTCAATTGCCAATTTTTATTCTATTCAATAGGCGGAGACAAAGCCAATCAACGCCAAATCCTGAATGATCAGAGTTTAATTCAATTCCATTTAATTTTCGATTCAATTAAATTCCATTCCATTCAATTCAATTCAGATAGGGAGCGCTCAACCAATTATGAGAAACTCCATGTCTCTTTCATGTAGGACAGTGAGAGATCAGTGTCACGGTAAGCCGCCCTCCAATGATAGCGCTAACAATATTTTCGTGATGGCGGAAGACCATGGCCATCACATGACAGCCATAACTTCCTTAAATGATGACGTCCCAAACCTCTATGTACACTATCTGCCTCATACAATACTATAACAATAATGGCCCAAGGGACTTAGAGACAATCGAAGAACATGGAGACCCAGCAGTTTTCATCTTTTTATCTTGTTTAACATAAAGACCTATCTTTAACAATTCTCTTTAGGTTAGACAAGGACCCAATCAGGAAAAAACTATTGGATCGACGTCATACGGGATCACACGATATGGCAGGATAACAATGATATAAATCTTAAATCAAATCTAAAAGATATGATGAGGTCAGATCTGTATGTGATATGATCAGGGACGATCAAGAATAATAAACTATGATAGCCATACAATTATCTATAACAATTTATCCAAAATCACAATTTCTGTTCCCAGAACTCGACCCGCGTAGGGTGAAACTCGGGCCGCGTTCGGAAACATCCGATATCACCTTGGCCAGAGCAACCCGGGCCGGGTGTGTGGAGAACCCGGACCGAGTTGGCCAGTTCACTCCCAATCAATTCACGCCGCGACCCGAGTCGAGCCGAAGCCAGAACCCGAGTTGGGTCAATAGGAACTCGGGCCGGGTTGGACAACCCGATCCGGTTTCGAGTCCAATTCGGTCCGGATTCTATCAAATCCGAGCCGGGCACAGCAGAACCCGGGCCGGATTCTGTCGCCGACGGAGAAGTGCGTTCCGACGTAACTTTCCAACCATCATAACCATACCATACAATATCTAAACTACGCATACGATATATCAATGAAATCCTGGTACGAAGGAGAAGCGTTCAGGCTTCCATGTCGCGGAAAACTGACGACATAGGGATTCCTCCTACGTACCTAAAGTTGGCTGAAAAACCAATCGAATTTCCTTCTCTGAAAATCTGCACCAACGCGGAACTTTGGCCTACGATTGCTCTCTATCCTCGCTCCAAAACTCACGGCCACCACCTAGAACTTCTTCTCCTATGTGCAGGCTTCGAAATCAGCCGCCACACATTTTCGGAGGTGCCTTGGTTCGCCTGCAAACAAGGGGAAAAAAGGGCTCGTTGGCAGAATTTTGTTTGGCAGAAAAAAGGGATTTTTCAGCCACCTTTTAATGCCTATTTATAGGTGCAGATTTGCAATATCAATTCTATTAGGCTTTGGACTCTTTTAAAATCAATCTTGGCCATCCATTAATAATTTACCACGTCATAATATCTCAAATTTAATTAAATCCAAGATTAATTAATTTTCCTTTCATAACTCAATTAAATCTAATCTCTCTCAAATTCCTTCTTATCTCTTTAGCCATCTTATCTCATAATTTCTATCAATTTTGGAATTAATTAATTCCAAAATATTAACATTGGGATTTTTAGATTCATTAAATAAAGATAAATATCATTTATCTATTTCCTGAAAATCCAGGTCGTTACATCATAACCTCCTTAAAAATAAATTCATCCTCGAATTTTCTTAAGTGGAATTACATCAATCTATTTAAACAATTATGGAAAATCCTTCCTCATTTCATCTTCCAATTCCATGTAGCATCTTCATCTCTATGGTGTGTCCATACCACCTTCACCATAGGTACCATCTTATTCTTCAGATGCTTAGTCTGGTATTCCAATATCTCTATAGGTTGTTCTGCGTATGTCAGATCCACATTCAAGTTTGGTTCTTCCATATTCACTATATTAGTATCATCATGCTGATACTTGCGCAACATCGATACATGGAAGACATTATGCACGTGTCCATATGATGGCGGTAGCGCCAACTTACAGGCTGCATCTCCAATCAATGCAAGTATCTCGAATGGACCAACATACCTAGGGCTCAGCTTGCCCTTCTTGCTGAATCTCATTACTCCCTTCATCGGAGAGACTTTCCGCATCACACGATCTCCAACCTTGAAGATCTATTCTCTTCGTTTCTTGTCAGCATAAGTCTTCTGTCTGGTGAATGCTGCTTTCAATCTTTCTCTAATGAGACGAACCTTTTCAGCATCCTCCATAGTTTGCTTCAACATTTCCTCTAACAAGAATTATCGTCCTCCTACCTCACTCCAACAGATAGGGGAACGGCATGGTCTTCCATACATGACAGCAAAGGGTGCCATGCCAATACTAGAGTTGTTGCTGTTATTATATGCGAACTCAATCAGTGGGAGATGAGTGTCCCAACCGCCACTCCAGTCCAATGCACATGCTCGGAGCATATCTTCCAATGTCTGTATAGTGCGCTCAGACTGCCTGTCTGTCTGAGGATGGAATGCTGTATTGAAATTCAATTTCGTTCCAAAGGCACTCTGGATGCTCCGCCAAAATTTGGCCGTAAATCGTGGATCTCTATCCGACACAATGTAGACTGGTACTCCGTGTAGTCGGATAACCTGATTAATATAAATGTCCATCATGCTTTCGACGGACTGCTTCCATTTGATGGTAATGAAGTGGGCCGCTTTGCTAAATCGGTCCACCACTACCCATATCGCATCGTGGCCCTGCTGTGTTCTTGGAAGCCTGTAACAAAGTCCATCGTTATCTTTTCCCATTTCCATTATGGGATTCCAAGTTCCTACAGTACTCCATATGGCCTTTGATGCTCAACCTTCACTTGCTGGCATACTATGCACTTTGTCACGTACTTTGCTATGTCCTTCTTCATATTGTTCCACTAGAAGGTTCGTTGCAAATCCTTATACATTTTCGTGCTTCCGGGATGAATGGCGAATTCCGATTTGTGGCATTCATCAAACACTTGCCTTCTTAGTCCATCATGGTCAGGGACTCAAAAACGTCTCTTGTATCTGACGACTCCATCTGTGACTGAAAAGTCAGCACGAATCTTTCCGCACAACTTGAGTAGGTGGTCGTACTCATCATCATTCGGTTGTGCCTTTTCAATTTTCAAGATCAACTCCGATTGCATGCCGAGATGTGCCATAATTCGCACACATCACTACTGGTCATTGGACTGACCTTAATAATACAGTCGATCATATTCCAGCGACTCACTCTCAGGCATGCGAGTGATCCTACCCGCTTTCTGCTGAGTGCGTCAGCGACCGAGTTTGCTTTTCCCGGGTGGTAGCTGATGGTAAACTCTATCTATCTCTTCTGACGCATGTTCAGATCACGTTGAGAAAAGATGTACTTCAGACTTTTGGTGATATGTGAAAATCTCGAACTCTTCACCATAGAGGTAGTGCCTCCAAATCTTAAGGGCGAAGACTACCGCTGCTAATTCGAGATTGTGCGTTAGGTAATTCTTCTCGTGTTTCTTCAATTGCCTTGATGCATAGGCGATGACCTTCCCATACTGCATCAAGACGCACCCTAAGCCGGTGCCGCATGCGTCGCTGTATACCACATAATCTCCTTGGCCCGAAGGTACAGTAAGAATATGCGTCGTCGTCAATTTTTTCTTTAGTTCTTGGAAGCTATCTTCACATTTCCGTGACCACTCATATTTGACGTCTTTCTTAGTAAGATTCGTCAGTGGCGACGCGATCTTGGAGAAATCTTGTATAAATCTTCGATAGTATCCTGCCAATCTAATGAAGCTCCTGATCTCCGATACGTTCTTTGGTTGCTCCCAGTTGGCAACTACTTCCACTTTGGCAGGATCCACTGATATTCCATTCTTGCTGATAATATGTCCAAGGAACATTATCTCTTCCAGTCAAAATTTGCACTTCAAAAATTTGGCGTACAGTTTGTGTTCTCGGAGAGTTTATAGCACAACTCGTAAATGTTCGTTATGTACCTCTGGACTCGATGAATAAATTAAGATATCGTCGACGAAGACAATCACGAACTTGTCCATATATGGCCTGAACACCCGGTTCATCAAATCCATAAAAGCTGTCGGAGCATTGGTCAGCCCAAATGGCATCACCAAAAACTCGTAGTGGCCATATCTTATCCTGAATGTTGTCTTCGGCACATCATCATCAGCTATCCTAAGCTGATAGTAACCACTTCGCAAGTCGATCTTTAAGAACACTTTTGCCGAAGACAATTGGTCGAACATGTCATCAATTCTCGGTAGTGGATACTTATTCTTTATGGTGACCTTGTTCAACATCCGATAGTCTATGCACAGTCGCATAGATCCGTCCTTCTTCTTCACGAACAATACCGGAGCGCCCCATGGGGAGATACTTGATCGGATGAATCCCTTATCCAACAACTCTTGGATTTGGGTCTTCAATTACAACATTTCTGCTGGAGCCATTCTATATGGTGCCTTCGATATGGGTGTAGTATCCGGCACCAAGTCGATAAAGAAGTCGATCTCCCGTCGTGGTGGTAGTCCTGAAACATCATTCGGAAAAACGTCCGGAAATTCCTTCACCACCTCTATGCTATCTCGGTCTATCTCAGCCCGGTTCGTCTTAACTACGATTGCCAAGAATCCTCGGCATCTTTTCTTCAGTAGCTTCTGGGCTTTGATAGCTGATACCAGGACCTTACCCAGCTTTAGTGATGTGCCTCCGACAATGGTCTGAGGTCCTCCTGGTGCTCCGATCACGATCTTCTTTGCTCGGCAGTGTAGGTAGGCATCGTGATAGGACAACAAGTCCATACCCAATGCTACGCTATACTCTCTGATCGGGATGGCGATCAGGTTTGCCGAAAAGTCCTTACCCTTTATCAATCCAATAACTATTTATTACATGACGATAATTTTTCTCATTCAATGAAGTCCTAAATAATTTCTTATAAGTCATAGGTACAACATGACTTTTGGACTATCTTTATATCATCATCATTAAGGCATAACATTATGTTTCCTTTCTATTCTCATAGGTAACGTTCTCAACTAACCTAGAGATCAACTTTTCAATTTGAATCCATAATCTTTCCTAACCTTATGACTAGGAATCCATTGAGGTCTTCTTTAATTCACTGTTCGATAATAGATGCCATGCTTTACTTGTTGTGTTGACCTCATTTTTTTTATCTTAGTTTATGGTGCCTTAAGGATAACGTGGGAATAACATCCCTAGGACTTTGGTTATTCAACCTTAGAATAACCTCCTTAGAACTTTGGTTATTCCTTTCGAAATAACCTCCTTAGGCGTTGCCTTATACCATCGATCCTATTTCCATTATCTAAGGATTTATGTTATCCCTCACTTTATTCATGGCTTCACCAACCGATTTCTAATTCACATAGATCAACTTACGGTCCTTATCGCAATCCGTTTCGAGGGAGATCTACTTAACCTCCTCAATTCATCATTTGCATCCTCGAAGTCGCCCTTCCCGTCGAGTTGAGGGGCTGCAACTTTAGAACCTCGATAATGTCTCTACGATCATACACAACTACCATACAAACTCATGGGTGGGTGTGCTCAGTGCGAGCTAAGTGGGATTCATAAAGATCCTCGCCTCAATCTCGCTCAATTGGGATATCGGGTCTGCTGCATATTCCCTATTGGCTATAAGCCTACGCTCATTGGCATGTGAGCCTATGGCATGCTGAATGACCCGCTATAATTCGCTTTTTGGGAGCTCGTGGAATATGGCTCGAAAAAGCCATAGCAGTTGTTCCAACATAACGATAGCAATAGCAATTCTATTGGTGTGAGCTCCATAATCCATATAACAATACAATACTTACTTGACCCTATTTGATGGCTGACAGTTGCATATGGACTCAATTCTATCTATTAAAGACAGTTAAGAAGTGTCTTTCCTTAGGCTCTGATACATTTTGTAACGCCCCGAGACCCACGTGACTATCACGTGCTCAGAGTCGTCCCAAAGGCGCTATGTAATTTTATGTAAATAAAGTTTTGCGGAAAATCAACTCTATTAATGCGGAAATAAGATCGCCTAACAATATATCTAGTTTTGCGGAAGATCGCCTAACAACTCTATTAATGCGGAAAATCAAGGAGCTGGAAACGTCCATGACTCCACCATACTAAATATGCAAAAACAAAAAGCTAATAAAATAATCTAGTAGGACTAAATCCTACACCATGTGCAACACCTCTGTCACTGAGCCTGACCACCTGCGTCGCCATCTTCTTTCATATCATCTGCATGAATCCAGATGCAGGGAAAAACTCACGAGTATAAAAATACTCAGTACGTAGGGTCTAACCATAACAATAAGTAGATCAATAGTGCTCAAAAATCGATAATCAATAATGAACAATAATCAACAGAACACAGAACAGGACAATATAAGAAGAGCTCAATAATAACAATATATATCAATAAAGCCATGAATCAATAAACAGATCAAGTAAGAGATCAAAGGATCAATCAATATCAATTATCAATTATGTCTGATCACTATGGCATCTATTCAATTTAACAATTTTCTATTGTCAATATTTGTGGTCATCGGTCAATTACCAATTTTTATTCTATTCAATAGGCGGAGGCAAAGCCAATCAACGCCAAATCCTGAATGACCAGAGTTCAATTCAATTTTCGATTCAATTCAATTCCATTCCATTCAATTCAATTCAATTCAGTTAGGGAGCGCTCAACCAATTATGGGAAACTCCATGTCTCTTTCATGTAGACCAGTGGGGGATCAGTGCCACGGCAAGCCGTCCTTCAATGATAGCGCTAACAATATTTTCGTGATGGCGGGGGACCATGGCCATCACAGGGCATCCATAGCTTCCCTAAAGGATGACGTCTCAAACCTCTAGGTACACTATCTGCCCCATATAATACTATAACAATAATGGACCAGGAGGCTTAGAGACAATCGGAGAACATGGAGATCCAGCAATTTTCATCTTTTATCTTGTTTAACCTAAAGACCTATCTTTAACAATTCTCTTTAGGTTAGACAATGACTCAATCAGGGGAAAACTACTAGATCGACGTCATACGTGATCACACGATATGGCAGGATAACAATGATATAAATCTCAAATCAAATCTAAAAGATATGATGAGATCAGATCTGTATGTGATATGATTAGGGACGATCAGGAATAATAAACTATGATAGCCATACAATTATCTATAACAATTTATCAAAAATCATAATTTATGTTTCCAGAATCCAGCCCGCGTAGGGTGAAACCCGGGTCGCGTTCGGAAACATTCGATATTACCTCGGCCAGAGCAACCCGGGCCGGGTGTGTGGAGAACCCGGGCCGAGTTGGCCGGTTCACTCCCAATCAATTCACGCCGCGACCCGAGTCGAGCCGAAGTCAGAACCCAGGTCGGATCAACAGGAACCCGGGCCGGGTTGGACAACTCGATCCGATTCCTAGTCTAATTCAGTTCGGATTCTATCAAATTCGGGCCAGGCATAGCAGAACCCGAGCCGGGTTCTGCCGTCGATGGAGAAGTGCATTCTGACGCGACTTTCTGACCATCATAACCATACCATACAATATCCAAACTATGCATACGATATATGATTGAAATCCTGTTATGAAGGAGAAGCGTTCAGGGTTCCATGTCGCGGAAAACCGACGATATAGGGATTCCCCTACGTACCTAAAGTTGATTGAAAAACCAATCGAATTTCCTTCTCTGAAAATCTGCACCAACGCCGAACTTTGGCCGACGATTGCTCTCTGTCCTCGCTACGAAACTCGCGAGCACCACCTAGAACTTCTTCTCCTATGTGCAGACTTCGAAACCAACCGCCACACGTTCTCGAGGGTGCCTCGGTTCACATGCAAATAAGGGGAAAAAGAGGGCTCGTGGGCAGAATTCTATTTGATAGAAAAAGGGATTTTCCAGCCACCCTTTAATGCCTATTTATAAGTGCAGATTTGCAATATCAATTATATTAGGCCTTGGACTCTTTTAAAATCAATCTTGGTAATCCATTAATAATTTACCACATCATAATATCTTAGATTTAATTAAATCCGAAATTAATTAATTTTCCTTTCAAACTCAATTAAATCCAATCTCTCTCAAATTCCTTCTTATCTCTTTAACCATCTTATCTCATAATTTCTATCAATTTCGGAGTTAATTAATTTTAGAATATTAACATTGAGATTTTCAAATTAATTAAATAAAGATAAATATCATTTATCTATTTCCTGAAAATCCAGGTCGTTACATTAGGATTATTCAAAGGTCACACTAGAGCACATTATTCACCATGACATTTGAACTTAGGTTTTTAATAATTATACGATGAGTTATATTTTTTTTCTGAATTTCTTTTCTTGTATTGTGATTCTATAAATATTAAAATTCAGTTGGAATGTGATTAAATATCTTTTTTCTTAAATGACTAGATATTAGAAAATCACTATTTTTAATTTTGGATGTAGATTAACTTAATCTTGCAATGGACAACAAAACCATAATTATTCATTTTTGTTCTTTTGTTAGTGTAATTTTCCTTATTTTAACATAATGACCAGTAATTACTTATTTATTTAAACATTTTTTATGTTAGTTAATTTTATCTGGCGAGATGGTATATCACAACTTAATTAGTCAATCAAATACTTGGTAATTATTTAAAAGATATACTTAATAGTTAGTTATAAATTCGTAAAATAAAACATTCATATTTATTATTAAATGTACATGTATACATATATGTATGGATTTTTTTAAACTTCTTATTTTATAGAGGTGTTCATTTTATTTTCTTATTTCAATCCACTCTCAACATAAAATACAAGAATATGTAATTTTTGATATATATATATATATATATATATGAATATTATATTATAATTCATTATCATCTAGAGGACTCTATTGTCAACCTTTGGAAGACAGAATATTTTGCATAAGTTGATGTTTACCTATTTTTCAAAGATGGAAGATAGAAAAGGCGAAACATATATATAGGGTTTAATAGAACTCTTGGAATTCAATATGACATCTATTAAGTCTATAATTATATGCATATAAAAAATTAGTTGTTAACCCCAAAAAACATATTTTCTCTTAACAAATTTTCTTTATTGTCAACATGGTAAAGACCAAGAATTGCTAGACCTTCTCTCATAAGTCATAACTGACCAAGTTAAACTTTTATATAAACTAAAAGGTTGAGCAAATAAATTATTCTGCCATAATTAATGCTCTCCCTGTCCAACATAAATGGTGATTAGTGGAGGTTTGGAACAGCCAAAGGGCTAATGACACTCTCTCCCATGGAAGAAGCAAAAAAGAAAAAAAGAAAGAAAGATTTCATATCAATTCTTGTGCAGGGGAACCACTTGAAAGTAGGGATGTCCACCTCTTCTCTTCCCTCCAATTGTTGGGAGATGAGCCTCAGCAGCAAATGGCAACCGAATTCCAAATAAAGCATCAACCTCTCTCTCTCTCGTTCTCTCTCTCTCCCCCGTCCTATTTTTCTCACTCAAGGCTGTTATTGTCCATTAATGGACCACATAGAATCTAAGGAAAACTTCAAAGTATTAATCCAAACATCAAAGTACTAAAAAGAACCCTATTACCAAAAGCCAGCTCTTGTTCCAACACACCAAGAACAACTCCCCATTTTCTCTCACCATTTTTTATTATATTTAACTCACTTGAGAAAAAATATTTTTTAATTAAAATTTTATTGTTATTGTTTTCTTACAGTCTGTTTCTTTTCCATTTGTTCATTTTTGCCCAAAATTAAAAAATTAAGGAAAGGAAAAACCAGAGAAAGAAAAAATACCTCAAAAACATAACCTCCCCTACCTCCCTTCCTTCTCTTTCTCTCTCTTTCCCCTCTGTTTCGTCTTCATTCCACGATTCCATCCTCCTCTGCCATCCACTCTTCCTGTTCTCTGCCATGAGAGGAGACCTACGCAAGCTTGGGGCAGCCATGACCATGGATTTGATTCGAATACCATCTACGAGATAGAGAGACAAAGAAGGCGACAACGTGGAACAGCATCCCCAGAGCAGGAAGCTGCATGCACGCGTGCATGCACGCATGCGCGCGTATGTTTTCAGAGATAGAGAGGAACGAGTAAGAGGACAAGAATGTACAAAGACCAGCAGCAGCAGCAAATGGTGAAGGCCTGGGAGACGACGGTGCGAAAGAGCCAGCAGCAGCAGGCGTCGGGCAACCGCCGGCGCTTCTTCCCTCCCACGGTCGTTGCCCCCGCCGACGACGAGTCGGTCACCACCGCGTCCTCCTTGGGTGCCGAGGAGAACGAGGATCACGAGCAGGAAGACGGAGAGCAGCCACAATACGCCGAGCGCCAACTCCCAAACGGCGACAGCTACACCGGGCTGTGGTCCGGCAACGTGCCCCACGGCGCAGGCAAGTACCTGTGGGCTGACGGGTGCGTGTACGAGGGCGAGTGGCGGCACGGAAAGGCGACTGGCCGCGGGAAGTTCTCATGGCCCTCCGGCGCCACCTACGAGGGCGAGTTCAAGGCCGGGTTCATGGATGGTTTCGGGACCTTCACGGGCGCGTCCGGGGACACGTATCGCGGCACCTGGTCAATGAACCTGAAGCACGGCCACGGCAAGAAGTACTATGCCAGCGGCGATAACTACGAGGGCGAGTGGCGCTCCGGGCTCCAGGACGGCCACGGGCGCTACTCCTGGTCCAGCGGCGCGGAGTACGTCGGCCAGTGGCGTGCGGGGGTCATCCACGGGCGGGGCACGCTCGTCTGGGCCAACGGCAACCGGTACGACGGCGGCTGGGAGAACGGATGGCCGAGGGGCAATGGCAACTTCCGGTGGGCCGATGGAAGCCTCTACGTTGGTACATGGACGGAGGAAAACACCGGTATCGAGCAGAAGGGGGTGTACTATCCGTCGCCAACCGCGACGTCCCCAACGACGGTTCGAGATCCGCAGGACGCCTTCACGACCGACCTGAAGGAATGCAGTATCTCCCAAGGGGAGGCGTTATCCGTCCTACCCTCCCAGAAGCCCCTCAGTTGGTTGTCATCGAACGCTTCCGATGGTCGGTCAAGGCGTCGGGCCTCTGTCGACAACGCCGGTGGCGGTGCCGGACTGCCAAGGAGGGTCAACAGCAGGACGCACACGGTAATTGGCACCAACGAAAACGGGGGAGGGGAGGGGGTCGACCGGACGTGCATCTGGGATGCGGACGAGGACATTGTGGACGGGAACTCCGCCGTCGGAAGGGAACGAACGGAGGACTCAGCGGCCGGGTCACGGCGGTCGGAGGAGAGGGAAGCGAGGGCCACGTCGGGCGCGCCGTCCCGTGGGCGGTGGCAGCCGCCTAGGCCGGCCAAGAAACAAGGTGAAACCATCTCCAAGGGGCACAAGAATTACGACCTCATGCTCAACCTCCAGCTGGGGGTCAGGTAAACCATTACTCAAGTTTGTTTCAAAAACGAGATTTCTGAAAGCCTTTGCATTGTGAAATTTTCATATGCCAACGTGATGGATCCATTAACGTTCTGATTAAATTACGCACATCGTAATTTCTTCCTGTTTGAACTCATGTTTTGCATTCAAATAAGAAAAAAGAATAATTCTTCGGGCCATAACTAGTTTTCGTTCTTCCAACTTTCTGATTTTTTTTGCCATGAACCTTGTGCTTTGTTTTGTATCCCGATAAAGCATGCATCGGTTATATTTTTCTTCTTGTTTCAGCTTACTTGTATGCTGAATTGCAATAAGTTTAAGCTGCAAGTTGATGATGTACTCCAGCTCCTATATATATATGATCATGGAAATGCAAGAGCTCTTTCTAGTACTACCTTCTTCTACTCACAACATGTGTATTTCTGAAGTCCTGGGATTTAATGATGCTTGTGTTCCCTTTGTGCATAAGCATGGTATTATATTCTCAAGCACAATGATCATTAACTAGTTGCTTGGCCTTTTCATGCAGGCATGCTGTAGGAAGACAAGGTCCTACAAGCCTTGAGTTGAAAGCATCAGCTTTTGACCCCAAAGAAAAAGTATGGACAAGGTTTCCTCCCGAAGGATCAAAACACACACCCCCACACCAATCATGTGATTTCAGATGGAAGGACTACTGCCCTTTAGTGTTCAGGTAAGAAAGGCTTCTGTTGCATTTCTTTTTCATTGTGAATCATTCATGAAACAGAATATCCTCCTAATTCTGAGCCTGCAGCAAGCATCTCAACTGAACTCAACTTTCAGGACGCTTCGCAGGTTGTTCAAAGTTGACGCAGCCGATTATATGATATCTCTATGTGGAAATGATGCCTTGCGGGAGCTCTCATCACCGGGGAAGAGTGGAAGCTTCTTTTATCTAACTCAAGATGATCGTTATATGATAAAAACAATGAAGAAAGCTGAAGTGAAAGTGAGCCTAATTTCGTTTGAAGTCATTGTTATTCCACCAAAATTGATGCATTTTTCCTATAGTTTATCATGTACCAATGTTCATTCTGTAGGTTTTCCTAAGGATGCTTCCAGCCTATTACAAACACGTTTCTGCTTTCGAGAACACATTAGTAACCAGATTTTTCGGTCTACACTGTGTCAAACTAACTGGATCTTCGCAGAAAAAGGTTAGGACAGTATCAGAATGTAACATTCATTAGTTCTGTCAGTAGCTTTTGTTGCAACAATTTTTGAATTGTGATCTTTTTCCTGATAAAATAACAGGTTCGCTTTGTTATAATGGGGAACTTGTTCTGCACAGATTATCCAATTAATAGGCGATTTGATCTGAAAGGCTCTTCCCTTGGCCGCACAACCTCTAAGCCCGAAGCAGAGATCGATGAATATACTATTCTCAAAGATCTCGACCTGAATTTTCTTTTTCGGCTACAAAGACCCTGGTTTCAAGAGTTCCAAAGGTATTTGGTGAATTTTCTCTCTATGTACATTGTCAAATCCATTTTCCATGATTATACAATATTTATGATCTTGATTTAGTGTCGGCACATGTACTTTAACCAGGCAAGTTGACAAGGATTGTGAGTTTCTTGAGCAAGAGAGGATAATGGATTACAGTCTTCTAGTCGGTGTCCATTTCAGGAGTAGAGATGCACAATCACATGAACGTATGCTTGAATCCGTATTCTATCAAAATTTGCTTTAAAGTTTATAGCCCTGCAAAAACTTATAGATTTCTTGTCTTCTTTTCTTCTAGTTAAGGGTGATACTGACAGTGCAAGAGTTGCCTCTAATTCAAATAGGTATTATTCACTTGCCTCTACAATTTATATATATATATATATATATATATATATATATATATACTTATATACTGTTAAAATTCACCAAAATAAGGCTAACTAGTAGCAAATTGGATATACGAGAATATACATGGACAGAAAAAAAAGACAAAAAGAAGAGCATTGCTATTTGAATCCTGAGTCAGATAATGGAGTGCTGGTAATTTGCATTGGTAGTGGTATTTCTCACTGTGCATCTGTAAGTTAATTTTGTTTGACATTTTAACTCAAAGCATAATGAATGTGTATTTTCATATGCTATGATAAAAAACCTAGGGACTTTGAAATAGTCAACTTTTGCTTTTGAGAGGGGCAAAATAAGATGCTCTTTTGGCTCGTAAAAAACATTTCTTTGAAGAATTAGCATAAGGAATGAAGCCAAACTAATTTGAGGATGGCAAATGGAGCTTCCTTTCTCATTACCAGAGAACTGATCTCAAACTAAAGTTCTCACTTCCTCCTGTATTGCTCTGCAGGTTCCCAGCAATCAGATTAGGCATCAACATGCCAGCCAGGGCGGAACGAACACTCAGAAGAAGCGACATTGAAACCCAATTAATCGGTGAACCTACTGGGCAGATCTATGAAGTTGTTCTGTTCTTCGGAATCATAGACATACTCCAAGACTATGATATCAGCAAAAAGCTCGAGCATGCATACAAGTCTATTCAGTATGATCCAACTTCTATATCGGCTGTCGATCCAAGACAGTACTCGAGGCGCTTTCGCGACTTCATATATAGAGCATTCACTGAGGACACCTAGAAATTACATATGGCATGCCACGGCCATCGCCTTTTCTGAGGTTTAGTTGGACCCTTATGAGGTGCAGAATCAAGTCCATCAGGCTGCAACTGGCCTGAGTGACTTTCAGCATGTAAATTATTTCAGAGCTTGCAGGCTTCTACTGAATTTCAGCCATCCATCAGAGCCGCTGGAGCTTTTGCTCGTGGCTGCTGGGAAGCTCGGCCAAGTGAATACCAAAAGTGCCAATGTCTCTTTCCTTTTTTTGTTCGTGCTGATATTTTCTAACAAAACACAGATAGCAAATTAATGTAAGAAACAGAGTGCATGAGTCATTTGAATTGTAAATTATACATAAAAACAAAGGTAACTAACACATGTCAGATGCCATTCATTCTCTTAATTTGGTGATCCCTTATGTTTCCACATCATAATTTGAAGTGGCA
Source organism: Pontederia crassipes (assembly GCA_030549335.1). Lineage (NCBI taxonomy): Eukaryota > Viridiplantae > Streptophyta > Magnoliopsida > Commelinales > Pontederiaceae > Pontederia > Pontederia crassipes. The sequence goes on from CM060197.1 coordinate 33,533,505, forward strand.
TCAAACAGCAGTCATCTGAACGGGCGAGTACGATTGTACAGGAGTAGCACAGCTAGCTGATCTCTTTACTTCATGTGATCAAGGCATGCCTTCATAGAGACTCATATTTTGCTGTTTAATAAACCAAATTATGACGTGCTGCTGGAGCTTTTGACTGCAGTGAAGAATCCAAGCGAGATTGGCTGATGAACATGTTTAAAAGATGTTGCATTAGCTACTTGGGCATTTTGCTGGTTTTGATATGGCAGTGAAAAATGGAACTTGCATCCTCATTGTAAAGAGTGAAATCAATAACTCAGATATGCACACGCACAATATATGAAAGGGAGAGAGGGATGTCTGAATGAACAAAGGTAAAAAGCATGCTCATTTTAGTTGTGCATAGTTATCAGAGAAAATAGTAGAATAAGAGCAATAGTGATTAACATATGTGCATTTATTGACATTATAGTTTTGCATAGTGATCAGAGAAAGGGACAGTGAAACGTTCTTGATACTTGGCCCTTTTTTTTACTGTAGTGATGTAAGGAAAATAAAAGAAAAACGTTAACTTTTTTTAATTTGAAAGGTGCAACAGTTTAGATTTTTAGTTTTTTACTTTCTACTCGAATGATAACAATACATGGAAAGCTAAAGAACTTGCCGGTTGGAATAATCATGCAAAGTTTTGATTTGTCGAGTGGAACACGTTGTGCACACGATCAGGCAACGTGGATGATGTGGGCGCGGAAGACGCAGACTCCATGGTTGAACATGAGCCTATATAAAGAGCTCATAATAGAATGGAATGAAGGATAGGAGGGAGCCCCATATTCCTAAGCTAATTTTTCTTTCACCGGTATCCGGCGAAATTTATTTTCGGCAAAATTGTTTCCTCTTTCCACTATCCCTTCTCTATTCGTCGACATCTCCAACATCTTGTGTCCATTCTAGACACCTCAAGACGACAAACAAATGTCGACATAGCTGCTGCGAATTCGACGACCCCTTTGAGACATCTTCAGTGCACACACCAACGACAAGAGATCCAAAATTGATATTGCTGGAGCCCTTCCATGCAAACTGTGAACCTTCGCCAGCCTTCAATTCCGCCTGTGACGCACTTTGATCGGTGATCCTAGCATTCCCTGATCCGCTTCGGTGAAAGATAAAAGAACAATGTCGAAATTTGTTGCTGCTAAACTGGCCAAGTTGGAACACTTTAATGGTGCCAACTATGATATATGAAGCCGAAGAATTTGGTATGGGCCAGTTCATGATAATTTTAAAAAAATATGTTAATAATGATGCCCAATGCTTTTAGAAGATGCTATAGATGAGCAAAACTTAACTCATACAAGGGCTACGGAACGGTGGAAGCTGAATGATGAGAAAGCAAAACTTTCATATTAATGTACATGGAAGATAATCTCATCAAAGTTTTTGAAATACATAAAAGTGCACAAGAACTTTGGAATGCTTTAAAGGACAAGTACACGTCCATAAGAAATATGAACTTAATGCTCCTATTACATAGATACACTACTTGTAAAATGAAAATAGATGATAATGTATCAGATAACGTCAATCAAATGATAGTGATGGCCAAAGAATTAAAAATTGCATGATACCTCTTACCTGAACCCTTGCAAATAATAACAGTCCTGAATAGTTTACCAACTACATTTGATATGGCTATGATTGCTATTCGTGTGAATGAGTCTATCAAGCAAGTGGCACAATTGCCTTCCATCTTGACAATTGAACAAGATATGGCTAAAGGAAAGAAGAAAATAGAAATATTTGATGCCGAGAAAAATGAAGAAGGGCAAGAGGATGAAGCTTATGCTATTCATCACAAAAGGAATCTCAGCCCAAATAGAAGGCAATTCAAGCCCAAAGGCAAGAAGACTCAACATGGAGCTTCTTATAGTTGTGGAAAATTTGATCGTTTTAGATCCAATTGTTCTACAACATCTGAACATGGTCAAAATAAAGGTCCACAATGCAACGGACAGTAGAGCAAAGAAGCACGTTTAAGCAAGAAATCATTCCTCAGTGTCGTTAAGTGCAATGCTGCAACGACAGACATAAAAGGGTGGTGAATTGATTTTGGAGCAACCCTCTACATTGTAAAGACAAAAGAAGATCTAATAGAATTTAAGGAACTACAAAAAGGGGAGCGAAGAATTTACAAGAGAAACAACACCTACTTAGATGTTGAAGGTGTTGGAAAGTACAAGCTTGATGTTGGAGATAAGTTCATGATACTCCAAGAAGTTTTGTACGCACCAGAAATTCGGCGAAACTTAATCTCTGTACCAAACCTACTATAAAATAATTTAGAAGTTAGATTCTATAATGGTCGTGTGACAATTGGCAAAGACAAAAAGGTCTATGCCATGAAAAAAATTATACTTGGACACGAGTTATAACAAATAATAATGAATCAATGAATGAATCTTTTGAGTATACCCTGTGTTATATGTCTGATTTTGATTTTCTGAAATGAGAGACTGAGACACCCAAGAAACTTTAAAATGGATCAAATAGTCAAATTGAACTTAGTGCCTAATATATCTAATACAAGAACAATGCCATGTGAGCATTCCTTGACCGATAAAATGACTCATATGCCTTTTCCAATTAAGACAAGATCGACGGAATTGTTAGGATTAGTTCATTCTGATATTTGTGGATCACTGAGTGTTTCTACGTACGTACAGAGGTAAGGAATATTTCATTACATTCATTGATGATTATTCTAAATATTATTATCTTTATCTCTTAAAAAGAAAAGCTGAAGCTTTTAAATTTTTCAAGAGATATAAGTCAGAAGTAGAAAAAGGATTGAGAAGACCAATCAAGTGTGCAAGGATAGATAAAGGAGGAAAGTATACGTCTCGAGAATTTGAAAGTTACTACATTGTAGAAAGCATACGTAGACAAACTACGATGCCATATATGCTACAACAAAATAGAGTGGCGAAAAGAAAATTAGGACATTAAAGAATGCAATAAGATGTATCTAGTTCCATCGGGTTTACCCAAAGAATTTTGGGGAGAAGCAGTGTTGACCGTGAGTTACATACAAAATAAAATTCTCACAAAGTCCGTAGAATTGACGCCATACAAGTTATGGAATGACAGGAAGCCCAATTTGTGCCATCTCCGAAAATGAAGATGCAAAGTGCATGTATTAGTTCCTCGTCAGTTGAGGGACAAACTAAACTTTAGGACGAAAACATGCAAATTTATTGGATATAGTCACAATTCCAAATGGTATAGATTTTTCCACCCCGATAGAGGTTTCATAGAGAGTCGTGATGCTACTTTTCTAAAAAAAAGAAAACCAATACATTGAAGAGGATGATCCTTTGATGACTTTGGGAGGTGGTGGAGTCAACTCTGAACACGCACTGAATTATCCAATAGTGGGAGTTGATGCTAAATAGAATATTGTACCTTTGGATAAAGTGGAGGAACCACACTCTCCACGGGTATAGTCAGCAACAAGAGACCATGGACGAAACCCATACATTTGGATGATTATGTTTTGTATGAGTGCGAGGCTTCGTGTTAGTCTATTGACGATGGCATAGAGGATAGTACAGATCCTATTACTTATAATGAAACAATGACTTCCAATGAGTCAAAATCATGGTCGGACGCCATGAAATGTGAATTGGACTCAATCGATTGAAACGAAATATGGACACTATGTGACTTGCCGGAAGGTAGGCAATCCATAGGGTGCAAGTAGGTATCAAGAGAAAGTATCGTGTTGATGTTTCTCTTAATAGGCACAAAGCTAAATAAGTTGCCAAGGGTTATACTCAGCAAGTCGGAATTGACTTTCAAGAAATCTATTCTCCAGTAATGAGTTGATTATGACGATCTTAACAATAGTCGCGCATATGATTTGGAGTTATTCCAAATGGATGTTATAAATGGTGACTTAACAAAAGCTATATACATATGTCAACCTAAAGGATTTCATATTGAAAGTTAGGAGGGTAAAGTATATAGACTGAAGAAGTCATTATATGACTTAAAACAATCGTCTAGACAATGGTATTTAAAATTTCATGAGATGATAGTCTAATTTAGTTTTAAAGCGAAACAAATGGGATCATTGTGTGTACATCAAGAAAAGTGTGAGCAATTTTGTGATATTATCGTAGATGATATCTTGCTCGCTGTAATGATGTCACAATGCTCGATGAAGGATAAATTGAATAAGCAATTTGAAACGACAGATATGGGACATGCATCCTATGTATTAGGCATTCGAATTATTCGAGATAGAAACTCGAGAATGTTGAGTTTAAATAAAAAACAATATATTAATAAGATACTAAGAAGGTTTGTGATGCAAAATTGTAGTATCTACACCACTTGTAATTGGAAAAAAACTTAGTAAAAGTCAGTGTCCTAACGTTGGGCAAGAACCTTTAGAGGAATCTTATGCACAAACGGTGGATAGCTTAATGTATGCAATGCTTTGTACACAATATGTTTTAGCTTATGCAATAAGCTTAATTAGCAGATTTCAAAGTAATTCCTAAAAGACTCATTGAGATGTCAATAAGAGGATTCTACGATATCTGAAAGACAGTACAATTGAAATTGACATACCCTAATACATTAGGGGCTATAGGATATTTGTATGTGGATTTCGAGGGTGACATATACGACCGAAAGTCCACATAAGATCACTTATTTTTATTGGGTGGAGTAGTCGTTTCTTGGGATAGCAAGAAATAATGATGTGTGGCAAGACACACATAAGAAGCTGAATACATTGCTTTCAGTATAGTAGCCACTCATGGAGTCTAGGTCAGATGCATGCAGTCTAGCTCAGACATTTTCTCTTGGAACTAGAGTTCAATTTGATCACCGGACCACTTCAGATGCATTGTGATAATCAAGCAACAATAAATTTGATAAACAGTGAAGCTAATAATTTCAAAGGCAAACACATTATTGAGATAGAATATCACTATATTCAATATATAATAAAAAAAAAGAAGTACTGTGACCTATATGCCTACCAATGATATGTTGCCTAATTCCTTCACAAAAAGAATTGTAGTTGGAATATTCATTAAATATGTTAGTTTAATAGGACTTAAGAATATATAAGTCATAGGAATTTTTTAATCTTCAAATTAGTACTTCACAAATAATAGAAGTATTGAAGTTACAGTTATGAATAATGTAAGTGTTGAAACTTCATGACCACATATGAGCGTGAGAAGTGTTCATTGAGTGGAATGCATTGTGCACGACGATAGGGCAACGCGAATGATGTGCGCGCAGACTCCATAGGCTTATATGAAGAACTCTTAATAGAATGAAATTAACGATGGGAGGGAGCCCATATTCCTAAGCTATTTTCTTTCAGCAACGGTTTAGAATTTTTGTTTTTTGCTTTCTACTCGAATGATAACAATAAATGGAAAGCTAAAGAACTTGCCGGTTGGAATAATAATGCAAAGTTTTGACAATCCGAAACCATATCCAAATGTCTAAAATTCCCCTGTTAACAAGATCGCAAATTTAAGAAGTTTTCAACACAACATTCCTGCAGTTCTTGAATACCAAACTCAAGTAACATAGGTTCAGTTTGTCATCAGAGTTTTAGAATCGAAATAGTTAATAGCAGTCAGCAACTCCATCTATCTGTGATACGATAAGCAAGGGACGTCGGGGGCGACAGTCCCCTTCTTGGTTCCACGAGCGTTGATGCAATTCGCAGTGACCTCTCCCGCCGCCTCGGCGTGCCAGATGTTGATGTCCTTCATGAAGATGCCTCTGCACGGCACGCTCGCGCTGCAGTTGAGGCTGATCGCGGCGTCGCTCACCGTCGTCCCGCTCACGCCGACGTACCTCACGTCGCTGATGCTCACAGCAGACGGCTTCAATTCACCATGCAAAGTTTTATTTTCATGTCAGTACATTTTGTCTCATACGAAATATATACATATATATGTTTAAAATCAAATTATAATTAACTCTTACGTGCTCTTTACAAACTTGCCAAGGACAGTAGTATTGGTCTATAAGTATCGGATTCTGCACTGCATTAAGGCTGATGTTCTGAAACAGTATCCCCTTGGCATAGCCGAATCCACCCTAACGAGAGTAATATAATTATAATCATCATCTAGCTGAGGAAAAAATAATACGTGCATGCCATTTTGAGGTTTACCTGCCATGACTTTATCCTGACGCCATTCTGTGTGTTAGAGAAACGACTGTTATAAACTTCGATTCGTTCCACTTTGCCCTCGGTGTTGCGTCGTCCGAGGCTTCCAATGCTGGGTTAGAATTCGATAGGGAGAAGGATTAGTTAGCTTGTATAAGTTGTCTTTTAGATCAGAGTACAATTTTTAAGTGAAACAGGAATAAGTTACCTTATGCCATGACCTGGTCCGCATGTTATATAACTCACTGTAACGTCGATACTACCACTTCCGATTGAGACACAATCATCACCTATAGCCAATCATCATCACCATCATCATCACCATCATCATCAGAAGAAGGAGAACAATAAAAACGAATAAGCAAATAGTAATAGTTAATGGTAGTACCGGTGCCAATGTTGGAGTCCCAGATTTTGATATCTTGGCTTTGTTCGACATGGATGCCGTCGGTGTTGGGGCTCCCGTCGGGTGCTGTAATGGTGAGATCATGAACGGCAACGTTCTTGGAGAAGCCGAGGACTACGTGAGCTCCGGAGCTGTTTACGAATTTTAGGCCACTGAGCTCCACGTTCTCCGTGCCCAGAAGCGTCAACGTCTGCATGCAAATTAAAAGTATGTGAATTGAAACAAAATTAGAAAGGGTTCATGTGTGTAAACTATAAACTTGATATGTCAGTCGAAATTTTACAAGGTATATTATGAGATGATTATACTAGAAGATGTTTCTCTCTTTCATGTTTAAAAAAACACTATAACTATGAGAAAACGACACTAGAAAAAAAAATTAACAATTATAAAAAATCTGACAGAAAGTTCTCGGGTAGTATTTTAAATTTTAAATTATATAAAATATTTTATATTAATGAATATTGTTTGTTATATTATGAGTTCCTACCAATATATATATATATATATATATATATATATATATATATATATACTCGATTGACAAACAATATATTAAAGAATTTATGATCTATAATTAATGGAGATAGATTATATTAAAATAAAAAAATATGTTATTGATGTCAATTTATATAATAAAATCTTACTTATTTCTTTCATGGATATGAAATTAACAAGAAAGAAGGGACCTGAAAGCCATCCAAAAAATTGATAAGGATTTAAGAAAAACAAGAACCCAAAAATGTTGGAAGATTTGTTTATATTGTTTAAACAATTCTCCGCTTATAACCCTAAAGAAACACAGTCGAATATCAGGAAAAAAAACTCCATTGCAAAGGAATTATCTCTAGCTAATCTCACAACTTATGACGCCATCTTATGAAATATTTATGCGTATACTATCATAAAGTTTTCATATTCGGCACAGGGAAAAAATAACTTATAACTTGTTATTTTATAACACATATATGTACGTTTAGAGGGTGAAAGATAGATAGTACTTACATACGGCGCAATCTTGCATTTCTGCACAACGAAGACAAGATGAGAAAGAATAATTAAACATCAACTAAGTCTAAGAAACAATCAATATACAGGAACAAAATTATATATGCATGTGCCTACACGTAGTTGCTTGCATGCCCAGTAAACTTGGCCTTGGCCGTCGAACTGGCCTGACCCGTCTATCCTCAATCCAGTCAAGTGCATGAATAGTATCCATGTCATCACCTTGTCTCCCCAGATCTTCTTACTTCTCTTAATGTTTCCATCCACCTGAAGAAAACGGAGATGGATCAGAAAAATAACGAGATATGTAACTTATCCTAATAAGATCTTAATTTGAGAAGTTTTAGATGGCATAAATAATTAAGTAGTCGACGCTGAAATGAAAGAAATATAAGTATATAGTTTTTTAGATGATTAAATAGATATACAAATAAAAAAATATTATAATACCTAACGTATGGAAAAGCTTTCACATCTTTTTTTTTAAAAAAATTGTAACCAAGTTTGCCACGTGCCATGCACTGCGGCCGGCTCATCCTCCCCCATAAAATATATAGCAGCAATTAAAGGTGTCTCCATTTATCCATTTATCAAGAACTAGAGCTGTTAATACACTTGCCATTGAAACAATCTCAATTCTCAATGGTTGAGGAGTAAGATTTTTATCTCTTTTTTAACTTCTGTGTAGATTGTCACAATATTATCGAGACTATCACCATGAGGGAGATCCTGTTTTGCACTATCGATTTTGTTCATTTAATGATCACTAGTTTTTATCATTGTTACTATTACTAGGGAGACTCCTATCATTCTAGTTATTCTTATTAATTAATATTATCCTAACTATCATAGCATCATAACAAGATTCGAAGCAACAGCATGCAGGAATAATATATCCAAAGATAATAAACTTTAAATAAGATTAAATATTTCAAAACATAATATAATTTTATCTGAACTAAACAATGATTTTTTTTGAAAAAATATAACATGGAGGTAGTATATTCCAACTCACACAATTTGTTTTTCAGAAACTATATTTCTGTATTTCCAGAATATTTTAGAAAATATTTGAGAACATAGTAATATGTATAATAGGAGTTTTAGTTGGATTTAAATGAAAAAATATCTTGTTTTTAATAAAAGGAAAAGCATGCCTCAATAATATATGTAGAATAAAAACTAAATAATATAAAATATCAAAGTTAATTTAATTTCATAGAAGTAGGATCTTGAGCTGAATTAAATCATGAATATATTTTTAAAATAAAATAAAAGGTGGTAGTATGTTAATGTCACATCTAGGGGTGAGCACGGGTCGGGACCCGACCCCCGGATTTTCCGAGATTTTTTCCGACCCAGTTACCAAGTGGGTCGGGACGGGTCTCATTTCCTTGAGACCCGGTCGGGACCGGATCGATGGAAAGCTTTTTTTCTCACCGCTATAGAGGATTAGTTCGGTTCACTAGGCGAAGGCGAAGCAGAAGTCACCAAATTCTTATTAAAGCCTTCTCTACCATAGAATTCGGCCTTCGGGGTCAAACCGTCTATACTCTTTCAAATAGAAAATAGGGGTCATGTGAGTTGCCATTTACCCAATTGGAGGTTTGGCACCTCGATGTCGGCTCTTCAGCACCGGGGGCTTGGCCTGAAACCTTCATGCCTCTAGAAGCTTTTACAAAGCTAGAATCTTGCAAAAAATGTGGAGCGGGTGGATTGACGCTTCTCTAACTTCCAGCTTCCAGATACAATAGAAGACGGCTAAAGGAAGGTTCTCATTTCCTTGAGAACCCGATTGGGACCAGGTCGGGACCGAGTCTAGATCGATCCCGACATAGTTAAATATATTATATTAATTTTAATTAGTTTTAAATAGTATATTTATGCTTTTTTTAAAATAAAGAAATATATTTTATTTGGTATATATCTTAAATATACATTATATTATATTATCATATATATAATTTAATTAATAGTTATCATATTTATATAATAATATTATTTTTTTATTATTTTATTTATTATTTTACCTTTTTATGGTCAAAGCAGAATAATCGAGAATTTTTTATTTTTGTTCCGATTTGACCGAGATGTCCTGGTCCTAGCCCCGATCACGACTAGGTCATCTTTTTCGAAAACCCGGAGCATACCGGGTCTTCACATCACTTGCTCGCAAAAGTTTAAATTTCAATTAGTTTTTTTTCTCAAAAAAAGGTTATATTTAAATAAAATATAATAATAAAAAATATTGTAATGAAGAATATATAAATGTTTATATATAAAGGAGAGGTAACTTAATATGCTTTAGTTTCTCGAAGTACCTAAGGTGATCCATTTTTTATTTTGAATTTTCTTAAAAAAATAAATACCATTATTAAAAATAATTATTTAACAGTAATAATTATAAAAAATAATTTTAACAATTCTCAAATCCCACAATATCGTATTTATATAGTAATAAAATTTGTCAAGGTCCATGAAGTACGGGTCTTAACATATAAAATATGAGATTGGAAATGATTTCATACCTTGACATGAATGGGCGACTTGCATGGTCCCTTGAAATCGACCTTTCCAAGTAAAAACGTTCTTCCACGTGGGACGAGGAAAGTTGGGTTTCCGACGTCACGGCATGCAGCATGCCAAGCTGCCAAAAATGCCTGCATTCACGTCCATCTTTAAAAAGTTGCACCATCACCGGGATTTAATTACACGGGATTCTTGGCATTTTATTCTTCCTAATAATAAATAAATTTAAATCAAATTACTTACATAATTCAACTTTGGTATTTCTTATATCACCTTATTTCTTATCTTTTACACCATCAAATTTTCATTCAACAATTCATGATTGAATCTATCAAATAATTGAATCTCTCAAATAATTTATTTTAGTTGTACGAAAATATAATGATAAAGAAGATAAAGAACAATATAAATTAAGAAACACCTTCATTTTATCACACATATATATATATATATGACTTCTTTAATCAAAAGTTTTTTTTAAAGAAAATATTACTGCCAGCAAATTTTGTGAGTACATTTATTTACCGTGGTATCATCTCTCACACCGTCTCCGGCCGTCTTGTAGTGTCTGACGTCGTAAGTCCGACCGGCGATTCGTCTCATGCGAGGATGACTTCCTGACACGTGCACGCTCCTACACAACAAAGTGGAGAACAGAAGCAGAATCCTCAAAAGCTCCTGCGTGCACAAGTTTAAGAAAAAAGATCCAAATAAGGGGATATATATATACACACACATGAGAGAGAAAATAAAATAATAGGTATAATCTTATAAGAACTACGATTTTAGCAAAAGTGAAACTTTCAACTAGTATCTTCTCTCACCAAAGTTCTCACCATTGTGTTCTAATGAGTTGAACCAGAAGAAACTTAGTAAGCTGGACATTATGCCATAGAGTTATATAGGGGGGAGAGAGAGAGAGAGAGAGAGAGAGAGAGAGAGAGAGTATGAGGAAGGCAATCGTACAAATATCCTTCTATTTTTAATTCATCATCTATCCTCTTGGTTCTATGTCTCTCATTTGTGCATTAATGTGATGTATAATTTCATCCGAGGTTGAAGGGCGATAATGGGGGTGATTATATATGTAAAAATAGATGTATCGATTTGCACTAATTGATTTTTAAGGTTTGAAGAGAAGTGATGATATATACAATTGTAGAATAATAAATATATATTCGGTATATCTTACAGTAAAAAAAAGTATGCCGTGTGTATTTTTTGAAGACACACACATATAATTGCGGTATTGACAAAATAAGCCATTGCTCTTGGACATGGTTAATTTTTTTTAGCACATTACATAAAAGACTATCCAATGATGACAATCAAGTATATGTTTGAATAAGATTTGTTTAATTAATAATATTTTTTATACTATTTTAAAAGTAAGAAATGAGCAAAAACTATAGGAAATAATTAAAAATTCAATAATTTATAATTGTGTACACCTCCGAATTATACCCCCGTCCATGTTAAAATAGACTTGACGAGCTATTACGAGGCATTCATACATAAACAACTTCTTGACTAAAATATTAATTTTGACTAGCCAATAAAAAAAGAAGAACATAAAGCCGAAGAAGAGTAATTATGAAATGACGATGAAAATGGTATAATATAGAAAAAAAATGCAGAAGTCTCGAGGAAACATAATTCAGACTCAAATTAACTCAAATAACTATGACATAATGGAATGCTATACAATGATCTCGAGTCAGAAACTCAAGCTTTTATCTTAAACATCCCCTCCTTCCCCAAGTTGCCAACAGTCCCTAATAACTTCGGGAATAACACATTCACGTTCTCATGCCAACATGCGCTATTTTGATGTATTTCACACATGGCACATGCACCAATCAGGTTCTCATCACATCTTGGGTGCATTTTGATGGTAAAAGTCGAGAACAAGGAGATTACTCAGATTCATCTTTGAGATGAGGGCTACGTCCTGCAAAGAGGTTACACTATATCGTTTAGGTTTACAGCCGCTACACAGATTACATCAGAAATTAGGCTATTAATAGCCTCTCCAAATCGGATTTAAAACCAAAATAAAAAGAGAAAAAACCTAATCCGAACCACACAGGCCGGCTAAACAAAAGCCCAAAAGTCCAAAGCGGGACCGCCGTTAGGGGGCGGGGTCCCCCGAACTCCTCCTTTCGTTCGTACGCCAGCAGCACTGCTAATTGGATAATACTCAGATTCCTCTAAACTCACGTGGACGAACTCGGTATGAGAAACAAGGGGGCCTGAAGTATTCACCAACTCTAACATTCTCCTACTTGGTGGATACTTCATACCAATGAGAGCCTTGCCAGCAACATTTTTCTTCAATCCGATAGCAGGAGAGCACCACTCGAACTTTGCACCTATAGCTATTTTAGTAAGAAAACCAGAACTATTCTTTGTTGTATTAACCTTTTCAAGCTGGACCTCTTTCTTTTTCACCTTTTCCCGAATGAAATAATATTGGATGTCAATATACTTTGTGCGTGAGTGAAATGTAGGATTCTTAGCTAACTGAATAGCACATTGATTATCACATCTCACCTCTATGGCACCTTGCTCAAATCCGAGCTCCAAGCACAACCGCCGTAGCCATACGACCTCCTTTGCAGCATGAGTAAGAGCCATATATTCAGCTTCTGTAAAAGAAAGTGCTACCACGCTTTGTCTCTTGCTCATCCAACTTAGTGCAGCCCCAAATAATGTAAAAACATATCCGCTAGTGGACCGTCTACTATCAATGTCTCCATCCCAATCAACATCTACATGACCTATAATATCAAGCCTCTTTCCTTTTCCCGCACCTTCAAAGTACAAAGCAAAATCTGAAGTTCCACAAAGGTACTTGAAAACTATCTTGATAGCATTCCAATGTTCGCTGCCTGTGTTAGACATATACCGACTCAAGACTTCCACTGCTTGAGCTATGTCTGGACGCGTGCACACCATGGCATACATCAAGCTGTCCACTGCACTTGTATATGGCACACGGTCCATCTCTTCGGCTTCTTCATCCGTCTTCGGGCATTGCTCTGCAGAAAGTTTGGTTCCTAGAGACATAGGAGTACCCACTGGCTTGCAGTCCGACATGTTAAATTTCTTCAATACTTTTTTTATATACTTCTCCTGTCCTAGCCACAATTTTCGCTTCTGACGATCCCTTCTAATCTGCATACTCAAAATAAAATTCGCTGGCCCCAAGTCTTTCATCTCAAACTTCTTGGCCAACAAACCATTCACTGAATTCACCATCTTCATACTATTTCCAATCAGCAACATGTCATCCACATACAGTGTAAGAATGATAAATTGATCTCCAACTCTCTTAACATAAACACAATGATCTGAATCTGAACGTACAAACTTGAGTTCGAGCATGTACGTATCAAACTTCTGATACCACATCCTTGGCGACTGCTTCAATCCATACAGAGACTTCTTCAATTTGCACACCAGCTTCTCTTTACCTTGACCTCAAAACCTTCTAGTTATCTCATATATATATATCTCTTCCTTCAAGTCCCCATGAAGGAATGCCGTCTTCACATCCATCTGCTCTACCTTAAGATTATATGCTGCTGCCAGAGATAGAACAAGTCTGATTGAAGTCATTTTCGTCACGGGAGAAAAAAATTTCATCATAATCGACTCTCTCAACCTAAGAGTACCCTTTAGCTACCAGCCTCGCCTTGTACTTCTTTACAGACCCATCGAGTTTCAGCTTTCGCTTGAACACCCATTTGCAACCAATTGCCTTTCTATCCTTAGACAATTTACACAAGCTCCATGTTTCATTCTTATTCAGTGACTGCATCTCATCTGTCATAGTAAGCTCCCACTGATTTGCATCATCCATAGACCTTGCATCTTTTACAGAACTAGGTTCTTCTCCAATGATGCTCAAAGCATGAAACGAACTCAGAGCACTAAGAGAATATATAAGAGGTGCTTCTTCTTTCTCGTGTCGATCTCCTGAGAACTGGTACGATAGTACTAATATCTGGGTCTTCATCTGAATCTGCATCTTTAACTTCATTAATCGAGTCCTCTTGATCCGGTTCTGTAACAGACTCAACTGAAGTATCTTATGCAACCACCTCTGAAGTTTCAGAATCAAAATCTTCTTCAAGCACTACCACTTTCTTAGGTTCATCACCTTTTTGAACTTCAACTTGGGAACGTGATTCACGAAAAATAACATCTCCGCTGTAGACAATGGTCCTTGACTTTGGATTCCACATTTATAGTCCTTGACCCCTTCCTTGTATCCGACAAATATGTTCTTTTCAGACTTACTGTCAAGCTTATCCCGCTTTTCCTTAGGTATATGAACATATGCGTCACATCCGAACAATCGAACATGAGATAGATTCGGCTTCTTCCTAAACATTGCCTCATAAGGCATCCGATCCTTCACTGATAAGGTCGGTGAGCGATTCTTCAAATAGTTTGCTGTGACAACAGCTTCTGTCCAGAACTCTTGCCCTAATCCAGCCCAACTCAGCATACATGTGGCCTTATCTATGAGTGACCGATTTAATGTTTCAGCTACTCCATTCTGCTCAGGTGTATATGGAGTTGTCTTCTGCCTTGCAATACCGTTGTCCATGCAGAACTGCTCAAACTTCTCTGAACAAAATTCACCTCCGTTATCTGTACGAAGGACCTTGATCTTGCTGCTCAATTGATTTTTCACCAAAACTTTAAATTCTCGAAACTTATCGAATACATCTGACTTATTTTTGATAAAATAAATCCAACTGTATCTCGAAAAATCATCTATGAAAGAGACATAGTATCTGGACCCTCCAATAGATGGAATCGAAGTTGGTCCAAAAACATCACTATGGATCAGTTCGAGAATCTTGGTTGCTCTTGAACCTGTGTGTTGAAAATTGACTCGGTTCTGTTTTCCATGGAGGCAATGTTCACAGAACTCGAAACCCACAGAACAATTCGGAACTCCTTCTACCATCTGACTTGATGCTATGGTAGAAAGTCATTTCTCACTAATATGGCCTAATCTCTTATGCCACAGCATAGATGTACTGTCTTCATCTTTTTTGGCCTCTTCAGAAATAAATCCGCAGCCCACAGATATAGTGTCTCCGAGCAACTTGTACAATGTGCCATAGCGAACCCCTCGCGCAATCACAATAGACCCTCTGATCATATTGCACGAATCCTTGTCGCAACTGAATATAACACCCGAATCAGTCATTGTACCAACAGATAACAAATTCCTGCTCATAAGTGGTATATGGATCACATCTTGTAGAGTCTTCACCGTGCCATCATTCATCCTCAACTTCACCCTGCCACGTCCAATAATCTGAACCGTAGTGTCATCTCTGAGCATGACATCCCCACCATTATACTCCTCATATTCACAAAACTAGTGTCTATGAGGTGTCATGTGATATAAAGCACCAGTATCGATGAGCCAGACATCCTTGTCTGACTGTGCCATACATGCAGAAGTCATATACATATCTCCTACCTCAGCCTCCTTTTTGTCCGAGGTTGACTCAGCTTCTTTCTTGTGAACCGGCTTGTTTTTGCAATCTCGCTTCAAATGGCCCCACTCTTGACATCTCCAGCATTGCACCTTCTTATCTCTACTCTTCGAACGCCCACGAGATTTGGATCTGGACCCTCTCTGGTTTTGATTCCTTTCTGATTGCCTTCCTCTGCCGCCAGCGCCTCTTTACTAGAACTTGCCGATCTCTTTTTTCGTGTTTCCTCTAATAATAAGGCAGCACATACACTTTCATATGAAAGTTCTTTATCCCCGCCATCAATCATGACAATCAGATTGTCTCATGAATCCGGCAACGAACAGAGCAATGTTATTGCCTTATCATCATCTTGAAAATTAACATCGATCGATACAAGTTGACTGATCATCGTGTTAAAGTTATAAAGATGAGTAGAGAACGAGTCACCCTCATGCATCCGAAGATTGTACAGTTTCTTCCTCAGAAATAACTTGTTAACTAGTGACTTACTTTGATATAGGGATTCCAACTTCCTCCATAGACCTCTCATGACATTCGTAAGAATTGAATCCGCGAGACAAAGTCGAATCAAATCCTTCGCCTTTCTATCGATC
This sequence comes from Pontederia crassipes, assembly GCA_030549335.1. Classification (NCBI taxonomy): domain Eukaryota; kingdom Viridiplantae; phylum Streptophyta; class Magnoliopsida; order Commelinales; family Pontederiaceae; genus Pontederia; species Pontederia crassipes. The sequence continues at coordinate 33,549,759 of CM060197.1, forward strand.
CGATCCCACTCTTCGATCGCCTTTGGATCTGCCTGACTGGAGGACGCCCCATCTGCGACCTTCGCCGCTTCCACGCTTGGCCTCTCCTTCTCGATTGCCGTTCAAAGATCTCGATCACAGAGGAGATCCTCCATCTTCATCTTTTAGAGATCAAATCGTGTTCCATCAAATTTTTCTATCTCAATCCGTGATCCTCCTGACATCTCGAATAAACCCTAATTCCTCGAACAACCTGTGCTATGATACCAATTGATGGTAAAAGTCGAGAACAAGGAGAGAAGATCGCAGAGAGATTGCAGAAAAATAGAGGAGACACACGAATTTATTCAGGTTCACCCTTGAGATGAGGACTATGTCTTACAAAGAGGTTTCACTATATCATTTAGGTTTACAACCGCCACACAGATTACATCAGAAATTAGGCTATTAATAGCCTCTTCAAACCGGGTTTAAAACCCAAACAAATAGAGAAAAAACCTAATCCAAACCACACGGGCCGGCTAAACAAAAGTCCAAAAGCCCAAAGCGGGACCGCCGTCGGGGGGCGGGGCCCCCCGAACCCCCTTTCGTTCGTACGCCAGCAGCACTCTAATTGGATAATACTCAGATTCTCCTAAGCTCACGTGGGCGAACCCGGTGTGAGAAACAAGAGGTCCTGAAGTATTCACCAACTCTAACACGTTTGACAAGTGAAACTAAAGTTCCTCCGACTTCCAATGAATAATTTGATTTGATAGATTAATTCAATGTGTGCTTGGATGAAATGGAACATAATGATGAGGAAGAGAATTGATGTGATAGAAAAAAATAGATGTGTTGATTAAGTTTTATTAGGTTTTGAAATAAAAATTAACATTATAAATATAAAATAAAATATTATAAGCTTGAAGACATAGCATCGCCACAATGAAACAAAGGTCAGGATCTTCAAGGTCCAAGCTCTAATACCATGTTAGAATCTGAGCTTGGTTGCCTGATTTGCTTGCCTGCGCAGGAGAAGAAGAAGGAAACGAAGCAGAAGGCACATAGGAAAAAGCGAGGCAGGAAAGAAAAGAAGAAAAAGTGGAAGAAAGATTTTTGTATTCAAATGAAAAGTTACCAATGCTCGAACACTACAACCCACACTATAGATTTATTTATACTAAAACTAAGTGATATGAAGTGGATTAAACCAGTCACACTAGCGCCGCATGCATAGTCGACACTACATCAAATATATCTCTTTTCGCGTCGCTTGAGCGTCACGGTAGCATCGACCGTTGGAGCGTCACAATGATAAGCCTTATCAAAGATCCAATTTGCTATAGTTTGTGTGTTTGGTTATGTTGATTCTGACTTATGGGCATTCCCAAGATTTAGAGAAATTTAGAAACAGAAAAGAAATGAGAGAAATAAACGTTGAGATTTGACAAATTACAGATTTAATCTTGTTATTAAGATAATAAGCAACATATGAATAAGTAAAAATAGGCACAAGTAATATATTGAATAATTAAAAAATGTCACTGAATCATAACTCCTCTTATTGCTGACTTGTTCTGCGTCGAAATGTCTGGTGGAAGTCAGGACAAATAAAAGTTGTGTTTGCAGTCTGATTGTGGATAATAATTCTATGGAATATTTCCCTGTAAACCTTTTGTTGATTTTTGTAAAGGAATTTGAATATTATGTTATCTGACTTTTTCACATCACGGCATAAAGCAATTGCTTGATTTGGCATGTGTCTGCTGTTTGGTTATGTTTGAACTCAACTTATGCACATTTCCACGAGTTACAGAATTAATCAATAGAAAACAAATGATAATAATAAGATAATCTTGTTTGCTATTATAAAGATAATAATAGGCAACAGAACCACCAGAAGTAAGAATAAGCAGAGACTCAAAACTAGTAATAATAGATCGAATAATTAAAAATTGCAGTCATGCAACAGCAGCAACTGCACGCATCACGACGACTGTGCCTTCTTTCCGATGACCTTGGGATGTTAATGGGGTGGAGTCTTCTTGATGCGGCACAGCACGCATTCTTGAAAGTTGTCGTGGACATCGAAGAGTTCGAACTCGTCCATCGTCCACATGAAGTACGTTTTCTGGCCGTGCTTGTAGGCCAGACTTCTCTTGATGCCCACTACCGTCATGTAGCCATGCCCGTCGACGGCCGACTTGATCTCCTCCGCCCTTTTATACGCCGCCCACGACCCTCCGCCGGCAGTCCTGGAAGGCCTCCTTGAATCGAAAGACCGAGGAATTCGGAGGGCGAAGAAGTAACCTTCTTCCCCGCCGCCGACCAGCAGGTTCCAGGGCTCCGTGCCGTAGACGTCGGTCAGTGTAACCGTTCCATCCGGCAAAGGATTGCCTGCGACGAAGGGGCGAAGGTAGTGGACAACCAGATCTTCGTCGCTTTGCATCGCCATTCGCAACGGAGGAAGAGCAGAAGACGTGTATCTGCACTGCTCGACCAGCTTCAAGAGGGCAAGAACGTCGAATGTCGAACGTCGATTTGTGGAGCAGAGAGCAATTAAACGTGCGAGGGGAGAGAGAGGGGGAGGAGGAGGAGGAGGAGGAGCAGAGAGCGAGGGAGGCCGGGAGGGATTTATATAGCGGGAGGGAGAGAGCGAGGGGAATAGGAAAACAGAGCGAGAGGGGATTTATATAACGGGAACATATTGCAAGTGGGAGGAGGAATTATCCTTCGCTTATTTCGTCATCCAATAATAATAACATCATATTGCGAGTGGGAGGAAAAATCCATTCGACCTGAAAAAATCGAACAAAAAAATCAAAAATTAGGGGTCCGAATATAATTTAGGACAGTTTTTAATAAATTAAAATTCACCCGCTAAAATTAGGGCTCCACTCGAAAAAACCATAGGGCCCATGGAGCCAGATTTTTATTTATAATTTTTTATTTATATAATTAATACATATGTTATTATTTCTTTTATTATAGATATAATAATTTTTGTAAAAAATTTCATACTTTTATATCACATTATCAAACTCTAATTTAATAACTTTAAAATTTTAGTAGTATATTTTATATTTAATATAAAATTAAATATTTTTATATTAATTTTAAATTATTAAATATATTTTTAAAATATAATTATATAAAAGTAGGGCTCCGAAAAAACCACGCGAAAAAACTGATCCGCTAAAGGGTGGTTTTTATTTTTTCAAAATATTTTTAGGGTGGTCTTTCTAATTTTAAAAACCAACCCGAAAAGTAATGATTGATTTTTTAGACCGAAAATTCAAACCGATCCGAACTACTTTCACCCCTAGGAGGAGCACAATCCTTTGCTTATTTCGTCATCCATTATTATTATTATTATTATTATTATTATTATTATTATTATTATTACCAACTGGAGAATGGATATCCAATTCTCCATGATAATATAGTTGTAAATATTAAAGAATCTTTTTGTAATTATACTTAGAATGTTTTAAAATGTTAGCAGTATTATATGATATAATGGCTATGCTATGCACCATGGTGGTAATACAATGCTATGCCTTCTTCCCAGTTGCATAATTGAAAATCGATGAAGCACATAAAAATCGTGTGACCCGTGCTTATGTGGCGGCTGAACCGTGCTTCACATGGCTGTTTTCTAATGAACCGGCATATACTTGACTGGCCAAATTTGTTTAGGGGTTGAAAAAAATGTCTAAACTTTCTAGGTTCTTTATGCGTGACATCATCTAGACCTTATGCGATTTCAGCCCTCCGCTTTCTCTCCTCCCCACCTGGCCGTGAAGATGCCATCATCGAAAGCAAAGGAGATGAAGAGAGAGGCCGGGCGGGAGGTAAGCTGTCCTTTGCGAAGTTTTTTGTTTATTTCGTCATCCATAATAATAATAATAATAATAATAATAATAATAATAATAATAACATCTATATCATATGCAATTTGGTGCTCCTATTATAGATGATGTTATAAGAAGATTTGGTGCTTTCCAACTTGACAATGCAATATTGGATATCGGTCAATCGAGTACTACTCAAGCGCCTGTCATTTTAACATGTCGTGCTTAGTTTGATGAATCACAATTTGTTATACGTGATCTAGTTTGTGTGAAGATTAATGGTAGGCAAAAAAATATTGGAAGAATTAAATTTGGCATAGAAGTCTCTATGTCATAAAATGAATTAAAAAAATAGTTGCGGAAAGTGTGGAAAAAATGGACATGATAAGAGAAAATGTCCAATGTGAGGGTACAAATAGTTTAAATTTACTTTACTTACATTTTTCCCATGATCTTTTATCATTGTGCTAATTTATTTTTTTGAGGAGTTTTTTAAACAGGACAATCAATTGCAAACTAGCTAAGAAAATAATTTTTTAGGGCAGCATGATATGCTTGGATCCAACTACTATTCATTTGTAGCACTGTCAATGTTTTCTATGTGAAAATTATTTCTAGAAGAACATTAATTTTGTTATTTTTGACAAATGTTCGACAATGCTGAATTCCTTCCCATGTATCTTTCACATTGAATATAGTACCTTATATTTTAGTGAAGTCCGGTAGAAGTCTCGCATATTATTAATTTGGAGGTAACTATATTTTGATCTTCTGAAGCTCACAATCCTGCAATTCGTATTTCCTCACAATCCTGCTCACAATCTGGTCGTTTGTTGTTCTTCTCCTCAGATTTGATACACAAGAGGAGAATAATGATTTCAAGGTGTCGACTGATGAACAATGTGCTGAATTCCTTCTCATGTATCTTTCACTTTGAATAGAGTAGTTACCGTGCAGAGAATGATAAACTTGTCCATTAAGTATGGTAGATTCTTTGAGCAAAGATGTTTGATAAATTTTCCGCAAAAGATGTATGGTGCTAGAGTGACCCCTTATGTTGAGGAGTCTGTTGTCAATGGATGAATTGTTAAAAGAGGATCGTTCTTCTGGGGGTTTGATTGTTGTGTAGATATATTTGTTTACATTTTCCTTTTTTTGTTAAAGATACTTATATAAGAAGCACTTGTGTTTGAAAGGAGGCATTAATGACACTAACCTTATGAGGAAATCTCTTGAGTCTTTTGTGTTCAGCCTTTGAGATTTCTGTACTTGTTTCTTACGGTGGTTGTTTTGTTGTTCATATGCAAATCAATTGCTTACTCAACTGCATTAGGCATCAATCAAAGTAAAATATTATCACATGATTACTCGCTGACTATTCATGCCTACTATCTTTGTTTTGTTGACGATAGTCTAATGCAATGACCTAATGAGGTTCATCAATTCAGACCGAAGTTTCATGATGGCCTAATGAGGATCATCATTAATTTGCTAAAAGAAGAAAGGCAGATTCAGGCAAACAAAATTTTGACAAAAAAGAAAACAACAAATATTATAAAGCAACCATCATCACTACATTAAGATAAAAGAAAACAACAATGTGATCACACAAAAGAAAATTGCACTACATTAGAGGTCAAGTTATGACGTTAAGTTACAAATTGTAATAATAGCGACTAACAAGATTTCACATCACATAATCATAAACAATATGACTATGATAACAATCATTATCATAACTAATTTATATCATCGGCTCATTTCGTTCCTATTAATAGCTCCATCTTCAAATTTGTTTTTTTTCCATTCTGTTGAGTCTTCGCAATAGTCCATTTATAACTTGTGTAGATTGTGGCTCAAAACGTGTATCCATCCATCCATCTGAAGCAATGTTCTCAAAACCGGACAGGACTGATCGCTTCAAGCGCGAACCGATCGGTAATCCAGCCCAGTTAGGTGTCAAAACCCATTTTGACATTGAATCGGACAACTAATTGAACCGAGAAAAATCAGTTGAATAGAGAAAAATCAGTTGAACCAGTTCAACTCAGTTCAATGCAAATTTTGAAAAAAAATTAAAAATATGATAAAAATATGAAAGTTAAATGAGAAAAAAGGAAAGGAATATAAGGAAAGTTAAAGAGGAGGGAATATCATATGTATACAATTAAATAGGAATTGGAATAAAAAGGTAAGTATTTAAAATTGAATAATAATAGAATGAAAACTTATCAAAGGGCATAAAATAAAGGAAATAGAAAGGAAAGTATTAAAAAAAGAAATAAGAATAATTTAAGATAAAATTTATTAATATAACATCTATCATCATTAAATAATAGATATTAAATTATTAATAATCTATTTATATTGTCATTATAAAACTTTTAATTAATAAAAATTTTGTTATATTATTTTTAATATCTTTAATAAATTATTAATATAATATTCATATACTATATCATATAACTTATACTATATCTTTATAATTATTATAAATAATATTATTTTAATAAAATCTGATTCAATCCGATCGAACTCGATTGGACCGGTGCAATCGCAACCCAATGATGAGTCCGATCCGATTTTAAAAAGCATTGATCTGAAGTACTGGCATGCTCCTCGTTGCTACAAGTTACGAATTAAACAGCTCATTAGATAAAACTAAGAACCTACAAGATATGAATTAAAGAATGACTTAAATAAATTAAAACTCACTCCATAGAATCGACAACCGTAGAACCTTCGATCAGGATTGGTTTTGGTCCAAGAAGTTCTAATCACAACATTTTCTTTGCAATAGTCATTTGAAGAAAAAATGCTCCGTAAAAGATTTCAATCATTTCATGATTTCAAAGCCAATTAAGAACAAGCTAATTCATGGCATCAGGAAACAAACTCCAAACAAATCATGAACAAGATAATTTATGCATGTTATTCAAATCTACTTCTCCAACGGCGAACAGTAAGTTAAAAGCAATTTTCCTTCCAAGAGAAGAAAAGAGATTAGTTACTGCAAGAAAGAAAGTATTGGTAATACAATGACCATAATCAATAATAAAAAAAGAAGATATCAAGAAACATACATCGACAAGTGAGGGATGTTGGCAGACAGTGAGCAGATCCACCTGCGATTTCATGAAGACCCACTTGCATGGGATGACGAGTGGATGGCATGGCGTCAGCAAGCAGCCATCAAAGTACAAGACCGGAAAAGTTGAACTAGGGCATAAACAAAACTAGGGCACGTTGCGGAGGAGGTGGGCTTAGGGCTTACCTTATGATTTAATACATAATAACTATACATAATCATAGAGACGCAAGTGATTTGTTCCAGATCAGAGAAATCGGACACCAATATGAAGCATCTAGGGCATCAACAAAACTAGGGCACGACACAGAGGAGGTGGGCTTAGGGCTTACCTTTTGATGCTTCTTCTCGGCGTCCTCTAGTGACGTCTCCTCTGCTTCCGGTGATGACGTCTTCGCGGTCGAGGGGAAGATGGCGGAGGGCCGAAATCGCACTGTTGTCAGGCAAGACGACATCACGGGCGAAATAAGCAAAAAACTTGGGCACGACGTGGAGGACAACTTACCTCCCGCCCGGCCACTCTCTTCGTCTCCTTTGCTTCCGGCGATGGCATCTTCACGGTCGGGTGGGGGGTGGGGGGAGAAAGCGGAGGGCCGAAATTGCATAAGGCCTAGATGTGTCACACATAAAGAATCTAAGTAGTTCTAACATTTTTTTCGACCCCTAAGCAAATTTGGCCGGTCAAGTATACGCTGGTTCATTAGAAAACAACCATGTGAAGCACGGTTCAGCCGTCACATAAGCACGGGTCACACGATTTTTACGTGCTTCATCGATTTTCAATTATGCGACTGGGAAGAAGGCGTAGCATGGTATTACCACTATGGTGCATAGCATAGCCATTATATCAGATAATACTGCTAACATTTTAAAACATTCTAATTATAACTACAAAAAGATTCTTTAATATTTACAACTATATTATCATGGAGATTTGGATATCCATTCTCCAGTTGATGATGATGATGATGATGATGATGATGATGATGATAATAATAATAATAATAATAATAATAATAATAATAATAATAATAATAATAATAATAATAATAATAATAATAATAATAATAATAATAATAATAATAATAATAAGAATAATAATAATGGATGATGAAATAAGCAAAGGATTGTGCTCCTCCTCCCACTCGCAATATGATGTTATTATTATTGGATGACGAAATAAGCAAAGGATAATTCCTCCTCCCACTCGCAATATGTTCCCGTTATATAAATCCCCTCTCGCTCTGTTTTCCTACTCCCCCTCACTCGCCGTCGGGGGGCGGGGCCCCCCGAACCCTCCCTTTCGTTCGTACTCCAGCAGCACTGTTAATTGGGTAATACTCAGATTCCCCTAAGCTCACGTGGGCGAACCCAGTGTAAGAAACAAGGGGTCCTGAAGTATTCACCAACTCTAACATTCTCCCACTTGGTGGATACTTCACACCAATGAGAGCCTTGCCAGCAACATTATTCTTCAATCCGATAGCAGTAGAGCACCACTCGAACTTTGCACATGTAACTACTGTAGTCAGAAAATCAGAACTTTTCTCTGTTGTATAAACCTTTTCAAGCTGAACCTCTTTATTTTTCACATTTTCCCGAATGAAATGGTATTGGATGTCAATATGCTTTGTGCTTGAGTGAAATGCAGGATTCTTAGCTAACTGAATAGCACCTTGATTATCACATCTCACCTCTATGGCACCTTGCTCAAATCCGAGCTCCAAGCACAACCGCCGTAGCCATATGACCTCCTTTGCAGCATGAGTAAGAGTCATATATTCAGCTTCTGTAGAAGAAAGTGCTACCACGCTTTGTCTCTTGCTCATCCAACTTAGTGTAGCCCCAAATAATGTAAAAACATATCCTTCAGTGGACCGTCTACTATCAATGTCTCCACCCTAATCAGCATCTACATGGCCTATAATATCAAGCCTCTTTCCTTTTCCCGCACCTTCAAAGCACAAAGCAAAATCTAAAGTTCCACGAAGGTACCTGAAAACTCTCTTGATAGCATTCCAATGTTCCCTGCCTGGGTTAGACATATACCGACTCAAGACTCCCACTGCTTGGGCTATATTTGGACGCGTGCACACCATGGCATACATCAAACTGCCCACTGCACTTGCATATGGCACACGGTCCATCTCTTCGGCTTCTTCATCCGTCTTCGGGCATTGCTCTGCAGAAAGTTTGGTTCCTAGAGACATAGGAGTACCCACTGGCTTGCAGTCTGACATGTTAAATTTCTTCAACACTTCTTTTATGTACTTCTCCTGTCCTAGCCACAACTTTCGCTTCTGACGATCCCTTCTAATCTGCATACCCAAAATAAAATTCGCTGGCCCTAAATCTTTCATCTCAAACTTCTTGGTCAACAAACTCTTCACTGAATTCACCATCTTCATACTATTTCCAATCAGCAACATGTCATCCACATACAGTGTAAGAAAGACAAATTGATCTCCAACTCTCTTCACATAAATACAATGATCTGAATCTGAATGTACAAACTTGAGTTCGAGCATCTACGTATCAAACTTCTGGTACCATATCCTTGGCGACTGCTTCAATCCATACAAAGACTTCTTCAATTTGCACACCAGCTTCTCTTTACCTTGAACTTCAAAACCTTCTGGTTGCCTCATATACATCTCTTCCTCCAAGTCCCCATGAAGAAATACCGTCTTCACATCCATCTGCTCTACCTCAAAATTATATGCTGCTGCCAGAGATAGAACAAGTCTGATTGAAGTCATTTTCGCCACGAGAGAAAAAATCTCATCATAATCGACTCCCTCAACCTAAGAGTACCATTTAGCTACCAGCCTCGCCTTGTACTTCTTTACAGACCCATCCAGTTTCAGCTTTCGCTTGAACACCCATTTGCAACCAATTGCCTTTTTATCCTTAGGCAATTACACAAGTTCCATGTTTCATTCTTATCCAGTGACTGCATCTCATCTGCCATAGCAAGCTCCCACTGATTTGCATCATCCATAGACCTTGCATCTTTTACAGAACTAGGTTCTTCTCCAATAATGCTCAAAGCATGAAACGAACTCAGAGCACTAAGAGAATATCTAAGAGGTGTTTTTTTTTCTCGTGTCGATCTCCTGAGAAGTGGTATGGTAGTACCAATATCTGGGTTTTCATCTGAATCTGCATGTTTAACTTCATTAACCGAGTCCTCTTGATCCGGTTCTGTAATAGACTCAACTGAAGTATCTTGTGCAACCACCTCTGAAGTTTCAGAATCAGAATCTTCTTCAAGCACTACCACTTTCTTAGGTTCATCATCTTTTTGAACTTCAACTTGGGAACGTGATTCACGGAAAACAACATCCCTGCTGTAAATAATAGTCCTTGACTTTGGATTCCACATTTGTAGCCCTTGACCCCTTCCTTGTATCCGACAAATGTGTTCTTCTCAGACTTATTGTCAAGCTTACCCCTCTTTTTCTTGGGTATATGAACATATGCGTCACATCCGAACACCCGAACATAAGACAAATTTGGCTTCTTCCCAAACATTACCTCATAAGGCGTCTGATCCTTCACTGATGAGGTCGTTGAGCAATTCTTCAGGTAGTTTGCTATGGCTACAGCTTCTGCCCAGAATTCTTGCCCCCAACTCAACATACATCTAGCCTTCTCTATGAGTGACCGATTTAACCTTTCAGCTACTCCATTCTGCTCAGGTGTATATGGCGTTGTCTTCTGCCTAGCAATACCATTGTCCACGCAGAACTGCTCAAACTTATCTGAACAAAATTCACCTCCATTATCTGTACGAAGGACCTTGATCTTGCAGCTCAATTGGTTTTCCTCCAAAACTTTAAATTCTCGAAACTTATCGAATACATCTGATTTATTCTTGATAAAATAAATCCAACTGTATCTCAAAAAATCATCTATAAAAGAAATATAGTACCTGGACCCTCCAATAGATGGAGTCGGAGTTGGTCCAAAGACATCACTATGGATCAATTCGAGAATCTTCGTTGCTCTTGAACCTGTGTGTTGAAAACTGACTCGGTTCTGTTTTCCATGGAGGCAATGTTCACAGAACCCGAAGCCCACAGAATAATTCAGAACTTCTTCTACCATCTGACTTGATGCTATGGTAGAAAGTCCTTTCTCACTGATATGGCCTAATCTCTGATGTCACAGCATAGATGTGCTGTCTTCATCTTCTTTGGCCTCTTCAGAAATAAATCCGCAGCCCACAGATATAGTCTCTCCGAGCAACTTGTACAATGTGCCATAGCGAACCCTTCGCGCAATCACAATAGACCCTCTGATCATATTGCACGAATCCTTGTCGCAACTGAATATAACACCCGAATCAGTCATTGTACCAACATATAACAAATTCCTGCTCATAAGTGGTATATGCATCACATCTTGTAGAGTCTTCACCGTGCCATCATTCATCCTCAACTTCACCCTGTCACGTCCAATAATCTGAACAGTAGTGTCATCTCTGAGCATGACATCCCCACCATTATACTCCTCATATTCACAAAACCAGTATCTATGAGGTGTCATGTGGTATAAAGCACCAGTATCGATGCGCCAGACATCCTTATCTAACTGTATCATATATGCAGAAACCACATACATATCTCCTACCTCAGCCTCCTTTTTGTCCGAGGTTGACTAAGCTTCTTTCTTGTGAACCGACTTATTTTTGCAATCTCGCTTCAAATGGCCCCACTCTTGACATCTCTAGCATTGCACCTTCTTATCTTTACTCTTCAAACGGCCACGTGATTTGGATCTCCCTCTCTGATTTTGATTCCTTTCTGGTTGCCTTCCTTTGGCCGCCAGTGCCTCTTTACCAGAACTTGCCGATCCCTTTCTCCGTATTTCTTTTGATAACAAGGCAGCACATACACTTTCATACGAAAGTTCTTTATCCCCGCCACCAATCACGACAATCAGATTGTCCCATGAATCCGGCAGCGAACAGAGCAATGTTATTGTCTTATCATCATCTTGAAACTTAACACCGATTGATACAAGTTGACTGATCACCGTGTTAAAGTTATAAAGATGAGTAGAAAATGAGTCACCCTCCTGCATCCGAAGATTGCACAATTTCTTTCTCAGAAATAACTTGTTAACCAACGACTTACTTTGATATAGAGATTCCAACTTCCTCCACAGATCTCTGGCTGTAGGTTCGCTCATCACATTCGTAAAAATTGAATCCGCAAGACAAAGCCGAATTAAACCCTTCGCCTTTCTATCAATCCGATCTCACTCTTCGATCGCCTTTGGATCTGTCCGACTGGAGGAAGCCGTATCTGAAGCCTTCGCCGCATCTGCAGCCATCGCCGCTTCTTTGCCTGGCCTCTCCTTCTCGATTGCCGTCCAAAGATCTCGATCACAGAGAAGATCCTCCATCTTCATCTTCTAGAGATTAAATCGCGTTCCATCAAATTTTTCTATCTCAATCCGCGATCCTTCTGACATCTCGAATAAACCCTAATTTCTCGAACTACCTGTGCTCTGATACCAATTGATGGGAAAATTCGAGAACAAGGAGAGAAGATCACAGAGAGATTGCAGAAAAATAGAGGAGACACACGAATTTACCCAGGTTCACCCTTGAGATGATGGCTACGTCCTGCAAAGAGGTTCCACTATATCGTTTAGGTTTACAGCCGCCACACCGATTACATCAAAAATTAGGCTATTAATAGCCTCTCCAAACTGGGTTTAAAACCCAAACAAATAGAGAAAAAACCTAATCCGAACCACACGGGCCGGCTAAACAAAAGTCCAAAGTGGGACCGCCGTGGGGGGGGGACTCCCCGAACCCCTCCTTTCGTTTGTACGCCAGCAACACTGCTAATTGGGTAATACTCAGATTCCTCTCAGCTCACGTGGGCGAACCCGGTGTGAGAAACAAAGGGTCCTGAAGTATTCACCAACTCTAACAGGCTCCCCCCCTCGCGCGTTTAATTGCTCTCCGCTCCACAAATCGACGTTCGACGTTCTTGCCCTCTTGAAGCTTGTCGAGCAGTGCAGATACACGTCTTCTGCTCTTCCTCCGTTGCGAATGGCGATGCAAAGCGAAGAAGATCTGGTGGTCCACTACCTTCGCCCCTTCGTCGCTGGCAATCCTTTGCCGGATGGAACGGTTACACTGGCCGACGTCTACGGCATGGAGCCCTGGAACCTGCTGGTCGGCGGCGGGGAAGGAGGTTACTTCTTCGCCCTCTGATTTCTGCGGTTTTTCGATTCAAGGAGGTCTTCCAGAACTGCCAGCGGAGGGTCGTGGGCGGCGTATAAAAGGGCGGAGGAGATCAAGTCGGCCGTCGACGGGCATAGTCACATGACGGTAGTGGGCATCAAGAGAAGTCTGGCCTATAAGCACGGCCAGAAAACGTACTTCATGTGGACGATGGGCGAGTTCGAACTCTTCGACGTCCACGACAACTTTCAAGAATGCGTGCTGTGCGGCATCAAGAAGACTCCACCCCATTAATATCCTAGGCACAATCATCGTGATGCGTGCAGTTGCTGCTGTTGCGTGACTGCAATTGTTAATTTGGGTTATGGGACCTGGTTGAGTGAAATATTGTATTATTCCATCTATTATTACTAGTTTTGAGTCTCTGCTTATTCTTAGTTATGGTGGTTCTGTTGCTTATTATCATCTTAATATATAATAACAAACAAGCCCGGATAAAGGAGGAGGGTTGTGTTAGGCCCCGACAGCCAGCGTAAAACCCTGTCGAATCTTATGAACATGGATCAACGAATATATTGAGGTTTAGTTACTAATAGAGCGGAATGACGTCGTATGATCCATATAGCCGATCCCATCTAGTGGGATAAGGCTTTGTTGTTGTTGTTGTATATAATAACAAACAAGATTGTTTCTTTCATTTGTTTTCTATATATTAATTCTGTAAATCGTGAAAATGTGCATAAGTTGAGTTCCAACATAACCAAACAGACACACATGCGAAATCATGCAATTGCTTTATGCCGTGAAGTGAAAAAATCAGACATTAACATTATAACATATAAGGTGCTTACAAAATAATATTCAATTTCCTTCACCAAAGTCAATGCTTGAGCACTCGACCAAAAGGTTTTCAGGGAACTATTTGATAGAGGTATTATCTACAATCAGACTGCAAAGACCCGTAAATCTTTAGCGTCACCTGAGTTGAACTTGTTTTCAGAACATTAGAGTGGCAATCGAAGAAAAAGAAGACTGCAAAGACAACTTTGTCCCGTCATCCAGCTGACATTGCAACGTAGTAAGTCATCAAGTTTGTAATACATAGAAGATTCTTTATATTCAATGAAGAAAAGTACTTACTAAATTTCCTCGTAATGCTAGGCGATCGTTTTTTACATTTTAATGATCGAATAATATAAACCCGGTTTCCAACAACATTGACAATTTGTGTAATAGAAAAAATCTTAGACCAATGTGAGCATTGCATTCGTGTAAATCGTGTTGTGGTTTATTTCCTATATGCTACAATACTTGATTGTTCATAAAGTTTGCAACATTTCACAGTATAGACAATTCGAACAAGGCAACAACAAAGACTTCCTTTTTGTGTTTTTCTTGTTTCCCCCAACAAGTATGCTTCCTGAGCTGAGTGTTATCAACTTATCATGCAATTACACAATCTCCAAGATAAGATTTTTCGATAAAGGGAATAGATTCTCTATTTTTTTATTACAAATATTATTTTTTAATATTTTGACTTGACATGACACACCAAAAATTCAAAAAAAAAAAAATCAAGCGTTTATTTTTGAAAAGTTGTTTTTAGGATTTTTTTTTTGTAAAAAGATTTTGATTCCTTCCTTATAAAAAATTTCTTGTCATACCGATAATTTGGTATTGTAGAAAACCTAGACTAAATAAAGTCCTTTCCCCGCGGGAAAATCAGAACGCGAAAAGAAATAAGCGGATCCAAATGCATAAACATAGGTATCAAAGTATATTGTCAGATTGGAAACTGTGGGTTCGCGGAGATTTTGTATTTCACATCAGCATTTCTTAATTCATGTCTGAAGTCAAAACATTCTGTGAGGGAGTGAACTCCGAACTTTGCCCGTCTGTAACAATTCATTGGTGATGCCCACTGACTGATTCTTATATATACTCCTTCATATTGGCTGCTGAGATTTGATTCTCATGCTCATCTCATCAATTCATTGCAACTAAGATGTATCTGTTCCAAACCTGAGGCAGAAATATTTCTATAGTTCGCAATCCTGTATGACAACTGTAGTTGATAGGTTACAGTGCATTTGTCTTACTACGGTTGTTCACTGGTAAGTAATCATGCTGCAGTGTCCTCTCAACAATTGTTGCGCAGAGTACTCTCATCAGTTGTATTGCAGTCTACTCTCATCTAATTGGCTCCAAATAGTAAAAATCTTCATTTCCTTATGGGCACCATTATAAGAACAAAGATTATGCCATACCAGTAGCTCTGAATCACAGATATGAAAGAGAATCTGGCCAATCCACGGATGATATATCCTTAAATTGCAAAGTTTAAAATCATTAAGTTAAATTAGTCAAGAAATATAATTATTTTACTAATATTTTTTAGCTCTTAGCGTCAGTGTAAGCTTACAGAGATCATGTAAGAGTAATTCATCAATAAGAAGTTTCGCTCTGCGAACAGATGACTTAAGAAATCTGGACAGCAGCATATGAAGGAACATGCTTGCGGTTAGTTTAATTCTCAATTTATTAAGTATTACTATGAGAGCAATATTCACACTAAAATTTCAGATTTTTACACCCTTTTCAATCTAGAATCTGAAATGTGTCTTTTTCACAGCATTGACTGAAATAGATCTTTTACCATGATTTCTTCTGCGCAAGTTATTGATAGAAAGAGGCCGCTTGGTCACAAAATACAAGAAAAAAATCCGAGAAAAAATTCAAAAGAAGTTGCCTCACAACTTGGTTGCTGCAACCTGTTGCTTTTGCATACATCTCTACTGCTCAAAGCATGAGGTAAGTCATCTGCCATTAACCACAATACTGATCATCTTCAGTTGATTACTTTTACAGTCTTTTGTTGTGAATGTTAACTTTGCTTTTTTTTTTCCTTTTGGAAGGGGATGCACGTGGTTCATCGTCATCAAGTTGATCGTGCATATGTAAACGTAGTGAAACTGATTTTTTTTTTGTTGTTGATGCCATCCTAAACTTGAAAGGGTAGCTAATATTGCAATGTGCTTTCTTTGCTTGTTTCAGTTCTTGGTCAATTGGCAATATCTTGGGAAGAAATATCTGAATTTGTTTCATGCTTCTGCCTTACATCCTACATCTTCATGATCAAGCATCGAATGCCACGTTTATCACTGCAGCAGACTGGTTCTTGGGAAATATCCATTTTTTTCTGAGATGTTGAGGAATGCTCATTGACCTTCTCTTTTATCTTAGACTTTGCTATTTGAGCATCATGATTTTTAGTTTATTTCATGTCTTGATCTATTGGTCGTATCTTGGGAGAAATATCTTAATATGAATCATGCCCCATGTTTATCTCATTTAAGAATCAATATTGTCGCCTTGCTTGCTTTCCTTTTCCCCTTTTTGTTGGAAGATGATTAATTTTATGCTTTCCAAAAGAACTTTTCATGTGTTTTGACTGGTTGGCAGTCACATACACTCTATCTCACTATATCTTCTTTTGTCACTTAGGTAGCTCATAAACAACCTGTTAACATCTTTCTGAAAATAAATACTGCTCATCACAACTATATTATATCATCTCAATTATCCAATCAATAACAGACTGGTGAGCATTAGCATGGAAAATCGAAGCTCACTACACTGCTGAAAGGGATGCATGGAGAAGTTTGGTGATGAAATATATATATATATATATGTATGTATGTATGTATGTATGTATATATATAGCTAGAATTATGACTACAGAAGCTGTGTTATACAAAAAAAAAGAGATTCACACATAATTATTGATTGAAATTACAAAAGCAAAGTGCATGCAGCTTTATTGCTTGTATTACAGGCTCTCTGATTTCAGAAGGGACCTCCAGGTGGACCTGGAGGCCCCGGGGGTCCTCCAAACAAGGGACCGCAGCAATCTTGAAACAAGCAGCAGCAACACAGGAAGTAAAAGCTGCCAACATCAAGACATCAGAGAAGCACAAAAGTCAGGTTAGCAATGATGGGGACAGAGATTATTGCATGATGAAAATGCACCTCTCAAAATCTGATGAGTTTTCCTTTGAGATGTGACGATTGTTTAGAGCATTATGACAAGTTGAGATTTTTACATTTCCATTAACTTGTTGAAAACAGAGCACGAAACATATTGCAAACCAGAGGTAAAGTAGGCTGAAAATATTTAAATGTCTTCAGGATTTGAATACTTTGACCTGTACAAAGAATTAAGTTCTCTCCTTATTATGTTATTTCTTTCGTTCTAAGATATTCTTTATCGAAATTTTCATTTCCAACTGTTTTAATGTCTAACATTACATTTTCCAAACAAAATAATTAAACTACTTTTTTCTTAATAATATTCAGTTTTGTCTTGGTTTGTGTTTTCCGATTTTCTTATTATTGTTTGAACATTTTTTGTAACCTAAAAAAGAAACAAGTTTCAGCACTGTAACACGTGAAACAGAAACAGAGTAAGTAAAATACTGGAGACACAATTTTAACTTGGTTTCTTACAATATTTTGAATTCATGTGATTACTTCTAATAAAATAAATTGTTGAATATATATTTTGATTAGAACAAATAATGTTCAAAATAAAAACAATTCAACTAAATTGTTTCACCTTAAAGTAGTAAATGTAAAACGCTCAAGAAAAAGATTAAAGTGCAAACCCAAAAGTCGATGAAATATATTAATTATTATTAAGGATAAAATTGTGTAAAAGTATTATAATGGTATGATAATATTTTTTTGTGCTGAATGAGACACTCCATCTTTGTTAATTCAATAAATTGAGGTCCAAATCATACACAAACATCTATACAAATTATGGAAATAATGCCTATACCAATGCATCATATATGATTTATTATACTTAATAAAGTCACAAAATATAACACAAAGAATTCCGAAGAAAAAAAATTACCATGAGGGGAAAAAGCCACCAAAACCTGGCCCCCAAAAAGGACCGCGCCAACCCGGAGGACCTCCGGGGAGTGGCGCCCAACCAGGGCCAGGGCCGAAGGGACCGCCGGGGCCTCCAGGACCAGGTCCACCAGGTCCTCCAGGGCCACCAGGACCCATTGTTCCGCGAGAGGTGAGAGAAACTGGAGGAGGGATGATATGCTCGTTGCAGGCAGACTGACTGCACTTGTGAGAGGGACAAAGGAGATGGAAGCTATGAATTTATAGGATGCAATGCATGACAACAGTGGCTGGAGATGAGAAGCTCATCTAACCTCTCTCTCTCTCTCTTTCGCACTCACTCTCTCTCTCTCTCTTTGTACCTACCGACCTACATAAGCACACATCAATCTACCCTTCAATATCCCATCTGTTTTTCTCCAACAACCATGTGCCTCCAAACAGCAAGGTAACACATATATTTTCTTGATTACTAAAATGACAAGATTAAAAGCAGTCGAGCTTTATCATCCAATTGCATGCATGATTGCAACTTGTAATGGCTGTTACTTTTCTAGATTCAAGCAATTAACTACAAACAGCATGTAAAGGTGAAGTTGTCAACCTGCTTCTTGACTGAGAGAGCTAACGCATCAAAAACTAAGTCTAGGAACCACTTGAACTTCTTGTCTCCAGCTGACAATAATTTGGGTTCCATGATCTGTTTTGAGACTTAAATTTGAACTGTCCCCTTAGCCAGCCATCACTCTTGCTGGAAAGCATAAACCTTAGAGATGGAATTTCCAGCGGATCACTTGGTCCGGCCAGACTCATCATCCTGAACCAACGTAAACGTATATATATATATTTTTATTTAGTATGAATATAATTATTATAACATTATATATTATATCTATAAATATTTGAGCATATACTATAATTCTAACACTTTTTGTCTTAAAATTTAAATTCCTAAAATGTGAGCCTAGAGTTGTCACTGTATCTAAATTGACACTCAACCTTACAATAGGTGATCAAATGTAAGAATGAATATTAAAGGGCTATTTGGTATCATGTTAAGGGATCCCTGGGACACGGATATTAGTGTAGAAGAACACATTTTATTTTCAACACTTTGATCTTCTTTGGTTGTTCCTGCTATGACCAAGAGCATTTAATCTGCAATGAACAAATTACAAATCATTATGTTTAACCCATTAATCCTATGGTGTTTGGATGCATGCATGGGAATTCCAACGTGTTTTTCATATTATAAAAATTGTTTTTTTTTCTTTCACTAAAAAGAGTTTATAAACTAAATATATGATAACCAAAGGTTTCTTTCCCTTAATTATGTGTCTAATTATTTCACTTATTTCTCCACTAACTTTCTAAGAACACTTGTCAATTTTTTTTCTATCATTTGTCCTCACATGTTTTTCTTTTTTATTCAAGCATCTATAACTATTTAAATTTATACATTTGCACTTATTCTCCTCCATTTTATCATTATGAAAACATACAAGTGAATATATATAAAAGAGATAAGAATTTTCATTTCATTTTGTCATGATTATAATTATCTTAAATATAGCATTTGTGTGATAACTATAAGCACATGCGTCCTTTTTTAAGCATGCGTGACTCTCAAGATCGTATTTCTTCTCCACATTCAAATTTCGCTTTCTATTTTTCAAATCTTCATCCTTTTTGTCGTAGACAAAAAAAAAAGTAAAGTTGGAAATAAGCTCCCATAAATTCATGCATAGCTTTTAAAATGATTAAAAAGATAAAAAAAATTAAATTTCCAACTCATAGAGGCATACACATGGGTTAAGAAGAAATCAAATCAAAATTGAGTATAAATCCGTATGACGCAAGTTTACTAGTTTAAAAAGCTAAGCATAAATCAAAAGAAAAGCTTCTACCAAAATATATGCATAGTATAAATTTTATGATTATATCTCTTATGCATTGACTTTCAACCACCAATTTGATCAAATATTTTATCTAAATATAGTACAAACACTAAATATCATAATAGGCATTGTAAATTCATGCACACATACCTTAAAGGACAACACAAAAATCTATATTTCCAAACATGATTAAGTGCTAATCAAAATTCTAAGCTGAAATAGTGAATTTTTGTCATAGCTCCTTATGTGAAGGCCTACATCAATGCTAAGGATATCCCTTCCCAGGGATACTAGCAGGATCCACTAGTCTAAGGACTTTTTGCACTGGAAAGGAAAGGCCTAACACCGTACATCCGATCACTATTGTTTACAAGCCCTATGACCTACACCTAACAATGATACCTTAACAATTTTGTTACTGGTAACAATTTTCTATCTACTTCAAAGTCAGATTCAAAATATTACAAGATTTATAAATATAGAAGAATACAAGATATATTCTACAGCGTGGTTGTCATGCTATGTAATGGAATCGGCTTTAAACCATACCTTACCTACGTACAACTAAGTTCTTTTATAGACATAGGGCTGAGCAAATCCGGGATCAGGTCCGGGTTCGAACGGACCCGGTCTCGACCCGGATTTTATCGGGAATGGAAGACTTTCAACCTGGTACCGGTCTCGGTTTCGGTCCCGGTACGTCGGGACCGGGTCTGATCCGGCAAACCGGGACCGGAACCGGGAATGAATCTAGGAATTGAACACAACATAAAATAAAAAAAGCATAGCAAATAATCATTTGATGAAACTGCCAAGGTTTAAGGATTTCTAAAATAGATAATTGGGATTGCATAACATGAACTTGAAATCTTGATGACATATGTTTTAGTTGAAAATTGATTTTATAAAAAATCAGTCAAGGTATATATGTTTAAGTAACTTGAAACATTGACTAAAAGACAATGCATCAAGAGAAATCATGTTGAGGTACCTCATAACCACCACAAGTGTCCTAAGATGTATAAGATACTACATATCACAATGAATGCGGAAATGTACATGCAGTTAGTCATAATGTTAAATCAAGAGCATAAAACATATTGGTTTAACCTGTAACACCCATGTGTTAAGCTCTCAATAGATTAGGGAGAAGAAAGCTTATGTACCCAGTCTCCCCTCCCCAAATAAAATATTTTTCATGACTGAGACCCAAGACTTCTCAAACACCAAAGGAGTAACATGACGTGCCAAAGCTCATTCAAAAACAATATACAACTAGTGAACAATAAAAGCATCAATAAATAAAAGCAAAGCAAAGCAATATATTACTAGTGAACAATGAGATTAAAACATAATCAGATCAAGCTTGCATGGGATTAAATCTAGTGAACAATGGGATTAAAACATAATATACAACTTGATGGGATTACAATGGGATCTGCATAACAATAAAAGCAAAGCAAATCAAAGGCTCAAAGCATACAACATAAAATCCAATCATGTTCCCAATCTGCATAACATAACAATGGTATGATTGGGATCTGCATAACATAAAAGCAAAGCATATTAGCATAACATACAACATAAGTTTTTCTAGATAATATATAAACACAGCATATTGCATCAAGTCAACATCTTCCAGGCATCCATGCATGTCTTTCTACATAAAATAGTTTACATTTACACATAGGCTAGCAAAGCTTCTAAGTTCTAACTTCTAAAGAGAACTAAGTAGGAAAAAAAGTGGCACAGTGGCACAATGGCATTGGCATTGGCATTTGGCAATTTGGCATTGACAGTTTAACACTTGCAGCTCCTAGTCCTAGTTTTCCAGGGTCTGAATGTCTGATCTGATATAGAAAAAAATGGAGATACATCAGCAAGGAAGGAAGACTACAAGTTAGAAAAGGATTAGAATGACTACAAGTTTCATCAAATCAGAAAAGCAGAAAAGATATACACAAAGAAAGGATTAGAATGATATACAATTATACACAAAGTAGAAAAAAACTTGAAATCATTAGTTCATCACATCAAGAGTTACAATCAAAATTCAGAAAAGATGAAAATATGGTAAATTCAGAAAAGATGAGATCATAGTTCATCACATCAAGAGTTATAATCAAAATGAAAACTTGATATTAGAATATTGTTTATTGGCAGTTTCATCAAATGAAGGCAGGAGATAGAAAGATCTACATACTCACAACACAATTGACTTGAGAGTTGAGCCAATTAATTGTCGGTTATCATTTGATCCAATGATGAACTTGAGGGCCCAACCCGAGTGCTCCCAGTAGCTTCTGCACAAGTGTCCAATAAAATTTCTTAATTAATAACATGACTAACATATAAATAAATTAAAGAGTTAGGTAATTAAAGAGTTAATCTATAATTATATTGTTTGTGAGCTCGAATTGATCAAAATGTTCTTCAACTTTAAAATATGGTGATGAAAGTCAACTTTGTGTGCACACGAGAGCTTCTGCCATTTTTGGCGACAAAGAACTTCTAAAGAAATCAAGGATGCGCCCTCCAGTGCTAAAGACAGACTCTGAAGGAACTGTAGAGACTGAAATGCCAAAATATCACGTGCCATTAAAGAGAGCACTATATACTTTGTGGAATTGACCTTCCACCAATTTAGGATATCAAAATTCTCATCGCCCTCACAAGGTTCCATCAAATATCTTTCAATTTCAGATTTGTTAACGGTATTCTTTTTCTCCTTTTGCAATCTACTCCATTGATGAATCATTGCTGTCTTCTCATCAACATTTACATTTTCAGTCCTATTTGTAGAATTTGTATTCTCCATTTGAGAAGTTGAGTCATTATTGGCCTCATGTGCATAATGGTCATACAAACGAAACATACTATCTTGAATCTTCGTAACAATCATAGTAGCTATTGTTGAATCATAAAGATTTGTATAGTTCCATTCAACATAGCCAAGTTTATATCTAAGATCTAATACAACAGCAATAAGTATCAATGGATTAATATGTTCAGGTTTTCCCCAATACTTATCGTATTTAGATCTCATGTCACAAGCCATTTTTTGCAAGTACACATCATGGTCGTTACTCCATTTTGCGATTTGAGATTGAACAGACACAATCTCATGAAAGCAAGCACAAGATGTAACAAATGATGAGCCAAATAAATTGCATGTTGCATCATAAAAGATTTTTAAAAACATAACAAAATTTCGAGCATTTTTCCAATCTTCAACTGTTGGTGGCACACAATTATTCTCTTTGAAATGTATTTGGTATCCCCTATCTTCTTCATCTAGCCTCTCAAACACTTTTTGAATTTTTTCAGCCCGTTCTAACATTAAATATGTTGAATTCCATCGAGTTGGCACATCCATAATGACACTATATTGGCTGCTAATTTTTTCCTCTTGTACAAATCTCTTGAATTTTTCAAATCGTGCCGGAGATGATCTTACATAGCGAATAGCCTCACGAATTGATACAATTACTGATTTCATATCATGCAAACCATCTTTGACTACAAGATTTAGTGTATATGCATAACATCTGATGTGAAGAAAATCACCATTACATATCAAACCTTTCTAATTACTGAATCTCTTTTTCAAATGACCAATAGCTTTATCATTTGCCGAAGCATTATCAACGGTGATGGTGAATACCTTTTCAATCTCCCATGCTAACAAACACTTCTCAACAGCTTTAGCAATGTCCTCACCCTTATGACCTTCAATTGGACAAAGATTAAGAATTCTTTTGTGTAAAACCCAATCGTCATCGATGAAATATGCTGTGAGACACATATAACATAATTTCTGACAAGATGTCCAAGTGTTAGTGGTTAGACAAATACGTGAAGAAGACTTCTTAAAAAGTGTCTTGAGTTTATCCATTTCATCAAGATATAACTGATAGCAATCTCTAGCAATAGTAAATTTTGAAGGAATCTATGTTCCAAGCATTTTGAATACTTACGGAAACTAGCACCTTCTACGACTCTGAAAGCTTGTTCATCACATATGATAAACTCAGCCAAGGCTTTTCTACAATCTTCATAGTTATATGAATGAGGGACCAGTGATTTGGCTGCTCCTTGTAAGCTTTGTGCCAACATCTTTTGTCCCTTCACTTTACTTTTATGGGGAAAATTTTTGCATCTTTTTAAATGCTTAAATAAACCAGTGGTGCCATGCTTGTTAGGGTCCGCAACAAAGTCATTTTTACAATATTTGCACCTTGCTCTAGCTTCATGATCTGAAGTAAACTTTTTAAAATGATTCCAAGCTTCAGATTTGTTTTTATTAGGCCTCCTCTTAACTATCTCTATTTGATTGGAAGTATCATTAGTTCCTTCTGTAGGATCTGGATTAGATTGTGCAGACTCGATGACGATGCCAGTCGAAATAGAATTAGACCCCCTATCAGTCATTGCATTATCCTCCATTTGTAAAATTGTTACGCTGTCTTTGTGTCTTTGACAAAAAAATACACAAATGTGTTAATGATCTTTTAATCCAGGCAGCCGAGTCATTTTTTATTTATTTTATAATAAAATTAATGAGTTAGTGGGCGATTATAAAGAAATAGTACTACTTCTTTATAATAAGTCCACTGGCACTAACTCATTAGGTCTATGATAAGACTAACTCACTAAGGCATGGGATATTTAGGTTCATTTCCTTTACTCATTAGTTTCATTTCTTTTACTTTTTAGATTAGCAATGGCATGAAAGTCCACTGGCACTAATGTTGCATAATTGCATTATAAAGAAATTAGTGCCAGTGGACTGATTATAAAGAAATAGTACTACTTCTTTATAATCAGTCCACTGGCACTAATAAAATTCATGGAGAGAGGCAGTCAGGCAGAGCAAATTCATTGAATGATTCACGATGGCAACAATAAAATTGATTAAAAATAACTGATAACATTGATTATTTCATTATTAACACATATAGATTATATCATATTGATTTATCACAATAGCACAATCTTTTTACATGGATTCACGAATTGCACAATCTACAAGATGTCAAGATTCATTGATTCATGAATAAAAACTTGAACTCAGCATACATGGAGAGAGGCAAAATTCAGGCAGAGCAAATTCATTCAACACAATCCGGTGGCGGTAAAGAGCGACAAGGCGTACCTGAACGTCATCGACCGTTGTGTGTTGAAGACGGGTGTCAGCGCAGCAGCGACGAGTGGCAAAGACAACTACAATGGACTAAGCAGTCATCAGTGATCAGTCATGAGAAATCAGAAGTAAAGCACTCGCGAGTCATGACCTTGCGCAGAGAGAAGGAGAAGATGAGAAAGAGAAAGAGAAAATGAGAGGGGGAGAGAACCTGTCAAGGGCGGGCGACGACGGCGACAGCAACACAGCACATAGCAATGGCGTCGGCAACACAGTGGCGACTGAGGTGAGGAAGAGGAAGACTGGAAGAGGGAGACTCATGAGAGAAGATCGACTGCTCGCGAGTCGCGACATTGCAAACAGAGGGAACCGAGATGAGATTTGAGAAAAAGAAAATGTGAGGGAGTGAGTACCTTTGACGACGAGATGGTAGAACGGCGACAGCACACGACGGCGTCGACGATAGAATGGCGGTCACGGGCGACGACGAAATCAGCCCTAAAACACAGCAGTTGCCAGTCGAGGGTAACGGGATGAGATTTGAGAAAAAGAAAAGGTGAGGGAGAGAGTACCTTTGACGACGAGATGGTAGAACGATGACGACAGCGGCAACGGCAACACGGCGGCAACGACGGTAGAACAGCGGCCGGTCGAGGGTAATTATACAATGGGTAATGGTTTACCAATTTTGTTAACCCACCCAAGTATTTAAAATGCAAATCACTTTAACCAATAATCACAAAATTGATCTTCTTCCTCCAGCAATGTGAGAATTGCAAAATTGAACTAAAAGCTCAATTTTTATAGTCCCTTGTTTATATTCAAGAGCATATGCAATATCGGAAAATCACAATTCACCTAAATTGAATGTCTATTGAGATCCAGTTTGGTTTCAATAACGTCACTAAAATAAAATACATAAAAGCAACACTCAAATTGCTCTCCTTTTCCAAATTATCTTGTAAGATTTCTTTGCATACCTTGTGAATATGACATCAACATTCTCCTCTCCAAAGTGATGTTGATACAATGCCGCAGAGGAACCTCGGATGATTCTTACTGCAGTCCTCTCCTTTCCGTACAAGATAATTTTTCTGTTGTTGCATCGATTTTTGAAGGACCATCCCAACTTGATTCTATGAAACTTTCTTGGACAATTTGGAATGCTCCCTCATCAGTAATCACCCCTCTTACTTCCTCTATCGACGGATGATAGAGTGACATGTTGAAGGCATCAATGTCAGCTTCTTTTACGATCCCTTGGAGTTGCACATATAGAAGATTAACATATGTTAGGAGGAAATAATACTTCATGATCGATCATCAAGAAATCTTACATAGTTTTCTTATTTTGATGAAAATAAGTTTATTATGTGTTAAAATCCATGAGCTCCGGTGACTTGCCATTCATAGATCGGAGTTGTGGAAGACAAGCGTAGAAGAAGAGAAGGAGAAAAACAAGAAACGGAAAACTCAGGGGAAAGAAGAAAACTACATTTCTATCAAATGTAAAAGACATTACAAGACAACACACCCCCAGACTTCGACTACAACTCTTGACACCTATTTATAGCAAAATGAAACTAATATGAAACTAATAAACCGAGACCAAACTTGCTACAAAGACTCCATTGTTACAATAAGAAGGAAGAGAAGAAAACTATGTAGCAGCTGCAACTCAGATCCTACTGTGAGCAGAGCAGAGCTGACTTATTTTCGAGCATGTTGGGACGACAACACTATGCTTGCTACAGTGCTATAAAACCTGGCTCGCCCAGCCGGTTGGACTGGTCGGACGGGTGTCCCGGAGGTGAAATGAGTCTTTGGTCATATAAAATCCGGTCAAAACTCGAGTTTGACTGGCTGATCGTCGGGTTCAAAGGAGCCGGCCGGTCCAACATTTTTTTCATTTTTTGAATGGTCGACTCAAAGTCGAAACAAAAAGGAAAAGAAAGAAAACCCTCCCCTCGCCCGCGTTTAGCTGCCAGCCTGCCCTAGTCGTTCGACACTTCGAGTTCGGCCTCAACTTGGCGGCTAGGGGATTTCGATTGGCGGCGACTGTGAAGTGGACTAACTGGTGGCGTGTTCAGCAATGATCACTATGGCAAGACGCCCTTGAATCTTTGATTATTGCGATCTAGTGACGGTGGTGGCCTTCCTGTAATAATCCCAATTTTTGAATAAAAGTACTTAAGTCATTTGGAGGAAATCCTAAGAAACCCTGGGCTAGACTCTATAAAAATTCCCAAACTCTCCCTCTCATCTCTTTTCTTATTTCTTCCATGCGATGTCTGCAACCTAGAAGGAGGAAAAGGAAGAGAACAAGGAAGAAGAAGAGGGAAAAGAAGAAGAGGACATGGACAAGGGAAAGGGGATTAACATGGAGGAAGAACAAGAACATAGGTATGTAAAAGGGATTCAAATCCCTCTCTCTCCTCTCAATGATGTTTTGTTTGGATTGAGAGACTCAAGAACACCCTATTCTTAATAGAGATTTTGATTGAGGGTTGCATAAATAAGGATTTGCATGATTGAAGGTTTCCTGATTTATGTTTGCAAAATCTATTAAATTCGTGACTATTTTATAATAATTATTAGGGTAGGTTTTTCTTACCCAAAAATTACAAATAATAGGATTGAAAGCCCTCAATGTCTAGTTTCAACAGAAATTGGTTTCATATGATTTGGAGTTGTATAAAAATAGTTATGATCCAAAACATCAGACTGGTGTCATGCTGTCTTGTCAATTCATGACTGTTTTGTAATAAATGTTTGGATAGGCTTTTCTTATCCAAATATTATAAATAATATATTTATAAAAAGCCTTATAATTCTAGTTTCCACAGAAATTAGTTTTATATAATTTGGAGTTCTATACAAATAGTTATGATCCAAACATCGGACTGTTATCATGTTGTCTCGGGTAACAGCGAGACTAAATTGTAAAATATATAGTAAATTGAAAATACTGAATTAGGATTTGAAATTTATTTCAAAGTTAAAGGTTCAAATTATTTTTCATGAAAATTAGAATCATTTGAAAAGAACATGTATAAGTTAAGTTATTAATATTTTAGTGACTACTGTCAGAATACCGTGCAAAGAGTATTCTGTTAGTTGTATGAATTTTTAGGAAAAAGCCCCAACTCTTGTTAATAAATGAAAATTGCATGTTTTAATATGTTTTATGATGCATAGATGCTAAGAGATCATATCTATACCTGAAATATTTCTGATGTTTTAGATTATTTTTCTTGACGTTTCAATATCAAACATTAAGAATTTTGGGAGGTCCCAGAATGACCGTGATAGAAGATGGGTGAATCCAGCACTCTGTCACGACCGTGACAACATTGTCATGGCCGTGATGCAATGGGGCACGACCGTGACCAACCAGATCACGACCGTGATGATGACTCGGCACGGCCGTGACGAAACATGTCACGACCGTGATCGTATGCGGATGAATTATAGGCCATTGTCACGGGCGTGACGCAACTATCACGGCCATGATAGATCAGAAATGAAAGCCAAGTTATTTTAAACCTATTTCTTTATGTATATAGGTATGTATGTATGTGTATTGATTGTGTATGACACGTAGATACACGTAACGCATGTTCAGTCATAATTAGACTAAAAGATGAAAAATGATTTTTGTATTGCAAAGCATAATGCATCTAAAGTTGAAGAAGAATGTCCTCATCACTTATCAATGGCGAGAAGCAAAGTCCTGCACTTATGTATGTACTTCAAGGAGATCTAAGCCCACGAAATAAAGTCCTATATTTGTGTTTGTGCTTCTCAGGGAACAAATCCCTCATCAAAAAATGTGCGTATTCCCTGGGATAAAGTCCCTCGCTATTATAGTGTGCGTATTCTTCGGAATAAAGTTCCACAGTATTATAGTGTGCATATTCTTTGAAATAAAGTTCATCACTATTATGATGTGTGTGTTCCTAAGGATGTGGCCTAGTTAGCCAATGTGATGATGTGATATGATTCTTTCAACTATGTTAATGTCAAAGATGTTATAAGAATGAAAGTGAAGTTAATTTCAAAGTATCTTCTAACAAAGAATGAAGGTTAAGATGATGAAGTAAAAATACAAAGTAAAGTCCTGTACATATATATGTATTTCAAGGGGACCTAAGCCTGAGAAGTAAAGTCCTGCATTTGTGTATGTACTTTCCAAAGGAACAATGTCCCTCATCATAAAATGTGTATATTCCTAAAGATGACTAGAAATAAAGTCTCTCACTATTATGATGTGTGTTCCTAGGTATGAATGAATATGGAATGAAAGTCAAGATGATATTATGTGATAAAAGATGAAGGATGAAGATGACACATGAAGGATCACATAATAAAGAAAGAAAAGAATGATGAAAGAAGATCCAAAAAATTATAAAGCAACTCTGAGGAGATGTAAAGTATGAAAGAAGTTAAGAATTAAGGATCGAGGAGTTATAAAGAAACTCCTAGGATGTACATGATTATGAATATGAAATGAAATGATATGTTATGCCATGTATTTGATGAATGATATGAATGCATATTTCTAATGTATGGTACATGCAAATAATGGACCTGAAGTTAAACAAGTATGACATAATGTATATTACATGAATACTATATGAAGAATGAATGTAAGTGTTATGTAATGTCATGTAAGGATCATGATATAGTTCATGGCATGCATGTGTAAATGTTATGTTATTATGATGATAAATGATGCATCACATGTAGTATAATGCGATAGAGTATCATGACATGCACGACCTTTACATACTCTAACTGGGAAACTCTGCATTCTAGATTCGTGCAGGTAATCAAGATTAACTGATAGATGACAGCTCAAGCTCATGACGAAGTGTTGCACATGCTTAGGTCCAATAAGTTCTAATTGAACATTAATGCTATGTACTGAAGTCTTCAGCCACTTGAGGTCCCATGACTTAATAGCTGAAAAAGATTTTATATGGTTCAAATAAAGTTTTAATTATTATGACTTTCAGTAAGATGTTAAAGTCTTTCACTATTAATGGATGTATGATGAACGGACTAACGACGCGAAATTGTCCTAAATGACCAAAACTTTTAGGGTGGATTTTCGGGTCATTACACTTCCAGTCTGTCTAGTGAAGATTCGGCGATGAGGCAATTAACTGCTGCGATCCGGCGTCGATAACTCATCTTACTTGGTAAGGCCATCATTTGATTTTTCTTACCATTTCCTTTTCTTCTCATTTTGTTCATCCCTTCCGTCGTGATTTGTCGTCAGAGTGCAGCCTTGGCCAGCCAGGAGGACGATCCCGATGCAGCCATGGTCGTGAGGCACGGCCAAGAGCTGCACTTGCCTAGCCCTCTTTTGCCGGTCAGCCATCGCCGCGACTAGGGCACATCTGCCGATCCACGTTCCGACCGTGCCCCTATTTTGGCCGGCCGGTCATGGCACACAGCCGAGGCCACGCCCATGCCCCTATCTTGGCTGACCAGCCAGGACAGGCTCATGCCCCTATCTTGGCCGGCCAGCCAACCGGGGCACACTCATGCCCCTGCCTTGGCCAATTGGCCTACCAGCCAGGGACACGACCAGGGTCACCCCACATGCTCCTATCTTGGTTGTACGCCCCTGTCTTGTCCGGCCAGCCAGGATCTTGGAGAGGAAGAGGAAATTGAATGTATGAATGTTTATTGTCATTTTGCAGGATATGGCATCGGTAGGAAGTACCTGCGGAGAATTGCAAACACCTATTGGAGAATCTCAATCACAATTGGGAACTGACAGCACTATAGTGATTCCTCTAAGCTATTAAGTAATAAGATTAAAAACGGATCCAACATAGGAGCATTATTGATTTGTTTTGATTCACAAGGAAAGAGAGCGCTGAAATATTTGTATTGTGGCAAAGTTTTAAAAGGTGGAGGAATATATAGAATGAAATTGCATCTTGCATAAAACAAGGAGAAGCATTATCTTGTCCTAAAGTCAGTTATGAAGTTAAATATCGACTTGGAGAACATTTGGAATATGTAGTTTCATAAAAAAAAAGAGCACATGAAGAAAGTGAGGAGACAAACATTTCAATAGATCTATTTGAAATAAATGTAGAAGAACATGCTACCCAAAGAATTTTAAATATATCTATCAATTAAGAATTAATCTCTATTTATATTGTTATCCTATATCTAACTACCTTCTTTCATATATCTAATAACTACCTTCACATATTTTCTAACCTCCTTTCATTTGTCATCTTCTAATTATTTTTCTAACCTCATCTCATTGTAAACTCCTTTTATTCATATCTTAATAATGCTTTAGTTAAGCTCCTTTTAACCTAATATATTGATAAATTACACCAAATATCCTTCAACTTTGACCTTTTCTCAATGCTATCCTCCAACTTCACTTTATAACAAGACTGTCCTCCATTTTTTAACTTATTTCACCAAGTGCTCTATTGACATGTGATAGACCCTCACCCCCTTTTCACGTTGGTGCCACATCGGCAGCGCGACTGGGAAATAGTCGATCATAGGTGAAAATGGTATCTCATAAAATAAGTTAAAAGATGAAGGACAATCTTATTATAAAATGAAGTTTGAGGATAGCGTTGGAAAAGTGTCCAAAGTTGAAGGGCATTTGACTTAATTTACTCCTTAATATCCTCTAGAATTTGCACATTTGTCTCCCTCATTAGCATGTGGAACTATGCAGAAGCATGATGGTTGGCTTGACATCGAAGATCTTCCTCGATAGTCATAAGCTCTTGCACCCACTCCTCTTCATTATAGTCATGCTCCTATGTTCCATCGGCCACCTCCTATTCATCTTTGGCATGTCTGACTCACTATATGTGTATGTCTTCAGGGTATAGTATCCTCAGCTTGCCATCATGTTGAATTTGGCCTCAAGTACTTTGCCACGATGTACAATGTCGGAGGACTCGCGACTGTGGTGGCATCATAAGCGATCAACATCAAGATCACCGAGTACCTGAGAGGTGGCAAATGATCTATGAATTCAACCCCCTATCAATATGGGTTGATTGGTTCTGTTCCAAATTGCTATATTTGTGTTGGTTCATAAAACCATCACATATGTGTATTGAATGATATAATTAATAGTTTTATAATAAGAAAATAATTTAAAACAATAATTATGCATCAAATTAAGGATATTTCTCAACATGTGTCATAGTTTCTAAAGGTTCCATTTAAAAAAATTGAAAAAGGAATTGAGGACACAAGATAAGTGTGTTTAAATTAATAACATTTATTATGACACTTGTAATAGTGTCATTGTCAATGAATTGTAATGTTCTTAATTAGAACATTTGGAAATGATATGTATAATAATGTCCTCATATTAGAGACACAAATGATATGCCATCAAATAGCATCCCGAATTTAGCAACACAAATTTTCTCTTTTTTTGTACGCTCATTTAACTTTTCAAAATTTTAAAACACGGTCATTCAACTTTTCAAAACTTCAATCAATGTTATCGTTAAAAAACTTAAAATAATAATAAATAAAAAATTGAAGGCACTTTGACCGACCTGACAAAGTTTGCGCACGACCCAATCTAATAGAGTCACCCAAATATTTTAAAATATAAAATATATAATATTATAATAATTAGTTATTATTAAATTAGGGAATAAAAAATGAGAAAAATCAAATATATATTACATTTTCCCCAAAAATATGGTCTAATAAAAAATAATTAAATCTGGGTCATCAAGCGGGGTGCTAGGCATGACTCGACATCCAATGTAGTGCCGAGCCAAATCGAATTTTTTTGTTTTTTAATATATTTAAATCTTTAATCATAAATTATAACTATCTTATATATAAATTAATTATATTATATATGTAATAATCATAATATCATATATTATAATATTTTTTTATTAATCCAAAATTTAGGGAAAAAATGTGCTAGTTTTTTCATTTATTATAATATTTTTTATTATTTTAGGGTAAAAAATTAAAATTGGTATTTATTTTTTCTATTTTTTTTCAATAATTTAATTATATTAATAATTATAACATTATATACTTAATATACATAAAAAATTAGATGACCCAAACTAAATATACTAAGTCGTGCCCAAATCGTGGTGGGGTCGGTCCAAGTACCTTCAATTTTTTATTACTTATTTGATTACTTTTTTTATTTTAAGTTTTTAACAATGACCGCGATTGAAATTTAAAAAAAGTTGAATGATCGTGTCTAAAGATTTTCAAAAGTTGAATAACCATGCAAATTTAATTTTGAGGAGAGAAAAGAGAGAAATACTGATGTGAATTTATTTTATTTTTTAAATCTGACGTGAAAGAGAGAGAAAATACTGACAAAGTAAAGTTGGATGACAATATTAAAAATACTCTATAAGTTGGATGATCGTTGTTAAAATTTAGTTATTAAAGAGGGGACATCAAGAATTAGATTAAAAGTTTTTAAAAGAAAAGAAATCAAATATGTTCCACATATATATAATCTAATGACTAAAGGGATAAGAACACTGTGCGCCTCCTTTAAAAAGGAACACCTCCATTTTTTCATATATATATATATATTGTGCTTAAATTAGATATATAGAAAATAGTCTAGAATTCCATTAAAATCTTAAACCCCGTGACATTTGGTGTACAACATAACTTAAAATTAATCATGAGTTTTGATTAAGACGCATAATAAGTGATAACCCTATTATTGAATATTATTAGTACACATAATAATTGACATCAATATTAACGAATAAAATGTTATTGATTGGAAGGTATAATAAGTGTCATTTCTATTAATTATTTAATATTATTGTAACATATAATAATTGGTGTCTTTATTATCTAATATTATGAGACGCATAATAAGTGTCATCTTTATTTTCAAATATTATTAGGACACAATTCAACTTGTGACACTAACTCATTCAAATTATGATATTTACTATTAAAAAGTATTTATATTAAAAATTAACATAGCGACACAAATTAACGTGTCTTGAAATTTTAAAAGCTAGGAAGCTAAATATATTTCTGTATTTATTGTTTTATAATAATGACAAAATTACATGTGTGTGTATGTTACACACACATATATATAGACCACATAGAACTTAATATCATTTATAGTTAAAAGCATTTTTTAGCTAAACATATTCATTTTTTTAGCTATCGACATTGTGTTGTTATAGCTTTTATTAGTCCTACTAGATATGTGCTTTTTCACTTTGAGGCAATATATAACCTATTAATAATATTAAAAAAGTAATATAACATAATTTTTATTTATTAAAAGTTTTAATTATGATAAATAATAATGATTAACATATAAATATAATAGATTATTGTTAATTTAGTATATATATTATTTAATGATGATATATGCTCTATTAATAAATTTTATCTTAATTCTTTTTCTCTTTAACACTTTTCCTTTTATTTCTTTTATTTATGTTCTTTGATAATTTTCCATTTTAATGTTATTCAATTTTAAATAACGATATTTTTTATTTTAATTTCTATTTAGTTTTATACATATCATATTCCCTCCTCTTTAATATTCCTTATATTCCTTTATGTTTTCCTTTTTTAACTTTCCTATTTTTGTCAAATTTTAAAATTTGAATTGAACCGGTCTGATTCAATTGGCCGGTTCAATCAAATTTTTCTGATTCAATGTCAAAATGAATTTTGACATATAACCGGACCGAATTCGGTCTATTCATAATTGAACCGATCGGTCCGGTCCAAATTTTCTACTTGTTGCCGAGAATATCTTATATATAAATTAATTTTATTATATATATTATAATCATAATATCATATATTATAATATTTTTTATTAGTCCAAAATTTAGGGAAAATGTGCTAGTTTTTTCATTTATTGTAATATTATTATTTTTGGGAAAAAAATTGTAATTGGTATTTATTTTTCTATTTTTTATTTTGCTAACATTATATAATTAATATACATAAAAAATTAGACGACCCGACCTCACTATACTAAGTCGTGCCCAAATCTTGCTCGGTCGGTCCAAGTACCTTCAGTTTTTTTATTTTTTATTTGATTACTTTTTATTATGTTAAGCTTTTAGTAATGACCGCGATTGAAATTTAAAAAAGTAGAATGATCATGTCTAAAAATTTTGTAAAGTTGAATGACCATGCAAATACAAAATTAACTTTGAGGAGAGAAGAGAGAGAAATATTGATGTGAATTTATTTTATTTTTTAAATCTGACGTGAAAGGGAGAAAAAATACTGACAAAGTAAAGTTGGATGATAATATTAAAAATACTTAATAAGTTGGATGATCATTGTTAAAATTTAGTTATGAAAGAGGGGACATCACGAAATAGATTAAAAGTTTTTAAAATAAAAGAAATCAAATATGATCCACATATATTTAATCTAATGACTAAAGGGATAAGAACACTCTGCGCCACCTTTAAAAAAGGAACACCTTCATTTTTTGATATATATATATAGAAAATAGTCTAGAATTCCATTAAAATCTTAAACCTCGTAACATTTGGTGTTCAACATAACTAAAAAATTTAAACAGTAATAATGAGTTTTGATTAGGATGCATAATAAGTGATACCCCTATTATTAAATATTATTGGTACGCATAATAATCGACATCAATATTATCGAATAGAATGTTATTGATTGGAAGGTATAATAAGTGTCGTACCTATTATTTAATATTATTGTAACATATAATAACTGATGTCTTTATTATCTAATATTATTGAGACACGTAATAAGTGTCATCATTATTTTCAAATATTATTAGGGCACAATTCAACTTGCGTCACTAACTAACTCAATTTATGATATTTAATATTAAAAAATATTTATATTCAAAATTAACATAACGACCCAAATTAATTTGTCTTGAAATTTTAAAATCTAGGAAAGTTAAATATATTTCTGTATTTATTATTTTATAATAATGACAAAATTATAATTTTTTTATAAATGAATATTTTGTATAAAATAAGGAAGTTTCAATTTGTGTCCTTAATGAAATGACAATTTTATTGTGGAATATATATATATATATACCTCATACAACTTAATATCATTTAAAGTTAAAACATTTTTTTAGTTAAACATATTCATTTTTTTAACTATCGACATTGTGTTGTTATATTATAATGTAGAAAAATCAAATTCTAAATATATCTTTTAGTAGTCCTACTAGATATGTGCTTTTTCACTTTGAAGCAATGTTTTTAAAATCGGACCGGTGATTAGATCGGTCTCATTACTGGATCACGATTGGGCCAAATTTTATTAAATTAATATATCTGTAAAAATGATAAAGATATAATATAAATTATGTGATATAGTATATGAATATTGTAATAATAATCCATTAATAATACTAAAAAATAATATAACATAATTTTTATTTATTAAAAGTTTGAATTATGATAAATAATAATGCTTAACATATAAATATAATAGATTATTATTAATTTAGTATATATATTATTTAATGATGATTGATACTACATTAATAAATTTTATCTTAAATATTTTTCTCTTTAACACTTTCCCTTTTATTTCCTTTAATTATGTCCTTTGATAATTTTCCATTTTAATGTTATTCAATTTTATATAATTACATTTTTTATTTTAATTTCTATTTAATTTTATACATATCATATTTTCTCCTCTTTGATATTCCTTATATTCCTTTCTTTTTTTTTTAAACTTTCCTATTTTTATCATTTTTTAATTTTTTTTTAAAATTTGAATTGAACTTGTTCAACCGGTTCAATTCAACTGACCGGTTCAATTAGATTTTTCTGATTGAATATCAAAATGAATTTTGACATATAACCGAACCGAATTTGGTCGATTCACAATTGAAACGATCCGGTCCAGGTTTCCTGCTCGTTGCCGTGAAATATAATTAAGAATATAAGATAAGCATTTCCCACAAAACAATCAAACCTCTGTCAGAGGGACAAACTACTTACTGCACAGAAACACAACTAGCTTAGATATTCAATGAGTTACTTAGACTAGCTATGAGTCAAAAGTTGCAGTACACTAATATCTGTATTTATCCACCCCCCTCCTCTATCTATCTATCTATCTATATATATATCTCTCTCTCTATCTATCTATCTATCTATCTATCTATCTCTATCTCTATCTATCTATTTATCACCCCTCTGTCCCTCTCTTTCTCTCTCTATCTATTTATCAATTTTCTCTTTAAGCTTACAACATAAAAAGGAAACCTGAATTGCTCCCCTTTTTCAAACTCTCGGGTGAAGATGATTGCAAGCCTTGTGAACATCTCATCAACTATATTTTTTTCCACCCCAAAATGGCATGCAACCAATTTCTCCATGGCAGCCCTCAGCATTCTAGCCGTACTTTGGCCACGCATGTGGCATCTGCCTCCTTCACCTCCTGCTGCTGCTGCTGCATCATCACAGTCGACTAAACCCTCCCAATTTGCCTCCAAAAAACTTTCTCGAGCAACCTCAAACTCTCCCTGATCATTAATCACTGCTCGCAGTTCTTCCACGGATGGATTATAAATCGGTACGTTGAAACCATCAATATCCGCTTCTTCTATGATCCCCTAAAATAAAAGTTCACGGTTAGAAGATTTTACGTCTCCACTTAATATATGCTTGCATGATACTTATACTATGATAGTTTCTCGCGTGTTCATGTACGTATACCTCGTCTGCCATGGACTTGAGAACCTCTGTGACGAGCTCGGACATTAAAACTGATGTCGCACTGAGTGGATCGGAAGAGCTTCTGACGACAATTGTCAGAACCATGAGGCCTCCATCTTGGAGTTCTTCTGAACGGCATCCAAGAAATGTGGAGAAATCCTTCTGAAACTGTTGCAGATACGCCTTATGCACGCATGGAGGACTCGTTCTTCCCACGTAGATGTCGCTCTTGTTCAGTTCATTGTTGTGCTCATCTTTCAGTCCTTCAGGAACCTAATACCATTATGTACATGATTTAATTATTTAGCATCAACAAGTAGTTGTTTTTATTGTGAGTTTGTTTTTTGGTCAACACAAAGAACAAGATAAAGATTAATCAAGACCTGGCTGAGCCAATGAACACTTGACGAGGAATGGAACAAATGAACGCTCCGCCTTGGAAACAGCCTCCTGTAGAATGAGCCAGGCACCCCCGCAACGTAGAACATCCCGGGCAGCTCCTCTCCTTTCTCTTTCTTGACCTTCTTGCGGTAGGAAGACAACGACCGGAAGATGGAGTTGAAGTCGTTCGCCGGCAGGTCGTTCAGAAAGAACAGGACCTCCGACGGAGGGCGGCGGTGCAGCTTGCAGATCTCACCTACGGCGTCAATGATTTCTGATATGACAGCGAAAACATTCGGTCCGACTGAGCATCCTAAGTCTGCAACCACCAACGGCGTCTCAGGGAGCATGGTCGAGCAGAGCTCCTCAACTGACTGCCGCACGGCAGGCCTCGCTTCGGCTATTGCAACTCCCTGCAATCCACAAATGCATGCATGTAAAATATTGAAATGTAAGTTCCTAAAATTTATAGAAAAAAATCATCTTATTATAAGAGTTGGCATTAAAATCAAATCGACGTGAGAAAGAGAGAGACTTGAAGGTTGGAGTTGGCAGCGTAGCTACAGGGTGCATCTTCAGCAGCCATGCAAAGGACCTCCTGCAGGTCCATGGTGGTAAAAAAGAAAAGACGTACTCTATATTATGTATGTTATTTGAATCTCTAATGGCGGACTCTTTGATTTATAGAACGAAACGGCAGGACTTGGGAAATTATCCATCTGGGCGGACATTAAAATATATGGATAATGCAACAAGGCCACAACGAGATATGCACGCCCTGCATTTATTATGAGGATTATAACGCCGAAAGCAATCCTGCACACAGTCGCAAAGTTCAAGAAGGAAATTGTTTTGTCCCTAACAGCAATTCAACTTTTTCTCTATATATCAGAACAGATATGGATCACTGAGAAACAGATATGGATCACTGAGAAACAGGAACCTGATCACCCTTTTGAGATGCTTTAAAATCAATGGGCAAGAAAAAGAAGCTAGTTGCAGCCCACGGTGATGAAATTCTCGTGTTTGTAGCTAAATTATTGGCGGAGTAAAGAGCTTTAATTCGGTGTTTGCATATTTTGTCTTGTCTATATCTGATTGCTGTTGTCATCAGCTAGCCCTTATCCTCTCCAATGTTTGGATGTGCTGTGCTTATCTTTTTTGACAACTTTCGGATGCATTACAAGCAGGTACATGATTCATTTGAAAGTGTACATGATTGAGCATGACGGCACGTATATATTGATGTCTAGAAGTGCAAAAGAACGATCATCTTTTCCTAAGTTTACGTTGTTGTTAGTCGGAGGATCATATTTCAAATATTTTGATGATAGCAAATAAAACAAAATGTATTGATATTGGTTGAAATGTTGAGCTTAAGGTTAACTAATTTTCAAAAGAAAAAATATTTTAAAGATGCAGCAGATGAAACGGACGCTAGCAGACGCCCGCTTTGTAATATAAAGGACGATCGGTCGGAATATCGAACGTCCAGTAACATCGAAGTGGATGATGCCAGAAGCTAAAGATGTCCGCTCCATGGAACGGATGCCCGATGAAAAATAAAATGAACAACTGAGAAGAGGCAAGAACATCCGCTAATCTCCATTACTCTGGGACTTCTCAAGTGGATGACAACCCTATGAAACATATGCCCAGTAAAGAGTAAAATGGATGACCGAGAATAGGCTAGAACATCTGCCAATCTACATGACTCAGGGACTTCTGGAGCAGACGACCGCTCCATGAAATAGATGACAATTATCAAACATCAAAACTCAAAATCATATGAAATGGATGACCACAATACGAAGAAGGACGACATAATGCGATGAGTAACGAATACATTTTCAAAACGGATGATCGATTTATTGAACAGACATCCGATTTAAAAAAGACAAAAATAT
Source organism: Pontederia crassipes (assembly GCA_030549335.1). Lineage (NCBI taxonomy): Eukaryota > Viridiplantae > Streptophyta > Magnoliopsida > Commelinales > Pontederiaceae > Pontederia > Pontederia crassipes. The sequence goes on from CM060197.1 coordinate 33,589,847, forward strand.
AACGACTATTTAATATGACAGAGTGAACGCTCCATAATCCTTGTGAGAACATGCTTCAGAGTTTATAGGACAAAATTTGCTTTTCCAAAAAGATTGCATCGGCTATGTTTGCTAGAGAATTCTATAAAAGTGATGCTGAAATTTGAAGGAAGACCATAAAAGCAAGGAAAATCATTCTAAAGGTTCATCAAATCCAAAGCACATCCAAGAGCTCTACTTTGTATATCATTCCACTTCTCTCTTTGTTTTCAAAGTGTGAACATTTGAGAATAGAGAGTTGGAGGGAATCCACTACAAGAAAATTGCCTTTTACCGACGGTTATTTGCCAGATCCGTCGGAAATCGCGATTTCCGACGGTTCTTTCGACGGACAATGATCGTGTGAAAAAGGCTCGTCGCAAATTTTTTGCGACGGTTTCTTCTGAACCGTTGGTATTACAGACGGTCTAGCTGGCGGGCTCGGCAGTCGAACGTTAAATATCGATGGTGCGAACCGTCAATATTATCGACGGGCAGGACCGCCGATATATATCGACGGTTTGAATCGACAATAGTATTGACGGTTCGAGCCGTCGATATTTATCGGCGGCTTAAACCGTCGATAGTATCGGCGGTTCGTGCCGTCGATATCTATCGGCGGCTTGAACTGTGGAAACTATCGACGGTTTTAACCGTCGATATATATCAGCGACTTGAACCGTCGATATATATCGGCGGCTTGAACCGTCGATTTTATCGACGGTTAAAACCGTCAACAATCTAGTATCGACGACTTTTACTCGTGGGCTACGACCGTCGATAATTGTGTACCGACGGATATAACCGTCGGTAAGTATCGAAAAAATTCGCTGAAAATTGCAATATTTCAGCTGTTTTCGACGGTCAGGACCGTCGGAAACGTAAAAAATTTTTTAAAAAAATAATGAATTCACAGATAATTCTCAGATAATACAACACATTTGATAGTTCAATTGAATGGCACAGATTGAAATATAATCCATCACAGCAATCCATCACAGCAATATCGTAATTCACATATAAAGCACATCACATCACATCACATCACAGATAGTTCAATTCGGCATAAGGGTATCCAAACATGAAACATAATCCATAATTCACAGATTCAATAACGTCAACCATAGTGGAACGAGATAATGGAACGACGTGCTTAATTCACAAATTGAATGGCATAACGTCTTTGTCACGACGAAGAGCTGAAGTTCAATTCGCATATCATCTTCGTCGCAAAACATCACTACACAAAATTGAAAATGGAGTAAAAGTTATAACATATAAATGCAAAAAAAAACATGAATTCAGTTTTGAAGATGCGTAATCACAATCTAATTGAATCTAAAATCTAAAATATAAAAACATTATTTCAATTTAACATCAACATAATTTGATAAATAATTGATTGAGCATCTTCAAAATTGATAAATCTAGAAGATGCGTAAACTAACAAGCTAACGCCGACATCTCAAAATCGAGCGTAAACTAACAAGTTTATACTAAGTACTGACATTTACATGATCCAACTGTCTGCACTCCATTTTCGGTAAAACAGATCTAACTGAAAGGGATGAAGAGTAAAATCTAAGTTAGTGTCAAAGTGCATATGAATCTAGTGAGTACAATGATGCATCGGATTAAAGCAAATTCCAAAAATAATTATGTACTATATATGAATCTACCTCGGCGTCGTCGTCATTCAATTCGCCACGCATGAAGGCACGCATCATTTTCTTCATTTCATCCCTGTTACGACGTTCACGTTCTTCGAATTCCTGTCTGACCTCTTCCCTAATCTTGATGGTCACCTGATCCACAATTTCTTGCATAGTAGAAGGAGATGAACCTGAAGTACTTCGTCGACCATATCCAATATCTGTGTCACTCACAGAAGATCCAAGTCCGTAAATGCGACCCTTCTTCACGCCGACGTGGTCCATCCAAAGTTGTCTTGGGGTCAACGGTGTGGTCCCCTTCTGCGTGGCTTGCGTAATATGATCAACTTCTTTTGTTTTATAAGACTCCTGAAATATAAAGAAAATAATAACTACAAACGACGACTAGGTGATCGACTTCAAAGTTTTGTTAATTAATTATTAACTTGCAATTTAGAAAAAAGTAAAGGTACAAAAATTTACATACATATGTCTCCCGGGCATAACTCGAGACCCATTCTTTGTTCTTCTTCTGATGGGTTCGGAGAAATATTTCGTCCTGAGTCGGTGGTCTACCCGTCTCTTTTTTCCTGCAATGAGATAATATTTTAATGTTAGGGACATGACAAAAGAATTACATTAGAGGGCACTGATGTGATGTGAAGATGATATTTTATGTTATTATCAGCACCATATTTTCAATGTAAAGCAATTTATGAAATGAACTCAAACAAATTTTTTGATACCCCCTCCCATATCCGACATTGATATCTTAATGTATTTAGCCCCTTAAATGTATTTCGTGATATTAAGTCCCTGTTTTCCTCATAGATTTTAGAATTCTCCTGTGAGAAACTTATATTTCCTCTTATTTTTATCATTTTTTTTCAAATCCAATTATAGGATTCTTGTAACACTTCTAAATTTTCACCATAAAAACTAGAAAGCAATGAGATAATATTTTAAAATTTGCAAATTACTTACCATTTTCTTAAAGTATAATATTTCGTCCTGAGTTCGGAGAAAGACCTTACCATTTTCTTAGCAATCGTGCTCGTGGATAGACATCCGCCCGAATGCAAGCACGCTCCCTGGTCGGACTCTCGACTGGTTTTTGCTTTTTCGCATTTCACTTTGTACTCCTCGGTGGACCACTTTCCTAGCAAATCGATCCAAACGGCCTCGGGGATCCAATTGGGTCGTTCTCCGTCAGCTCGAGCTTCAGAAAGCATCGCGGACAATCTCTTTGAGCACCGAGAGTTAAAAGCCTTCCACATTTTTTCCATATGCTCGGGCTCCAACCACACATCAGCCTGTAAGTGTTTAAAAATAATTAATGTGCATGACGAAGAAAAATATTAATGATGATGTTGGCTTCTAATGATACCTGAAATTCATTAAATAACATCTGTTTCGTGGCATAAGGAACTTCCCTCCATGTAAGCCACGCTTCAGTATACCTATGTCGCAATACTTTAGTAACTGCTGCAGCCGCTAGTTTCGACGGTACAAATCTTGAAGGACACAGAATTATAAAATGTCATGGCTGAATCAAAGCATGAATAAGGATTCGATATACATAAAATAACACTTACCCTAAATTTCCATCTGGCTGCACGTATGCTTTGTAAATACGATTTGACGAAGCCTAGTCCGAGTCTTCCACAGAACAATGAGCTCTGACGGGTTGTTGTGGTAATTGTGTATCCAAGTCCACAATATCAGCGTGAGAGGAAGGACCCGGTGGAGTAGAACGTTCTATTATGCGAATGCCCGTGGCTGATCGAGGAGCTGACGAAGGAGAAGAACGCTCTGTTATGCGAACGCCCGTGGCTGACGGAGGAGCACACGGAGTACTGAGAGCTCTAGGGACGACCGGCTCCTTTCCTTTGTTTTTACTTTTACCAAATCGATACATCTGCATAGTAGAAAATTTATTACAAGTCAAATTCACAATTGACAAAAAATTCAAATGTCACAACGTCTCGACCTGACTATGTTCGGCTACATCTTGTGTTGCATCTTGAGTAACGGAATTGTACGTATAACTCGAGAACCAATTCCTAATATCCGAAGGCTCTTATAAAAAAATAAACAAATTAATTCGAATAAGCTTTTGCGAATGACTTCTTCTGATCATTATTTCAAACACTCACGAGATGGTAGCGAATATAAGAATGCATCGTCCGCGTCAGGCATTTGTTGATCCGATTGTTTGTCCACATGCATCGCTAACGCCTCAAACAAACTATTGCCTCAAACAAAATGAATATGAGTCGTAAATGAACAATCCATAAGATGTGTACATTCGTAATAAAATATCCTAGTTGTAAGGTAAAAATAAATTGATAATTCGTGATGACAAGTAAAGACACCTTTACTCATCATCTGAATTTCCACATGACTGGTACCCATCATCATCATCATCATCAAAAGTCGTCGTAGTTTCAAATTCATCTTCGTCCGAATCCTTTTCATCATTTTGTATGTCGACGTTATCGAAGTCTTCAAATACGTGTTCCGAATCATGTAGATCGTCGACTAATTCGGTGTCGACAATAGGGGCCACAGACGTCTGCGAGTCATCTTGAAAGGCACATTGCAATGCACCATCAACTTCTATCCTGCTTCTTGCCTTCGTCTTTATTACAACCCACCATTGTGATTTGTCCCTGGTCTTCCCCGGATATGGCACATAATATACTTGTCTTGTAGAAGACGGAATAATGAAAGGATCAAAACGATCATAACACCTATTGTGACGTATTTCAACTATTTTGAAATCTTTGTGAACTTGCATCCCTCTCCTTTCCTTTGGATCAAACCAATTACACTCAAATAATGTGACTTTATTACCTCCAGTATATTGCAGCTGAATAATGTCTTTGAGAACACCGTAGTAGTCACGCTCATTTTCTCCGTCCGTGGATCCCACGACACATACTCCACTGTTCACGGTTTTCTTCCCGATCGACCAAGTTTCAGTGTGAAACTTATAACCATTCACAAAATACACCGGCCAACTTTTCACCTCTCGAGCGGGTCCCCATGCCAAATTATGGAGACCAGTCGCCGTGCCGGTATTGAGAACCTAATATGAAAATAAATGAGTATAGTAGACACTGAAAACATCAAATTACTTCAAATATTTTGATAATTACCTGTTCCTTAAACCACGGTGCGAAATCATTCTCGATTCTATCTTGTACATGTTCTTCAGGGACAATGTAGTATTGCAAGAAAGCACTACATACGAAGTGATTGCTAAATCAAAATGGTGTTTGGGAAGACGTTAAACAAAAGAACGCATGGATATTAAACTTACTTAATGTAGCTTTGCACCTCCGGCGTGTTTAGAAGGACATGATTCGTGGCAGACTTGAATTCTGCATCACTGAGCCATCTACTCCTTGGCTTCCCAAAATATCGTCCTAACTGATTGAAGAGCGACAAAGATGCCACGTCAGACTGTTCTTCTGGAACTTCATCATTTCGATGGACTCTGGTCCTCGCACACTTAACATGGGACTCGAAGTAGTAAGAACAGAAGTATGAAATCTCCTGAATCATATACGCTTCACAAATGGATCCTTCGACACGTGCTTTATTCTTAATCGTCCTTTTTATTCGATTGAGATATCTTTCAAAAGGATACATCCACCTATATTGTACTGGTCCACCTACCCTTGCCTCATATGGCAGATGAATAGGTAAGTGCTCCATGGAATCAAAGAATCCCGGTGGAAATATTCGTTCCAACTTACATAATGTCATCGGAATATTACGTTCCAATTGGATCATATTTTCCACCGTTAATGTTGTAGAACACAACTCTTTGAAAAATTGACTCAACTCCGTTATCGGCTTCCAAATCTTATCCGGGAGTGAAGAAAAAGCAGTAGGAAGCAAAGTTTCCATGAATGTGTGACAATCGTGACTTTTCATGCCAAACAAACGCAAGTTATTCATGTCCACACATCGGGTCAGATTTGATGCATAACCATCCGGCATTCTCAGCTCTTGGATCCAGCGACACACTTGGGTCTTCTGCTCCTTAGTGAGAACATAACTTGCTTTTGGTTTAGATATTCTTCCGTTAGGTAAAGTCACTAAGTGCAACTCTGGCCGTCGACAGTACTCCTTCAAATCTAGCCTCGCCTTGAGGTTGTCCTTTGTTTTACCCTTAATGTCCATTACGGTGTTGAATACATTTTCAAACACATTTCTCTCAATGTGCATGACGTCCAAGTTATGACGTATCAAACAATCAGACCAATAAGGTAAATCCCATAATATACTTCGTTTGGTCCAATTATGACAAACACCATACTCATTGTATGTGACATTTGGGTCGTCGACAATTCTGCATAAAGCATTGACAATGCGACGTAATTGAGCTCCTGAGCGTCTGACCGGAGGCATGTCTTCCACAACCCTATTCCGTCGAAATGCATTTCGGTTATTTCTGTACGGATGATCAGCTGTAAGAAACCGTCTGTGGCAATCAAACCAAGTATTTTTACCCCCATTTCTCAAAGTGAACGCATCTGAGTGTTCCATGCAAGATGGACAAGCTAATTTTCCTACAGTCATCCAATCAGACAACATCCCGTAGGCTGGAAAGTCATTAACAGTCCACAATAAGGCAGCTCTCAATGTGAAATTTTGTTTGGTCGACACATCATAAGCGACGACACCATCCCACAGTTCTTTTAGCTCGTCTATTAGAGGTTGTAAATACACGTCTATCCTCTGTTTAGGACTCTAAGGACCAGGAATAATGCATGTCAAAAACATATAAGGTACGGACATACAAATCCCAGGTGGCAAATTATAAGGTGTTATTGTTACCGGCCAACATGAATAAGGAACTGAAGTTTGACCATATGGTGTAAAACCATCTGCGCATAATCCGAGCCTTATGTTCCTTTGGTCCCTAGCAAAATCAGGATGCTTACGATCAAAATGTTTCCACGCTTCACCATCCGATGGGTGAAGCATTACATCTTCAGAAGTATTATGCTGTGCATGCCACTTCATCTACGACGCTGACCCTATAGACGAGTATAGTCTTTTAAGCCTTGGAATAAGAGGCAAATAATGCATTCTTTTCACAGCAACTTGAGACTTGTTAGTCACTCTATATCGTTCGGCCCCATAAAACTTGCATTCATTTAGATTGATGTCCTCGCCGTAATATAACATACAACCATCACGACAACAATCTATTTTAGTTGAGCCAAGACCAAGTTTACTGACCAATCTTTTTGTCCTATAAAATTTTTCAGGAATACGAGCTCCAGTTGGTGTGACCTCTTTTAAAATATCTAGAAATGCATCAAAATATGCTTGTGAAATATTGTGGTCGGCTTTCAGATTCAACAATCTAACAGCAAGTGATTGTTCCGAATGACTTTCGCACCTAGGCCATAAGGGTTGGCTCAATGCGTTTAGTAAGTCATAAAAATCTCTTGCTTCTGGATTTGGTGCCTCTTCATTCTGCTCAAATCTAATATTGCCATACTAAGTTGCAGCTGCGTCATAAATAGACTGTTCATATTGCGAAGCAAATGTTGGTTCATGATCCACAAAATGAAGACCTTCATTTGGGACGCTTGTCGAAGGCGCTCCTTCGCCTAAATCATCCCATTCCCAATAATTGGGTTTGAAACCCTTTCTATATAAGTGAACTTTGACAGTCTCTATCGTCTGTAACTTTGTGCTAGCACATTTCAAACAAGGACACCTAATTGCTCCCTCCCGCTGAAATTGTAAAGATTGACAAGCCACAGTAACATAATAGTCAACGCCATCTATAAATTCTTGTGGCAAGCCTCTACGATCAAGATTATTTCTTTTGTACATCCATCGACGATCGTTCAAGTATGACATAATGACTGCATTATTTGCAAATCATAAAAAATTTCAGTCATACAAAATTGTATAAGGAAAGAAAAATGAATATGAAACAACTGAGGAAGAACAGATTGTTTAGCTAATCTTTACTAATCATTCTACTAGGTATAGAGATAGCATATAATAAGTATATATAACAGTTTTGGCCCTTTTTGCTCATGATCGTTTTCCATCAAACAAAAGGAGGAAAAAAAATATTACAACTATAATTCTAAACTATAATTCTAAATATAATTCTAAATATTACAACTATAATTCAAATGCCACGCGCGGAGGGCGGCCGGATCTGGCCGCCGCCGCGCAAAGGCGGCCGGATCTGGCCGCCGCACGGAGGGCTGTCGAGTATATTATATATATCTAGAACAGTTCTCGTTTGGTGGATGACCTACTGGTTTCATATAAAACGATCGGAAAGTGATTTCTTACCGAGTCAACCGGACACGATTGGGTAGTGCTAATTTGGAAACTAGAACAAAATTCTTCTTGGTCAAGTTGACCTTAATTGGTCCCAGTTGGTTCAAGTAAACAATAGTTTAAAATATTCGAGAATATTACTTAGAAACGATAGGTTAGAATGCATGATTTTTTTTATACAGAGAGCAATTTTTTATTTCTTAAGAAAATTGGTTGGGAGTCTAAAAATATATGTTTGTTCAGAGAGTAAATTTTTTTGACACATCATCTTTGAACTGCATGTCTAGGGCTAAGAAGGGCATAGAGAAAAAACCTTTAGGCATAACTTCTTTTTTAGTTAAAAGTCGATGATTCATAGGTGTTAGTCTATTTAGATATGCATTTGATTTGATACGATATTCAAATTAAAGTAAAATGGATAAAGTTTCAGCAAATCAAAAATTTAGAAATGGAATTGAAGATTACTGACTCTTATCAATTGAGGCTAAAATTTAGAAATCTGTTATTCGTTTGAGCAACTAATTGACTCTATCTGAGAAAATTCCACATACGGAGGGCGGTCGGATTTGGCCGCCGCGCGCGGAGGGCGGCCGGATCTGGCCGCCGCGCACGGAGGGTGGCCGGATCTGGCCGCCGCCGCGCAAGGGCGGCCGGATCTGGCCGCCGCGCGCGGAGGGCGGCCGGATCTGGCCGCCGCGCTCGAATGGCGGCCGGATCTGGCCGACGGTGCAAATGGCGGCCGGATCTGGCCACCGCGCGCGAATGGCGGCCGGAACTGGCCGCCGCACGGAGATGGTCGAAGGAGAGAAAAATTATATATCAAAGGAGGCGGGGATCGGACCTACATGCGCCGGAGATGGTCGGCGGCGGAAGCTTCGGGCGGGAGGTGGTCGACGGCCGGACGAACGGCGGACGAAACGGGCGACGGCGGACGAACGTTCGAAATGTTCTAAGTAAGAGTGCGGTCGGGTTTTTATATAACCACTTTTCGACGGTCAAAATCGCCGCAACATAGATAAATATAATATTATATTAATTCGCATTTCGACGGCTCCAATCCGCTGGAAAAACCGTCGATAGTTTCGACGGTATTCAAACCGTCGAAATATCGACAGTTTTAGCCGTCGATAATTTTGACAGTTCTTTAAACCGTCGAAATATCGACGGGTTTAGCCGTCGATTCCCTTAATGATAATTTTTAAAAAACATCGACAGATACATAGGTTGTGTAAATTATAAATTTCCATTTTCGACGGTTGAGGCCGTCGATAAAAAGTAAGGTGGAATATTTTATTTAAATACTATCTTCGGTTATGACCGCCTAAATATCGACGGTTGCTTTGAACGTCACAAATTTCGACGGTCAAAACCATCGATAAGTTCAATAATTATGCGCAACCAGTCTTGAAATTTTTCGATGGTTCATACCGCTGGAAGTTTCGACGGTTAGATAAACCACCGAAAATATCGACGGTCATAACCGTCGAAGTATAAATATTTTCGACGGAATCTTCCGACGAATTTATCACCGTCGAAATTTTAGACGGGTTAAACCGTCGAAAATTATGTGACGAAAATATCGACGGTTTGGAAGATCCACCGGAAAAACCGTCGATATTTAAGATGGATTTCGGACCGTCAAAAATGGACCGTCGGAAATACGACTTTTCTTGTAGTGATCCTTATGTACACATTTTTTAAAGTTGAGATTCACTATAAGAAGATGTGTATCTTACCTCTTGAGCGAAAAAAGCGGTGTAATATAGAAAGTGATGTTCTCTCCCTACAAGAAAAGAAAAAAGATAGTGAATCTCTGGACCTAGTCAATACATTTCGTCTTCTTGTGTTAGCATCCACTTGCTCTTTAATATTACATACTTGTTTGAACTCATTTTTCTAAAACGGTCTTAAAGTTTTCGATTGCGATTTTAACACACTAATTCACCTCCTCATCTTGGTACTTTTTTTATCATACAATTGTTATCAAAGCTTGGTCGTTCTTGTTTTAAAATTTAAACATATTTAGAGCCATGACATGAAATAGTTTTACACTAGATGAAGGTCAGCGACAAATCGTCCCTCACTTTTTAATGATTCTAATTTTGCTTATTGGGAAATTAAAATGGAAGCATATGTGTTTCACATTGACATTAATTTTTGGAATGTGATTGAAAATGGTTTTGATTTGCATGGTAACGTATTTTTTGGAATACACTGAAGATGAAAGATTACTTGTTAAATTAGATTGAAAAGCAAAAGATCATCTCTTTTGTGCTTTGGATGCAACCAAATTTAATTGCATTTCTATTTATCAAAATGCTCATGAAATGTCGAAAAAAGTTATCATTACTAATAAATGCACCGATAATGGGGAGTCTAGACTAAATATATTGAACCATCAATATGATTCCTTTATGATGCATGGCAATGAGTTTATGATTGTGCGTCCTATTGATATTGTAAAAAGTCACTACAAGAAAATCACGATTTTTCGACGGATAATTTCCGGCGGTTCTAAATCCGTCGCAATTTGCGATGGATTTTTCGACGGTTCCGTTTCCGACGGATTTTTCGACGGTTATGACGTCGGAAATAATTTATATTATTATTTAATTTTTCGACGATTAGGAACGTCAATATTTCCGACGGATATCCATTCGTCGCAATTTCCGACGACTTTTCCGACGGTTACGACCGTCGGAAATAAAAAAAATTAAATTATGTATTTTTTTATATTATTATTAAATTTTTCCGACAGATTTTCCGATGGTCACGATCGTCGGAAATAAAAAAATTATTATATTATTATTTAATTTTTCGACGATTAGGAACGTCGATATTTCCGACGGATATCCATCCGTCGCAAAATCCGCCGCAATTTCCGAAGGTCGTAACCGTCGATAAATGTATAATAATATCATATAAAGAGTATTTTATTAATATAACTAGCGACAGTCCAAACCGTCGTAATTACCGAGGATTTTGACCGTCGGTAACGATTACCGATGGTTCAAACCGTCGGTAAAATAAAAAATAAACATTATATATAACTAAATATATTTTCGACGGTCACAGCCGTCGGTAATTATAAAAATATTTAATATTTACATTTTTGATGGCCGAAACTGTCGGTAATTAAAATTTCATTATCCCGCTTTTTTTTTTCCTTTTCCCGCTTTCTTTCCACTTTTTCCCTTTATATATATTCCTCCCCTCCCGCTTCTCTCTCTCCCTCCTCCCTCCGCTCCTCTCTCTCTCCCTCCTCTCCTCTCTCTCTCTCCCGGCCGCGAGCACCCTCTCCCGCGCCAGACGCCGGCGACCCTCCCGTGTCGGACGCCGGCGACCCTCTCCCGCGCCGGACGCTGGCGACCCTCTCCCGCACCGACGACCCTCTCCCGCGCCGGCGTCTCTCTCTCTCTTTCTCTCTCCCGCTCCGCGCCGGCGTCTCTCTCTCTCCGGCCAAAGGCCGTTGTCGACTGGATCCGGCCGTAGCCATTCGGATCCGGCCCCCAGCGGCCGATTGACCGACTGGCGGCCGGATCGACCATCAGGCGTTCAGATCCGGCCGCCTGGTGGTGGATCCGGCCTCCTGGCGGCGGATCCGGCCTCCAGCGGTCGGATCCGGACGCCTTTTTCGGCGGTTGCAACCGTCGGAAGTTGCGACGGTTCGAACCGCCGGCCTTTTCCGACGGTTGCAACCGTCAGAAATTTCGACGGTTCGAACCGCAGGGGACTTTTCCGACGGTTGCAACCGTCGGAAAATTTCGACGGTTCGAACCACCGGGGATTGTTCCGACGGTCAGAACCGTCGATATTTTTGACGAATTTTTTTCAATCGTCGCAAATCCGTTTGCGACGAGCGTTTTTCCGACGGATCGATTCCGACTGAAAAACCGTCGGTAATTACGTTACTGACGGTTTTCGAGCTGATTACCGACGGTCCGGACTGTCGGTAATCAGCGCTTTTCTAGTAGTGAGTCAACAAATTTCTTAGGTCATTCTCTTCCAAGTGGCAAATGAAAAGGATCGTGATCTAAGAGAATGATTTGAACTAATTAGACTTTAATGATCTCAAAGGATCACTATTGACCCATGAGATTGAAATGAAAAAAGAAGATAAAGCAAGTGCACCAAAGAAGAAGGTCTTGGCATTGAAAGCACAAAAATATGAGGAAGAGACAAATGAAGAAAATTAAATTTTTTATGAAAAGAAACTTGCTTTGTATGCTAAGAAGCTTAACCAGTACCTCAAGTTTGTAAAGCAAAAGAAGAAAAATAGTTGTCAAAAGGTCTTCATCAAAGAATCAAGTGACATGCTTTTGAGTGTAGGAACGTTGGACATTACAAAAGTTGTGTTCAAATCTAGTCAAGAAAGAAAAAGAAGGATAAAAATCAAAGAACAAAAAGAAAGCTCTTCAAGACACTTGGGATGAAAGTGAAGATGAAGAAAATGACTCGTCCAACGAAGAGGCCTACATTTATCTAATGACAAATAATCATGACGTATACTCTAGTGATAATGAATCTTTATCATGCATAATGAGTTTAGAATTCTTATTAATAGATATGGATGTTATGAAGAAATGTGATAGTACTAGAATTTGAAATTTTGAAAACGAAAAATGGGTATGCTGATTCTATAGTATGTGAAAATTGGAATTTGTTGAGTGAGGAAAATTCTAACTTAGAATTATTGATTGAAGAATTTAAAATGGAAATAATGTTTTGAAATTATATTTGAAAAATAAACTTGTGTTGTTGACTTTTTGAAAAATGAAACTCATATATTGAAAAGTGAACTTAAAAAATTTACAAATAGTGGAAAGATGTTATATGTCGTCTTATCAAAACAAATAAGATCTTTGATAACATGGACTTGATTTTATGTCATTCAATACTAAAAGAGATAAGAAAATCTTATTTTTTAGAGCATCACATAGCCATCATGCGAAATGACATATTACTTATTTTTATTGTGGATATGAAGAACATTAGTCTTAGGAATGCAAAATTAGAAAATGAATAAAGAGAGGCATGAATAAAATTTGAGTTCCAAAAAGAACCACCACTAACTAAAATGGATTTAAGCAACTATGGATGCCAAAAGGATGAGAATCTTAAATAATTTATTCCTTGTAGGAAGCTCGAAAGTGCAACAAAGGCAAATGATACTTGGATAGTGGGTACTTAAAACATATAACTAGTGATTCATCAAATTTCATCACTTTAAAAAAGATATATAGAGGGAAGGTCACTTTTGGAGACAATAGATAAGGAAGAGTGATTGGTATAAATAATGTCGGTAGAATAATAAAATTTATTTATAAAATGTTTGGTTAGTTGAAAATTTGAACCGTAACTTGATTAGCATAAGTCAATTATGTAATAAAAACTATTTATTCAAATTTGAAAATATAAAAGCATGATTTTAGATGAAAATGAAAAAAAGTTTTGATAATTGGAAGAATGAAAAATATCTTAGTACTGTTATGCACAATGATACAAATTTGTGGTATAGAAAATTAGAGCATACAAACTTTAAGTTGCTTAATTAATTCTCAAGTTATGGATTGGTTAGAGGTTTGCCTAAAGTCAAATTTAAGAAAAATAATGTTTGTAATCTCTTTAAGAGTAATCAAACCAAAAGTTCCTTTAAAGTTAAATCTGTTATTAGTATCCATAGGTGTTTAGAACTTTTGCATCTTGATCTATTTGGACCTCTTCATGTAGTAAGTTTTTTTCTTGAAGTAAGGATAAAATTATAAGTGTGCTTTTTTAGATTTGCAAAGAGAGTCCAAAATGAATCTGAACAAAAAAAAATTCAAAAGTTAGAAGTGATCATAAAGGAGAATTCAAAAATTATGAATTTGAATCATTTTGTGAAGATTAGAATCATTCAAGAATTACAATCACCCATAATTTTTTTACTCCTAGGACACCTCAACAAAATGGAGTTTTTGAGAGAAAAAATAGAACAATTAAAGAAATAACTAGGATAATATTGAATGAAAGTAAATTACCTAAATATTTTTGGACGGAAGTTGTGAATATATCGTGCTATGTTTTAAATAGAATCCTACCTAGACCCTTATGAAGAAAACATGTTTTGAAGTCTTGTATGGGAAGAAACCAAAATTTTCATATTTTAAAATGTTAGATTGCAAATTCTACATCTTGAATATCAAGGATAAATTAGGAAATTTGATGCAAAAAGTGATACAAGTGTATTTCTTGGTTATTCTAGCACAAGTATATAGAGTATATAATAAAAGAACACTACTTGTTAAAGAATTTGTCAATGTTAAATTTAATGCACTTAATGATTTTTTGATGAGCAAATAAGTAAATGATGAATATAAGGAAGAAGACGTCGAAGTGCAATGACAATTTGAAGATGTGAAAATCCAAAATGATGACTTGGAAGAAGTGATGATTAACTCATTAAATGTGGAAGAAATAAAAAAATCACAAATGGAAGGTAACTAAATCATTCCAAGAAGTTGGGAGCATGCTTTATCACATTCACTTGATCAAGTTATAGGTAATATAACTAAAGGTATAAAAACTAGACATTCATTGAAAAATTTATGTGTATTTTTGGCATTTCTTTCTCAGTTGAACATAATAACATCGATGAAGTATTAAATGATTCAAATTGGATAAATATCATGCATGAAGAGTTAAACAAGTTTTAAAGAAATCATGTTTGGAGGATTCTAGAAAGGCCTAAAGATTATCCTATTATTAGTATTAAATGAATTTTCAAAATAAATTAGATGAAAATGACATTAATAATGTAAGACTTCTAGCAAAAGGTTATTAACAAGTAGAAGGAATTGATTTCGAAGAAACTTTTGTTCTCATTGCTAGAGTTGAAGGAATTATAATGCTTTTAAATTTTGTATACTTTAAGAGTTTTAAACTTTTTCAAATCGATGTAGAAGTGACATTTATAAATGATTTCATAAATGAGGAAGTTTATGTTGAACAATCTCAAGGTTTTGACAATCTGATTTTTTTTTTCAATCATGCGTTTAAACTTTTCAAAACTCTGAATAGACTCAAACAAGCTCCTAGATCTTGGTACGAGAAAATAAGTACATTTTTAATTTAAATCATTTTAAGAAACAAAAAGTGGACACATCTCTATTTTTTAAGCATTTGAAAAAAGACATATTGGTAATACATATTTATATTGATGATATTGTATTTATGGATCTATTAATGCAAATTGAGCAAAGAGTTTGAAACTCTTATGCAAATTGAATTTGAAATGAGTCTTGTAAGTGAGCTTACATTCTTCTTAGGATTGCAAGTCAAGCAAATCAAAGATATGATCTTTCTCAACCAAGAAAAATTAAAGAAGTTTCTCAAGATATTTGGAATGTATGAATGCAAGACAAGTTCAACTCCCATGAATATCTCATCAAAATTGGATAAGGATGAGCAAGACAAATCTATTTACTAAAAGAGGTATAGAGATGAATGGTAGCTTGCTTTACTTAACAACATTTAGGTCAGATATCATGTTTAGTGTATGTTTATGTGCTAGATTTCAATCTGCACCTAATGAATCACATTTAGTTACTGTTAATCGGATAATATGTTATTTAAAGCATACTTGTGATTTAGACATTTGATATGATAATAACTCATCTTTTGATTTTCATGCCTACACTGACCAAATTTCGTCAAATGTAAAGTTGTTAAGAAAAACACTAGTGGGATGTGTTGCTTTCTTGATAGCTCTCTTATCTCATGGGCAATAGTAAGAAGTAAAACTACATCGCACCATTTACATTCGAGACCGAATATAAGCCGTGAGTAGTTGATGTGCACAAATATTATGCGTAAAACAATGTGTAAATTGTTCAAGTGTAACTATGAAGTGTGATAACACAAGTTCTATATAAATGACCAAAAAATCAATTCAACATTCTGAAAGAAATCACATCGATTTGAGATATCACTTTATTATAGAACATGTATCTCTTAAAGATATTGTTATTGAGCATGTATTTACTGAAATTCAACTTGTGGATAATTTTACAAAACGATTAAGTGAAGATCGATTTTGTATGCATGACTTGAATGCTACTCAATTCATCTTAGGAGTAATTTGGTTATACAAGTATCATTTGTGTATTAAATTAAACGTAAGATTTTGTTGCACAAGACAAATATTAAAAATTTTAAGTAAAACTAGGAATTCTGAAATTTTCCATAAATCGGGCATCCGCTCATACTCTATATCGGACGTTCGTTTTATTTATCGGGCGTCCGTTAAAATATTCATAGAATGCACATTGATTATGCACTATAGATCGGATGACCGATAGATTATCGGATATCCACTCAAATTTGGTGTTTCTGTAAAATCAAAAGTGGACGACTATTTTAGTATTCAGGCACCCGTTTTAACCTAGTATAAAATGCGACGAATAAAATTTTCTCCCAATTTAATTTTAACCCCACGACATCGGATGTCCGCTGGCGAGAACATCCTTCCACAGTCGACCTTGCCCGATCATGTAACTAGCTACAACTGATTTTTGTTGACTTAGCACACATTCTCTATCTTCCACATCTTAAATAAAAAATGATATATTTCAATTTTTGCATAATATACTAACCAAACAAATAGAAATTGATGGGGAGGATAGAGAGTTGTGACCCCACTCCATGTGGAGGGAGATGTGAATTAAAGGGCCCCCAGGTTGCCACCCTCCTTTGCTTTGCCCGAGGAAGAGAGGAGGGGTGACAAATGACAACCCTCTCTAATAATAGGGGGATGGGAAGGCAAGAGGAATTGGAGAGATGCCCCTCCGGCACGAGCAAGGTGCAACACTCACTTGGATCTAGGGACGCTACAGACTATGCAATAGAAATGATTAAAAGTTTGACTTCGACTAATTGTTTACTAGTGTGCAATAAATGTGAAAGACTTTGGAGGAAAATAAAAAAATTCACATACAATTTAAGTTCAACATAATTGTGAATAAAAATAGTCCTAATATCAAGAGAAGATGGGGAGTCTTTATAACATTTATGACCACTCAATGAGAATTACAGAAGACACTAAATTATAACAATAACAAAAGATATTTAATAACATAGGATCATCCCATGTGCACATAATCATCATAGACATTGCAATCGCTTTGACTCATCCTTGATTCCAGTGGTTGCATGCAAGATCAATACTCATCCTAGTGGTTGCATGCAAGATCAATACTCATCCTTGGCTCATCATCATCATAGATATTTAATCGTTGTCTCAGTTTCACTATGAATATTGCTTGAGGACAAGCAAATATCTAAGCTTGGTGGAGTTTGATGCTTGCATTTATCAATATATAATTAGGCTTACATTTAGCCTTATTTAGTTAATTTGGTCATGACATACATCATCCTTTATATCTTATTTGATTAATTTCTTTAAATCAGTAATATACTCTTTTATGACCATATTTTGTAGAAAATTCACATGGAAAATTGGATGGTAGAAGTATGCACATCAAATAGAGTAAATTTCATCGAAAATTTTGAGGAATCACATTTCACTAACAACTTTGGTCATGACCATTACAAGTGTAGTTTCACCGACCATAACTACCCTCTCAAAAGTTACTAGCTATTTGTGAAGCGTTATGTGTTTTTCATAGGCCATGACGTGTTGGTCACGACCTTAACGTTCAAATTTCATGACTTATTATATGGATTTCACGAGGGTATCAATGAGTTGAGAAAGAGCAACATACAAATAATGAGACACAAAATGCATATAACAACCACAAATTTGGATTTCACGAGCTTGTTTCCTGCACAATTTCACGGGTCTTGAAGCTAAAGTATGGTATCATCAGAAGAGTCATTGTAATAATTTAATTTCATGAGCCCTTACATAAACATAATGACCATGAAAATCAGCTTGATTAAATTCCTCTTATTCATGGGTCATGACATCCTGGACTTGGATTTGGTTGTCATAAACAATTCATGGGGTGTGAGAGAGCTTGATTTAAATGTTTTGGAAATATTGCTACACTTATGTTATATAGCTCAATTGGAAATATATTATGATTGAAATCTAAGAGTTTGAATAGCCCAAAATCTTGTAATTGTAATAACTCAGAGTTTATTTATTATGGAATATAAAGGTTTCTAATTCTTCCATAATCACAGACAACCTGAACTCTACATAAATGTATGCTTTTAACATCGAGAATTAAGGATGCTAGTGCCTACAACTTGTGATTTGAAGCCAAGAACAAGGGAGTATCTCAAAGAATGACCAAGAATATTTTTATGGCATGATTTTGAGCGAATTGTAAGATTGTGCAATGATTGATCGAGACTTTTCATAGAGTATCGTATGTTCTATCTTTTGTTGGGATGGACCTTTATGCTACAATTTTTTTTAGTTTAATATTTGTAATTCAAATGATCTAACATCATATTTATCATAGAGTATTACCTGTTCTGGTATTTATATTAGTTGTTTAACTTTTATAAACATGATTGTCATGCATAATACTTTCTTTCAAGTTTGATTGGCTTTTTAGTCGGTGGATAGTGTGATCAATTTTTAGTTCATAACTCTAGGCAATATATGTTGTAACCTACCTAAAGTCGAGGGGGTGGGGGGGGTGGGTGGGGGGGGGGGGGTGGGTAGGGGTAGGGGTATTAGATTGCATGGTCATTTAGGAGTTGCAACATATAACACCTAATCTGTATAGATTTGAGAGTAAAACTGGTAATGAGTATTTCAGGTTATTGATAGTTGTGGATAGTTGGTTCGTCAAGAGATGCAATATTTTAAGTGTTCCTAATCCAATTATAAAGTAAACTTCATTTTTTGTCTAATCAATCATTAATTACATAATTTAAACAAACATGTTAACATCATTAGTTTAGTTTTAATTTATCTTTTACTTTTTTGTTATTTAAATTTTGCAAATGTTTTACTGAAATAATGTCATTTTTTATTAGCCTCTGAGATTCGATTGGTTTTTAGAGATTCGATAGTTAAGTAAATTAATTTTTAATGGGTACAACTCCATACATCTTACGTTTTATTATTTGAGAAACTAGTGCACTCGCTAACATTTAACTGTTACCAATTTTTGCATGATCTCAAATGGTAACAATTTACCATTAAAAATTTCGACTAAAGAAATTACTTCAAAGGCTATTTATGTCCACAAAGACTTCTTGTTTAATGAGATGGTATATTATAAAAGAGTTGACGATGGGACAATGCAACACCCAACAGATTCACTAGCATAGAAGTCATTTAAACTTCATTAACTGTTATTGAGTCTCATAATCTTTGACTTGGACTTGCAAGTGATGGTTTTTAGCCATTTTTTTAATTTAAGGACACCATATAGCATTTGGCCCAATGGTACTTATTCCCTGTAATTTTCTACCTTTGATGTATATAAAACAATAAAATCTTATTTTATCGATGCTTATTCTTAGTCACAAGGTTCTAGAGATGCAATTCATATTTATCTCCATCCTTTAATCAAGGAGTTATGGAAAACTAGAGTTAAAACTTTTGATGTATCTGATGCGTGTAAAATTGATAGCAAATGCTAGCAAGTACATTAGTCGCTCAAGTAATAAAGTGAATTAGTAGAGTTATTGTTCTCACGAGGATGGTTAATAACTTAGATTCTATTTTAAATGTGTTAATTGAGAAATTAAGAAAAGTTTAGTCTTCAAGTGCAAATAAAATAAAATAATAAAATTAAAGGAAATGATCACCTGGATAAATATGGATTTGATGATTCGAGCATATAATTATCGTCATTAAAATGCAAGGGATCTTCTCAACATAGAATTAGTTGAATTAATAACAAAGTGAATTCCCAAATTATTTAACTAATGTTTGTTTCAGGTTTTAACTACTATCTTAAGAATAATTAGAATAAATTAATCATCTCAATTTTTAACTTATCTAATTAATAATAAGATGTATTAAAACGGAATTAATATTAAGGGTTTTCTCAAGTCACCTTAATAACTACACAAAGTAGGCCTCTTTTGATTTTCCTAACTGTGGCATGCAAAACAAAATCAATCCTAGCAACTATTATGAAAATAATTACTTCTTCTCAGATAGAAATCAAATCATAAATCATGGAATCAAAGGAAAGCATTAAAATCAAAATTGCAATGCTATTAAAGATTCAAAATAAACTAATATTAAGAAAGACTCCAAAACATAAATAGGTTTCAACTAAGATGATGCTAACGAAAGAATAAATCTACTAAAGAATAACATCAAATCTAATATTAAAGAGTAGGAAATCAAAATGAAGAACTCTTGCAGCCGTTGCGCACATGCTCTCTCGAGTTTTCGTCAGAGCTTCGCTATTGTCCTCTCTCTTCTCCTCTTTCTAAACTTCAAATCTATGCTCCAGGGATACCTTTCCAACTCCTCTTTTGCCCCCTTTTATAAATTTTCTTGTCCCCAAAGGAAGAAACTGAAAATCTACCCAAATAGTGAATAAAATTTGTTTTCAAAACGCCCAACCGCCCGCCATCACGGCCATGAAATGCTCCGTCACGGCTGTGAAAGAGCCCATGTTTTCATGTCGGCTTCTAACTCGCGCTCATGGACAGGTTAAGTCACAGTCATAATCGAGACTTCCAACTTACGCACGCTCAGCCATGAACTAGATGGAACGGTTGTGGAGAAAGGCACGGTCATGACACAATGTGACACGGCTGTGACAGTGGCCAATGGCTTGATGCGTCGACTTGTAGAGGCGCGACCGTGACAAAGTGTGGCACGACCATGAGAGGCTATTACTGTATTTTTATGTTTCCAACCATTTTCTTGTCATTTTGATTTCCTGCAATAAAATTATCCAAACTTAAGTAGAAATCAAATCTTAAAGCAATTTTATAAAAAAATAATTCAATTTTCTTTTTTCTTAATCACAAAATACTCCTAATATACAAATTAAATAGCCTAAACTAATGCATGATTTTTCATGCATCAGTATCAATTTGCCAAGACTTTAAATTACATTCATCTTTATTATGGGAAATTAATGATTCCTCCAACGTATGCCATTGTTTGGATGGAGTAGAAATGGTAAATTGACATTACCAAGTTGCACTTACGATATTTGCTCGGTTGGATTATCCAACGTAAACAAACTTTTTTACAAGGATCATATATACTTTCTTCCTTGTAATCGCAAATGGAAGAATGATAATGATTGGTTTGATAAAGTTGGAAGTTACATTTTATAACAATGAGATGTTGATAAAATCATGAATTATTCTCATCACATTTGGACAAGCAGTTCAAAATTGAAACATATGCCCACTTATACTATATGCATGAAAAGAAATTGACAAAGTAGAGAAAGAACACATGTGAGTTGCTGATATGTTAACATTTTTTTTTCTTTTTTAGTTTACTTACTATTGTAAGTGAACAATGTTTATTCATTTGATATTCAATACTTATGTATAATATTTCAAATCTTCTAATGCTACAAATATAGTTTTTTATAAAAAAATTGAAAGCGATGATATGAACTTTTATAGTGAGAATATCTTAGAAAGTTGCAACATGAAATCAAAGATGAAGCTATTTTTTGCTGACACAACAACCTTAACTGTGGTAATTTTTGAGAGATTGAGATCCTATATGTTTTATCTATCAATTATTTTGATTTAATACGAACATATTTAACCATCATATTTCGATGACAAATGATTCATTTTTATTAATATACTTTTTATCCACATTTGAAAAAATCAAAATCATGATAAAAATACCTATTTACAAAATTCATATGAGTTCAACTTATTTCAATCCAAATGAATCTTTAGCAATAAGAAAAGTAATTATTGGATATTATGAATAATAGTACATCCAACCAATTCATTGCAGTCTTTTTTTCTCTCTCTCCCTCTTTCTCTAGCATTATTTTCTCTTTAAATTTACCACATAAATGGTGCACTTGCATTGCTCCCATTTTTTGAACTCTCTTGTGAAATTCTTTGCAATCCTTGTGAACATGACATCAATATTTTTCTCAAATTGTTGTGCGTACAATGTCTCCATGGTAGCTCTAATGACTCACTACACTATTTCCTCTCACTTCGGGGCTCGGTGATTTGCCTAGTGCACTATTTCCATCCCAACTTGACTGAATGAAACTTTCTTGCACAATTTGAAATTCTCCTTGACTACTAATCACTTCACTCACTTCCTCTACTAAAGGATTATATAGTGGTATGTTGAAAGCATCAATGTCAACTTCTTTTATGAGTCCCTGTAGTATGGAATGCAGTAATGTTAATATGACAAAAAAGCTACTTGGGATTCATTAACAAGTTGTGGAGTAATCTTCTAATTTAGTATATAGTGGTTTTGAATGTAGAATAATTGATAATGAAGCATGAGCTCAGA
Source organism: Pontederia crassipes (assembly GCA_030549335.1). NCBI lineage: Eukaryota > Viridiplantae > Streptophyta > Magnoliopsida > Commelinales > Pontederiaceae > Pontederia > Pontederia crassipes. Next base: position 33,612,290 of record CM060197.1, read on the forward strand.
TAACACACAATACTAAAAAAGTTTTGCAAACAGGACAATTTCTATAAATATGAAAATTGTTGAATACACAATGCATCAAATGATTTTTTTTTTTCATTTTGTCCTGCATTAAATGGACAAACCGAGCCCTCCATGATAATATTTGAATGTGTAAATCGGTCAAGAAAGCAAGGTGCCTAGCCTATTAATTATTGTTTCAAAGATAAATATTGGCTATGTTTTAGTGTTGAAACATCTTAATGTAACTCAGAGGTGAGTCTATTGGCATAAGTCAAGCCACCACCCATTCCAACTCCTATAGTATTGGCAAGTAATCAACTCCATCTCTGCAATACCTTGTTATTTGAACTCCATCCTTACCTTTGTCATGGCCTCACATTTCCATGAAACAACAACTATACAATACTTTCTCTAACTTGCACAAAATATTCCTCCCACCAAGAGCTCATATCTCCAAGGATTCCTACATGGATCAAACATCTAGAACACTTTCTTCAACTTCAACAATTTCTTCATTACCCTCGTCTTAAATACTTGAGTGACAATGAAATAATCAACTATACATACAATGACTAAAACAATAGTCATTCCCATGTCTTTGAAAAGCACACTGGTTCCATTCTTTGAGTGTAGTGCATATTTTGATGTGTGCGATTCACACAAAATGGACACATTACAATCAGCTAAAATGTGTGCTTTGCACACCAAATATGTTTTGATGTGACATGAATTATTCTACTATGTACTCAAAACTATGAAAAAAATGAAAAAAAAAGAATCTATTGCATTAGAGAATGGCTTGGGCCTTTAATATGTACCTTTATGTATGAGTATTTGCTCATAGTGAAATTTTCTTTGATGATGTACACTAGATGTTTCCTTTTTGTTCACAATGATCAAGCGAGTTTTATCATGTTAAATCTTTGTGTTTATTTTTTTATTCGTGTACTTTATTATTCTAATTTTTCACTGATTCTCAATGTTATATTCACATTATAACACATAATACTCAAAGAGTTGATGTTGTCCTAGATTTGTTCACCCTCCAACAAGAAATGTGAACCTTGCCAAGCATGCATTTTTTTACAGTCAATTATTGTAATAGTGCGACCCATGATTGTTAGGATCCCGATACAAGTAGTAAGATCTTACGATATTATGATTCTCCGAAAAGAAAATGATCTCGGTTCTACTCAAAGGATCTTAGATGTAGGATCTATACCGGATCTATATTCATGTCTTAACATCAGTAGGATCTTAATATCCTACCAATCCTAAGATATTTGCTCAAATTTATTTATTTAAATAAGAAAACTAAAAGTAAGCATAAATTCATTGAGAAAATTTGGCTAAACTATTTTATCTTTATATATTGTGCATGTTATTCTCACTTTCATGAACAATAATATCTTATAATAATCTAATGTTTTGATACGAATCCAATCCTATATTGTTTTTCATCAAAATTAAATACAGGTATACTAAGAATTATATCGCCTTTTAATAAAAGATTATACTTCTTAAAGATCAAATATTATATATTATTATTTTACTATGTTTTTAAGAATATATCACATTGTATTTCACATGATATAAAAATATATATCAGATTTGATAATATTAATAAAATGTCGAGACTATGATGGTCGATCGATAAACAGAAGAACAAATTCAAGAAATGTCGAGACTATGATGGTCGAGGAATTGGTTGACAAACCGGTCGACCGATCAACCAAAGAAAATGATGAGACCATGACAATTGATGAACCAATCGAAGGACCAGTCGACCGAACAGCGAATAAAATCACATATATCTCGTAACGGTCATATTGACTGGTCGACCGACTCTTGAGCGGAGAAGAAGGTGTGTGGTATAAAAAAGGTTGTTCCCTCCATACAAGAAAAAAGAAAGATGGTGAATCTCCGGCGGTCTCGAGGATGAGAAGTCGGAGTGGGGACGTAGGCAAAAGAGTTGGTGCCAAACTTCGTCAATACATCGTGCCTCCTTTTATTTGTTCCTTATCTCTCACTTACTCTTTATTATTATTATTTTTTTGATCAATTTTATTGATTTTTTTAAAGTGATTTTACGAAAGGATTTTTATACACCAATTCACCCCCTCTTGGTGCTTTCGATCCTACAATTGGTATCAGAGTTGGTTGTTCTTATTTTAAGATTTAAACATCTTTAGATTTATGACATCAAGTGGATTTAGTTTTTTCGAAGGTCAATCGATTAATCATCCTCCGCTTTTCAATGCATCAAATTTTGCATATTGAAAAATTAGGCTGCAGGCATATGTATGTTCTATTGATATTGACATGTGGATGTTGTTTAGAAAGGTTTTGAATTACGTGGAAAGTCTCCTTTAGAGTATACCGAAGAGAAAGATTTTTAGTAAAACTTGATTGGAAAGCTAAGAATATCTTTTATTTGGCTTTGGATCCAACGGAGTTTAATCAGATTTCTAATTGTCAAAGTGCTAATGAGATTTGGAAGAAACTTATTATTATTCATAAAGGAACAGATAAACTTAAGGAATGTAGATTAAATATTTTAAATTCTTTCAAGATTCATGAAAATGAATTCATAAATTAACAATATGAAAAGTAATAAATTGAAGTAACAAAAGTATATCTACTATACATATATCTAATAGCAAATGTATAAGTAACAAAAGTATATCTAATATCATGCAGTGATAGTTGTGACATCTACTGTGATATCTGTTGCAATATCTGTTGCGATAGCTTCTACGATACATGTTGTGATAGTTGCTTCACATCTGGTGCAGCGGATGAGCTCGGAGGACATGGGTCGCCTGCATATCCTCCGCTCCTCCTATGTACCTAAGCAGCTGTGCCTAGGCCACACAGGTACTCTCCTCGTGCCGTGTCGGCCACCTCCTTCCAAACAGTAGGGTCCTCTACAAATAGAAAAATTATACAATTATATAAACATTATAGATTATATAAATTATATAACATCAAGAAATACATAAATTAAAAATGTGAATCGCTTTCGAGAAACGTTACCTGGTGGCTGAGTACTCGGATCATCTCGGTACTTTCAGCCATCTTCGCATTATACTCATCCTAAAAAAATTTGAACATTGCGCATTTAAAAAATCATTTGCACTAACGTCACCAACCAAGTGAACATGTGATGAGACTTACTAGAAGTCTACGAGCAGTGGACGCGACCAACACATTGATCTTTCAACTCTTATGCGTAACCTCGTAGAGCATACGAAAGTCCACAAGACCGCCTTGTTTCTCCTCCTGCAATAAAATTTTAAATTTTATAAAATAAGTATAAGATAAAAGTTTGATTATTTGATTCTGAATGTAAATTACCATGCATCGTCGATGCTCATCAAATTGCATCGATCCGCCTTTGTGGATGTGGCCTCAGGCTTCGAAAATCGGTTAACTCTTACCTTTTTCGATGTTCATTACCATTGTTCATCCATCCTATATGAACATCAAATACTTAGACTTTCAAAAATTATAAATTTAATAAAAAGAATTTAAATGTGAACATACTTACCACTCCCTATCATAACGACTCCCAAACCTGCTCCAAAGTGAGGACGGCAGACGTGACGATCATGCGAAACTTAAATAATCAATTTCGGAGGCGTTTCGCAGCCACCTCCTCAAAAACTATCCGGATCGTCCCCAAAGTAAGATCCGGATGAAACTGATTTCCCTCCTAAACAATACTATAAAAGTTAGTAATTTAAAAGTAATATAAAATAAACTATATAATCTAAATAGAAGATCATACCATAGCCCGAAAGATGTTATCCTGCACAGAAATTGAGACATCTTTTCACGATCTTGCCCCTTCTAGAAAGTGGGAAAGAACAAGAGCACTAACACGATACTAGCGTGTATGAAAGTGGTCTGCAATTTACATAGAAGAATTAATTTTCATGATAAGCAAAACTATAATAAAATTTTTACATCTTATTTAACTTACGACCGAGCAATATTATTGATGGTGAACACCCTATTATCATATAATTCCTCTTCATTTGTCGAAGAGGAATCATCACCCGCTATAGCTGGGTATGCTGAGAAGGTCCGACATCATCGACGGGCCCTAATACAAAATAAATCATTAGTGTCATATCAAATTAAACTAATTATAATTGATATATGTACAATAAAGTTCTCACCTCAAGTGATGTTTATCACTATGTGGCAATCCACTCGTCAGAATGTGACAAGCTAGGTGCTTGTGCTATCGGCGGTGTAGAAACTGATATTATTAAAAAATAATTACTGTAATTAAATGAGAAATATAATTCTAATAATAATAAATATATCACCTAGGTAAGATGCTGCTCACCAACGCTAGAATGTGGTGAGGCATCCGACAATATCGGCGGCGGTGTAGCAACTGTCATCATAAAAAAATACCTAAAATACTTGCATGTATTTAATTTTATGGAATATACAGAAAATAACCTGGTGTGACATACCGATCATCGTCGTGCGATCGAGACGTCCTGACTACGTGCCCCGTCGATGGTGGAGCAACTGTCACAATAACAATATAATTAGAACGATTGCATATATGAGATATATTAAATGCACAAGAAATAACCTAGAGTGATATGTGGAGATGACCTATCAATGTACCGTCTACTATGTGACGATCCGATTACGTGCCCCATCGGCAGTCGAGAAACTGACACTATTAAAAAAAATTAATGTAATTATTATAAGTAACTATAAATAAGCAACTGACAATAAATATATTACCTGGTGGTCGTGATGGCTCACTCATTTGGAGTGAACGCCTAGAAGAGTGAGATGACCCAGAAGCTCGACCTTTAGTAATCATAACTGAAAAGAGTAACAAACTTTTATTATTCTATTTAATTTATAAAGTTAGAAACACAATTTCTTCACCATGAAAAAACCAATTTTTGTATGTCAGTCAAAAACCGTTGTAATATAAATCCTTCTGCATATCTTACTTTTCACTAATAACATTTGCACTTTCGACGTGGACATAAGATTTCGCCATATGAAGAAGCAACACATTCATTTTGATATGCCACATAATAAATTCATCAGCATCATCCTTATATTCTTCTGTTATAACGTCATGTTTATCCTTCCAATGACGAATCCAACTACGATCTGGCTTTGTCATTTCTGTAATGGACAATATTAAACCATATGTCAATAAATTCTTGTACTTGAAACATGTGATTTTGGAGTTATGAAGTCTAAAATCACATGTTTCAAGTACAAGATCTTCGTATTCATAATCGTATTCTTTATCATATTCTCATAATATTTGCCAAGAATGTGGATCTACATTCTTAGTAAATTTTATGAGAACATGACTACAAAAAATTCATTACAACATAAGGATTAATTATCATTTTTTAAAATTTCCTTAATTCCTACTATAAGGATTATCTTTTAAATATCATTTCTCTAGTGGACTATTAGTTATCGTCTTTACATTTCTTAGGCATTACAACATCTATAATGCAATCATAACAATATTAAAGATTAAACAACATGAACATGTAGCATGATCGAACTATACATCTACATAACATTCACAACACAGTGAAGTTAAATATACTAGTCAAATTACTATCCAAATTTACTAATTCTGGCAAAAATTTAAATATATCTAAAATCATTAAAATCGCGACTCACTGTATCAATCGGAGGAGGGCGGCGATGATGCAGCTCGACAAGATGGAATATGGCAGCTACTCAAAAGTCACTACAAATATCAAGTGAAGAAACTAATCTCTCCAATTTAGTAAATAAATTCAGTAAATTAAGCATATGAAGATTTAGTGGGGACTTACGGTCGGTCGGTGAAAACAGGCGGCGGTGGAGCAAGTGCAGGGTGGCTACCTGAGCAGTAGGGCGATGACGGTGGAGCAAGTGCAGGACGCGGGGCCGATCGATTGGGCGGAGGAGGCCGGCGCAGGGTGGAGGAGGGTGGAGAAGGGCGAATGACGACATCAGAGGAGGTGGGGACGACGGGGTCGAAGGAGGCGGGGTCAGGCGGTTGGACGGAGGAGGCCGTCGCACGACAGAGCAGGGCGGATGATGACGTCAGAGGAGATGGGGAGGGAGGGGTCAGAAGAGGGCGGACGATGACATCAGAGAAGGCAAGGAGGGCGGGGTCGGACGACGGTGGATGCGGACATCGGCGGAGGCAGGGCATCGGAGTGGGGCTTTGGGCTTTGGGCGTCGAAGCAGTGGGTGCCAGGCATCAAAGCAGTGGGTGTCGGGCGTCGGTCGGAGCGTCAGGCATCACGGTGAAAATCGGCGAAAGAAAACTGTGAAAAGTGAAAATGCAGAAAAGGGTTAGGGATTTAACTTAATTATTTAGCGCCTCCCGCACATGCGACACTACTTAAGCGCTACTACGGCGCCACATCGATTATGACGCTATTTCGTGGCTATAGTGACACAATTTCAAATGTTTTCCCTAATTTAAATTTAACTTTGGATTATATTATAAATTTATATATCATAAGTTTATATTATATTAAGATTACATTGAAATGGGTTTATATGACAATAATGTGTATATGTATATGTATTATAAGTATATATGTATATGTATATGTTTATATGTGCAAGATTAAATGACAATAATGTGTATATGTATATGTATTATAAGTATATAAGTGTATGTATATGTCTATATGTGCGAAATTAAGTAACAATAATGTGTATATGTATATGTATTGTAAGTATATATGTGTATATGTATATTTATATATAGATGCGAGATTAAGTGACAATAATGTTTATATGTATTATAACTGTAAGTATATATGTTTATGTATATGTCTATATGTGCCCGATTAAGTGAGAATAATAAAAAGTTGGCTAAAACTATAGCGATGAAGTGAGAATAATAAAAAAGTAGTGCCTCTGTAGCATCGTCTTTTCATGAGGTGCTAGTGTGGCGCTACTTAGACACTATTGAGTCTCTAAGGTGGCGTTATTTTGTAATAAATAATAAATCATGTCACTTAATACAACCATTATAATTCCATGAATAAGAATATAAAAATATTATATCTATAATTATGATATGGTATATATTGTACCCAAAAGTAACATATATAATATAGGTAACAAATATATATTTAGGAATACATATATAAGTAACACACATATGATGTAGGAATACATATGTTGAAGGTACACATATAATATGACATTTATTTATTCATTAAAGTATGATATATATAAAATATATAGTAACATACATGGGCTTATACGAATTAGCGTCAAAATACATAATATGTAGTTATACAAATATATATAGATAGCATAGAGTTAATCTATTTATAATTCATTAACATATATGTTAACATGTGTAGTGTCAAAATAGGGCCAATTAATCTATTTCTTTAAACACGTCGGTAAAGTAGTGTAAAAATAGCGCCAATTAAGCATTGTATGTATTACATGTGTAGGTAAGAATACAAATTAATATGTAGGTAACATATATATATATATATATATTTAGGAATATTTTATTCATGTAGTGTCTACCTAGCGTCAACATAGCGTCGTGAGATTGAGATGCCAACTGGCATCACGTTTCTCAACGCCAAGGCAGCGCAAAGCTCCGGCGCCCATATTGACTCTGTTCGTAGCGTTGATATCGCGTCGCTGCTGATGTGACGCTAGTTTAGCATCGACGAGTTTAGACGCTAGTATAGCGGTATGATCTGTCGCGCATTTACCCTATTTGGCACACAATAATACCGTTGAAGTAGCGTCACCTTGGTGCCTCCATTAGCGTCGATGTCTTGTATATGATAAGTCGATGCTAATATGACACCATTAGGAGGCATGTATCATCGCATATTTGTGACTCCACTTAGATGCTATGGGGACGCTACTGGCGTCGACTTAGCATCATCTTATATGAGATGCTATATTGCATCACTATTCACTAGTTTTCTTGTAGTGAGTTTAGGTAAACTAATATTGTAATAATTTCAGAGAGCCTATGTACCAAAAAAGTTTAATTATATAAGTATTTTTTATGCACTTACAAACATATATTGATGATCCATAAATTATAAATGACTAATATATTTTACTCATATGAAATAAATATGAAAGTAATCAAAATAAGTGTTATCATTTACAACTAATGAATATTAACTAACTATCAATGATTATGTTTATTAAGATAAAAAATTAAAATAAGTAAAATAAATCAAATAAAACATTCTCAATCACAAAGACATTAATAAAAAATATTTAAGATTTTAAAAAAAAATTTATTATGCAAAATAATTAATTATATGTGATCATATAGAATCACATAAACTAGCGTAAAATCGTATAGACTCTATAAGAGTTTATAAGATTCTATATAATTTTTTATATTAATTTTTATGTAAAATCTAAAAGTCTAAATTATTTAAGAGTTTATGTCGATTTCATTTCGTTTTACGTACTTAAACTCTTAAACTCGTAAAATTAATATGAAATGTTTAGTATCAATGAACCCTATTTCATTTCATATTATGTCATTATTATTGCACATTAGGCTTCACCACTCATAAATGAATTGTCTTTACTGTGTTGATTGAAGCAAGTACTTGATTCTATTATGTTCGACAAGGTCAAGGTTGCTATTTGCACATTGCTAGGGTCTATAGTCACTTGTCATGATTTATTTATGCTTTCAAAGATGTGTCACCATTCTTGACCAATATTAATAAATAAAATGATCAAGAAATGGAATGTAATAGTGCCTCCAAAGACGAATTTGCTACATGGAGATGGCAGATTTTTAGGGCATTGGCTCTGTTTGGCAAAGTTAGCGATTCGATTAGCAGTAGTGGTTCGACTAGAGGATAGCGATTTGATTAGAGGATATCGGTTAGCTATTAGCGGATAGAAAATAGCGATTTGTTTATAAATTTGATAAAAACTATTTGATAAATATAGCGGTTGAACTAGTGTATACTTGTATAATGACAAAAATAGACATAAGAATATAATTTAGATTTATTCTTATAAGCATCATATCCATAATAATTAATTTAAAATAATTTATTTTGAATAATGTTTTTAATACAAAATATTGATTATTTTAAAACATAATTTTTTTATTTTGAGTAAGATTAAAGATGTGATATATTAAATCAAAAAATAATATATGATGTTTTAAAAGTTAAACAAAGTTTTATATTCAAACAAATGGGGTTATAGTAGGAATAAATACAAAACTGTTATACTCTACTCTTTATAAGCTATTAAGAGTAGCTTATAGCGTTTTATCCTAAAACCTCTAAAAGCTACTTTAAAAAAACATTTACCAAACAATCATAGTAGAATTTTAACTAGACCAAAATGCTAATCGCTACTTAATACTCTAGTTTTTGTGCTTGCCAAACAGTGCCATTATATAAATAGCAATGAAGATAGTTATTATTCTCTATATAATTGTTATTGTTTTACAACATTTATTGTCCATTAGATAACCACCATCATCACATTTTGTCAGTCATGACAATGTTGTATCTACTTTCAAGTCCATAGATTCAAAATGTTACAAAATTTATAAAGATATCAGAATAAAACAATTAATTTGTAGTATGGTGATAATAGTACATCATTCAATCAACATTATCCTTGTCTTGTATTCTATCATTCTTGCACCTACATAAAGTTAATTTTCATGCAAACAATATGATTAGCTCACACAATTATACAATGGGTAATAGTTTCCACTTTTTAACCAACATAAGTATTTAAAATTTTAATATCTTATTGCCATCAAAACATATTAATTTATTTTAATATGTTTTTGCCACTTTTAACCAACATTAATCGTCTTCCTCCGACATGTGAGAATCACAAAATAAACTAAAAAGATAATTTATTTATGACATTCAAATCCAAGTTGTTTTACCTATGTTCAAGAATACATATGAAACTAGAACTTACAAGTCAATTCAACGCAAATTCAAACACACACCAAAATCGAGTGCTTATGGAGATCGAGTTAGGTTCCAATAACATTGCTTAAGTAGAATCCCCTTTCTTCAAGGCCACCACATAAAAGCAACTCTTGAACAGCTCCCCTTTCCCAAACTCGCTTGTAAGATTCTTTGCATACCTTGTGAACATGACATCCGTATTTTTCTCCCCAAAGTGATGTTGGTACAGTGGCCCCATGGCACCTCGGAGGACCCTTGCTACACTTTGTCCTCTCTCGTCCACACTAGGTAATTTTCTTGTTGTTGCATCATGTTCCAAAGGACCATCCCAACTTGACTCAACCAAACTTTCTTTTACAATTTGGAATGCTCCTTGATCAATAATCACCTGTCGTACTTCCTCTATGGATGGAGTATAAAGAGGTACGTTGAAAGTATCAATGTCGGCTTCTTTTATGATCCCCTAGAGTTGCACATAAAGTAAGATTAGTTATTACTTTGTGTTCATCAAGTAATGTTATATATAGTACCATTAATTATTTTTGAAAACAAATTGATTACATTTGATATATATATATATATATTACATTAAATGCTACAAAATAATGTTCATTGCTATATGTTTAGTAGATAATTTGAAGTAGAGAAGAAAAATGATTTGAAGCATATGAAATAAATAAGAATGGTAAGAAAGAAATGAATTTTCATTAAACAAATGGCATTTGCTTTCCCAAGTTTCACTTTTTTATCTACATGAAAATGTATTGCTGGAAAACACGAAATGAAGAATTTATTTTCAAAAGAAATATTTCATTAAAATAAATATAAGTCCTACAATGTGTTCCCACAAGATGATGAAGTGCATAAAAAACACCATTGAACATGGCAAGCATACATGTTTTGATGTGTATGTTCATTGATTGTGGTTGAATCTCATATTACTTCTTTCTGCTACATATAGAAATGAGCAGTGTTAAGCTTGAAGACTAATTAGTTATCCATTTTATTCATTCTACATTTCAGTTTTGCTTTGAGTATTCTAAGTTCTAGTAATTTAATTGCTGAAGTGCCATTGACTTCAACAATAGTTAGAACTTATAGAAATTTTTAGGGTATGTTTAACAACTGGAACTAGGCGGAACATGACGTTTGGCGAAACTGGGTCAAAAACCCGAGATGAGAACCATGAGTCACGTGACCGTGGTTCTCATGCTCCAATTCCACGTTTTTTTTGGTGGAATCAAAGCACTATAGCTTCATTCCTTTTTTTCAATTTTTTTCTTGATGTGATGGTCCTTTTTTCCAATTTTAGTTTTGCTTTTTTTAGATTTTTCTCTCTCTTACCTCTTTCATATAAAATAACTTATTTAATAAATATAAAATATTTATTATAAATTATTAATATAATATTATTTATTACCTAACATGATGTAAAGAAATTAATATTTTATTAAATATAATTTAACAAAAAATAAATTAATATATTTAAGTAATATATGTTTTAAAAATTATTTTAAATAAAAAATTATCTTTTACTTTTACTTTTATTTATTAGAAAAAATATATTTTATATTTATAATATTTATTTTTTATTCAAACGTTCACTAACATTAATCTATCACATATACTTTTTATTATGACATCAAGTTCTTGGTTCCTTATCACCACGTTTCACTCTATCCAAACATGCGTCAAACAAATATGTTAATTTAACTATTCATGTGAAACTCGATGAAACTATGATTCCGATTGTCAAACGTATCCTTAGAATAGTTTCAAACTTTCGCTTTCATAGTGTCTTATTCTATAGACCACCTTGTTAATTATAATATTTCTTTAAATATTTATAATCTGATTACTTTTCATTTGTTATAGTAGGTGAAAGCTAATGGAATTGAAGTTCCTATTGTGATAATCTATATAGGTGACGGTTTTTGACACTACTTGTTACTATGTTCATATTAGTTATTTTTCCTTATTTTTCCTTTTACTTTACAAATGAGTACATATGGATCCGGTTGGTTTGAGCCAAACACAAAATCAGCTCAAAAAATTTGAGTTAGGTCGACAGGTTACTAGATTTGGACACGTTGGATGGGATCATTAGGTTGGTGAATAAAAGATAGTACTAACCAAAAATAAGTATTTATATTATATATTATCTAATTAAATTTTATTATTAATATTATTTGTACAATAATGTTATAATTCTTTCAATCCATTTATCAACCAAAAATATTTTGTGTTAGGTCGGATTTTGACCCAAAACACTTTGGATTGGATAGGTTTAATTGGGTCGAAATAGATCCCGTGAGACTTGTGCTCGCTCCTAAGGATGCTTTTACCCTCATAGCCAACTTGTATGCAATGTTTTACAACAATACTTAGTCAATTTAATTAAGCTGTAAAATATGAAACATATTTCTCGTGCTACATGTTCTTTCTCCCCCATAAAAATTATGCCTAAATTTTAATCAGAGCTAAAAAAACTTTCAAAACATTTTCATTATGATTATTCCTAAGTAGATTGGATCATAATTCTGTGCAATTAATATCTCCCTCCCATCAACTTCATAGAGGTGATATTTTCACTAAAATAAATTGTTTCCAATTTTCATCTATAAACAATACCTAATTTTCACCCTAATTCTAGTCCCACAAAAATTTCAAATGCATTTCTTCAAGTACAAATACCTAAATATAAATATTTTAGTTATATACCTTTTTTACCTTTGTCAAGTTTTATTTATTTAGTTTATAAAATTTTAGAAAAGAATTGGAGGCTTGGGTGGGCCCTACTTGTTAATTTTATTATTTTATTTTATTTAATAATTAAATAAATAAAATTCGACAAGGGTTAAGAAAAGCCAAATGTAGAGTTACAAATAAACACTTTCCAATTGTGATTAAATGGGAATAATTGGGGAGCTACGAATGGAGATGTAGACAACATTCATCACATAAAAAATCAATTTTTTGATGGTCGTATCCATCGCAAATCCCAAAAAATCCATCGAAAATGTCATTATCCAATGGATTTTTCGATGGAAAGAAACCATTCGAAAATTCCCATAGGAGTGGGAGATCCGTTCGGAAAACTTTTTCGACGAAAATCCTTGATATGTTGGAACTTTCAAATCATCTATAGTTCCGATGGGAGATACCCATAGGACGTTTCCACAGGAGTTACTCATTGGAACCTCCGACGGATAATTCAACTTTTTCGATGAGTTCATTCGTTAGAAAATTCATTTATAATATAAAAAAATAGGTCATCCGATCGCCTGCTGCCAGATCAGTCTCCTACGACTGGATCAGTTGCGAGCAATTGGATCGAGCATGGGCGGCCATGATCCGGCTACTTATTGTCGGATCCAGGAGAGGGAGTGGAAGGGGCGGTGAGAGCAGGAGTCGTCGGAGCCATGTGTCACGCCCCATTCTTCATCCACGTCCCAGGAGCAGCGCGGAACGGTGTGCGGCAAGGTTGGGACACAGACGGCGCCCACTTTGGCAGAATGCTTACTTTGGCAGGATGCCCACTTTGGTAGAACGCCCAGTTTGGCAGGATGCGCACTTTGGCAGAACGTCCAGTTTGGCAGAACGTTCACAGTGGGGAGGGGCGATATCGTCCCGAGCAAATTTGGCTCGTTCCAAAGTGTCCGGAAGGTTGGCAGAAGTTGAGTAGGACAGCTGACCGTGAGAATCAAGCATTGATTACTCGCCGGAAAGTTAGCAACCGAAGATATGATGGAGTTGCATCATATCCGCCAAGATCATGGAGGATCTTTGCAGTTCGGCCAGCCACCTTATCCCAACAAAGTAGGAGGATCAGGAGGATCTTTCTAGTTGGAGATCTTGAGCAGAAGATCAGGGGTAATCAGGTGGATTATCCCAACCAACAACCTAATGAGCAGATCAGGGAGAACCTGCGGATATCGGGGAGGATAACTACAGGATCTCGGGATGATCACGCAGGATCATTCCAGGCGGTTTCTGGTGAGAAGATCAGAAGGGAGCTTGAAGATAAGATCCCACGCCAACTAAGGGGGTTTTGCGCATGGAGGGAATCGTGGAGGATTACCTGACGAGATCATCTAGAAGAATCGAGAGGAGATTCCGGATAACAACTGAGAAGATCGTGGAAGAAGATCTCAGCTTATCAACAGGGAGATCGAGAGGGTTCCTAGAATCTCGGCCATATCAGAGGGAGTGAAAGTTGTTACTCTCCTCATTCATGTATAAATAGACCCACAGGGTCGGCTTTTGTAAGCATTCAATCGGAGTAGCGATTGAGTCCCCATTGAAGTCGAATATACTTGCTTTCCCCCACAACTCCTCGAGCGCTTTTCTCTTGTGTCTTGTCTCCACCATTTATTTTCCACTGCGTGTTGGTGCAGACGTCGTGAGGACGCCCGATCAGGCTGCTTGGATCTTCGTGCAGAGAAGTTTCCAAGGCCGGTCACACTAAGGTTTTCCCTAGTGGAACTTTAGGCCGTGACACATGGGAGGTTGCTGGAGTCGTCGGAGTCCAGAGAGGGAGAGGATGGCCCTTACCGGAGCCGTGGGAGTGAGAGAGATAGAGGGAGAGAGAGGGGAGAGATGGAAAGAGAAAGAGAGGGGAGAGGGAGAGATAGATCATGAGAATAGGGAGAATGAGAGATATAGGAAGAGAGGGAAAATGAAGTTAGGCTGAAATGAAATTAGAGTTTTCGATGGCTCTATCCGTCACAATTACCGAGAAATAAAAAATTCATCGATAATCCAAAGGATGGTACTGTCAGAAAAATTATTAATAAAATATTAAACATATGCTTATATTATATCATATATAATTTTATTATTAATTTTGTAACTGAAAGTTTTCAAAGAATCGGTAATTCTGAAGGATCGAACTGTCAAAAATATTATTAATAAAGTATTATACATATATTTATATAATAATATATATAATTTGATTATTAATTTATTTACAGACAACTTGGTCCATGGAAAATATTATTAATAAAATATTAAATATATATTTGTATTGTATTATATATAATTTTATTATTAATTTAGTTACCGATGGTCCGATCCATTGGAATTACTGACGAATTATCCATTCATCGGTAATTCTGAAGGACGAGACCGTCAAAAATATTAATAATAAAATATTATATTACTGATAGTTCGATCCGTCGAAAGTATCGACAAATGGAAAATTCTTCAGTAATTCTGAAGGTTATGATTGTCGATAAATTATGTACTTTTCTTTCCGTCGTAAATGCCATTGAAAAGTACGAAGGATGTTTATCCATAAAAAATTTACAAATTTTCTTGTAGTGATTAATATTTGAGAATAAAAGAAAGAAAGTTTAGAAAATATTATTATTAAAAAAAGAAAACCCACAAGTGCATACCTCGTCCGCCATGGACTTGAGTGGTTCTGCCATGAGATCAAGAAGACTGTGGAGATGTTCAAAATAATCGTCAGGGACATGAGGCCTCCATTTTGCAGTTCTTCCGAGCGGCATCCAAGAAACGTTGAGAAGTCCCTCTGAAACTGCCGCAAGTACGCCTTGTGCACGCAGGGAGCGCTCATCGTTACCACATAGACGTTGCCTTTGTTCATTTTCATTGTTGTGCTCATCTTTTAATCCCTTAGGAACCTCAAAAATATTCATTTGCAAACACGAAATATTCCTATAATTAATTAAGAGATATTGATTATGTCATGCATTCGATTGCTTTAAGTTTACATGATTATTGAGCAATGAAGACGGCGGCACATATATCAAAACCTGGCTGAGCCAGTGGACACTGGATGAAGCATGGAACAAGTGAACGCTCCTGCTCGGAAACAACCTCCCGTGGAAGGAGCCAGCAACCGCTGCAACGTAGAACCTCCCGGCCAGCTCCTCTCCTTTTTCTTCCTTGATCTTCTTCTTGTAGGATGCCAGCGACCGGAAGATAGAGTTGAAGTCGTTCGCCGGCAGGTCGCTCAGAAAGAACTGGACCTCCGGCAGGGGACTATGGTTCAGCTTGCGGCAGCTCACAGCCACGGAGTCCATGACCTCTGATATCACAGCAAGAGCATTTGGCCCGAATGAGCAGCCCAAGTCTGCAACCGTCAGTTGTTGCGCTCCAAGGAGCATGATGGAGACGAGTTCGTCTTGCTTCTCCCTGCAAGAAGCGAGGATATACATGCATGTACCAAAAAATATTCATTTGAAGAGAGAGAGAGAGTAACACCCCAAATTTCACCTCTAAATTGTCGAGGACAATTGGGTCATTTAGTTGTGTTAGCCCGTTCGCCATCTCATAATCATAATAAATTTTTGTTATGATTTTCTATAAACTCAGCGAAGCATAAATCCATTAAATAAGATAAAAATAATTTCTTTGAAAACATAGCCGAAGACTTCGATAAAACATCAAAAGTAATGTTATAGAATTTAAACCGTTATCAATAACCAATAAAAGATCATAAAACCATAGTCCAAAATATCTCTTTACAACTAGTCAAAAGACTCTAAGACAATTGACTATTAACATCCTAGACCATTGTGCAATCTTATTCGTCATGAGCTGAGCCGTCATCATCCATAACTTTATGCACCTTCATGGATCCAAGATGCAGGGGTTTCCCCGGTTAGAGTATGTAAAGGCCATGCATGCGATGGTATAATCCTATACAGGATACTGCATGATATGCATCATCATCTTCATATAAAGGAAATAAACAATATGCATGTCATGTCTTAACATATGATCTACGTATCAAACATCAACATCATTCTATAATCATGCACATAAGTAATTGCATGGAAGACATGTAATCACATCATCATACATAAAGTATGGACATTCATATCAACCATTCATTCAATTCATAGGCATATAAGTGGGATGCACTTACCATAACCATTGCCTTCATAACTCTCCTCAGGGTTGCTTTATAACCCATTGGACTTTCACTTTCGTGGGACATCATTCCATAACTTACCTCATGGTTGCTTTATAACCCTTTGGACTTCCACTTTCGTGGGACTTCATTCCATTCGATCGATCATTGGCCATTTCCTATTAATGTTATATCTTCCGATAGTTGTGAGTTATGTCGTTGCCCTCTCAATAGGCTAGCTAGGCCTAGGAGACAATGCTCCCCTATCACCCGAAGGTGACCTCAGAATGCACACACAGTTGCCGATGCATGTAATGATCATTCTGTACTATCGCTCGAGGGCGATATCGGAATGCACAAACCGTTGCCGATGTGTATTCCGGACTCTCGCCCGATGGCGACATTGGAATGCACACACCGTTGCCGATGTGTGTAATTATCATTCTAAACAATTATCCGATAAAGGGCCATAGAGGGGCGACATATCATCCACAACTGGGTTCATTATGCTTTTCAAACAACAATCATTTACGTCGCTAGATCTTCATATTTTAACCTAGTTACGACTATCCATGCAATTCGTGTATCTAGGTTCATATACAATCATCAATCAGTAATACATATTAGTAAATATCTTTAAAATAACATAAATATAACATAAATCAGTCTTTTGGTCTATCAAGATCGTTCCGGGACTGGCACGGCCGTACCAATGTCCTGGGGGTCCGATCTTCCACCCGAAAGACACGATTTTTGAGATTTCGATTCCAATAAACATAGTTTAAAACATCATGAATATTCCAGATATGATCTCTTAGCATCTATACATTATAAAACACATTAAGACATGCAATTTTCAAAACAAGAGTTGGGACTTTTTCTTAAAAATTCATACGACTACTAGAATTTATTTTCTGCACAGTATTCTGGCAGCAGTCACTAAAATATTTATAACTTAACATATATTTTAGATGATTCAAATTTTCATAGAAAGATAACACGAGCATTTAACTTGAGAATAAATTTCGAAACCTACTTTAGTATTTCCAATTTACTACATGTTTTACAATTTGATATCGCTGTTACCCAAGACAGAATGATACTAGTCTGATTTTTGGATCATAACTATTTGTATACAACTCCAAATCATATGAACTTTCTGTGAAAACTAGACTTTAAGGGCTTTCCATCCATATATAGTTTATAATTTTTGGATAATAAAAACCTATCCGAACAATTATTATAAAACAGTCGCGAATTCTCGAGACAGTACGACACCAGTTCGGTGTTTTGATCATAACTATTCGTACAGATCTTCAAATGATACGAAACTAATTTCTGTGGAAACTAGATTTCTAGAGCTTTCTATCCATATATTATTTGCAATTTTTGGATAAGAAAAACTTATCCGAATAATTGTTGCAAATACAGTCACGAATTTAGGTAGATTATGCAACTTAAATCGTGCAATCCTAACATCTAGATCTAATCATGAATCCATAAAAATGATCTCAGATCTGATGAAACTCATAAATTCCTCAAACAAATCCCTAATAGGAGTAAGGTGCCCTATTACTCTCAATCCAATCAATAAAATCTTGAGAGGAGAGAGAGGGGTTGGATCCCATTTACATACCTTGATCTTAGATCTTCCTCCTCTTTCTTCCTCTTCTTCTTCCTCTTTTTCCTTCTCCCTGATCTCCTCTTTCTTCTTCCTCAAGCCCTAGCCGCCAAGATGTGGAGAACAATGAGAGAAAGAGAGAGAAGAGATGCCTTATATAAGGGGAAATCATGAGAGTTTGGATAAAAGTTCAAATTGCCCTTAAATGAAAATTTGAGAAAATTAAGGGTTTTACAGAGAGAGAGAGAGACTTGAACTTTTGAATTGTTAGCATAGCTAGTTGCTGCATCGCCGGCAGTCATGTGAAGGACCTCTTGCAAATCCATGGAGACTAAACTTTTTTCTTTTTATGCAAGGGAATGAAAGGTACGGGCAGAGATGGATACTTAAACCAGGATCGCAGATTAGGGCACTTATATAGAGCTGAAAATTAAAATAATATTACTATTATTTCTGTGATAGTATCGTTTCAGAATATTGATATATATATTTATATAAAAAGGTCTAACGGGTAAATATATAGAAAATAAATATTTATATTTTGAAAAATAATAAAAATTAATAGTTTAATATTTATAATGAATAGAACAATTAAAAAAAGAAAATGTATGATAAATATGCATTCAAATGAAATCAACACATATTTCGCCGCTTTCATTTAGACCTGTAACGGATACCATTTCCATAGAAGGAAATCAATGGCAAATCAAAGCAATAATAGGAAAAATAATGGCCAGACAGAATCAAAATGAATTTCAAACCAAATTCAAAACCAATTCGGATTTAAAAAAAAAGAAAAAAAAGGAGGAAATGTTTCAAACGAAACGGCCGACAGGGGAGAAAATTCCTCCCCTGATTCCGTTCGAAATCGGCCGGCCACCCTGGCCGGCCGATCCTATAAAGAGAGGATCCGAGGGCGACATCGCGCCCCCTTGGAAACCATCGCCGCCTCGTCTTCCTCTTCGTCTTCCTCCAAACCGGCGACCGGCGGCCCAACGAGCAATGAACAGGAGCAGAGCACGCACGCACGCAGGCCAACCCGACGACTTTCGTCATCCATCGACCTCCTTGACGTACACAGGAGCCGGACGAGTCATCCTCGTCGGTCAGGAATGACCAAAGATCGGCAAACGACGAAGAACAGTGACCGGCGATCATAAAACGCAAGAAACCAAGGTACCGTGGAGTTCTAAATCCCTAGACGAAAAAATAATGAGTATTTTATGCATATGATTATTTCATTATGATCCTGAGTTGCTTGTCTACATTTTTCATATAGTTGTTGTCATGTTTTAACGGTCGAAAGGCCGTCGAAAATGAGAGAGAAATCCGGCGGCCCTGTTTTATCGAGAGGACCGATCGATCGATTTCAGAAACGGTCGACCGATCCTTATTAAGAACTCATCGGAGTTTTGACTTATCGGTCGATCGACCGCCCTGTGAGGCCGGTCGATCGACCTATCTATCGTCGGACAGATTTGATCTTAAAATCGGTTGGTCGATTCTTCGAACGGTCGACCGATCCACTTGTTTAACAGATGGATCCGATCTCATGATCGGTCGACCGGACACATGACCGGTCGACCGATCAGATGCACAGTGCTCGTCCGCTTGGTTTCACAATCAGTCGATCGGCCGAATGTGCACAGTCGACCGATATATAGGTAGCCCGACCAGAAACATGGTCGACCGATCCCAGAGGACCGGTCGACCGGTCACATGGAAACGGTTGACCGGTCTAGAAACGGTCGACCGATTCCGACAGTGAACCCAAATATGAATTTGAACCAGAATCCGAGACTTTGACCAACTCTCCTATATTAGTTGAGTCCTATTGAACAGAGACTCACTCCCAGTTGAATTCAGAATATATAGATGTCATACTAATCAAAGATAAATAATGTAAAGATAAAGATACATGATTGCTAAGTGCCGCCCCGAATATTAAAGCAAAGATCAATGTTAAAGCAATGGAGGGATAGGTAGTTAGCTGAGGGGACAGCGAAGCTACTATCTTCAATGACCACTATTCCTAAAATTTCAGGTCTTCTCCTACATGTATCTCAAATGAAGGGTGATGCAAAGGTCACACTCCTTCCCTTAAAGATTATGGTATTGTGCCAGGGGGACAAGTAGCTAGCTGATGAGACAGTGAACCTACAGATTTCTTAATTGACCACTGTTCCTGGATTGTAGGAATTCTTCCCCCTACTTTTCGAATTGGGTGAGGTCTTAACACCCACCCCTTTTCCCTTTATGGGCTTACTGGCTTCACAGCAAAGAGGCATCTCTGGCATCCCAATCTAATAAAGTCGAGCTCGCATAGGACAACTAACTTTAAGGTTATTATAGTAATGTAAAAGATGTAGTGCAACTCACAGTAAAGTAATGTAATGTAAAGCAATGTAATATAAAGCAATGTAAAACAGGGTATTGTAAAGTAAGTGATGCAAAGCATAGCATTGTAACGTAAGGAAATGTAAAGCAGGGCACAGCAAAGCAATAGAGTACAGTAAAGTTTGGATCAGTTTATAGTAAAGAATAACGCATTGACATTGTTATAGTCAGAGACTGATTCATTGATCCCATATTTATCATTGATCTTTATTTCTCCGTCTATCTGTTATTGTACTGGGCTTTTTGCTCACGGGTATCCGATTCACCTGCAATAGGATTTTTCATGTGAGAATGTCAACTAAAGAGGATGGAGGGTACAGAGTTTGGAGAATGCTGCACATGACTGCTACAATATTTAGAATTTTTCTTGCTCTATTTATCTCAAGTTATAATTTGGTCTAGAGATACTAAGTTATTCCGCTCATTGAACTTCTCATTTGCTTGTTAAACTGATGCATTTCTATTTTTCGTCATAAACTATGTTACCCACTTTCCGCTTGATGTTGACGTTTGAACTTCCGCATGTTGGACTATTTATGTTATCAAATGTTCCTTAACTTTCCACCGTTTAATCTTCCGCATTAAAGTCTATGATTATATTTTTATTATTTTATTAGTGCCATGTAAGCCTTATTGTTGAACAATCATGGTCAATAGTGTAGTAGATAGTGTAGTACTCCTGAGGTCAACCTGACTGCCTACGTGGCAGGAGGGGCGATTTTGGGGATGTTACAGTTTGGTATGAGAGCCTAAGTTCTTGGCTCCTTCATTGATCATAATAGAGTGGATGTTCTTGCATAGTATTTTATTAATCATATTGTTGCATAGCCAAAGTAAAGTCATGTGCAAGCTTCTCAAGCATCTGCGGCTCCACTCCTCATGTAAGTAATGAGTATATTCTTATGTGAATTATACTTATGTTATTGGATTAACTTGTTTTATAGATGCCTCCACGTCGCATGGTAACCAGAGCTATACGCAGAGGTAGGGGACATATAGCTGGGAGAAGTACACGCCCACCAGTCCCTCCTATTCTGGATGTGGAATACGCACCAGGACGTGAGGATAAGTACTTAACTCCACCACAGCCAACTTCAGAGGAGCAAGAGTATCCATATATGGAGAAAGTAGAAACTAATGATTATCATTCTGAGTCTGAGTCATTTTCTCCACGCCACTTGTACCCTACGGGGATACGTGAAGGGATAATTCAAAGGTGGCACTTTTATACGAGAGGGGGACGTATAGACAATCCTATTACTATATCTTTTGATGATGAAGAAGAAGTTCCCGCACCACCAAGAGAATTAGAATTGAGAGAACCAAGCCTTATCAGCCAGACAGATCCAGAGGAGTGCTGTGGAATCTGCTATCAAGTGGGACACATCGATGATGAGTGTCCCAACCTTCCGAAGGATAAGAAGAACCCCGGGAATGAGTCCGGAGGACCTTCTAAGACGTAGCGATTAACATTTAACGTTTCTTAATGTGAAGGCCTTAGTGTACCTTAGACAGATATTTATTGTTTTCTTTGACTAACCTTACAGTGATATTATCTTTTGCTTTAAGCGGATATTGAGCCGTAAGGTCTCAATGGTTATCTAAGATTTTTATTTCAAGTAAAGATCTTGATTAGATATGCCTTTCTCAATTATTATCATGGGATTTTTATAGATGTCTCATCAAGGAAGGGAATATGCTTCTACCAGTGGGAATGAATATGAGATACCCAATGAAGGGGAAATCTCTTACATTCCCCGACCGCCACGTTACCCACCTCCACCGCCACCTTCTCCTCCTCCACCAGAACCATCGGCCCAGCAGGGACGTCAAGTCCCTTCTATCTGCACATTGCAAAACTTCTAGAGGTCAAAACCCCCAATGTTTAATGGAGAAGGAGGCATCATAGTGGCCGAACAATGGATGGAAGCAATAGAAGACAAATTTGATATGCTTGATGTTCCTGAGAATAACAAGGTGTTGTTCGCTGGAGACACTCTTCAAAAAGATGCTAAGGAGTGGTGGAAGGCAAGGAAGGCCACCAGTTTTCCTAACGTAAGGGTTGTTGCCTGGGATGACTTCCGTAAGGCATTCGAGACACGGTACTATCCCAAATTTCAAAGGGATTTAAAACAGAAGGAGTTCCTAGACCTATTGCAAGGAAATATGTCAGTGGATCAATACATGACGAAGTTTGTCAGGCAGAGAAAGTACTCCAGATTGGTGATGGATGAACTAGATGTAACCACACGCTTTGTGGACGGATTGAACCCCACTCTAAGGTCCCATACCAGATCGGGGAATTGCAAAACTTTAGAGGATGCCATAACTTTGGCTACTCTGACTGAGAAGGACCACCAAGATCTGCAAAAAGTTTAGAAGAACCAACAGACGGTAGGGCAGAGTTCCCAACAACAACCTCAACAATTTAGGGGGAACAACCGTCAGCAGCATCGACGGGATAATCGGCCCCATCCATATCCAGCACCACAACAGTACAATCGTCCTCCACCTCAGCAACAGCAATAACAACCACAGAACCAAAGGCCCCCACAGCAGGCGCAGAGGCGCCCAGCTAAACAACAGAGGCAACAACCTCCCAGAGCTCCTCAGGCAACACCCGCACAAGGTGAGCGGATTTTATGCAACACATGCGGCAGGACCCATGCAGGAGAATGCCGCATGAAGTCTGGAGCCTGTTACTACTGTGGTGAAATGGGCCACTATGCGATGAACTGCCCAAGATGTGGGCAGCAACAGTTGGTACAAAGAAGACTCTTTAATCTGGAAGAAGACGCCCCACAGAATGACGCTGATGTCATTCGAGGTACGCTATTCGTAGCCAAGCTACCACTACAGTATTATTTGATTCTGGTGCCTCCCATTCATTTATGTCTGAAGAATGTGCCAAGACATTAGGGCTAACTGTAATGAACCTAGAGCCTAAGATGAACATCTTGACCCCACAAGGAACTCTAGTTACTACAAAATATCTCCCTAATGTACCCATAGAGATAGGGACACAAAACTTTTCTGCGAATCTTATCATTATCCCTATGCGAGATTATGATATTATTTTGGGCATGGATTAGCTAACCTCCCATGATGCTTCTATCTTATGCAAGCAAAAGAAAGTGATTATAGGTACACTGAGTAGATAAAGTAGTTGTAGGCATTGCACAGAAAGAACCAAAGATTATAGTGTCTGCCATGAAGGCACATAAACTACTCCAGAATGGGTGTAGAGGTTATCTTGCAAGTATTATCAAGATAACAGAACCAACCAAGACCCCTCAAGATATAGAAGTTGTGAGGGAATTTTTAGATGTGTTCCTTGATGATATTAGTGTCTACCGCCCAGAAGGGAGATAAATTTCCATATTGAAGTGGCACCCGGCACAGCACCAATCTCCAAAGCTCCATATCGTATGGCCCCAGCAGAGATGAAAGAATTGAAGGATCAAATTCAAGAACTACTGGACAAAGGTTTCATCAGGCCTAGTGTCTCGCCGTGGAGTGCACCAGTCCTTTTTGTCAAGAAGAAGGACGGATCATTGAGACTTTGTATCGACTACAGGATGTTGAACAAAGTCACAATCAAGAACAAGTATCCGCTACCTCGCATCGATGATCTATTCGATCAGCTATCAAAGCAAATGTGTTCTCCAAGATCGATCTGAGGAGCGGATATCACCAGTTAAGGGTAGCAGAAGAGGACATTCCAAAGACAATATTTTGATAAAGATATGAGCACTCCGAATTTCTTGTAATGTCGTTTGGGTTAACAAATGCCCCAGCAGCATTCATGGACCTCATGAATCGAACTTTTTATGAACACATGGATAAGTTCGTAATTATCTTTGTAGATGATATCCTCATCTACTCACCAAGCATAGAGCAACATAAGGAAGATCTGAGGATAGTATTGGAGACTTTGCGAGCAAAGAAGTTGTATGCAAAATTCTCCAAATGTGAATTTTGGCTAGAGTAGAGATGTTTGTAGGCCATATTTTCTCCAAGGATGGGATTTCGGTGGATCCAACAAAGGTGGAAGCAGTGTCCAACTGGACACAACCAAATAATGTCTCCGAGATCAGGAGTTCTCTTGGTTTAGCAGGCTACTACAGACGATTCATCAAAGACTTCTCAAGAATTGCCTTGCCAATGACCAAACTCACAAGGAAAGGAGAAAAGTTTATCTGGTCACCGAAGTGCGAAGAAAGTTTTCAAGAGTTAAAGAAGCGATTAACTTCAGCACCAATCCTGACGTTACCATCGGACAACGGTGGGTACATAGTTTATAGTGACGCTAGTAGTACAGGATTGGGATGTGTACTGATGCAACACGGGAAAGTAGTAGCATATGCATCCAGACAGCTGAAGAAACATGAGGTCAATTATCCGACTCATGACCTTGAATTAGCAACAGTAGTATTTGCCCTCAAGCTTTGACGTCATTATCTGTATGGAGAAGAATTTGTGGTCTACACTGACTACAAGAGTTTAAAGTACGTCTTTACACAGAAGGAGTTGAATATGCGCCAAAGACGATGGATGGAGTTCTTAAAGAACTATGAGTTCGCTATCAACTACCATCCTGGAAAAGCAAACTCAGTGGCTGACGCACTTAGCCGAAAGAGGGAAGGATCTGTAGCCTTCATGCGCCTTCGGCAATTTGAGATGATGGAAGAACTCTTTAAGTGGACCCAAGAGTAAGGCATGATGGCTCACTAATGATGATGCAGCATATAGTACCAGATATGATTGGAAGAATCATTGAGGCACAAGTAGAAGATGCGGAGTATCAGATGATGATGATAAAGACCAGTCGAGAGACTACTAACTTTAAGATTTCAGCAGATGGTGGCATCAGGTACCGTGATTGTTTATGGGTACCAAATAATCCTGAGCTTCGAAGGAAAGTACTTGATGAATGTCACAAGTCAGAATTTGCAATTCACCCAGGGAGTACGAAGATGTATAGAGACGTCCAGCGAAGTTTCTGGTGGCCAGATATGAAGAAGGAGATTGTAGAATATGTCTCCAAATGTATTGTGTGCCAATAAGTCAAGATAGAACACAAAAAATCCCAAGGAACCATAAAGAGTCTGGGCATCCCACAGTGGAAGTGGGAAGAGATATCAATGGACTTCATCACCGGTTTACCTAGGACTCAGAAAGGGCATGATGCCATTTGGGTAATAGTGGACCGACTCACTAAATCGGCTCACTTTCTACCCATCAAGGTAAAATAATCTCTTGAAAGTTTAATGGATCTATATGTACAGGAGATTGTTAGGCTTTATGGGATCCCATCGGCCATTGTGTCTGATAGAGATCCCAGGTTCACATCAAGATTCTGGAAGAGCCTCCATAATGCTTTTGGTACTAGGCTTCCCCAGATCGACGGTCAATCAGAGAGGACGATCCAAATATTGGAAGATATGCTTAGAGCATGCGCTTTGGATTGGCATGAGAACTGGGACAAACATCTTCCTCTCATAGAGTTCTCCTACAACAACAGCTTCCATGCTAGCATAGAGATGTCTCCTTTTGAAGCACCGTATGGACGGCCATGTCGCTCCCTGGCATGTTGGGGCGAAGTAGGAGAAAGAAAGATCTTGAGTGCAGAATTATAGAAGTAGACCCAAGAGTACACATACAGAGTTGAATTAATAAAGAAGAGAATGAAGTCTGCACAAGATCGTCAGAAGGCCTACGCGGATAAGAAGCGTCGAGAACATATGTTCAAAGCAGGAGACCAAGTCCTACTAAAGTTCTCCCCTACCAAAGGAGTGATGCGTTTTAGTAAGCGTGAGAAATTGAGTCCAAAGTATGTAGGTCCTTTTGAGATATTAGATATGGTTGGAGACTCAGCATGCATATTGGCTCTACCCCAAGCATATGCTAGAGTACACAATGTCTTCCATGTCTCTCTACTTCGGATGTACAAACATGACTACGCCAACGTGATCCAAATTGAGGAACCAAACCTCAAGGAGGATCTGACATATGAAGAACAACCTGTAGAGATATTGGAGTATCAAGAACACCAACAAGGAAAGAAGAAAGTATCACTAGTCAAAGTAGCATGGAAGCATCATCAAGGAAACGAGGCCACATGGGAAGTAGAATCAGAGATGCGAGAAAAGTTTCCACAATTATTCGGTAAGTCCTAACACTTATCAAAATTCGATGATGAATTTTCTTTTAAGGGGGTAATATTGTAACGGATACCATTTCCATAGAAGGAAATCAATGGGAAATCAAAGCAATAATAGGAAAAATAATGGCCATTAATGACAGACTTCAAAACGAATTCCAAATCAAATTCAAAACCAATTCGGATTTAAAAAAAAAAGAAAAAAAGGAGGAAACGTTTCAAACGAAACGACCGACAGGGGAGGAATTTCCTCCCCTGATTCCATTCGAAATCGGCCGGCCACCCTGGCCGGCCGATCCGATAAAGAGAGGACGCGAGGACGACTCGCGCCCCCTTGGAAACCCTCGCAGCCTCGTCTTCCTCTTCGTCTTCCTCCGAACCGGCGATCGGCGGCCCAGCGAGCAACGAACAGGAGCAGAGCACGCACGCACGCAGGCCAACCCGATGATCTTTCGTCATCCATCGACCTCGTTGACGTACACAGGAGTCGGGTGAGTCATCCTCGTCGGTCAGGAACGACCAGAGATTGGCAAACGACGAAAAACAGTGACCGACGATCGTAAAATGCAAGAAACCAAGGTACCGTGGCGTTCTAAATCCCTAGACGAAGAACTAATGAGTATTTGATGCATATGATTATTTCATTATGATCCTGAGTTGCTTGTCTACATTTTTCGTATAGTTGTTGTCGTGTTTTAACGGCCGGAAGACCGCCGGAAATGAGAGAGAAATCCGGTGGCCCTATTTTATCGAGAGGACCGGTCGACCGATTTCAGAAACGGTTGACCGATCCTTACTAAGAACTCGTCGGAGTTTTGATTTATCGGTCGACCGGCCTCACAGGGCGGTCGATCGACCTATCTGTCGTCGGACAGATTTGATCTTAAAATCGGTCGACCGATTCTTCGAACAGTCGATCGATCCACTTGTTTAACAGATGGATCCGATCTCATGATCGGTCGACCGGACACATGACCGGTAGACTGATCAGATGCACAGTGCTCGTCCGCTTGGTTTCACAATCGGTCGACCGGCCAAATGTGCACAGTCGACCGATATATAGGTAGCCCGACCAGAAAAATGATCGGCCGATCCCAGAGGACCGATCGACCGGTCACATGGAAACGGTCGACCGGTCTAGAAACGGTCGACCGATTACAACAGTGAACCCAAATATGAATTTGAACCAGAATTCGAGACTTTGACCAACTCTCCTATATTGGTTGAGTCCTATTGAACAGAGACTCATTTCCAGTTGAATTCAGAATATATAGATGTCATACTAATCAAAGATAAATAATGTAAAGATAAAGATACAGGATTGCTAAGTGCCGCCCCGAATATTAAAGCAAAGATCAATGTTAAAGCAATGGAGGGATAGGTAGTTAGCTGAGGGGACAACGAAGCTACTGTCTTCAATGACCACTATTCTTGAGATTTCTGGTCGTCTCCTACATGTATCTCAAATGAAGGGTGATGCAAAGGTCACACTCATTCCCTTAAATATTATGGTATTGTGCCAGGGGGACAGGTAGCTAGCTGAGGAGACACTGAACCTACAGATTTCTTAATTGACCACTGTTCCTGGATTGTAGGAATTCTTCCCCCTACTTTTCGAATTGGGTGAGGCCTTAACACCCACCCCTTTTCCCTTTATGGGCTTACTGGCTTCACAGCAAAGAGGCATCCCTGGCATCCCAATCTAATAAAGTCGAGCTCGCATAGG
The DNA here is from genome assembly GCA_030549335.1 of Pontederia crassipes. Taxonomy (NCBI): domain Eukaryota; kingdom Viridiplantae; phylum Streptophyta; class Magnoliopsida; order Commelinales; family Pontederiaceae; genus Pontederia; species Pontederia crassipes. The sequence goes on from CM060197.1 coordinate 33,641,054, forward strand.
ACAACTAACTTTAAGGTTATTATAGTAATGTAAAAGATGTAGTGCAACTCACAGTAAAGTAATGTAATGTAAAGCAATGTAATATAAAGCAATGTAAAATAGGGTATTGTAAAGTAAGTGATGCAAAGCATAGCATTGTAACGTAAGGAAATGTAAAGCAGGGCACAGCAAAGCAATAGAGTACAGTAAAGTTTGGATCAGTTTATAGTAAAGAATAACGCATTGACATTGTTATAGTCAGAGACTGATTCATTGATCCCATATTTATCATTGATCTTTATTTTTCCGTCTATCTATTATTGTACTGGGCTTTTTGCTCACAGGTATCCGATTCACCTGCAATAGGATTTTTCAGGTGAGAATGTCAACTAAAGAGGATGGAGGGTACAGAGTTTGGAGAATGCTGCACATGACTGCTACGATATTTAGAATTTTCCTTGCTCTATTTATCTCAAGTTATAATTTGGTCTAGAGATACTAAGTTATTCCGCTCATCGAACTTCTCATTTGCTTGTTAAACTGATGCATTCCTATTTTTCGTCATAAACTATGTTACCCACTTTTCGCTTGATGTTGACGTTTGAACTTTCGCATGTTGGACTATTTATGTTATCAAATGTTCCTTAACTTTCCACCATTTAATCTTTCGCATTAAAGTCTGTGTTTATATTTTTATTATTTTATTAGTGCCATGTAAGTCTTATTGTTGAACAATCATGGTCAATAGTGTAGTAGATAGTGTAGCGCTCCTATGGTCAACTTGACTGCCTACGTGGCAGAAGGGGCGATTTTGAGAATGTTACAAGACCTGCAGCATTTTTTTCCAGGTGAATTCAGATCTGCTCTCGAAGTCGAGTGTTCCATGTATTAATGGAAGAAGTAATATCTAGAGATCGGACGATATATAAAACAAGAGAGAAAACAGAAAATGAAGTATAAATTTGGGATTCTTCAAATAAAAATTAAAAGATGATGAGAACAATGACACAGTGGCATACCCTTCCATTCATGAATAGAAAAAATATTAACATTTTAATTTTTATAGTGAAGCTTATATAGTGTTTTATTTTTACGTCAACTACCATTAACAAAAAAAAAACTGTAGTACTACATAATTATACGTAGAGATGGTAGTGGTGGTAGTCATACCTACTACCTAGTGCTAAACTGCTAATTTTAATCTAAAGCCTCGTGTCGGTAGTCACGTGCTTCATAAGATCCAAGTGGATTTGCTCTTTCAAGTTGCATTTTGGGGGAGACATCACTACGAACAGATTTTGACTAATATGTGGCCAAAATTGATTAACAATTGTGTCACGTGAGCAAATAAGATAAATAAATTAATAAAAAAACAAAAGAGGACGATTATAAGGTACGAAAGTTTAAAAGTTACTATAAATAACATACTTTTTAGTAATTATTGCATCAAGTCCATTTGGAACATTGAAAAAGGCAAATAAATAGTTAAGAAAAACAATTCTCCCACTTTACAATCCAAATTGATAAATAAAACAATATACATCGAATAATGCTTCAATTAGAATAAACTAATGGATTTAAATCAGAGAAGTACTTTTGCTTGAGAGGTCAGCAAGAGGTTTATAACAATAATGATAAACATGTGATCAACTAGGTATATCATATTTAAGAAATATCTTTATCTGATAAATTAGTAATAAGCAATGATATAGTTTCGGTAGACATGTTCGATAAGAATAATTCGTTAATCATATTCGGTATCTAAGTTCGGTAACAATGATGAGGTACGTTATTCATTAACAATATAGATGATTTTGATAGTGACTTTAAAATTTCTCATCCTTTTACTATTGTAGGATGAGTCCTTTATTTAATTACGGGGTATACCGAGCAAACAATATAGTTGTGTGCCGATGATAAATATATGATACAAATGTCCTATCAGAGGGAACAGTAGGATACATTCCATGAGTGAACTCTTAACAATGAACAATGATGATAATACACTTAGCTTACACTCGGGCAACCTGGTTAATTTTTCAACTTGTTAACATCTAGTCATCTTTACATTACTACAATTTGTATCCAACGACGTTCATGATTCAATGATGAAAGTGATATGTAGACAAATCAAATAATGTATGTGGAAAAAGTCATCAATTCAAAGAGGAATCACTTCAAGAAAATCATGATCAAACAATCAGACAAGGGGAAATAGTGTTTGTGATATGAACTTTAAATTTTTAATAACTACAATCGATGATAAGAGATTCAACTATTCAATATGTTACAAATTCTACCGCACGAAGAGTCAACATAATCAAACTTAAATAATTTATTATTTATTTTGAAGTTTTGGAATTAATTAAATAAGGAATATGTTTTTCAGAGTCGTAGAGTCAATTATTTTAGTAAGTTAATTAGGTTAGTTGTATGATAAGTTATGAGTTTTTTCCATCCCAGATTCTAATTTCGAGGGCTTATAGGTATTACTACTTGTTATTATTTTAGATGTCATTGAATCTATTAAATTTCTAACTTAATTACTTGTGATGTGAGGAAACTCCTACAAGTCATTTTTCGTGAACTTACGTTATTAATTACAAGATAAATTTGCGATTAAATCAATTGATTTATAATATAGATTGCTTTATTCACTAGTAATATTGCATACTTCGCTGCTTGAAATTCGGTATTCTAGTTATCCTATCATTTGGTATTAGAACAACATTTTCAATTCGGTATTCTAGTTATCTTTCATTACTCAACTTATCTCCTATTTCAATTTTTGGGAAAAATCCAAAAATATAAAAAAAGTATTTCTTACCTATTATTCCTTATTTGATTTTATCTCTAAATCCAATACTTTTTACTATTGGTTTGATAGTTTTTGTCAAAGTCCTGTGCAGTTTAAGAAATAATAATGTAAGAATGAAATTCCCAAAAAAATTGGAAAAAGAAGTGCAAGAGAGGCAAAAAAAAGGAAGAACATGAAAAAACATCTAGAAAAAATCTAAAAAACTGAAAGAAAGATGAAAGAAAGGGTTCAAAAGAGAAATAAAATAAATAAGGTAAAAAAAGAAGGCATTATTGTCAGAGGAAAGTGCAAAACAAGTTTTCAGTATAGAATATAGATAAGCTAAAGATTTGTTGAACCTTGATTATTCAACTTTTGAACATTTGATATCTATTATTATGTGACAACCTTATTGAGTTCTATTCCAAATTCAACTTCAACTTTATGTTTTATCTTGCAATCATATTGACAAATTATATTGATATAATTACATGTTCTCTTGTGTTGAGTTATCTTAGTTCTCTTAGAACTTGTTGGAGGGTTTGAAAGAGGAAGAAGCCCGAATGGTGAGAACAAAATAGAGTTTATGTAAAATACGAGTCTTACCACTTAGTGTCAACACATGAGAATATTGTGAGGTTTCTTTGCGTTTTAACTGTGTGTAGGATCGCAAACATGGATATTGTTGTGGAAGATTCTGCAGATTTTTTTGTTTCTTAGTTATTTTGCATGCTCCTCGTGTAAATGATAATTCTTTTGTAATAAAGTCAAAACAAAAAAATTCTATACACATTGTCGTGTTTTTTATTATTACATTTAATGTGCTAACCAATTTTCCTAAAAGTTTCCCCTCACATCTAGGTTGCTAACAACTTTGGACTAGCCCAGCCCACCACGTGAACAATAAGAGCTTAACGAGGTTTGAACTCAGGACCTCTGACTCTGATACCATGTTAAATTTGATGTGCTAATAATTTTCTAAAAGTTCAAGTTGTTAGAAAGAGCAACATAATGATTTTATATTCTTAACATGTTAAATTTGATGTGCTAACCATTTTTTCTAAAAGTTTAAGCTGTTAGGAAAAACAACATCAATTATTTTATATTCTTAACACTTTCCATCACGTTTGTGTTGCTGGCAATTTTGGTCTACCCAACCCACCGCGTGGACAACAAAGGGAGAAAATATTTTCAAACTCTTGACCTCTGGCTATGATACCATGTTAAAATTAATGAGCTAACTATTTTTTCTAAAAGTTTAAGTCATTAGAAAAAGCAACATCAATTATTTTATATTCTTAACACAATGAAGTTTCAATCGGCAATAGTTTCCAAGCTCGCACTGGTGCGATTGATCTTGCAGCAAATGAAGAAGGAGATGCGAAAATAGCGGAAGAGATGAATATAGAAGAAAACACAAAGACACACAAAGACGTAGAAGGAAGAACGTGAACCAGAAATAGAGAGAGAAAAGGAGAAACTAGAAATGTGGATCATCAAGCCATAAATACAAAGATAAAAAACTTCATGCTTCCTGGACTTACAGAAGTCATGGAAACCAACGTATCACTCGACGAGAGGAGCTCACACGGACCTCTAATCAACCCGCTCTGATACTATGTTGGAAAACATGTTTTCACCTATTATACACCAAACACTAATGCCTCCTTATTTGTAATAAAGGTAGGCAATACAAAAAAGAATAATATACTAGAATATTACTCCAAAATATCTGGGATATTATACCAGAAAATTTGGGATATTAATCTTAAATAATATTGCAAACATATGTAAAAATATAAAAAGATATGCAAAAATATAAAATGATATGTAAATCATATCTCAACACTCTCCCTCAAGCTGGAGCATAGATATCAATCATGTATCGATTGTCACATATCAATCATGCCTAACTTAGTAGCCAAAAAGTTGATGACGCCAACGATTCTATATTCCAATATTGATAGTGGAAGTTGCATCAATCTTGCTAACTATTACATGGTGGAGAAGTTGGGACTACCAACCTTCAAGCACCCCAAACCATACAAGTTAAAGTGGACAAACAATGAAGAAGTCAAAGTCACCAAACAAGTTCTTGTGCCATTTAATATTGGAAGGGCCATTGGTGAAGTATTATGTGATGCAGTTTCAGTGCATATTTATCATACTCTTTTGGGGAAACCTTGGCAACATGATCGACATGTCACATGATGGTGAAACCAATCATTATAAGTATCAGAAAGATAGAAGAAGTATACTTTTACACCATTGTCATCACAAGAAGCATTTGAATAGCAATTACAACATTGAGAGAGAAAGTATGGGTGCACAACATGACATGAAGAAAGATAAATTTGAATGCCATATTGTAATTCAAAGTAATTTTTAGATTGTGAGAAAGATAAAGATGAAAAATATAAATGTCACAATTTGAGTGAAGAAAATAACTCCGCCTATATTTTATAGCCGGTCCCAAGCCCGGATAAAGGAGGAGGGTTGTGTTAGGCCCCGACAGCCAACATAAAATCATGTCGAATCTTATGAACATGGATCAACGAATATATTGTGTTAATGCTAGGTCGTTACCCGTAAGTAACGCGCTGTACAGCTCGGGTACAGTGATAAGAGAGCAAGAGCCGCTGCATCCTCGCCTGAATGCAGTGTTAAATGAGCAAGGGCTACCGCACTCTAATGGACGGAGGCGGTTAAAGAAGCTAGTTCATGAGACTAAGGTCAGATTAGGTTCTTGGAACATTGGGACGTTGAATGGGAAGCGCCTCGAGGTGGCACAAGTAATGGACCAGCGTAAGATTAGTATCTTATGCTTGCAAGAAACTAGATGGGTAGGAGAGGGAAGTAAAGAGATTAGGTTAAATGGTTCCAAACTTTGGTACACAGGTAAGGTAAATGGAAGGAATGGTGTTGGTATTATCGCGGATGCAGAATGGAGGAAGAATGTTGTGGAAGTTAAAAGGATTGAGGATCGAATCATATCCGTGAAAGTAATTGTTGGAAAGGAGACTATGAACATTATTAGTGCATATGCACCCCAAGTAGGAGCAGAATCACATCTCAAGGAGAAGTTTTGGGCAGATATGGAGGGTTTGATTGAAAGTATACCAACAACCGAGAAAGTTTATATTGGGGGAGACCTTAATGGACATGTTGGTAAAGAGGCAGGACCACATGCAAGGGTTCATGGTGGTTTTGGTTTTGGGGAGTTGAATGAGGAAGGACAAACTATTATTGATTTTTCTTTAGCATACGACCTTAAGATTATCAACACTTGTTTTAGGAAGAGAGAGGAACATTTAATCACATACAAAAGTGGAACTCATAGGTCTCAAATCGATTTTTTCTTGATAAGAAATACTGATAAAAGACGTTGCACTAATTGCAAAGTAATTCCTGGGCATGGAGTGACTACACAACATAGATTGTTAGTTCTTGATATGCAAATAAAATGTATAAAACCAAAATCCCGAACAGTTTTTGATCGAAAGATCAAGTGGTGGCAGTTAAAGGGGGAGAAGCGAGAGACTTTTAGAAGTAAGTTATTAGAGGAAAGTGTGTGGGAGTTAGAAGGAGATGCTAGTATCATGTGGAAGAATGTGGCAAAAAAGGTTGAAATGGTTGCTAAAGCCATTTTAGGAGAATCAAAAGGTTTTGGACCACGAGATAAGGAGACTTGGTGGTGGAATGAGGAGGTCCAAGAAAAGGTGCGTAATAAGAAGAATTGTTTCAAGGCGATACACTTGGACAATAGTTCTGACAATTGGGAAAAGTATCGTTTGGCGAAAAGGGAGGCTAAGAAGGCAGTTAGTGATGCTCGTGCTAAAGCATACGAGGGGTTTTATAAGGAGTTAGGGACAAAGGCGGGTGAACAAAGGATTTACAAGATTGCAAGGAACAAAGAGAAGGAGTCGAGAGATTTGGATCAAGTAAGATGCATAAAAAATGAAGTTGGCAAGGTTTTAGTTACTGAAGGAGATATTAAGAACAGATGGGAAGAGTATTTCTATAAGCTATTTAATGATGGATGTGAAGGTTCGCGTTGTGATTTGGAAGACTTGACAGTTAGCGAATGTGAGCTTAATAGGTCATTTTATCGTAGAATTAGAGTCTCGGAGGTTAGCGAAGCTCTTAAGAAAATGGAGAATGGTAAAGCCGTTGGACCGGATGGTATACCGATTGAAGTTTGGAAATGTTTAGGAGAAAAATGTGTGTTGTGGTTATGTAAACTATTTAATGAGATTTTACGGTCGAAAAAGATGCCTGATGATTGGAGATTAAGTACGTTAGTTCCTATTTACAAAAATAAAGGGGATATTCAGAATTGTGCAAATTATAGAGGGATTAAACTTATGAGTCACACTATGAAATTATGGGAAAAAGTGATTGAGCATAGATTGAGAATGGAGACTAGTATTTCTGAGAGACAATTTGGGTTCATGCCTGGAAGATCCACTACAGAGGCGATTTATTTACTAAGGGGGATGATGGAGAAGTATCGAAGTAGGAGAAGAGACTTACATATGGCTTTCATTGACTTAGAGAAGGCGTATGATCGGGTACCAAGGGATGTACTTTGGAAAGCCTTGCAAAAGAAGAGGGTGAATGTTGCCTACATTAAGGTAATACAAGATATGTACGATGGGGCATTGACTAGGGTTAGGACACCCGGAGGTGAGACAAATGAATTTCCTATAGGAATTGGCCTACATCAAGGATCAGCTTTAAGCCCGTATCTATTTAACTTAGTTATCGATGCTATAACCGAGAGTATCACAGAGGAGGTACCTAAGTGCATGCTATTTGCGGATGATATAGTACTTTTAGCGGATTCAAGAGAAGAGATTAATACAAAATTGGAAATATGGAGAAATACGTTGGAGTCAAAGGGTTTTCGTTTAAGTAGGAATAAAACAGAATATATGCATAGCAATTTCACAAATAAACAACTTAAAGACGATTTGAAAGTTAGGTTAGGGGAGGATATAATTCCTCAAGTGACAAAGTTTAAATATTTAGGATCAATTGTAAGACAAGATGGTGAGATTGATGACGATGTTAATCATAGAATTCAAGCTGGTTGGTGTAAGTGGAGGAAAGCCACTGGAGTTCTTTGTGATAGAAAAGTACCCAATAAAGTTAAAGGAAAATTCTATCGTACTGCTATAAGGCCAGCAGTGTTATATGGTAGTGAATGTTGGGCTATGAAGGGACAACATGAATGTAAAGTAGGGGTAGCCGAAATGAGGATGTTGAGATGGATGTGTGGTCATACAAGATTAGATAAGATTAGGAATGACCATATACGTGAACGAGTCGGAGTGGCTCCTATTAGTGAGAAAATGGTAGAGAATCGTTTGAGATGGTTTGGTCATGTTCAGAGAAGACCATTAGATGCGCCAGTAAGAAGAGTAGATCAAATAATCTGGAGTCCGATTAAAAGAGGGAGAGGGAGGCCAAGGCGGACACTTGGCGAACTAATAGAGCAAGATCTATTGGTGAATAATATACCGAAAGGTTTGGTTACTAATAGAGCGGAATGGCGTCGTATGATCCATGTAGCCGACCCCACCTAGTGGGATAAGGCTTTGTTGTTGTTGTTGTTGTTTGTTGAGTGAAGAAAATGAGAGCAACAATATATTTTTAGTATTTAGAAATGTCACTTATGGTAAGTATTGAGATAAAATATTTATTTGTTGAGTGTTGTGAATACGAAAGAAGATTAGATCATAAGTGTTTTGAAAGACCACATTCATTGAGATGTGAGTGAAAAGATTTGAGCGTTGAGAAAAAAGAAAGAGAATTAGGTAATTATTTTCCTTACACTAAAGACCTTTTGTCTTGTGATTTTGATTTTCTTGCACAAATATATAAGAGTGGAGTTCATAAAGTTATAAATTTTATCTATCATGAACTTGAAAGAGATTTTGTTGAGTTTATGATAGGATGTTTGAAAAGTCCATCTCTTAACTTTAAAACTGTATATTTGTTTGATGTGACTAATTTGAAGGGTTTAGTTGAGAGGTGTTCATTCAAACATTAGATCTCAATTTTCTGTTACACTTTCTTATTTTTATGTGTTGATACATTTTGTGTAAGTCATATGTGGAAATTCTATATTGAATATTTTCTTGTCCTGAGCATTTTTTTATTGGCAAATTTGAGCCTAAAACCTTACTCATGTCCTTATTAAATAAACCCTTATGCTCTACTAAGATCATTTCTTTTTATCATTATTATCATCTTTCATATAATTTTCAAATCATAATTGAAAAAATTGTAACATCTTCATTAGTTAGACTTTATATTTTTCATTGAAGTTTTGGGATTATTTTCTTCAGAGATATATTGATCTATATCAATTATTTGTGCGTCATGTAGGTGATGTTTTGAGTAGTGGGGATTTGCATGTTTCCTTCGATGAGTTAAGTCATTTGCTAGATTACGAATCTTATAATATTTCACTTGCAGAATTTAAAGATCCATTTCATATTGAAAATGATATTTTTATTTTGGAACCACTTGACAATCTTCATATTCGATTTCTAGTTCTTTGTAATACATTGCATACCTTATTTGAAAGGATATTTATGTGAAAAGCAAGATCCCTGAAGTTTCGTAGTTTGGTTCTTAAAATACCGTTGTATAAGATATTTGATATAGGTAATCATAAAAGTTACATTCCTTTTCATATTACTTATGTTGTTCTTTCTCTACAGTTACAAAAGTTTTAATCAGTATGGTATAGATGAGAAATCATACTTGCAAGCTTGATTGAGATACATCATGCATGCCATATGGTTCATGAAGAGAAGTATCAATATCTTTATTATGTGTGTACGAAATTATTCAAGAAAATTAGATTTGGGGACAAAACTTTTTTACTTGGAAGTTTTCATATTTGCAATCGATGATAAGAGACTCAACTCCACAATATATTACAAATTGAGCCGCATGAAGAGTCAACATAGTTGAGCCTAAATAATTTATGCTTTATTTGATTTTTTTAAAATTAATTAAATAGGGAATATGTTTGTTTAGAGTTGTAACAAAAATTGGGTCAATTATTTTAGAAAGTTAGTTAAATTACTTGTAGCCTAAGTTAGAGTCTTTTCTTTTATACCAATAATTTGATTTCTAGGCCCTATAAATATTGATACTTATTATTATTTTATATAGCACTAAATCTGTTGAATTTTTGACTTAATTCTTTGTGATGCAAGGGAAATTGTGCAAACTATTTTTTCATGAACTTCTGCTATTAGTTACAAGGTAATCATGTGATTAAGTTTATTGATTTATAGTATCGATTGTTTGATTCATTAGTAATCTTAAAATTGATATTCCGCTACTTGAAATTCATTTTGATCTTGTTAATCTTTATTATCATATATTGTTTCGATTACTTAAGACATTATTTTTGTGTATCGTATCAATTTAAACTCGGGCAAGGTTAGGGGAAGGCTAGATTGCGTTCTCAATTTTACAAAGGGAAGAGGGAGTTTTTGCATGGCAGAATCCAGATTAGGTGTCAGGCAATTCAGGTCGAATTCCGTAAAGCAACTCGGACCGAGTGTATGTTGAGTACGGACCACACTCGAAAAATTGACAAGATCGTCCGGGGTTCAACATCAAACAGATATGGGCAGAGTTCAAGGCAATCCGGACCAAATAAAAATCTCGAGTGGTCTATTATTTCAACATTAGTTAACTAGGGCTTGGTTTAGGATGAACCAAGCTGAGTTTCATGGGCCGAGAGCAGATCTCATGATCTGCTCCCAAACTCAGGTCGAGCGTAGAGGTGCCTAATCGGAACAATCAAAATAGAAAAATCATGCTTCAAAGTAATGTTCTATCTATGATTATTTTAACAAATCAACCAACATAAATTCATATAAAGGCAAACATCACAACAATAACTTGATCTAGCAGAATATATACTAACAACCCTAATTTGAAATAGAATGGGACAATCAAAGAACAATCATCCTTTGAACTATCATCATTAATTAATACTTAAGAAGTACTTCTGTTAACTATAGCATTATTTAGATCGTTATGGTAGCATATGATCTTTGTAACTCTAGAATTCTTCGTGACTTTAATGCACAGCAAAACAAACAAGGAGATAAACCAGACTGTATCATATTTTAACTCAAATTATTCTAAAATAAGATTATTCAAAGTGATCTGATTGTTTCGGTGCGGCCCCTCACTCATGCAGTCCCATAAGGATCACAAGGGAAGGTGTAATTAGAAACTATCGAACCAGGGGTGGGGCATAAGAAAAATGAGATACTCCTAGAGATGTGTGTGTGTCATTGGGGTCATTCTCAAACATAAGACCATGTGTGGCGACTTAGCGAAGGGGCACATAACCAAGTCTGTTTTGAGTTTGCAATGAAAGTTTTATGATCAAGATAATTATATTGAGAGTCGCTCTTATAAGTTTTCAAACATGGACATGACGGGAGTGTTCAATGGTGCATCATGGGACCATGGCATTAGCGTGTTGAGATACTAATGTAGGCGCTTGGACGCTTAACGTCCGAGAGAGGCATCCAGGGAATCACGTGGCATGTCACCTCACACTCAAGGTCAAGTGCTAGAATTAGAAAAACTTGCTTGTAGTATATATCCAAAAATATAAAATACATATGGTCCTATGAAGGCACTAATGAACTCCTCTCTAATGTACCATAGGTAAAGGAGTCTCGAAACAAAAGTAAAAATGCAAAAAACATACTCTACGAATAACTTAGTCATTCATAACAATGTCCTTATAAGATAATGTCGGACGAATAACTTGGTAAAGTTTACGTTAAGAGACATTGATATCGCGAAGCTTTGATTGTCGTGTCACAAAAAAATGCTCCTTGACATGTGCATATGAGTGGAAGATAGAGAGGCAATCATAAAAAATATGGTGGCTATTAGAAAGTTGCATGGGGTTTAGGGGTTGTTTAGCTATGGTTATAAGTTAGTTTAAAAGAATCTCAACATTTGGTAACTTAAATATGACTGATAAGAAGATATTAAATCTACTTATAAGTAAAAAAATAAGTAGGTGAGGGATGCTTATTCCAAAAAATAAGTCAGTTAATTATATCGTAACTAAGTAGATATTATTAATATAAGTAGTTTTATCTAAAGATGTCATTGTTTGTTTTTAAAAATAATTTTTAATCAATAAAATACTTATCAATACTCTAACTTATCAGTTATTTTGTATCAGCTAATCCAAACATACCCTTAAGGGCCCGTTTGGCTTAGCTGATACAGAATATCTGATAAGTTGAAGTGCTGATAAGTATTTTATTAGTTGAAACTTATTTTTAAAAATAAATAGTTATACGTTAAGATAAAACTACTTATATTAATAATAATTAATTGACTTATTTTTTAGAAAAAAATAAGCACCCTTCCCCCTGCTTATTTTTTTTTACATATAAGTAGATTTAATATCTCCTTATCAGTCAAAATTTTAAGTTACCAAACGTTGAAATTTTTTTAAACTAACTTATAAGTGACTTATAAGCTTAGTCAAACAGTCCCTAAATCCTAGAATTTTTGGAATCACTTTTAATAGGATTAGATTTTTTTCAAATTGTTAACAACAGACGATCAATTATTCTTTTGTTTTCCTTTTTGTGGTTGTTAGGTCGCCAATTTATTTAAAGAAAATCAATCTAGTCATTAATATGTTTATAAAAATATTAATTCGACGAGATCTCCTGTTTCCTGTAATGTCATTATTAAAGTATTTGTTTCAATTATTAAATTTCGTTTAAGAATTAAGTTGGATAATATCTTATTATTTTCGAAATTTTAGTAATTAAATAGAAAATATGAAATCCGAAATTGATGAACTTAATTAATATATCGATATATCTAATAACTTCAACTTCGCCATTTTGGTTACTGCAGGTAGACCTCGATCGATCGAAATTAATTGGTTCATGCATACCAACTTAATGTGGATTGTATATATATTTTCCTTCGAGACAATTCTAAAAATATTAAATAATTGAATTGATTTTGGTAATCTTTAAAGAAAATTACAACCAATTTTTAGCTATGAAAAAGAAAACTCAATGAACAATAAAAGACACGTACAGATAAAGTTGTGTATCTTAATCATGATTTGTACACATTTTAATCATGACTATAAATGTCTATCTCAATATCATAATTAAGTATTCTTTTCACTTTGAAAACTTAAACAAATATGAAAAGTTGTTTTCATAAAAGCAAAAGTCTTCATTTCAACTCAATCCCCATGTACCTGTGTGTGTATGCACACAATGACTTCAACTTGGATGTTTGGTTTATGTGGACCTGGATAAATCAAAATTAATTGGTTATTGTAATTTGGATTTTTATTCAAGATTAACAATCGTATATTTGTATTGCTCATGCATGTCGATTAATGTGAATTCTCTATTTTCTATTTAGACAATAATAAAAGTATTAATAATTGAATGGGCCTTCTGTAATTCTAATTTTTCAAGAATACTCGCCATATGAACCAGGAAATCATAAAGAAAAATAAAGGTGTAACAAAATTTTACATATCTTAATCATGATTCTATAAATGTTTGTGGCTATATCGTAAAATAGGTTACATTTTCACTTTGTAAACTCAACAAATAACAAAAGTTGTTTAAAAAAAAAACTCCTCATTTATAACTCAATCATATATATATATATATATATATATATAAAATATTTGCAAGTAGACCTCGATGAATAAATATTAAATAATTGTTTATTTCTATGGCTTATGGGTGCTGTGGATCGTGTACTTCCTTTGTGAAAATATTAAATAACTGAATCGTCCTTTTGTGAATAAAATTATAACATTTTCCTGTTTTTTTAATAAGAAAGGAAGACTGGTCATATGAACAAGGAAAGACACAAAAAGAAAGGTGAAATTGTAACAGTTTATGCAAATTAATAATGACCATATAAACGCGTGTTGTTATATCATAATTAATGCCTTTTCACTTTGTAAACTTAACTATATCAGAAAAAAATGACATAAAGAAAGATGATATTGTAAAAATTTATGCATATATTAATAATGACCCTATAAATGTGTGTTGTTATATCATAATTAATGCCTTTTCACTTTGTAAACATAACTATGTAAGAAAAATTGTTTTTACACCAGAGAAAGTAATTTTATCCTATTAAAATTGAATATACATGTGTGCGTGCATATGTATACGTACAATTTATTTCTCTCAAAAACAAACAATAATTCGTTAGAATAAATAATTCTTCTCTTAAAAATATCAAAATAATAGTAATATCACTTTATTACTATAATTATTTAATATTATAATATCAAGAAACGTTCAAAGGTCTTTCCAAAGTAACTATGATTTTTATTCTTTAATATGCAAAAAGAAATCCTATGTTGTCTTTTAGAACCCTCTCTTCTTCTCCTTATTTCTCTCCACCGTCTTAGTAAAAGAAAATAATCCTTTTATTTTGTTTTTCTTCTTGCTATGGCTGGACTCGAGAAGACAAAATCTTTCTTTTATTCTCAGCATAAGAAGTATCGGCTACGCTCACCTCCAAAACAAAAAGTTCATCTTTTATATTAACTAGATTAATTAACTAAGTAACCTAACTTGAGATTCCAAGGGCTGCAGCCCTGCAACTCTCGCCTACGGCGTCCAAGACCTCTTCCCCTACGAATAACCCAAATATTTTTTTCTTCATTTTCACGAATAACCCAAATCCCCAACCACAAGCATTTCTCTGCGGTGGATAAACAGATATATCAATCATATTGGATTCTTAACGGGTTGTGGAGGAGGAGACTTGAAGATTGGAGTTGAAAGTGGAGTTAGGGTCTATTCAGATTGAGTGTTATGAAGAGGTGGGTGAAATACGAGGGAATGAAATTAATTATACAATGTTTGGTTATATTTTTTATTTAAGTTAAGAGGGGTGGAGTGGAATAGCTAAGTATTTTAAACATCACATTTTTCATTCCACCAAATTGGTGGAATGAGAAGGGATAGATTATTTTAGACCAAATTAACCTCTTTTCTTTTTTTATTACCAAATTAAATTATTTCTCTTTTTACCAAATTAAATCACCTCTCTCTCTCATACACATATATATTATCTTTTTTTTAATATGAATACATATTTATCTATAATTTTTTATTAAATAAAACTTTTAGTAAATATAAAATTTTATTCAAAATAAACATAAATATACTATTTAAAAATAATTTAATATTAATATAATATATTCAACTGGGTCAGGATGTAAAATATGGATTCAGTCCCGACCCGATCCGTGTCAAAGAAATGAGACTCGGTCCTGACCCAATTATCTATCCGATTGGAAAAAAATTTGAAAAATCCGAACCGGTGCAGGCGAGGGCGACCAGGTCGTCCCGATTCATGCTCACCCCTAATTAACGATTATAAATACTTTAAATATATAATGAAGAATAAAAATGACTTTTATACAAATAAAATCTTCGTTACCCCACCCCGCATCTTATATAATTTATTATTCAAATATAGACTTTTTAATGACACACCACGCCACACCACCCCATCACTCACCACACCACCCTATCCCATCCCTCCATTAGTTATTTGCCAAACAAACCCTTAGAGGTGTTCATCGAGTCGATAAGATCCGATGAATTCAAAAATATTTTAAGTATAGAAAAATATATAAATATTTAAATAATATTTTTTATATTTAAAATATTTTATTTCATATTAAAAATAAAATAATGAATACTTTTTATATTAAAAATGAAAAAGTAAAAAAAGAATTTCAATTCGATTCGTGAATACCCTAATTGTATCTACTGGGTGATTCTGCAGAAGCCATGCAAAAGAACTCCTTCAAATCATTAGTGGTAGACAGAATCGTGTTCTACTTGTGATGGTGTCGATTGGTACTAAAAAAAATTATATGGTTGAAAGTTGAAATGGTATGGCAGGGACACAGGCGGAAATAAAATGATGGGACCATAACTATTATTCACTATTATAGGTTTTAATTCATTAAAAAATGCGTTATTATCATTATTGGGTTTTTTTTAAAAATGAAACTGGCATTAAGCATTGAAAAGACTTATGAAGTTGTTGTACAAAATATTGTCGAGGCTGTAGGGAACCTTCGACCCAAAAATGCTCACTATTTTGGCGGCCAAAATTAGTTAAAAAATCAACAACAGAGTTCATAACTCTTGGACAAAATACAATAGATAATGAAGTAAGACTCATCATGAAACTCCAGATGTCCTCGAGGATGCTCTAGATACACCATGAGCAACTTCGTGTGTGTCTGACGATGTGTACTAAGATCTCTGAGTCTGTGCAAATTTTGACATGAGTGATACTACGGTTAACACATTCCCAAATACCAAGTAGTAGTGCCCAAGCTTCCATGTAGAGAATTGTATCAGCAACAACGTCACCAACTCCTGCAAAAGTGAAAGTATCAGTGTGAGATCGTAGAATGAAACCATAGCTCCCATTCCTATTGGCCCGATCACTACAAGAAAATCGTGATTTTCCGACGAGAAATTTCCGACGGTTCAAAATCCGTCGCAATTTGCAACGGATTTTTCGACGATTTCATTTCTGACGGATTTTTCGACGGTTCTAACCGTCGGAAATGATTTATATTATTATTTAATTTTTCGACGATTAGGAACGTCGATATTTTTGACGGATATCCATCCGTCGTAATTTTTGACGGATTTTCCGACGGCCACAACCGTCGGAAATAAAAAAAATAAATTATGTAATTTCTTATAGTATTATTTAATTTTTCCGACAAATTTTCCGACGGTTACAACCGTTGGAAATGAAAAAATTAAATTATATATATATATTTTATATTATTATTTAATTTTTCGACGATTAGGAACATCGATATTTCTGACGAATATCCATCCGTAGCAAAATCCGTCGCAATTTTCGACGGTCGTAACCGTCGGTAAATGTATAATAATGTCATACGAAGAGTATTTTATTAATATAACTAGCGACGGCCCAAACCGTTTATCGACGATTTTGACCATCGGTAACGATTATCGATGGTTCAATCCGTCGGTAAAATAAAAAATATGCATTATATATAACTAAATATATTTTCGACGATCACAACCGTCGATAATTTTAAAAATAGTTAATATTTACGTTTTCGACGGCCGAAGCCGTCGGTAATTAAAATTTCGTTATCCCGCCTTTTTTTTATCTTTTTTTGCTTTCTCTCATCTTTTTCCCTTATATATAACTCCTCCTCCTCCTCCTCTCCTCTCCTCTCTCTCTTTCCCTCCTCCTCCTCTCTCTCTCTCTCTCTCTCCCTCTCCCTCTCCCGGCCGGTGAGCACCGGTCGTCCCTCTCCCGCACCGGACACCGGCGACCCTCTCCCACACCGGACGCTGGCGACCCTCCCGCGCCAACGAACCTCTCCCGCACCGGCGATCCTCTCCCGCGTCGGCGTCTCTCTCTCTTTATCTCTCCGGCCAGAGGCCGCTGTCGGCCGGATCCGGCCATGGGCGTTAAGATCCGGCCCCCAGCAGTCGGATCCGGCCTTGGGCGTTCGGATCCGGACTCCAGCAGCCGGATCGACCGCCGGGTGTTCGAATCCGGCCGCCTGGCGGCGGATCCGGCCTCTCGCGGCAAGATCGGCCGTCGGGCGACCGAATCCGGCCCCTGCGGCCCAGATTGGGCGCCGACAGCCCGGATTGGGCGCCGACGGCCCGGATTAGGCTCCGGCGACCCGGATCTGGCGCCAGGCGACGGATCCGGCCGACTGCTTGGCGGGCGGGCGGCCGGAGCTGGCCGCGGCCCGATCCTGCCGCTAATTTTTTTTATATCTAAAAATTCTTTGCGACGGTTGCGACCGCCGAAAGATCGACGATTGCGACGACCGTCGAAAGTTTTGACAGTTACGACCATCTTCGACGGTTCGAACCGCCGGCCTTTTTTGGCGGTTGCAACCGTCGGAAACTTTCGACGGTTCGAACCGCCGGCCTTTTTCGGCGGTTGCAACCGTCGGAAACTTTCGACGGTTCGTACCGCCGGCCTTTTCCGGCGGCTGCAACCGTCGAAAACTTTTGACGGTTTGAACTGCCAGGACTTTTTCGACGGTTCTGACCATCGATATTTCCGACGAATTTTTTTCGACCGTCGCAAATCGATTTGCGACGAGCGTTTTTCCGACAGATTGATTCCGACTAAAAAAATGTCAGTAATTGTGTTACCGAAGTTTTTCGGGCTGATTACCGACCGTTCGGACCGTCGGTAATCAGCGTTTTTTTAGTAGTGGATAGAGCGAGCAATCTAAATTAAGCATAACCTAATTCGGGGAGGGGGCCTCTCACTAAATCCATGTCGGATCATGGGGAGTACGGTGCCTTAGGGCGTGGGTGGCGGCAAAAACAAATTTGTGAAAACTGGCTAAGGCTCTTTCCCACACCACATTGACGGTTGCATGCCTTGATCAAAAGTGGATGTCCAAGTAAGAAAAAATGGAAAGAAAATTCTTTTTAGA
This sequence comes from Pontederia crassipes, assembly GCA_030549335.1. Lineage (NCBI taxonomy): Eukaryota > Viridiplantae > Streptophyta > Magnoliopsida > Commelinales > Pontederiaceae > Pontederia > Pontederia crassipes. The sequence goes on from CM060197.1 coordinate 33,659,392, forward strand.
AGGCTGATCCAAAATGGTTCCCACATGAATCCAAGAACTAGAATCTTATGAGAAGGAGAATTGGAAATTATATAGGAGCTTCAGTTGAAAGAGAGTCCACAATGGAGGGCGATGGCACAAGAAAATAAATAAATGAGATTTTGTTTCTAAAGCAAGGCAATAGAGGGAGCAAAGTGGATCGACTAAAGGCGATTGTGGAGAAGCTTCCAGAGGAAATAATGGATTTTGGGGGCAACCCGATCTTCCAGATTTCAGTCCAAGCCTACCTTCTAGCCAAGTTAGTTGGCAAAGCCCGCCAGTACACAAATTTATAAATCACACTAGCATTTGGGAGCCCATGATCGTCAGTCACCCAAACCCACATGTCATCATAGGCAATGTGGAGGATATGAATGTTACAAATTATATCGCAACTCGAAGCATAAAAGTCTAAGACAGTAGAAGAATATTCCAAGTGTGGTTTATGATGAGATTCGATACTTTGAGAGCGGAGATGTCGATATCCATATTTAATTAGGTCGGAGATATGCTAAAAGGGATAGAGGATATCCAAGGTTCATGGAGGACTGAAGTGTTCGATCCGGAACTGATAACCTTTATGAAGCCTAGATGGAAATGGTGGACTGATTCAAGGATGAGGCACAAGGAGCCCAAAGGCAGAAAGGACCATACTTGGCGAAGGTCCTGCGGGCAAGGAGCGAGGAACGGATAAGGTGAAGTTTTTTGATACCTTGGCCACTGGAGAAGCTGGACGGTTGACCAACGGATGAGATGGGATGAATGGTGACTATTACCAAAATCCACTTTGCTAAGGAAGGATCGACTGAGCTTTTCCAGGGCAGAGAGAGTGCCGGCAGACAAGTATGTCGTACCAAGGAAGTAGGTGGGATGAAAGAGAGAGTTAACTTGATGAGAGTAGTACGATCGGCTTGACTCAGCAAACGGCGGTGGCAACCGATAAGTCTAGTGGTAATTCTTTTCATGATGAATGATTATTGATTGACAGGGATGTATTTTGGGGAGATGGGGCCTAGGTAAGTGAAGGGGTATGTGTCCGACAGGATGCCTAAACACCTGGTGAGGGATTTCCTTCTTCGGGGATAGAGCTTTGTAGGAAAATATATAGTTGATTTAAGGGATTCAAGCATTGTCCTGCAAGGAATTCGTAGGATTGAAAGAGCAAATTGAGATGACAACAGTTAGATAGGGTGGCATAAATGCATATTAAAAGGTCATCTGTAAAAATGAGGTGATTGATAGAGAAATTGTTATGAATAAAAGGCTTGATACCACCCGATGCTATACTATGATCAAGAAGTGACGTGAAAACTTGAGAGATAATGATAAACATGTTCTAGAGAGGTTAACAATGTATAAAAATAGTTAAGGGCACCAAAGTTACCATCAAGGGGAAAAAAGAATTGATATTTGTAATTATTTGTGTACACATGAATACAATGAACTAGGACTTTTCTTGGCACAAGTTTTCAAAGTCCATCATCTTATCTTGTATTCATAATTATAACCAAATATCTGTGTACCAAAACTCGAAATTGGAAGATTGTGATACCATGGGCTTGTAATATAGATACAATCTAACGTTAAATAATATAATATTGGACAATATTCTTTATTTACTAATCTTGGTACCCAATTATGCAAGGCAACAAAATCGGGAAAGATTCATTTTTCTATGATATATTATTTAGAAAATATTATCATATTTGAACAATGTATATTCCATTAGAATTTAAGTATAGAATCTTAAATTATAAATTTCATATTAAATTAAATCAAACTAATAAACCAATTACAAAGATACTTTTTTGTTGGACATGTTAACATTGATACGAGATATCCCATAAAAGTTAAGAGTGACTAGAGGAATTTCGTGTTGTTGTCCATTCATTATATATTATTTTAATCAATTTAATAACGAAAGTTATTAACTTTTTAAAGAAAATTATAATAATTACAAGATTCCTTTGTAATATCCATATAATATCTCTTTTACTAGTATTTCATAACATCATAAATGTCTAAAGATTTCATTACACCATTTGCACCAATGTTAACTAAGATTTAAAAGACTTATTTGATCATAAGCATGTGCTACACCTTTCTCATGACCTTGTACCGCCATCTTTTATTTTTAATTATCTCAATGGATCTAGAGTGCAATGTTTCCTAATTAGAGTTCTTAAATGTCATGCATTCCATAATAAACTATCACATGATACGACTTATGATGCATTTATCATCATCATAATAAGATGAACATGTGAACATTCATGGACTACATCATGATCCTTACATGACAAATCATGCGTATCATTCTTTACATATCATACAAATATAAATAATTGACATATTTTCTTAACTTTAGAACGATCATCTTCTTCAAGCATTATACAAGTAAGAACATACATTCATCACATATATTAACATACATAACATATAAATTACATTGCATTTCATTTTCATTGTCATGCATCTTAGGAATTCTTTATAACTTCTAAATCCTTACACATAATTTAACAATTTTCGTTACTTACTTCACATTTTCTCAGAGTTGCTTTATAACCGTTTGGACCTTCTTTCATTTCTTTCTTTTTTTTATCATATGAGACATGGAATTCATATAGTTCACATTTCATTTTCATAACATCATCTTAACTTTCTTTAATTGTCATAAGATATTTTGAAGATTAAATTTAAATTTTTCTCATAGTTGCATTATAACTATTTGAACCTCTTTTTATTTCTTTCTTTTTTTATCCAATGAGACATTGAAGTAGTATACTTCACCTTTCATTTTCATAACATCATCTTAACTTTCTTTAATTATCATAAGATACTTTCAAGATTAACTTTATTTTCATTCATACTTTATTTTATTACATCTTTGATCTTAACTTAATTTGAAGAACCATATCAACATCATCACATTAGCAAACTAAGCTTTATCTTAGGGAATATGCATATCATAATATTGATGGACTTTATCCCTAATCATATTTAGGAACACATACTTTTTTATGAGAGATTTTATTCTTTGAGAAGCACATACACAAATGCATGACGTTATTTCGGAGTGACATTAAGTGCACATACATAAGTGCAATACTTTGCTTAAGTAGAATCCCTTCTCTTCAATGCCACCACATAAAAGCAACACTTGAACTGCTCCCCTTTCCTAAACTCTCTTGTAAGATTCTTTGCATACCTTGTGAACATGATATCCACATTTTTCTCCCCAATGTGATGTTGGTACAATGGCCCCATGGAACCTCGGAGGACCCCTGCTGCACGTTGTCCTCTCTTGTCCATGCTAGGCAATTTTCCTGTTGTTGCATCACATTCCAAAGGACCATCCCAACTTGACTCAACCAAACTTTCTTGGACAATTTGAAATTCTCCTTGTTCAGTAATCACCCTTCGTAATTCCTCAATGGATGGATTATAGAAAGGCAAGTTGAAAGTATCAATGTCAACTTCTTTTATGATCCCCTGGAGTTGCACATAAAGTAAGATTACCATATGTTAAGAGGAAATACTACTTTGTGTTGATCAAGTAATTTTATATTTATTGTTATTATTTTGATGATAAAAAATTTATTACATTATATATATTGTAGATAATTTGAAATAGAAAAGAAAATTTGTTTCAGGAATATGAAATAAAGGTGAATGATAAGAAACAAAATGAATTTTCATTAGATAAAAGACATTTGTTTTCTCAAGTTTCACCTTTATTTGTATCTACATGAAAATGTATTGTTGGAAAAGAAGAAACGAAGAATTTATTTTCAAACAAATCTTTTATTAAAATAAATATAAGTTCCCATGATGTGTTCTCACAAGCAAACAAAATCATGGAATGATGAAGAGCATAAAAACACCATCGAGCATGACAAACATACATGTTTCGATGTGTATGTTCATTAGTTGTGGCTGAGTATCATATTATTTCTTTCTTCTACATATATAAATGAGAAGTGTTAAGCTTGAAGATTAATTAGTTATAAATCATCTATTTTTTTTATTTGTTCTGCATTTGAGTATTCTAAATTCTAGTAATTCAATTGTTGATGTGTCATTGAATTCAATAATAGTTAGAAGTTGATAGAAAATCCTTAAAAGAGTTTCAAGTTTTTTCTTTAAATTTCATATTCTATGTACTACCTCATTAATTATAATAGTTGTAATCGTTTGTTTAAATATTTGTAAATTGATTAACTTTCATTTGTTTTTGTGAAAACCAATGGCGTTGATGAACTTCCCACTATGAGAATTGATATAGGTGATAGTTTTTAGCCCTACTTGCTACTATGTTCATGATGTTGACGAATATGCATTGATTAGCTATGTGTTTTTCAAATAAAACTTTACGCGATTAGTAATATCTGTAATCAAAACATATTGGCTTCTATGTTGTAATAAAGTATATTTGGAAGCCAATACTTGTCTTTATATGCCAAGTATACTATGTTTATCATATAAATGATGGATTTGTTCATGATGTGAATCTCTACATACAATTTTTACTATGCTTCAAAGTATTCTAGTAAGGCATTCAAGATTGATAATGAACAATCTCTCAAGTCAATGTCTAGAAAATAATTATTCAATAATTGAGAATCATGGTGACAAAAGAAAGATCTATGATCAATTTCATTTATATGCAAGTTCTAGTTGAATCCTTACATAGTATAAATATTTTGAGTACAGAGTTACATAAAGTGGAACAAGAAATGAAATGTTTTTCAATTCATTGTGTTGAAAAAAATATGGGATATAACGATTTTGTAATAGGCAATAATCCTATATTCATTGACTAATTATGTTTTCCTCACATGTCAAGATCTAGATTCTCATGTTGGTAGAATGATTGACTTCCCTAATAAGTCATAGATATAGGCATTCGTATTTGAGTTGTACTTCGACTCTTGGGTTCACATGATTCATGATTGAAAGAGGAAGAAAAAAATAACACATTGTGTGCGAATGAAACATTTCTCGAATTATGTGTAAGACGTGCCTTGAATTATGTACGCTATACTCAAAATTATGAAAGAAAAAAATAAGAAAAAGGTCAAATGAGGATCTATGACGGAATCAGAGGGCTTGGGCTGTTAGGATTTTATCATAATATACTATCTTTTGCTTATAATGGATTTCTTCTAGCGGTGGCCTCCTTTATCTGTGAATATTTCTCTCTTGTTTACATTGATCAAGAGGGTTTTACTACGTTAAATCACTGTGTTCATCTTCTCTGATATTTCTCTATTATTCAACGATCTTCGTCTTCTATTCCCAACAGTACGAAACATTGTCACTAAGCTAGAGAATAGAAATTTTGTTAGTCTTCTTATTTCATGAAGAATTTTGTGGCGGAAATGACAAACAATAGGAGAAGTGATAGATATTTTTGGTAATATCTTTTCTAGCAACCATCTACAATTGCCACGGACTATGTGCTTATAAAATATTTTGATGGATAATTCCCTTGGATATATAATTAATGATGGATTTTAATTAATATAATAAAAAAGGTTAATATCCTTCAAATGTTCTAATAGAAATATCTAGATAAATAAAATATAAAATAATATTTTATGCTTTTAGAGAATAGGAATAACCATCACAAACTCCGAAGGATGTTGCATTTGTTGGAATTTTTATGGCATATTTTAAATTAAATGTTTTTAAAATATTTTGAATTTCTTGAATTTTAAGTTTAAAAAATCACTTTTAACTTATATATCTATTAGAAATATTCAAAAAGTAATTATATGTATATGTGTATATATATATATATATATATATAGAGAGAGAGAGAGAGAACGTTTCATACTTTAGAATTTGGAAATTGATATAATGAAAAATGTTTACAATGGAAATAATTGACGGAACCTCCAAGGGATATTATATCCATCGACAAAAAATTTTGTGAACAAATTAAAAATTAGATATTGTTTAAAATTTTTAATTTTCCTAACTTCTTAGTTAAAAGTAATATTTTTTCACGAATTCACCATTCATCTCAATTTTTTATGGAATATCAAATCAGAAATTTTATAATTAAAACTTAAGCATAACAATAATATTTTAAATGCTCATATTTTGACAAAATAATATAAATTATAATTAAATAAAAAAATACCGAAGGATCAAAAGGTCTGCTGTAAATTTCTAACTATGTACTTCCTCTTTCTCAACTATGTTCCTCCAGCCACCTCCATCTCCAGCAAGTTCTCCATCTATGAATATTGAAATCCAATGAGTTTTTTCCCCTACGTAACCTCCTTCCTCTCTCTAACATCCTTCTTTCATGGCAGTGGCATCACTCCTCCCACGGGCCAGAGGGCAGATTTGGCTCTTTATGCCGCCTAATGTTAAGTTCTTAATGCAGCTACTTGTTTCTAGTCATCCAGCTTTTGTGATTCTTGGGTTTAGAAATTGTGATTTGGTTCCCAATATTTGATTGAATTAGATGTTGGCATGAAGTATGCAAAAAATTTCCTAATTTTTCATGATTTTGCTACATCAACAAGGTACTATATGAACCTCTTACATTATCAATGCTACTAGATTTAAAACAAATGTTTGATGAATGTATATTCGTAATTTTTTTCCCTTACTTTACAATCGAGAACATAATTAAAGCCATAATATGAAAAGGGTAAATGAAATATGTAGTATGAAGAGCATGTAGTACTAACGGTGATGACGGATCCAATTGGTTTGAGCTAAACTCAAACTCGACTCAAAAAGTTTTGAGTTAGGTCGGGTCATGTCACTAAATTTGAACACGTTGGATCGGATCATTAGATTGGAGAATAAAAGATAATACTAACAAAGAAATCATAACATTAAGGATTGATAAGTATTTATATTATATAGTATCTAATTAAATTTTATTATTAAAGTTATTTTTACATTAATGGGATTGTGTGACAAATAATCTCGTTATAATTATTTCAATCCATTTATCAACCAAAATTTTTGTGTGAGGTCGGACTTTTGACCCAAAAATCTTTGGATTGGATACGGGACAAAATAGATCGGGTGAGACTTGTGCTCACCCCTAAGAATGCTTTTACCATCAATAGTCCAATTCAATTGTAAAACATGCAATATATTTCTCGTGCTACATGTTCTTTCTCCCCCATAAAAATTATGCATAAATCTTTCATGGCTAAAAAATCTTTCAAAACATTTTCATTAGGATTTCTCCCAAGCAATGTTATAGTAACTAGACCGTCCACTGGACCGGATGATCAACTAAGTCATGGTTGGATCGATTTGATCGAATTCAACCGGATTTTATTAAAATAATATTATTTATAATAACTACATAGGTATATACATAATCATACTATATAATGCATAAAAAGATAGTTCTAACTTATAATTCATAATAAAATATAATAAATAAATTTTAATACACATAAAAAAGAGTTTGAATTATTATTGATATATTATATTAATTCTTTTATGTTATTGTTCAATAGTATTTTTATTTTGACATATATCACCCTCATGTTCATTTTTTTCTTTACTTTCAGTCTAATAATTTTATTTTTTCTATTTCCAATAATTCCTCTCTCTCCATCAATTTCCATATTAATTTACTTTTTTTTAATACACAGATATTTAAAAAATTGTATTAATATAAAAGACTTTAAGTTATTAATTTTATGACTATTTCTCTCTCCTACTCATAAAAAGGAAAGAATATTAATTTTCATTTTAAAAGTTATTATTATTTCCTTTTTTAACTTCCATGAATTCCTCTCTCCAATTAATTTTTTCTGGTTGAATGGTTAAATAGGTTTTTATCGAGTGAACCGGTTTTTGTCTTGTCCAACTTCATTTCCGATTTTGCAATCAATCCGAACCGTACTAGCTGCCGATTCATGGTTGAACTAGCTGATCCGGTCTGATTTTAATAACTTTGCTCCTAAGTAAATTGGCTCATGATTTTGTGCAATTAATATCTACATTTAGATGGTCCAATCAATTTCATGCAGGTGATATTTTCTTCATTTTTCACCCCTAAACAATATCTAGTTTTCACTCTATAATTCTAAATTTAAATATTATTTCATTTACGAGTTTAATTACACGGATCATCCTCCAACTTTAAGTCAATATCTCAACGATCTCTCAACTTCAATTTGTAACTAGATTATGCCTGAACTTTGATTTTCTTGCATGTATCATCATCTGACCGATAATAGGTGGTTCCCGAATTATCTTGCTGACGTGGTGTAAAAAAATTAATAAAATATTATAACAATATAATAAATTAACAAAAAAGGCGGAAGCCTCTCAGTTGAGGAGACCAAGGGGGGCGGTGCCCCCACATCCTCTCCTCTCCAGCGCTGGAGAGGAGGGGAAGGGGCATCTGCCTCGTCACACAGGGGGCCAACACCCCCATCTTCTTGCCGATTGCGAGGGAGAAAAAAAAGGTGCCGACGAGCTCGTAAGGGGTGTGGCACCCCTCTTTTCTTCCTCGCGCATGACGTTGGCCCCCTGTGCGAGCTCGCCACGCGTCGGCGAGCTCTTACAGAGGGGGTTGACGCCCCCCTTTGCTGGCCCGACAGAGGGGGCCGACACCCCCCTACTCTCTCATTGGTAATACTTTATTACTTTTTTATTTTTACACTTTTCTTATTATTTTTATTATATATTTATAATACTTTATTATTTTTCTTGTTCTATGTCAGCATCATGACCTGGAAACTGACTATTACCAGTCAGGAGAATGTCATGTGCAAGAAAATGAAAATTTGAGGATATTTCAGTCACAAATTAAAGTTGAGAGATCGAGTAATTACCGCACCTAAAGTTAGGGTATGATTCGTGTAACCTGCCCTCCATTTATCGATGCACGAATTTTCAAATTCATCCTTTAATTCCAGATACCTAAATATTAATATTTTAATTATATATCTATCTTTTTCTTGTCATCTTTTTATTTATTTAGTTTATAAAATTTCGGAAAAGAATATGCGACTTGGGTGGGCCCCCACGTGTTTATTTTATTTTATTTTTTTGTTTCGAACATTAAATAAATAAAATTTGACAAGGGTTAAGAAAAGCCAAATGTAGAGTTAGAAATAAACATTTTCCAATTGCGATTAAATGGGAATACTTGGGAAGTTAAGAATGGAGATGTAGCTAACATTAAAAAAGTAAAGCCACAAGTGCCTACCTCGTCCACCATGGACTGGAGTGCCTCCGCCATGAGATCAATGAGGACTGTAGAGCTGTTCAAAATAATCGTCAGGGCCATGAGGCCTCCATCTCGCAGCTCTTCCGAGCGGTATGCAAGAAACGTTGAGAAGTCCCTCTGAAACTGTCGCAAGTACGCCTCGTGCACGCAAGGAGGGCTCGTCGTTCCCACGTAGACGTTGCCCTTGTTCAGTTCATTGTTGTGCTCATCTTTCAATCCTTCAGGAACCTGAAAAATATTCAGATGCAAACACAAAATACTTGATTGCTTTTAGACGGCGGCATATATATCAGAACCTGGCTGAGCCAGTGGACACTAGAGGAAGCATGGAACAAGTGAACGCTCCTGCTTGGAAACAGCCTCCCGTGGAAGGATCCCGCAACCGCTGCAACGTGGAACCTCCCGGCCAGCTCTTCTCCTTTCTTCTTGTAGGATGCCAGCGACCGAAAGAAAGAGATGAAGTCGTTCGCCGGCAGGTCGTTCAGAAAGAACTGGATCTCCGGCAGGGGACGATGGTGCAGCTTGCGGCAGCTCACGGCCACGGAGTCCATGACCTCTGTTATCACAGCGAGAGCATTCGGCCCGAATGAGCAGCCCAAGTCTGCAACCGCCAGCTGTTGCCCTCCGGGGGGCATGGTGGAGACGAGTTCGTCCACTGCCCGCTGCAACACCGGCCTCGCCTTCTCTATTCCTTCTCCCTGCAGTAAGCGAAGATATATGTGCATGAATAACGTACAAAAATATATTCATTTGAAAAGGAAGGGTGGAGAGAGAGAGGAAGAGAGACTTGAACTTTTGAATTGTTAGCATAGCTAGTTGCTGCATCGCCGGCAGTCATGTGAAGCACCTCCTGCAAATCCATGGAGACGTGAACTTTTTTCTTCTTATGCAAGGGAATGTAAGGTACGGACAGAGATAGATACTGAAACTTGGGTCGAAGATTAGTGTACTTATATAGATAGAGCTGAAAGCATAAAATAATATAACTAGAAATGAAAATCAATATTAATTTCTAGGAATATACTATCACAAAAATAATAGTTATATTATTTCATGTTTTATAAAGGTCCAACGGTAAATATATAGAAAATAAATATTTATATTTTTTTAAAAAAGAAGAACAATTAATAGTTTAATATTTATAATGAATAAAAAAAATAAAATGTATTGCAAATATGCATTCGATTGAAATTAACAGCACATTTCACCGCTTTCATAAGACCTGCTTTTTTCCCGGCGAACTCAGATCTGCTTTCGAAGTCGAGTGTTTTTATCTTTTAATTTTTACGTGAACCACAATTATTAACAAAAAAAATGAATTGCAGGAGAAGTAGAGGGGACTTGCACGCAAGGTCGCCGTGGAAGGAGACGTCGCCATCGCAGTATATATCTGAGAGAAAAAGAAAAGTTCAGATCGGCCGCACGAGGTACAAAGGATCTCTATCAGTATGTGATCATAGATGCCAACGGGAGTTAGGTAAGGTGGATAGCAACTATATTAGTTAGTTGTGGGTTTCACCGATCAGCTTTTTCTATAATCTTACGGATTATTGTTTTAAAAATTTAATACATGTACAACACTTTCGTTGAATTTCTCATGAATGAATTTGAGTATTCATATTAATATCGGGACCTCATCCACATATTAAAATGCCAACGCCATCTGCATACGTGAAAAGAAAGAAAATGCCATCCGGTGCATCTTGGACGCGAAGCCCATTCTCTCTTTAGAGATGTTTTCTGAACCGAACTCGTGATCGGACCGAACTCATTATCGAGTCACGATTAAAATCGATCCGATCGGATTGAATCAAATTTATTAAAATAATATTATTTATAGTAGTTATAAAGATATAATATAAATTATATGATATAGTATATGAATACTGTATTAATAACATATTAAAAATATTAAAAATTAATATAACATATTTTTATTTATTATAAGTTTTAATAATGATAAATAATAACTATTAACATGGAAAATATACATAGATTATTATTAATTTAATATCTATTATTTAATGATGATAGATGATATATTAATAAATTTCATCTTAAATTATTCTTATTTTCATTTTCTTTAACACTTTTCCTTTAATTTTCTTTATTTGCGCTCTTTGATAATTTTGTATTTTAATATTATTCAATTTTAAATGCTTACCTTTTTATTTTAATTCTTATTTAATTTTATACATATCACATTCCATCCTCTTTAACCTTTCTTATATTTACTTTTTTATTTTTCCCATTTTTTTCATTTTTATTTTTTTTTCAAAATTTAAATTGAATTGAGTTAAACTGATTCAATCGATTTTACCTGATTCAATGTCAAAATCTATTTTTGACGTATAACCGAATTGAATCAGATTCACGATTGAACCCATGAACCCAGTCTGATTTTAATAGCATTACTCTTTACGCCTACCATGGAGTTAATCACATGTCAAGAATTTAAAAATGCACTCATATGCAGATGCAGTAAATGCTTCAATCCTGTTTACTTGTCGCAATCGGTCATGATACACATGTACGCAGTGGACAGTAGGTGTATTACTTACATGCATGATCTTCAAGTACATTTGACTATGGCTACAGTGCCGCGTAGTACTGTAGCAGCAACAGTACCATGCACATAGTTCTGTGGATTACAACTCAAGATTTATATAATTTTGAAATTTATCTATTCACAATTTCCAATTATCTGTACTCTTTATTATTTATCTCTCTCATGATTGCGTCATATCGTCATTGCACTCAAATTATTATACGTTTACGTCCTAAACCTTATCATATCATGATTTTTATTTCAACTCAAATATTCTTGAACCTGTCATCTAGGTCCTTTGATTCTTGAACTATTATATAAATAAACATTCAAGTGAAAAATCAGTAAAATCAAGTGAAAGAGCTCTTGTAACAATCAGTAAAAGAAATATAATAAATTGGAAAAATGAAACGGAAAGCTGTGAAAAAAAAATCAAACACTAGGATCCCATATATGAATGAATAATAATTGCCAGAGAATTAACATGATTAATACCATTTGACTAATACTCATATTTCCTCTTGATCATCTCCACATTAGTAACAAACCCCCCGACAAATCCCAATCCACTCCATAAACAAAATTGTACAAAAACCCAACAGCCCATATTCCTCTCAATCGAGCGCCTGTCTGCATGAACAGCTCCATCATCCCTCTGCGTCTCACGTAAAGATCATGTCTTTCTATTTCCTCTTCTTTCTCATGCACCTTCCTGGATCCAGAACTACATCTCACATTTCTTGTGGTGGTTCTTGTCGGATTGCAAGGAGAAAACACCAGGAGGAGGGTGTACCATCGTAGGGACAGCGAGGGCGCACAAACATGTGATTTGAGCATATCAACAAGGGATCACATGCGAAAAGAGATGGGTGAACTTGAAATCATCTTGTATAACTCCATTTAGATTAGATTTGGGCTTCAATGATCAATCCTGCTTCATGGCCAATTAGTAGAACACCCCAATCATGATAAGAACGGTTGATTAGATTACTTGTTTGATTGATTCCCTTGCATTGTTGTGTACAACATTATCTTGGTACTTGTTATATGTTCCTGGTTGTCCTACTGTAGTTAGTTTATTTGCTAACAATCTGGAGACTGTTTCATGTATGATTGCTGTTAACCTTGTCACGTATGACTAATGAAATCATGTTTAAGACAGTCTAATTTTGTATTGTTGAGATGTTTAGATTGTAGTTGATTAACTCTCAGTATTCTGCATAACTATAAACCCTGCTTGGATCACCATGAACCCGACTCGGGTTCATATGAAATCCGATCGGGTAGAACATTGCTCGACCCACATTCATCGAACCCCGCCCGATTCACCCTTAACTCGGCTCGGTTTAGCGGATGACGGCATGGCCGAGCTCTCGACATTTTGGTACCTGAATCGGGTTCTATTGAACCCGACCCGAGTTCTTTGCGCAACGATCTTCTCCGAGCCTAGCCCGAGTGAACTATACACTCAGCTCGAGTTCATGTTATGAACCCGGCCTGGGTTGCCTTATACTTGGCCTGGGTTGCTCTATACCCGGGTTATAGCCGCTGAAACATGTGTTTTTTTAACTTTTGTGATTATGAATTCTATTTGGGTCCTCCCTAATCTTACCTGGTTTCTGACATGATTTTTCTCCTCTTGTGGACATATTTTGTACTAATTTAAGACAAGAACATTTATGTTACCATCGATTGATTTGTCCTTATCATCGAGCCATTGAATATGAATTGATATTGAACATTAAAATACAAGATTGTAAAGTGACTAATTTGATAAGATGAAAGATAAGACAAGTGCATTATCACTAATGGTCACTCCCTTCCGTCATGGCTTGATCTCCATTGATCCGCACAAAACTATATCATTTGCTCGGGGCACCCCATAAGTGAACAAGAACACATCCTATGTTAAATAAATGGTGAGGGATTTAAAGGCATCTCAAAGTCATCTGATTGCTAAACATTTTAGACATGACCACGAAACATCGTTAAGCCAAGAAGTATTGACACTGAATCAAGTTACCGATATTGAACATTGTATAGTGATCATTGAATCTATTACTGATCCCAAGTCCATCATGTATCATTTGATTATATTGTTCATCGTTTACTTATCGATTCCTTTGCTCATGATATAGTTATAATGACTTCCATACTCATTTACCTATTAAAGGTATGCATTGATTACTAATTACCGATTTATTCTAAGTGGAATTATTCATTGTATATTATCATTGGTTCTCCATCAAGCTGTAAAGCTTACGGAAGAATTATCTTCATGATGTTTGATTTTCATAGGACCAGGAGGTAAATTGATGTGTTGTGACGATGCTTAGGCGATGATAAAACGCATGAACTGAAGGGCCTTGTTACTTATTTTTCTTTTATGTTCTCGATTTGAGAACGTTACATTTATAGTATCGGAGCTTAAAGTTATGACTCTTTTGATGTCTCATTGTACTATATAGTGAAAGTTCATGTACTATCGTCGAACAGTCACCATATCATCCACCATGAAGTACAACTAAGATCTTTCTTACTTTGTGTTATTCCTTGTAGATGTATTGATAGAGATTTCATATGAGTGGTTGATTCCTAAGGAGGTTATTTTGTATAGTAGGAATCAACCTAAATTCTATGAGTGTTTATACAAAAGAATGTTTGATTGTATAGGATCATTGATATGAAAAAAAAAGTTGTAACAAACATGTGGATGATGAGTGTCTACATGAAAAATCAATCACATAGGCATTTCAATGGTAAAATATAATTAATGATTTTGGTTCTTATAACTTATGTTTTCCATCTCTTTCATGATCATCCTACTCACAAATTTCTTCTGCTGACTACAATAGTATGAAGAGGAAATTGAGTAGGTATATCAATTACAAAGAGATGTAAGTTGAAGAAAGAGAGGAGAGAAACATAGAAATAAGCAAAGATGAAAAGGTTCAATCCACACCACAATTAGGACTAAGATGGGTCTCAATAGTACAAATGAATTTATATTTTATCAACCATGTCTAAGGATTAACAAGGTCAATTATGATTTATTATTATTACAAGGAAATGTAATGTGGTTCCATTGATTTATCGAGTTAAGGTTAATGCATGGTTTGTCGTACCCTAGACTTCATATGACCCCTCCAATATTTGATAAAGAACCTAAGTAAATCCAAATTACTTATATGAATATTTAATTGGATTATCTTATATTGGAGCTATAATTATTAATTATTTCCAAATTATGTAATCTTAATTGGACAAGAGCTTAAGTATAATCTAGTTGTCCATGAATCATGTATGATATATATGGATAGAAAAATATAAAGTTTAAAAGAATTAGAAGTCATATTGATCTGAACAATGTTAGGAAAAATTATGATCCAATAAGTAATTGGTTGTTTGGTTTATAAAAAAAATGATTTTTAGATTTGGTGTACCCAATTGCATATGTAGGTGTAACATATTTTACTTAAAAAAAATTAGTGTAGTAAATAGTAGACTTGAAATTACCTTAATATGAAGCATATATATAGCTATTATCAAAATAATAATAATTTATCTATCATTGCAGTATAAATATTTCCAAGATAGATTAATATTGTCCATAAAACAAAATAAAAGAATTTGATAAGAGCATGCAATGCATGTAATGTTTAAAAAAATGGAAGACATTTTGAAAGAAGTCAAAGTCACTTAATTGAGATATGACTAAAGAAGATATGGGCTCCCTTCCATCAGTTATTAAAAAATCAAAACATCATATGAGTCAATCTTATAAATTTCTAAGGTAAAAAAAATGTGAGAATGTTATAGGGAGAAGCAAAAATAATCATCCAAGATGGATGATTAGAAATTAAATTATAAATTTTGAATGCAGTTACATTGGCTATCGATATATTTACAATTTAGTAATAATGTTCAAGTGTATATGGTAATTAAGGAGTGATAGTTCAGGTGAAAAAAAAAACCTGTAACATTATATTATATAAGTCATACATATGATGTTCATACATTAAGGGGTGAAAAAAAAACAATTTTATATTTCATTGAAATCCTTTTATAGTTAGGATGTTCTCTAAGGTGCCTCAATGTCCATATGTTTAGCAAATTTCTTAGTTTTGTCTCAATACAATTGCTCTTATATTTTGTTGATGACGGACAACCTGGCCAATAGGGAGTCGAGGGATTTGAAAGACACTCCACCCTAGTCATAAGAGAGCCAAAAGATACTCCATCGACTTATGTTAAAGAGAGTTGACAGACACTCCAAAATAAGTGTAACATAATGAAAATAAAAATATGATGATTACAATGATGTTATGATCTCTGATAATGATGATTCTAAATCTCATGATGGACTATGTCATGAATTTAATGATGATTATCATTATTATCATTCATGCTATGATATTCTACTATATGTTTATTGATCATGATGCTATGATTCTTATTATATCCACATGATTACCTTCATGATGTTATCGTTTATGATTATGTCCATATGATTTTTCTTATGATGTCATCATTATTACATATCCACTATGATTATTATGTACTTGGTGTGAAAGCTTATGGGAGGTTCATTTCCCTTGTGTATTTAATGTCACAAGTAACAACTTGGCAAAGTAAAAAGGTGATGGTGCGTGTGACAGATTGAGTCGTGGTGTTCTTGCACATAAAGACGAGTCTCTTTAGTCTCTCCTTTTTGTTTTATCGAGTGGTATTATCTTATGCATACTCTAATGTTTATGTTATTTGAGACCCAGTTATGTTATTCTGTTAAGACTTTTGCACTCATTTTGATTATGTCTCTTTTTAATTGAGTGATAGCTATTTTTCTTTCTGCAATTATGCCTCTATTTTGTTGATCAATCAAAGTCATTTTTTTGTCAAAATATTATACATGTAAGTTATGTCCTGTGACGTCGTCGGGGTGTATTTGGCCATGTGGCAGGGTACATTTTTAGGGCGTTACAAATTTGATATCCATATTCACTAACAATGATGTGGTACTTTATTCAATAACTTTGATCGATATTTATGATTTTTAACAATATATATCCTTTGAGGGTGACTTTAAAATCCCTCATCCTTTTACTATTGTAGGATTGGTCATTTATTTAATTATGGAGTATGCCGAGCAAACAATATAGTTGTGCGCCGATGGTCAATGCATAATCAAGTCATGAGAAATGTCCTATCAAGAGGGAAGGGTATGACACATTTCATTACTGGACCCTTAACAATGGACAAGATGATAATGCACTTATCTTTCAACTTGTTAAAATCTTAGTCATCTTTATATTCAAATGATGCTCACGATGGAATGATGAAAGTGATAAGTAGACAAATCACAAAATGCCTGAGAAAATGTCACGAGTTCAAAGAGCAATCACTTCAAGAAAATCATGGTCAAACAATGAGAATGAAATAGTGTGTGTGATACGAACTTTAAAGTTTTCATAACTACAACCGATGATAAGAGATTCAACTACTCAATATGCTAAAATCTTGTCGCATAATGAGTCAACATACTTGGACCTAAATACTTTATTGTTTATTTGGAAGTTTTTGAATTAATTAAATAAGGAATATGTTTTTAAGATTTGTATAGACGGTTATTTTAGTAAGGTAGTTAGGATAATTGTATGCCAAGTTATTATTTCTTTTCCATCCCAAATTTTGATTTCCAGGGCTGATAAATATTTGGTAATTATTATTTTAGACATCACTGAATCTATTAAATTTCTAACTTAATTATTTATGATGTGAGAAAACTCTTGCAACCTATTCTTCGTGAACTTTCGTTATTAATTACAATATAATCTTGTGACTAAATCAATTGTTTATAATATTAATTACTTAATTCATTGGTAATGCAAATGTTGATATTCCACTTCTTGAAATTTGTTTTGATCTCATTACTCTTTATTATCATATATTTATATATTGTTTTGATTACTTAAGGCATCATTTAGTATCAGAGACGCATTTTTAATTCGGTTTTCTAGTCATCTTTCGTTACACAACTTGTCTCCTATTTCATTTTCTTTTAATAATGGGACTGATAGTTCTCATCAAAGTCTTCTACAATTAAGAAAAAAATAAACTAAGAAAGAAATTCCAAAAAAAATTGGAAAGAGAAGTGCGAGAGAGGCAAAAAAAAAGGGAAGAACATAAAAAAATAATCGGAAAAAATTGAGAAAAATAATGTAAGAAAGAAGGGATTATTGTTGGAGAAAGTGCAAAAGAAGTTTTCAGTATAGACTGATCTAAGCTAAAGATTTGTTGGTTCTTGCTTATTCAAATTCTGAACATTTGATAAATATTCTTAATTGACAATCTTATTGAGTTCTATGCCAAGTTCAACTTCAGCTCTACTTTTGATCTTGCAATGATAAATTGTATTGATTTAATTACACATTGTCTTGTGTTGACTTATCTTAGTTCTCGTAGAACTTGTTGAAGGGTTCAAAAGACGAAGAAGGATGAGTAATGAGAACAATTGAGGGAACAAGCTAATTAGAGTTGATGTAAAGTACGAGTCTTACCACTTAGTGTCCATACATGAGAATATTGTGAGGCTTCCTTGCTTTTTAACAGTGTAGGATCCCAAACATGGATATTGTTGTTGAAGATTATGCAGATTCTTGTTGTTCCTTAGCTATTTTTCATGCTCCACATGTAAAAGACCGTTCTCTTGGAATAGAGTCAAAACAAAAAAAATATTTTCTATACATGTTGTTGTATTATGAATAGAACTTTTGGACAGATTTTTTAGAATGAAAGTTGAGTCAATTTTGCTAACTATTATATGGTGAAGAAGTTGGGACTACCAACCTTCAAGAACTCCACATAATATAAGCTAAAGTGGACAACAATGGAGAAGTCAAAGTGAGCAAACAATTTCTTGTGCCATTTAGTATTGAAAGATTCATTGCCAAATATTATGTGTCGATGTAGTTTGAATGCATATTTGTCATATCCTTTGGGGGTGACCTTGGCAATATGATTGACGTGTCTCATGATGGTGCAACCAACCATTACAAGTGTCACAAAGATAGAAAAAAAATATACTTTTTCACCATTGTCACCCCAAGAAGCATTTGAAGAGCAATTACAACATTGAGAGTGTAGCGGTTTACAACGTTGAGAGAAAAAAGTATGGGTGGACAACATGACATGAAGAAAGATAAATTTGAATGGCATATGTAATTCAAGGTAATTCTTAGAATTGTGAGAAAGACAAAGATGGAAAATATAAGTGCCACAAAGTGAAGAAAGAGAGCGACAATATTTTTTTAATATTTAGAAAGGCATTTTTAGAAAGTATTGAGAAAAAAATATTTATTTTATAAGTGTTGGGAGTACGAAAGAAAATTAGATAAAGACCATAGTCATTGAGATTTGAGTGAAAAGACCTGAGAGTTAAGGAAAAAGAAAAAGAATTAGGTGATTGTTTTCCTTACACTAAACATCTTTTGTCTTGTGATCTTGATTTTCTTGCACAGATATGTAAGAGTGGAGTTCATGAAGTTATAAATTTTATCTTTCATGAACTTCAAGGAGATTTTGTTGACTTTATGATAGGATGTTTGAAAATTCCATCTTTTAACTTTGAAATTTTATATTTATTTATTGTGACTAATTTGAAAGGATTAGTTGAGATGTGTTGAATGTCATTCAAACATTAGATCTGAATGTTCTATTCTATTTTCTTATTTATAAGTGTTGATATATTTTGTGTAAGCCGTATGTGGAAATTTGTGCTTAATATTTTCTTGTCCTCAACACTTTTTATTTGCATATTTTTTATGAGCCTAGAATCTCATTCATTTCATTATTAAATAAATCGTTGTCCTCTACTAAAATCATTTCTTCTTATGATTGTTATAACTTTTCATATAATTTTAACATCATTGAAAAATTCGTAGCATCTGCATTAGTTGGAATTTATATTTTTTATAGAAGATTTGAGATTATTTTTTTGGAGATATTTTGATTTATATCAATCATTTGTGTGGTCATGTGGCATGTTTTGAGTTGTAGTATGGGATTTGCATGATATCTTCTATGAGTTAAGTCATTTGTTGGATTACAAATCTTATAATATTTCACTTGTAGATGTCAACGATCCATTTTATTTTGAGAAAATGATATATCTTTTTTGGAATCACTTGACAATCTCCATATTGGATTTTTAGTTCTTTGGAATATATTGCACTCTTTATTTGAAAGGATACTTATGCAGAAAGAAAGATCCCCAAAGTTTCATAGTTTGTTTCTTAAAATACCATTGTATCATAGGCATAAGATATTTGATCTAGGTGAGCATAAAAGTTACAATACTTTTCATATTACTTATGTTGTTCTTTCTCTGCACTTATAGAAGCTTTAATCAATATGGTATCACTGTAAGAAATCTGCCAAATAACAACGGCAAATAGCGTCGTAAAACAAGGAGATGCTAAGTCGACATGACATACGATGTCATAGTTTGATGCATGCAAAATACAACATATAATTAGCTATGTATTTAATTACATTTCGATTCATTTACATATAACATGCAACAATTTATTGCTTTATTTGCTTTAATTTTATAAAAATAGAAATCCACCCAAATTCTATGTTTTATTGCAGAAAAAGAAAGAAAATTGAATTACGAAGTCACAGGAGAAAACCACTTTCAAATAAGAGTTAAAACGAAGACAAAAAGTAAAAATTAGTGGAGGTTGGAAGGCTGAAATGAATATAACGGTCCATGATAGAATCGTAATGGCCGTAATAGTAGGGGCGTTAAACACTTGTAATGAACCGTTAAAATGTCAAATTTCGTTCAGAAATTTGTCTGAGTTATGAGCCATAAGCAAAATATTACGGGACATTAAAACCACACTTTTACTTTGATTTGGATACTGTAATGGTCGTGAAATCAGTGTTATGGATCGTGAAATCTATGTTACGGGCTATTACGAAGCATATTAAGGCTACTTTCAAATTTTCTTCGACTTTTCTTAAGAATTTCAATTGTAAATCAACTCCAAATTGTACCATAAGTCCCAGGGATCATTAGGAAACATATTTACTCAGATTTGAAAAAGTTCTAAATGGTTTTAAAGTCTAATAAAAGTCTGAACCGAATTTTTATTATTTTGACATAATAAGACTCCCAATCAAATCAAAACTTCACCAAAACCTTTGGGATACATAAAGGTTATAAATAGATGCCCTGGGAGATAGAAAAAATGTGTGTTTGGTTGTGCTTGAGTGATTGAGACCTGGGAATTCGTGCCTTATTGCAGAGAAGAATTTTTAAGGCTTGAAGATCAACTGAAGGAGAAGATTGCACAACAACTTGACATTTGTGTTGTGCAATGGTCCAGGGGTCCCGAAGGCTATGAGTTCTTCTTGTATGTTTACTTGGATGCTCTTTTACTTAGTTTTTCATTTTTTATTTTTTTCTATAATAGAGATTTTATTTTTTATTTTAAAGGGAAAACAGTTTGAACCCAATTATTAGTTGAGTTAATTTATCTTTTCGATTTCTTTTGATTATGCTTGCTGAGTTCATTGCCTTTTGATGAGTAATTTGATTTCTGAAATTAGATTACAAGCCTATATGTGGGGTGATTAGTTTCAAGAATTATTATTGCTTTGATAATTGATTTTTTACTTTTAAGTTGAAACATACTAACGCGTGTTTGGTAACTCATCATTTGTGTCGAATTTTGTGCGGTCTATTAGTCTGTCCAAATTTTTAGGTGAGTAATAGCATAGGAGATGCATATTAATTCATCTTAACTCTTTGTAAAATTAATAATTGACTTGTCGTTTGTGATTGTTAGTTTTATTAGAAGTTAAGATAGTTTGGTCAATTACTCGTCTTGAGAGGTCAATATTTTAGGTACTCCTAATCCGTCTTAAGAATCAAATCTATTATTTTCTGTTATAACTAAACTATTACATAGGATCATACACGTTTATCTTTACATTAATCATCCATAATTCTCAAGACTCATCACCATTTTATTTTATTTTCTATTATTTATTTTTTTTGCGCATTTATTTTCTATATTTACACAAAACATTTTTTCTTCTCCTAGTAGACTATTGAGATAGATTAGATTTAACTAGTTCCTCATGAGTTTGACACTCTACTCTTTACTTTATTACTTGATACGACTAGTGCACTTGCTAGCAAATTTATTTGTTACACATTCAATGCATCAGAGATGCTACTTCGGCGCTATTATTACGTGCTAGAACAAGGAAATGTGTGACAGATAGTAGCGTTGTATTGGCATCGCCATAGGCTGACGCTAAATCAGCGTCACATTGTTCACGACGCTATTTCGACGCGACTGACAGAATCGATATGGGTGCCAGGGCTTGCGCTATTTTGGCGTTGATTCGAGATGCTAATTAGCGTCACAAGGTCTGCGACGCTATGTAGACGCTAAGTGTACACCTTCGGAATTAAATATATATATATGTTACCTACACTTACTTACACATGTATTCCTATATTGTATGTTAACTATATTATATGTGTTACTTACGTATATATTCGTATACTATTATGTTAGTTACATTATATGTATTACCTACATATAAATTCCTATATCATTTGTTATACATATATGTAATGTAGATAAATTATTTTTATATTCTTAATCATTGAATTATGAGGGTTGAATTAGGTGACATGATCTAGCATCACAATATAGACGCAATGTCGTTGATATATTGTTCCAATACATATATATATATTACTATATGTTAACTACATTATATGTATTACCTGCATATGTATTTTAATATGATACGTTACATATATATTATGGATAAATTATTTATATATTCTTAATCAAGGAATTATGAGAGTTGAACTAAGTGACATGACTTAATGCCACAATATATATAGACGCAATGGTGTTGAAATAGTTGCAATAGCCCATAATAGTGTCAGATTAGCGACGCAATAGTTGTCGTCGCTAAATAGTGCCACAGTTGCCGTCGGTTTAGCGCCATAGAGCTTTGATGCCCCAAACATTCGACACCATGTCGATGTTAATCGAACGCTACTTTTATTAATAGCGACACGTTATTGTGTGGCTAATATCGTTGGTCAACTTCCTTTTATTTTTCCCACTTAATCAGACACATATACATATAGACTTATAGTTTCATATACACATATATACATATGTGCATATATATATATATATATATATATATATATATATAAAGGGAGCCACCGGCGCCCTAGTCCGCCTTGCTCTGTTGCCCTCCACTGCCCGTCCTCCGACCCCGACGCCCCTCTTCGATGCCCTCTTCCTTATGCTTGCCCTTGCTCGTCCTTCCTCCTCTACCCTGTGTCGCCATCGTCTGCCCTATCAGACACCGCCCTCGAGGAGCCCTGCCGGATGGCATCGACGCCTTGGTCCGCCCTGCTCCGCTGCCCTCCCATGCCCATCCTCTGACCCTGCTGGTCCTCTCTGACACCCTCGTCCTACCTGCTCCACCCTCCTTCTCCATGCGCCGCCCTCCTCCGCCCTGTCGGACACCGCCCTCAGTCGCTCTGCTGGACGATGCCCTCGGGCCCCCTGCCAGATGCCATCGATGGCCTAGTCCGCCCTACTCCGCTGCCTTCCGCTGCTCATCCTCCGACCCCGCCGCCCCTCTCCACCGCTCTCTTCCTTCTTATCCGCCCTCCGCCGCCCTGTCGGATGCTGCCATCGGGCGCCCTGCCAGATGCCACTAATGCCCTACTCTACCCTACCAAACGCTACCCTCCTTCGTTGCCCTCCTCCGATGCCACCGTGCCGCCACTTTGAATGAAATTGACTTGAAAAATAGATGAAAAACATTATGTATTGTTCTTAATTATACTTGCAACTATATTGTTCTTAATTATGCTTCCAACTACATTATTCTTAATTATTCTTCCAACTAGATTAGTATGAACAAACAAATTATCTTCTTCTTAATTATGTTTCTAACTAGATGAATATCGTGACTTAAAAAATAAATAAAAAAATTATATTGTTTCTTAGGCATGCCTCCACCTAAATGAACATCGTGACTGAAAAAATAAATGAATTAACTATATTATTTTGAATTATTTCTTAAATCTATATTCGATGAGATCCAACTTAAAATCAAACACTAATCAAATTATTATTAAATTTTGCTCTTTTTGGTCATGTTCTCATTTTAGTTAATAAGAATGTGGATAACATTCTTGTTACCTACAATGAGAACATTGAAAAAAGAGATTAGATTATGATAATTCATTGATCAAGAAGAATTTATTGACATATGCCTTAACGCTATCCATTTCAGAAATGACAAAGCCATATCATAGTTGGATTCATTGTTGAAAAGATAAACGGTGTGTTATGGATGGTGTTGATGAATTTATTAAGGTGACATATGAAAATAAAGGTGTTTCTTCTTCATGTGGCAAAATCTTATGCCCTTGTTGGAAATGCAAATGTTATCAGTGGAAACTAAAATATGATGTGGAGAAAGATTTATATTATAATAATTTTTACTAAAGTACACATATTGGTTCTTTCATGGCGAAGAAAGATGGAATAAAGAGAACAATTGATTCTACCATAGATGCCAATGTGGGAGAGTCGAGCAAACTGTATAGGGACATGATACGAGATGTAATGGAAGCAGAAAATGTTGGCGAAACATTTATTAAAGAAGATCTGAATTCTTTGGCTTCTAAGTTTTATAATCATCTCAAAGAAGCCAACGTACGTTTATGGAATGGATGCATGAAGCAAACTACACTTTATGTAGTGGCACAACTAATGAACTTAAAATTAGAAGTTAATATTATTTAGATTAGAAGAGGGTGTGATACTTCTTTCATTTCTAAGTTAATATTATTTAGATTAGAAGAGGGTGTGATACTTCTTTCATTTCTATGGACCAACCAACAAAAACAAGCGGCCATTCTATTAAAGAAAATAAAAATATACTAAACAAAAATTTTAAAAATATATAATATATATATTAATATTAGGGCTATACTGACTCGAACCGTAGACCTTCTCGGTAAAATAAACAAACTTATTATTATCAAAATGATTTGAATTGTTTCAAAGACCTAATCGACTCCCGGGAAAGGGTAGAAGAATGGGACCTATTATGGGACATACAATGCATTACAGAAAGCGAAAGGTATTTTGTCAGAAATACTATGACTATCAAAAGTATGCTTCCGCCATCAAAGAAGCTACTGGAAAAATTTTACAATGCAAAAGATTGATGAGAGATTTAAGTTTAGAATATCAAAAGATTGATGCATGTCACAATCATTGTATGTTGTATTATAAGGAAAAAACTCACTTCTCAATTATTCTATTTGTGGCGATCTTAGATATGAACCGAGAAAGAGTTCTCAAATGGTGAAGAAGAATGTGACAAATGCAGTGTTCGGATACTTTTGCATAATTTCAAGATTGCAATGACTATTTCTTTCCAAGAAAACTGCATCATTCATGAGATGGCACAAAGAGGAGGCACGTGATGATCCGAATTCCATTACACATCCTTCAGACGCTGAGGCATGGAAACTATTTGATGCGCTTCATCCGACTTTTGCAGCTGAATCACATAATGTTAGATTGGGACTTTGTATTGATGGGTTCAATCCATCTGGCTCATTAAACGCTGCTTATTCATGTTGGTCAGTTTTGTCACACCTTATAATTTGCCTCGAAGCATGTGTATGAGATGAGAGAACATATTGTTTACCTGTATGATCTTAGGTCCTCGATTGACAAGTAAAAGTTTAGATGTTTACTTAAGACATTTGATTGATGAACTCAACATGTTGTGAGAGGATGACGTGCTTACTTATGACAAATCTAAGAAGCAAATTTTCATTATGAGAGCCGCATTAATGTGGAGCATAAGTGATTTTTCAACATATGGAATGTTAAGTGGTTGGAGCACAAAAGGTAAACTTGCTTGTCCCATATGCAGATAGAATATGAAATTATTTTACTTAAAAAAATAGTAGAAAGGTATGCTAGTTTGATTATCATAGGATGTTTTTGTCAATGGAGAATTTGATGTGTCGCGATCGAAACTCATTTAAAAAGAATTCAATTGAGTAACATTGCCTCATACTCGTTTCATAGGACAAGAAGTGCTAGAGTAGGTCAACAAACTTAATGAAGACTCATTTGGTTCGAAGGATGGTTCTTACAAGCAAATTAGGTTTAGAAGTGAACATAATTGGGAGATAAAAAGTATTTTCTAGGAGTTGCCTTATTGGTCTTTAAACTTAGTATGGCATAACTTGGACGTCATGCATGTCGAGAAGAACGTATTTGACAACAACTTCAACATTGTTATGGATGTGAAAGGAAGAACAAAAGATAGCATACAAGCTCACGAAGACATGGAAGATATATGTAGAAGACCGGAACTAAATATTATTTATCTTCAAAATGGAGAATGCAAGAAGGCAAAAGCTACATACATCTTGGACAATGACCAATGCAAAGTGGATTTCAAATGGGTCAAAGAATTGAAATTTTCAGATGGATATTCATCAAACATATCTCGTTATTTCAACATAAAAAATGGGAAGATACATGGTACGAAGAGCCACGATTGTCATATTTTCATGCAAAGATTGCTTCCAGTTTTCTTTAAAGAACTTTTGCCAAAGGTCATTTGGAAAACATTAACAGAGTTATCTATGTTTTTTAAAGAGCTTTGTACATCCACCATTCGTGATTACCGTATGCAAGGCTGAGAAGATATCTCCACCTTCTTTCTTTGATGTGATGGAGCACTTGATTGTACATCTTCCATATGGAACAAAAGTTGCTGGCCCAATTCAATATCGGTGGATGTATCCTTTCGAAAGATGCATGTTATATTTGAAAAGAAAGGCGAAGAATAAGGCAAAAATCTAAGGCTCCATATGTGAAGCATATTTCATTGAGGAAGTATCCAACTTCACTTCAATGTACTTTGAGTCACACATACAATCGCGACATACACAAGTTTCAAGAAACAATGATGGTGGTGACGGAGAAATCAACATAAATATTTTATCAATCTTTAAATATCCATGTCATCTTCTTGATAAAGGACGCAAGTTATGTTGAGCAACAGAGATCTCACTTCAGTTGAGAATTATATCCTTACAAATTGTATCGTGATGACATTATATCTCGAGTAAGAATATTTATTTAATATGTCATGAAATTTGTATTTCATTATTATTATGTCATTTCACTAATTGACAATCTTCGAATTCAGAAAATTTGAAGAATTGCAAAGAGAAATCAATCCTCTAGTTTCCAACAATGACTTGTTGAAACAAAGAGATGAACATTTTTCCTCTTGGTTGAGAAGTGAAGTGAGACATTTTCCTCTTACTTTCAAACAATGAATTATAATTTTTACAATTTCTAATTATTCATTTCTTTCAAACATAGGTTATCAATGGCTCAGTGACCAATTTGAGAATTCGATAAGTCAGTTACAGACTGTGAAAACAAATTTATAGTTATTATGACATGATAGTTAATGGATACAGATTTCATACGAAAGAATATAGTCGACAACGTTCTACTATTAATAGTCGCATATGTGTTTCAGAAAGCATGTATGGGAACAACGAGTTTGATTATTATGACATTATAGAAGAAATCATAAAATTATCATATCTGGATAAATTTAACATATTACTAAAATGTCGTTGGTTCAATCTAGAAAAGGGAGTTAGAGTAGATCCAAAGTTTAAATTTGTGGAAATTAAACCTCGATCAAGACTACAATCATACGATCCATTCGTATTGGCTGAACAAGCACAACAAGTCTACTACACTAAGTATCCATCTAAAAGAACCAAAGATGAATGGTGGGCGTCATTTAAAGTGATAAGTAGACTATTCTTAGCAGAATAATGGTAAGTGATGGTGAAACATCAATAATTTACAATGATGTGCCCGTTGATGATTACTATCAAGAAGATCACATGAATAAGATGATTGATATAATTGATGAAGTTGAGAATATCCAATTAGCCGATGATGTTGAGCTAATGGAAGAGTTCACTTCAAATGACTTTTTAGAAGCGAATGTTGATGATTTTATTGATGATGACTCAATTTAAGATTATAGTGACGATGATGAAGATGATGAATTAGAATACGAGACAAGCGATTGATTCACCTAGTTGTTTTAACAAATTTAATTTTTTTTCACTAAGTATATAAATTTATTTAAATTTTTTGACTAAGTATCCATATTTTTTTGACTAAGTATCTAAATTTTTTTCAAGCATGGTTACACTGAGCTTCGGGTGGATCCCGCTCTTCCAGATGCTCATTCCCTATGAGTGATGCCCCTAAACCACCAAGTGATATATCTATTGTGTAGCTTATTTGTATTCGAATAATTGGTACTAATTAGACACATATTTTTTATTGTGACAGTTGCTCCACCGTCGATGGGGCACATAGCCGGATCGCCACATAATAGGTGGTCTGACGGATCGTCTCGATTGCATGACAATGATCGACATGTCACCATAGGTAATTTTTTGTGTACTCAATAAATTTAAGTACATGAAAATATTTCAACTATTTTTTTAATGGTGGCAATTTATTCACCATCAACGAGCACATAGCAGGACCATCACAATGTAGGCAGTTCATTGGTGGATCATCACGATCACATGATGCTTCACCCCAGGTTATGTTTTGTGTATTTAATAAATTTAAATACATGCAAATGTTTTAACTATTTTTTATGGTGACAATTACTACTCCTTCGCCGAGAGCGATGGACGCTTCTCCATATTCCAGTGTCCATTTCACATGACTGACGACGATCGACATATTACACTATGTGATATATTTATTAGTATTTTATTTATAATTCACATGTAATTATATTAATGATTTTTTATTTTAATGATTGTCAATTGCGTCACCGATGGGACACACTCTTGGATCGGCATATTCTGATGAGCGGACTGCCATAGATGAGGCAACACTAAATATCACACGGGGTGCGAACTTTAATGTTGAAATATGAACTATCGGTGGTTTAATTTTGCATTACGCTAATGATTTCTTCTATAGAAGAGCCCATCGATCAAGTTGGACCCTCACAGCCTACTCTAGCTACATCGGATGATGATTCCTCTTCGAAAGAAGAAGAGGGATTCCACGATAATGGGATGGTCACTGTGAACAATATTGCTCGGCCATAAGTTAAATAAGTTATTTCATAACAGTTTTATAGGTTTGTTTATGTTTACAAAATTAATTATTTTCATAAACTGCAGGACCACTTTCATACCAGGTTCTACCGTGCAAGATGTCAGTGCTCTTGTCATTTCCCACTTGTCGGAAGGGGCAGGATCGTAAAACGATGTCTCAATTCAAATGCGAGAAGACATCTTTCTGTCATTTACTATATAATCTTTTTTTTTTGCATTGGATATTTTGTTTTATATTATTTTTAAATTACTAACATCTATATTATTTTTAGGAAGCAAATCAGTTTCATCCGAATTTAAATTTAGTGACGATACGTAGAGCATTGGTGGAGGTGGCTGTGAAATGCCTAAGAAATTAGCTATATAAGTTTCGCAAAGTCATTACGTCCACCGACTTCAGTTTGGAGCAGGACATACAAAGATGCCCAAGACATATTAGGTGCCTACTTTGGGAGTCATTATGTAATAAGTGGTAAGTTTACATTTGAATTGTTTTTATTAAATTTATAATTTTACAAAGTCTAAGTATTTGATGTTATTACAGGATGGATGAAGAATGGCAAGGAAAGTTTGCAAAGGCCAAAGTTAACAAACTTTCGAAGCCCAAAGCGCACATCCACACAGGCGGCTCCATTCGATTTGACGAGCATCGAAGATGCATGGTAATGTTGATATAAAATGAAATAATCAAACTTTTATCTTATACTTATTTTATAAAATTTGAAACTTTATTGCAGGAGAAAAAACAAGGTGGTACTACGAGGCCACACATAAGAGCAGGAAGACCAATGACTAGGTCACGCTCACTGCTCGTAGAGTTCTGGTAAACATCATCATATGTTCACTTGGTTTTTCACATTAGCATAAATAATTTTTCAAATATGCAATGTTTAAATTTTTTAGGATGCGCATAATCAGAAGATAGTCGAGAAGTACGGAGATGATCCTATTACTCAGCCACCAGGTAAAAGATCTCCAAAATAATTCACGTTTTTAACATTATAACACTTTGTATGTTTATATGTTTTTTTAAGTTATATAATTTATATGATTTATAATGTTATATATAATTTGTCTATATTGTAGAGGATGCTACTGTTTAGGAGGTGGTGGCCGGTACGACACAAGGAGGATATCTGCGTGGCCTAAGCATAACCGCTCAAGTTCCTAAGAGGAGCGGAGGATATGCAGGCGGCTTGTCACATACATGCTCTACAAACATCATTTTTATGTAATTATACATCTAATTACGATATTAAGCTAGTCTAGATGATTATAGAGTCAAGTTTGTGTGTAGTAAATAACAATTGGATTAAAGCATAATGATAATTAAATTATCGATAAACGTTATAAAGAAATTATATAAGATTATCGAGAATAAATTGTAATATTTGTAAATATAATAATAATTATGTTTAACTATGATTAAATAAGGCTAATTAGGTATTTAGCATGAATTTTTAATAAAATAATATGATTGGACCTTTATTTCAACCAATACGGTTTCAAGCAGCCGAAGCAGGCAGTTCACCAGCTGCTTAGAAAATGATTTTGCCAAATTGCCATATGATATATAAAAAACTGAAAAAATATATAAATTAAATAATCTTATCCTCGGAGAGAAGAAAAACTTTTAGGGGAAAAAACCTAACTGAAGGGCCAGAGGAAATTCAGAAACGTCGCTGATTTAAGGTGAATTTCTGGATCCGAAACTGACCTTCCAGTTCATGAGATCATATCTTCAAATTTCTTTCTCCATACATTCTGAAATTTTATATGTTCAATCCTTTAGAAGTTAGCTTTCCATGGCCTCTGGAATCACCTACAAAGGGTTTTATATAAAAAGTTATGGACCCAGCTTCAAGGGTCAATCACTCTATCCTGAGTCAGAGATAGGTCCGCTTTTTTAATTAGGGAAAGATTAGGGTAAATTTAATTAAGGTTTGAAATTTGATATAATTAACTATACTTACAAATGGGGTGAGAAGTGGAATTATCCAATTTGGACTTGTATACGCGGAGAAATGAATTTTTCATTTCATATGTCTTCTTCTGTTTGGTTTCAGGACATAGACAAAACCTGAGCCGAATTGATTTTTTTTGTTAGAATAGTACATAAGGAATTAAATTCTGCCATTTTATGCCTAAACAGTATCTCAGTCTAGTGTCTAGGAAAATTAGAATCTCATCAAATGGATAAGCATTGTTAAATATATAAATTAATCATTAAGTGATACACAGTCTGCCAGAACACAAACCCTAGGTCAGAATGCCTTGGATGTTATGACTTGCTCACTTGGGATTAGTTAATAATATTTGGGGAAACCTTAGTAAGTCTAGTTTCTAATTTATCTAGAATCATAAGATTTGAACTCGTGGTTAAGAAGTTATGAATTATTCATTAACAAGCACTCAGTCTAAAAATATGAGGTAACATCTAATTAAGCTTTGGAAGATTGAATGATTTCAAGTGTGAAGTAGCGTATGAATATAAACATATAAACACCTAAACTTACACATTAGTATTAGACGGAGTTATATGCATTTTAAGTTGAACAAGGGTTCATGCATTGCATATTGTCATTAATAAAAATTGGAAAGTGAAATAGCATTATTACTTGTAGGAAACTATCAAGCTACAAGTGAAATGAAGAAAATCTAGTAGACCTCTTTTGAAAGGATAAAGTATAAGGTGAGTGAATAAATTTACAACATAGAAAAATGATATATGTTAGTTCTTTTATTTATGGTATTATTTCAAGCAAAAATTATTATTATTATTATTATTGAAACATATCTTGAGTTATGAAAAGTATTTATGACATGTTTCAAGGATTTCCTATGAGATTGAATAACCTCTTACATGAAAATGCTTGTGAACTTAAAATAATTTTTACTTGATATTGATACGAAATTATGACATGTGTATTTTGATATTGTTAAACTCCATGTGTTCATTGGTCATGCTAGTTGAAAAAGGTCTTGGGACCACATTCGATATACATGAAGCCTTTGGGGCGTATATTGAGTGTCTTTACCCTTTGGGGGCTACTCTGCGTGCACTATTGGACTGTGATATGCTCTGTGTATCCCAGATGAAGGGATACGTATTGACCCATGATTTCTTCTGCGTATTCGAGACTCTTTATTGTGAAGTTCTTTTTAACTATACGACATACAATCATTGAGGGATACGTATTGACCCTTGATTATGAAGTTCTGCTTAATTGTATGACACATGATCATAGAGGGATACGTATTGACCCATGATGAGTATGTGCAATAACACATGTGTGGAGTTTAATTGTGAATATGATGATATGTTGGATTACTTTTATTTATGTAAAAGTTAATATGATTTGAAAACTTATGTTATATGAGTTATGCTTTAAATGTTTTCTCACATGAAGAACTTGATTATTTAAATGTTATACACACTCGTATTATTTTTCTATGTCGTACTTTTATTTCACTCACTGAGCAAACGATTGTTGCTCACGTTACCCTTGTTGAATTTTTCAAATAATTATAAGTTCTCGAATTGAGTCCACTCGAAACTTACTTTTGATGCATATAGAAGAGGTCGAGCCACTGGAGCGATTTTATTTCCCCTCCACTTGGGACGGAGCTACATATGCCTTGGGGGGGGGGGGGGGGGGGGGGGGGATGCTCCCCCCCAGAGAGAGAGAGAGTAATATCATATAAGATTTTTAAATAAATTATGATTGCCCCCCCCCCCCCCCCCCCCTAATTTTTTTAAGTATACTATCTATAATAATATACCATATATTTTTTCTTGAAAAGATATATTAATAGATCCTAATCCTATGAAATCTACATAAAGATAATATATTATTGTATTTATGAGACATATGGAAAAGTTTACATTGTAATATATGCATTTATGAAATATATGATACATATAGAAATAAGTTTGATTTTTTTCTATAACAAATCAAATTATTTAGTTAAGTATTTCTTTTTAAAGTTAATTATTTCATTAAATATAATTATACTATTTTATCATAAAATTTAACTTGCAAGATGAACATGACAAATAAAAAATGCATGGTTGAATACTAAAATGATATATTTTTAAGTAAAAAAATAAAATATATAATTATAAGTTATTTTTAATGTATATTTTTCTACAGTAAATTTATTTTCTTAATTTTGTTATTTATGGTATAATTATATATTTATACATGTATATGTATACGTGTCATTTTTTTCGCAGTCTTCGCCCCCCTTAACTTTTTGTCCTGGCTCCGTCCCTGCTCTCCACTCTTATTTTTGGCATGCATGCATGTATTATATAACCATTGATGTTGAAATAGAGGGCAAGAATACCTTATGAGGTGCGTAATATGTTAGATAGTGTGTAAAGGAAAAAAATGACACCATGTGAATGATATATCTTATATTCTCTCGATTAAGCATTGATAAAAATATTTGTATTTGTTATATGTATTAGTGAGTAATACCAAAAGAAATAAGGGGGTGGTTCTGTCGATTTTATTTTTAGAATTACTAAATAATATTAAAGAAAATAATAATTATGATTAGGAATTAGTCACGGAGTTGGTGTGACATGGCTCCTCCGAGTTCATCCGCTGCACTTGAGCTCACGTTAGATAGCATCAGGGGAATATTCTCGGAGTAACTATCTCAGTACCTAACTCAGCAGCTTTCTTAACATTTAGCTCCCATTTTACAAGCGATCGAGACCGTGCTTCAGCCACAGACTCAGTCCCCACAAGGCCAATGATCGAGTACGTCAGCGTTGAATGTCAGGAATGACAACGACAATGATAAGGATTTAGAATAAAAACTTTTCTATTATATATTTTATATGATTTTTTTATGATGTATGATATTATTTTGTTATCTTACTAGTACTTTGTGATGGTTTATTAGTGATTTTGTAATGGTAATTAGTGTTTAGCTTTATTATTATTGTGATCAATGTGAAGAATGCATTATATATGCATTCCATCATTTGTATGGTGTGAGAAGCGAACAAAACGGCTTGAAGCAAACAAAATATTTGTCTCCAACAAAAAATTCTTCATTCATCTTTTAGTTGAATAAACAAATTATTGATTTTCCAATAGTAGTATGAATGCGACCCCTTGCAAAATGAAAAAAATAGTGTGAATTTTATAATATAATTATATATATTTTTAATAGGGGAATAGGGGATGCTGATTATACAGCTCGTCCTTCATGTTGTATTTTATAGTGAATGAACATCTACCGTCAGCTTAAAAATCAATGGCCACTTCCTCCATCTTACTTTATTATTCGTTTTTTTTTTCTCTGCTCAACTTGCTCACACAATCTCCCTTCTCTCCTTCCTCTCTCTCATCTCCTCTTTTCTATTTTCTCCCCTCTCTCGTCTCCTCCTTTTTGTTTTCTTTCTCGATTTCTCAAGTGCATATCGTGCATTATCAGCTTCCCACTATTAAGTCTTGCAAGATTACACTTTTCAAATTATGCTCCAATGTAAAAACGTCTTCTTCCACAATGCACTAGTAACTATCCATCCAACATTCTTTCATTTTATTATTATTTTTGTCATCGTTTTGTTTCTTTGCAACTTTGCCTTCTTCCACCATGCACGAATCATTTGGCATTCTTTCATTTTGTTTTTTTCACCTTTATACTTTGCAAGTTCCATCTTCTCGAACTCGTTTTGACCAACATATATTAAGATCTAAGGGAATATTTTCCTACAAGTAATCTTTCTAGATTATTGATAATCTGAAGTTAAATTATCTGGGCCTAGCACATAGCCTTGTTTACTTTGTTTTAATTTAGAGTTAATCTGAATTCCTTAGCAATGCAGATTACCTATGAAATGACAATCCACATTGACTAGGAGGGGGATGTCTATCCAGATTGCCACACAAATGACAATCTATTTTTATTTTATTTCCATTCCTACCCTTTCCAATCTTAGACAAATAAACCATAAAAATAATATAAAAATTCATATAACAATAACAAATAATATTATTACCATCATAGTTAATAATATTAATTTATATAAAATTATTCTATTATTTTTATTCACATGAATTGCATATTATTTTGTTATTATTTTAAATATTATATACATTACCATTATTTTCATTTAAAAATATATATGAAATATTTGTAATTATATTTATTTAATTTATTAATTTTATTTAAGTTTTTAGTTAGATTATATAATATGTAATTTAATATTAGTGTTAAAAGGTATTTTAGTAAAAGTTGTATAGTGACATTTAAATTGCTGAAAAGATTACTTGTACGTAGTAAACAAGGTAATTCACATTGCTGGTAATTTAATAGGTGGCAATCTTTCTGATAGGCAATGCAGATTATTAGGTAATGTGAAAAGATAATGCAGTAAACGCTCCCTAAGATTTAAGATGGATTCAAATCTCCTCACACCTTCTGCTATGAGAAGGGAGCTTTCTATTGTATTATAAACAAATCGAACATGCAGAGGGTGCGCTTAGTCGATTGGAACTTGTAGGTGTGAGACAAAGTAGAACCTCTGAGAAGAGAGATTTAGAAAAAAAAAGAAGGGAAAACATAAGTAGAGAAAAATATTTTAGATTGGAGCTGGTCTAGGAGATTTTCCTTAATTTTTTTCCTTATTATGGTGAGAAAAGATTGAAATCGTCTTGCTATAAGGTACAACTCTTCATCAAAAAGAAAAGTAAAACTAAATTGAAGAGAAGGACAGAAAAGGAGAACACATCACTTTCCCCCTTTGAGCTTTGTTCGCAAAGACTGAAGAGACTCACTCATCTGTTGGCCTGCACTTCGTTCGCGAAGACCGAATAGACTCATTTACTCGCTTGAACTTCATTCGCGGTCTCCATCCACTCGCCTGAACTTCAGTCGCAATTCATCTGCTCGCATCGCGAGACACTCAGCAAATATCAGACGATGTACTCATTTTGAATGGTTTAGATATGTTTGATTTGTGCTGTAGATTACAGCATATAGGACGTGCAGTATACTCCTTTTCCCCTTTTTAATATAATAATATATTTATGTTGATACTTTTCATATTGTCATATCATTTCGTATTGTTAGGATTATCATGATTGGATACATCTCACAATTTGAACATACAAAAATTGATATTTCATTACATCTTATATAGATTTGTGTCAAAGGTGAAGTTAATATTCTCAGCCACAATTCATCGAAATAACTTTAAAAAGTATTGAAAGCAATACATGTTATTATATACAACTTATCTATTATCAATAAAAAAATATCATAGTATATAGTGAAATTAATGTGGTCACTGGACACATCTCTTTTCTTAATTTAACATTAAAAATTTTGTATGTACAATTATATACAAAAATGTTCTATCAGTTTACTAACACTATATGTTTTCAATATTAATCCATGAAAAAAAATCTATAATAAATTTAAATATAAGATACTTTATCTAATAAAATATACATTATTTATACCATAGATTTATTTATTTAATAACTATTGTTATCAATCAAAGAAAATAAATATAGATAAAATATCTCTACTAACAAAACACTCAATAGAAAAGAAATTTATAATATAAGTCCAGCATGATATAGAAGAAATAATAATAGATAAAAAGACACCAAATTAATATGAAAAACCCTCCAATGAGAAGGAAAAGAAATTACAGGGCAATCACGATATAATATCACTATCTTTAAGAATAAAGTATAATACCTTTTGAGTTTCGTTCGAATCTGAAAAATAATTCATTACGATAAATAATTCTTCTCTCAAAAATAATAATAGAAACAATATCACTTCGTTATGCAATTATTTATTCTTAAAATATCAAGAAACAATCAAAAAATCTTTCGAATCTTGACTCTAGTTTTTATTCCTACAAAAGGAAATCTTATATGTCTTCTTTTGGGGTCTTCTTTTCTTCTTTTTTTTCTCCTATTCTCCATTACCTTAACAAGACAAAGAAAAGAATACTTTTATTTTGTAATATCCAAGAAAATTAAATGGACATAAATGCCCTTATGTAGAGGAGAAAATTAAGTCTTTTGGCAAAAGAGAAAAGAAAATACAAAGCCAAAAATCAGGATTTAATTAATAAAGTAAAACTCTTCCAAAAGTAAAGCAAAGCATCTTATGGTTATAATTGTCGTTTAGCAAAAAGTAGACAAAAATGCTCTTAAAAGTGAGGGTGGTTGGAGGGCCATTTTATAATTTGGAATAAGACAAAATAATAAACCCTAAAACCCTCTCTCCTCTCTTCTAACCTCTCTCACTTTGCTCCCCGCCGAGCTTCTCCATTACAGCTCACCATCCCTCTCTTCCCCTCTCATTTCCCCTCCTCAAGTCTCAGTAGTAACAGGTGGGGAATTGCCCACTCAAGCACCAACAACCACACTCTCTCCCTCTCCCCATAATAGCCGGCAACAAGGAATCCAGGAGAGAAGAAGAAGAGGCTGCCAAGGAGAGAAGAAAAAGAAGAAAAGAAGAAGGAAGATTGGAATACAAAGGTTTTTGGGACAAAAACCTTAGGTATGTAAGAATGAACCACGTTTAATCCATCTAACCCATGGATTAGAAGTATTGACTCATGGTTTTGATTAATGTTGCATAATTAGATTGGTTATTAGACTCATATCTTTCATGAACGTTTCTGTCCTAAATGTCTTTGAACATGTTGCTTCTTACTGTTAAGTTGATGTATGATGCTAGTTATGTTTTCTAGGACTTAGAAGTAATCTGTCCAGATTTGATGCGTCTTGTTCCAAGGTGTGTTTAAACAGGTTATTTTATCCAAAAATCATGTATAATACATGATTGAAAAGGAAGTAGAGTCTAGTTTTTGGAGAATTTGGTTTCATCTCATTTGGAGTTGTGTACCGAGAGTTATAACCAAAAGAATGGCTCACTGTCAAACTGCCTTAGGTAGCAGCGCGATAGATTTGGAAAATTCATCAAAATTAGTGTTTCCTAATCTAAGAGCAAAACTTATGGAGTAGATATTCACCTTAAGAGGAGCTGTCTATAAGGATATATTAATCATTTAGTGCTCAGTTGTCAAATTGGGTAATGTGGTAACCACATAGTCGTTGTGAGAATTTATGAGGGAAAATAGTAAAATAATAAAATATAGTAAAATTATATGTTATTTCCCTAGGGATCTAATGTGAAGATAAATTAAAATTGATCAATTTAGTGACTTATAGAGTGAGTTAGGGACATTGATCTGACACGGTGTCCAATCTGCCCACATTGGAAAATTGTAGTTCGTTCTCTCAGTTTTATTATTGCTTATTATTTTTCATTTTCCCGCTTTCCCATCTTTCACCCCCTCTCTCTCTCTCTATATATATATATATATATATATATATATATCTTATTTCCCCCTCTCTCCACTCTATTTCTTTCCCCCTCACTCCTCTCTCTCTCTCTCCCTCTCCTATTTTGTCGGCGATGCTCTCCCTCCCGGACGATGCTCTACCGCTGGCGATGCTCTCTCTCCCGGACGGCGACTCGCCGGCGACCCTCTACCCCCCTCTCTCTCTCCAACGCGAATCTGGCCGCGGGGGCTGGATCGGCCGATCCAGGCAGCCGGATCGGATCTGGCTGCCTTGCAATACGATCTGGCCGCGGTTTTGACCATTTGTTACATTTTTCTTGTAGTATAACATGTATATGGTCTAATTATGGTCTTTAATCTCATTATTTTTTCGTCTTACTTTTTAAAGGTTTTCTTTTCTATGCCTTAAATTATATATTTCATATGAAATAGAATCAAGTTAATAAACCAATTTAAAACATACTTTCTGTTGGACATGTTAACATTGATACCAGATATTAAGAAATTGTGGTCTGTCTAATCCAAAAAATAACCCCTAAAAACTAAGGATAACAAGGAGAATTTCGTGTTCTCTGTTTTAATCAATTTAATAACTAAAAGTTTAATGCTTTAGAAAATATCATAATAATTACAACCTTTCTTTATAGATTTAATGGAGCTCATACCCACAAGTGGATAGAAGCCTCTACTTATTTTCTCAGTGATATGATCTTATCCTGATACTTTTAGGTGTCATTTATAAGTAAAAGTGTTTTGGACCGAATGTGAACTGGAAGGATTGAACTAGAGGACCCAAACCCACGTGCTTTCTTCCCATTTGCTCGACTCACATTGCCCTAAATCCAACGTCTATTTTATGCTCATTGTCTGCTCGTTTATGTCATCATTTGCTCAACGCTTGCTCACCTGCCTTGTCGTCTACTCATTGCTGACTCCATCCCTGACTCTCTCCATTTCACCTTCCCCTCCCTCCGACCCTCCTCCCGCCGTCGTCCCCATTGCTGACTGCTCGTCGCCTAGTCAGTACCGCCATCGCTGACTGCTCGCCGTGTGCTCACCACCGCCACCACCAACTGCATGTCGCCTAGTTGAGTTGCCCTAGCTTCCTCTCCCCTAGCCACCGTCATCGCCACCTACTCACTCCTCTTCGCCACCATCATCGTCACCTCCTTGTCGTCTGGTCACTGTTGTCACATGGTCACTATTGCCACACCTCGTGCTTATTGCCTAGTCGTCATCGTCGCCTCTTGCACTCTGCCTAGTCGCCACAACCCTCGCCTCCTGCTCACCATAGCTGTCACCACCGTTGTCGCTTTCATCCTCCTATGCCTGCCACTTCCTAGCATCCCCCTCCCTGACTCGTCATATGGTCGCTCGCCATTCATCGCCGAGCAATCAGTTCAAGATCGATTAATTCAATCTCATCTAGTTAGTTTTGGCTTAGAGGATGGAGGAGCAGTGAACCGCACACCTAAATCTCAGCCATCCAATTAGAATATCGGACGGTTGAGGGAGTGGGCAGAGGCTCCTATCCACTTGAGTGGGTAGGAGCTCCATTAAATCCTTCTTTATAATATCCACATAACATCTCTTCTAGTAATATTTCATAGCACCTCAAATGCCTAAAGACTTTATTACATCATTTGCATCAATATTCACTAAGACTTAAGAGACTTATTTGATTCTAAGCATGTGTTACACTTCTGTCATGAGCTTGAATCATCATCTTTTACTTTTAATTACATGCATAGAATCATAGTGTTGTGTTTTTTAATTAAAGTATGTAAAGGTCATGCTTGCCATAATAACTTATCATATTACTTATGATGCATCTATCATCATCATAATACCATAAATATTTTAACATGCATGCTATGAACTATATCATGATTCTTACATGATACATCATGCGCGCATATCATTCTTGACATAGCATACATTGAAATATAAATAACTTAACATACTTTCTTAACTTCATCAACATTATTTTCTACAAACATCATATAATAAGAGCATACATTCGTGTACATCCTAAGAATTTCTTTATAACTTCTAGATCATTACTTGTGACAACATATTTTTTATTTTTACTTTACATTTCCTCAAAGTTGCTTTATAACTCTTTGGACCTTCTTTTATTCTTCTTTCTTTTTGTCATGTAATATTTAATCTGAAGTAGTATACTTCATCTTTCATCATTATCACATGATATCATCATCTTGTCTTTCTTTCATTGTCATAAGATACCTTGAAGATTAATTTCACTTTCATTCATACTTTATTTTATTACACCGTTGATCATAGATTAACTTGAAGAACCGTGTCAACATCTTCACATTGGCTAGTGGAAATAGTGATGGACTTTATTCCGAATCATAATTAGGAACACACACTTTCTGATGAGAGACTTTATTTTGTGAGAAGTCA
Source organism: Pontederia crassipes (assembly GCA_030549335.1). Classification (NCBI taxonomy): domain Eukaryota; kingdom Viridiplantae; phylum Streptophyta; class Magnoliopsida; order Commelinales; family Pontederiaceae; genus Pontederia; species Pontederia crassipes. The sequence continues at coordinate 33,700,247 of CM060197.1, forward strand.
TATACAGATGTAGAACTTCACTTTTGCGGAACTTTGTGCCCTTAAAACACATACATAAGTGCAAGGTTTTGTTTAAGTTGAATCCCTTCGCTTCAAGGCCACCACATAAAAGCAACACTTGAACTGCTCCCCTTTCGCAAACTCTCTTGCAAGATTCTTTGCATACCTTATGAACATCACATTCGCATTTTTCTCTCCAAAGTGATGTTGGTACAGTGGCCCCATGGAACCTCGGAGGACCCCTGCAGCACGTTTTCCTCTCTTATCCACACTAGGTAATTTTCCTGTTGTTGCATCACATTCCAAAGGACCATCCCAGCTTGACTCAACCAAAGTTTCTTGGACAATTTGAAATGCTCCATGATTAGTAATCACCCTTTGTACTTCTTCAATGGATGGATTATAAAGAGGTAAGTTGAAAGTATCAATGTCAGCTTCTTTTATGAACCCCTGGAGTTGCACATAAAGTAAGATTACCATATGTTAAGAGGAAATACTACATTGTGTTCATCAAGTAATCTTATATTATTGTTATTATTTTGATGAAAACAAATTTATTACATTTGATATATATATATATATATTGTATATGAAATGATAAAAAAATAATGTTCATTTCTATATGTTTTGTACATAATTTTAAATAGAGAAGAAAAATGATTTTAGGAATATGAAATAAAGATGAATGGTAAGAAGAAATGATTTTTTTGTTAGATAAAAGACATTTGCTTTCTCAAGTTTCACCTTTATTTTTATCTTCATGAAAACATATTGTTGGATAACAAAAAATGGATAATTTATTTTCAAACAAATATTCCATTAAAATAAATATAAGTACCCATGTTCTGTTCTTGCAAGCAAACAAAAGCTTATGGGATGATGAAGTGCATAAAAACACCATCGAGCATGACAAGCATACATGTTTCGATGTGTATGTTCATTAGTTGTGGCTAAATATTATATTACTTCTTTATGCTACATATTGAAATGAGAATTGTTAAGGTTGAAGATTAATCAATTATAAACCCTCTATTCCATTTTATTCATTCTACAATTGAGTTGTGCTTTGAGTATTCTAAATTCAAGCAATTTAATTGCTGATGTGGCATTAATTTCAGCAATAGTTAGAAGTTGATAGAAAATCCTTAAAAGAGTTTCAAGCTTTTGCTTTCAAAATGTCGTATTCTATAGACTACCTCGTTAATTATAATAGTTGCAATTCTTTGTTTAAATATTTGTAAATTGATTATCATTTTGATATGATATAGATGAAAACTAACGGAACTGATGAACTTCCCACTATTAGAATCTATATAGGTGATGGTTCTTTTACCCTGCTTGTTACTATGTTCATGATGTTGATGAATATACATTGATTAGTGATGTGTTTTTAAAATAGACCTTTAAGCAATCTACTTAGCAATATCCATAATGAAAACATATTGGCTTCTAAGTTGTAATAAAGTTATGACTTTTTGTTTACATTATAATTAAGTAGGGCCAATGGACTCAAGTGTATGCGGAACCTACTTGTGTTATATGCCAAGTATACTATGTTTATCATAGAAATTATTATTAGGTTGATTTTTATCATGATGTAAATATCTACATATAATTTATAAGTGGCTCTAAATTTTTAACTATGCTTCAAAGTATTTTAATAGGGCACTCAAGATTGATAAAAGAGCAATCACTCAAGTCAAGTCTACAAAAATCATTATACAATAGTTGAGAATCATGAGGACAAAAGAAAGATCTATTATCAATATGCATGATACATTTGTACACAAGTGCTAGTTATATCCTTACATAGTATACATATTTTTTAGCACAAAGTTATATAAAGTGGAACAAGAAATAAAATGTTTTTCAATTCATTGTTTAGAAAAAAAAAACAAATATGGGATATAATGCTTTTCTAATAGGGGATAATCTTCTATATTGATCGAGTATGAGTTCCTTACATGTCAAGATCTAAATTCTTATGTCGGTAGAATGATTCACTTCTCTAATAAGTCACAGATATAGGCTTTCGTATTTGAGTTGTACTTTGAGCCTGGTCCACATAGCTCATGATTCAAAGAGGATAAAAAAATGGTTATGTATGTATGTATGTATTCATGTAAAGGAATAATTGTCATTAAGCTTGAACCAAGACAATAAAATAGAAATTTTGTGTTGGCAAACAGTCTTCTTATTTCATGAAAGATTATGTGGCGGTAATGACAAATAATTGGACAAAGTGATGAATTTATATTTTTCAGTAATATCTTTTCTAAGAGTTACATTTTCGTCTATATTTGCAACGAACTATGCTCACAAAAATTTTTGACAGATAATTCCCTTGGATATTTAAAATATATAAATAATGGATGTTTAATTAAAAAGAGGTTTTTGACAGAACTATCCATTGGACATTAAATGATGAACTTTTCCATTGAAAATATAAAAAATATCATGATACAAAATAATATTTGATGGTTTAGAATTTAGAAATTAATATAATAAAAAAGGATAATATTCTTCAATTTTTTTAATAGAAATATGTAAATAAATAAAATACAAAATAATATTTTATGCTTTTAGAGAAGAATGTTGCATTTTTTGGAATTTTTTAAATTAAATATTTTGAAGTTTTTTCAATTAAAGTTTCGACGATTGCGGCCTCGAACATTTGCATTTTATGGCATATTTTAAATTAAATATTTTGATTTTCTTGAATTTTAAAATATAAAATGACTTTTAACTGATATTTTTATTAGAAATACCCAAAAACAATAATATATTTAACATTTTATATTTTTAAAATTTGTAATTTATGTAACGAAAAATGTTTCCAATGGAAATAATTGTCTGAACCTCCGAGGAATATTGTATCCAACAGAGCTTTCAAAATTATTTTTGTTAAAATATTAAAAATTACGTATTATTAAGTGTTTTAATTTTCCTAACTACTTAGTTAAAAATAATATTTTTTTCACGAATACACTATCCATCTAAATTCTTGTTCGGTTATCAAATCAGAAATTTTAAATTTTAAAAATTGAAGAGTAACATTAACATTTTAAATGTTCAACTATTTTCAAAATAATATAAAATATAATTTAATAATAATTTACCAAAGGATTGATCCATCAAAAGTTATGCTGCAATTTTCTAACTTTTCATTCCCTCTATAAATTTGGAAACCCAATGACCCCATTTGGCTCGAGGACAAGGTTGGAATTACCAAGCTAATTCTTGCTTTTATTTTCCAAACAACTTCTTTTTGCATCAATTAATGCTGGATTAACAAAAAGTTGAGAGCAACGAGTTCTTGACTTCAGGGGGAACAAGTTGCTCCTGCAGGGTTTCATGCTCCATGGATTAAGAAAACCCAACACCATTCAATCCAAACGGCTAAATGAGATTTTTTTCCCTCTATGACCTCGTTTCCTCTCTCTAACATCCTCCTTTCATGGCAATGGCAGAGGCATCACTCCTGCCCTTAATGTTGAGTTCTTAATGCAGCTTTTGTGATTCCATCAAATTGTGATTTGGTTCCCCAATACATGATTGAATTAGAGGTTTGCAAGAAGTATGTCATTCCTATTTTTTTTCATGCTTTTGCTACATCAACAAGGTAATACATGAACGTCCTAATTAGAGGATCTTTAGATGCAATTTCAACATTATCAATGCTACTAAATTTAAAACAATTGTTTAAAATGAATGCATATTAGTTATTTGTTTCCCTTTACTTTACAAACGAATACATAACTAAAGACATAATATGGAAAGGCTAAATGGAATATGCGGTAGGAAGAGCATGTAATACTGACGGGTACAGTGGATCCGGTTGGTTTGAGCTAAACTCAAACTCCAATTTTGAGTTAGGTCGGGTCATGTCACTAGTCTTGAACAAGTTGGATGAGATCATTTGGTTGAAGAATAAAAGTTAATGCAAACAAAAATTGGATAGATAAGTATTTATGTTGAGCGCATCTCAATTGTTTATCTAGTGATCAATGAATCATAATTAATTAAATCTCATCATTTCAAAATATCATTTATCTAAATTATTAATAAGTGAATTAACGATTAAAATGTGTTCAATATTTATTCAGAATATAAAATTATTTATTATCTAATTAAATTGTATATTAATGTTGTTTGTACAATAGTGAGATTATGTAACAAATGATTTGGTTATGATTATTTCAATCCATTTATCAATCAAAAATATTTTGTGTCAGGTCAGATTTGACCCAAAACTCTGGATTGGATATATTTCATTGGGTCGGAATAGATCAGGTGAGACTTGTGCTCACTCCTAATATAGTCCACTCTTGTGCAATGTCTTACAAACAACCTAGTTGATGTAATGTGTAAAATATGCAACATATTTCTCATCCTACATGTTCTTTCTCCCCCATAAAAAAATTATGCCTAAAATTTTTAGAAATTTTTAGAACTAAAAAAACTTTCAAACATTTTCATTATTATTTTTCCCAAGCAAATAGGATCATGCTTTTGTGCATTAATATCTACATTAAGACGGGCCATCAATTTCTTCACTAAAATACATTATTTTCATTTTTCATCACTAAACTTGGATTAGCTGATACAGAATAACTGATAAGTTGAAGCGCTAATAAGTATTTTATTGTCTGAAACTTATTTTTAAGATAACTAGTTACATGTTTGGATAAAATTACTTATATTAATAACAACTAATTAGTTATGATACAACTACTGACTTATTATTTAGAAATAAAATAACCACCCCTTCCCTGTTTATTTTTTTACTTATAAGCAATGTTATCATAACCGGATCGGTGATCGAACCGGACGTCTTACTGGGTCGTGGTTGGATCGGTCCAACCGGGTTCAACCGAATTGGACCGAATTTTATTAAAATAATATTATGTATATTAATTGTGAATATATATCACAATTAATATATTATATAACATATCATACTGATAATAATAAATTAGTATAAAATTATTATTTATTATATTCTATAAATTTAAGCTATCTTAAGTTATCATAATTGATACATTATTAGATTTTTTATTGTTTATATAATATTTGTGATGCTATAATTCACATTTAAAATTGTTGGTTCGTATTTATTTTCATATATCCTTTTTTATTTTCATTTTGTGTTGCTCATTTTATTATTTTTCTATTACTTATTATATTTAAAAAAATTAATACTTATTCAAACATTATTATTTATAATATAGCTCTAGTGATAATATATTAATATATTTTATCCCAAATAATTATTAATTTTTGTTTTGTTAGTTTATTTAATTTCTTTTCTTCATTCTTTATTTCTTCTCCACTGAATTCTACATTTTCCTTTAATTTCAAATTCTTCTTCCCTAATCATCTCCTCGAATCATTCATTTTCTTCAATTATCATTTTCTCTCCCTATTAATTATCTTTCTATACGTATTTTTCCTTTCTAAGTTTGCTCAATTTTCATTTTCTCTCCCTATTAATTATCTTTCTATATTTACTTTTCCCTTCTTAATTTTGTTTTTAACATCTGATCAGGTCTTTCCTCTTATATATATATATATATATATATATATATATATATATATATATATATTTAAACATTCTTTCCAATTTTTAACTTCTTTCCATTTTAAATTAACTTTTTTTAAAAAAAATTCTTGAACCGGTTCTTCGCTGGTTCGCCCGATTCATCGGTTTTTCCGGTTCAACCGGATTTTAGCTGGTTCAATGACTAAAACAATTTTGATGTAGAACCGGACCGGACCAAGCGCCGATTCGTGGTTGAACCGTTCGAATCGGCCGGTCCGATCCGATTTTAATAACATTTCTTATAAATAGATTTAATATCTCCTTATCAGTCATATTTTTCAATTACAATTTTTTTAAACTAACTTAAATGACTTAAATATTATTTAATTATGTCCCACAATTTTTCAAATGCATTTTTCAAATCCAAATACCTAAATATAAATATTTTAATTATATATTTATCTTTTTAACCTTGTCAAGTTTGGGTGGGGCCCACTTGTTTATTATTTTTTGTTTCGCAAATTAAATAAATAAATTTTGACAAGGATTAAGAAAAGCCTAATGTAGAGTTAGAAATAAACATTTTCCAATTGTGATTAAATGGGAATACTTGAGAAGTTAAGAATGGAGATGTAGCTAACAATAAGAAAAGTAAAGCCACAAGTGCCTACCTCGTCCGCCATGGACTGGAGCGCCTCTGCCATGAGATCGATGAGGAAGACTGAAGAGCTGTTCACAATAATCGTCAGGGCCATGAGGCCTCCATCTTGCAGCTCTTCCGAGCGGCATCCAAGAAACGTTGAGAAGTCCCTCTGAAACTGTCGCAAGTACGCCTCGTGCACGCAGGGAGGGCTCGTCGTTCCCACGTAGACGTTGCCCTTGTTCAGTTCATTGTTGTGCTCATCTTTTAATCCTTCAGGAACCTGAAAAGTATTCAGATGCAAACACAAAATACTCGATTGCTTTAAGTTTAGTTGATTATTGAGCAGTTAAGACGGCGGCATATATATCAGAACCTGGCTGAGCCAGTGGACACTGGAGGAAGCATGGAACAAGTGAATGCTCCTGCTTGGAAACAGCCTCCCGTGGAAGGTCCCAGCGACTGCTGCAACGTGGAACCTCCCGGCCAGCTCCTCTCCTTTCTCTTCCTTGACCTTCTTCTTGTAGGGTGCCAGCGACCGGAAAACAGAGTTGAAGTCGTTCGCCGGCAGGTCGTTCAGAAAGAACTGGACCTCCGGCAGGGGACGATGGTGCAGCTTGCGGCAGCTCGCGGCCACGGAGTCCATGACATCTGATATCACAGCGAGAGCATTTGGCCCGAATGAGCAGCCCAAGTCTGCAACCGCCAGCTGTTGCCCTCCAGGGGGCATGGCGGAGAAGAGTTCGTCCACTGCCCGCTGCAACACCGGCCTCGCCTTCTCTATTGCTTCTCCCTGCAATGAGCGAAGATATATGTGCATACATAACGCGCCAAAACATATTGCTTTCTAAAGGGATGGTGGAGAGAGAAAGAGAGAGAGAGACTTGAAGTTTTGAATTGTTAGCATAGCTAGCTGCTGCATCACCGGCAGTCATGTGAAGGACCTCCTGCACATCCATGGAGACGTAATTAAAAAACTTTTGTTTTTTAGGCAAAGGTATGTAAGGTACGGGCAGAGATGGATACTGAAACTAGGATCGAAGATTAAGGCACTTATATAGAGCTGAAAAATTAAAATATTATAAGTATTACATCTCTGCCCGAAAATGTAACGGGCGTGGTGCAGTGGCACATCATGAGGTCTTGAGTTTAAATTTTATCGTGAAAATTGTGTCTCTTTATTTTTAAGTTCATCTTTTCTTTCCTTATATTAGACCTTGTGCTAACGAAAAACCTTACATTCGTGAATAAAAAGTTATTAGCAAGTTAAGTTTTATAGTGAAACTTATACACTGTTTTTTTTTTATAAATTTTCTCGTGAACCACCTTTAACTAAAAAAAATGTAGTATAGTACTATAGTAATACTTAGAGATGGTGGTGATCATAACTAGTGCTAATTTTAATCTAAAGCCTCCTGTCGGCAGACGCGTGCTTCATAAAATCTAAATGGCTTTGCTTTTTCAAGTTGCATTTTGAAGGTAGACATCGCCAATTTGTTCAAAGAAGATCAATCCAATAATTAATATGTTGATAAAAAATATATGTTAATTCAACGATATTTTCTTTTTTCTGTAATATCTTATTATTAAAGTATTTATTTCAATTATAAAATGTGGCTGAAGAATTAAGTTAGATAATATCTTATTAGTTTTTTTTTCAAAAAATCGGTGCTCGAAGTTATTATACTTGACTAATTCAATCGCAAATATTAAATCCTAAGTTGATGAACTTAATATATCGATATATCTAATAACCTCAACTTCATAAAATTGATTGGTCATTGCAACTTGGATTTTTGTCCATGATTGATAATTGTTCACTTGTAGTGACTCATGCATGCCAACTTAACGTGGATTGCATATTTTCCTTCAAGACAATTCCCAAAATATTAAATAATTGAATTGATTTTTTGTAATTTGTAAAGAAAACTACAACATTTTTTCCCCATTTTTAGCTATGAAAAAAGAAAACTCAATGAACGATGAAAGACACGTAAAGATAAAGTTGTCACGAATTTGTACACATCTTAATAATGACTTTAAATGTGTATCGTTATATCATAATAAGTATTCTTTTCACTTCGAAAACTTAAACAAATATGAAAAGTTGTTTTCATAAGAGCAAAGTCTTCATTTGCAACTCAACCCCTAGACACATGTATGCATGTATATGCACAATGACTTCAACTTGGATGCGTGGTTACTGATATGGACCGGGATAAATCAAAATTAATTGGTTATTGTAATTTGGATTTTTTTCATGATTAACAAATTATATTTTTGTAATTATCAAAATATTAAATAATTGAATGGGCCTTTTTGTTCTTCGCATTTTTTTTGGTAAGAAAAGAAAACTCGTCATATGAACCAGGAAAAACACAAAGAAAATAAAGTTGTAACAAGTTTCACATATCTTAATCATGACTCTATCAATGTTTGTGGCTATATCATAAACTGGGTTACATTTCACTTTGTCCATATATATAATATTTGCAAGTAGACATCCGTAAATCATGATTAATTGGTTACCGCAACTTGGATTTGTCCGTGATTAATAATTGTTCATTAGTATGGCTCATGGGTGGTAATGTGAATCGTCTACTTCCTCTAAGACAATTGTAAAAAAAAATTAAATAATTAACTGAATCGGTCTTTTGTGAAGAAAATTATAACATTTTCCCGTTTTTCTATAACAAATGAAGACTCATCATATGAACAAGGAAAGACACGTAAAGGAAGATGAAATTGTAACAATTTATGCATATATTAAGATGGCCCTATAAATAATTAAATGCCTTTTCACTTTGTAATCTTAACTATGTAAGAAATTTTGTTTTTATACCAGAAAAAGACCTCATTGGTAACTCTATCTTATTAAAATAGAATACATATGGGTATGCATATGTATACGTATATAATGATACAACTTGGCTGTTTGCTCACTGTTGTGGATCTTAATCAAATTAATGGGCTATTGCAATTTGGAATTTTCCATGATTAATAATTGTATATTTGTTTGGGTCAAACATGTCCACTTAGTGTGATTAGTCTATTTTCCTCTAAAAGACAATTACAAATATTAAATAATTTGACTAAACTTTTGTATAGAAAACTATAATGTTTTCCCCATTTTTTTGCTAAGAGAAGAAAACTCACCATATGAACAAGAAAAATGTAATATTCCCAAAAGTAAAGCCATGTTATATCTTGAACCTAGAGGCATAAAATAAAAAAAAAAAGTTATCTTAATTGCAGGAGTTCAACTTATATTATGGATGCAAAAATAACAGTTAATATTAAAGTAACGTTAACGCTATACAGTAACTAATGAAGTGCTTTATTGTAAAACACGTTTATGAACATAGAGATTCGATAGTGTAGTAACAATACAAATTTCCATGCATGCCAACGTAAGAACAATATATAGGGCATGCCATGTAAATAATACAGCCTCATGTGCTAATGGTGAGTGTTAGATTATATTTCAGCAAGTGTGCTCTCTTTGGGAAAAGAGTGTATCACACTCTTTAGGTAAAAAATTTTATCAATGAATAATAATAATGATAATGCATTTGGCTTAACCTAGCATTCGATTGTTTTTTACTTTTAAGTATTTAGTCTGGCAGTTGTGTTTTGTGATAGTTTACATCAAATAAGAATCATATTAGAGTTATAGACACTCCATGAGAGCTCAGATTGGATAACAATCAATATTTTACAACGTGTTAAAGTAATATGAGGAACTTAAGGCATGCAATAGATTCCCATCTACATACTAACATCTTATCATTCCCATCTTCTTTTCATAAATCATCATAAAGACATTTTTAAGTACAATTGACCGCAACTAAATAATAATCATAGAGGGTAATGTAAGCATGTATCAAGGCTTTCATATGTCAATCACATATGTAACATTTTAGACTCAAAAATAGAACCTAATTACGTTTATTCTTTTGAGTTCAAATAAATAACATCAAAGCTGAAAACTATAATTCCAATAATAGGTCGTAAACATGCTCATAACCCTCCAAAATATATCATGGAGCATGGATCATAATTAAGATATTCATACATATGATTGCCATCATATAATTCATTTCAAAGCAACATTTTAAGGCCTAACAAATTCATCTTTCATAAGAAGCACTTAAAAGCATTTATACTACCCAAGTGCTATCCTTCATCTAGACCCATTAAAATCTTAAAAATATGATATAACTCTCAGGAATTAGGACCCCATGACTTAGATCCCTTTAACATATCTTCTTTACTTATTTTTGTTGTTTCCTTAATTCTAATTTCTCCAAGTCTTAGCCATTCCTTCTTTTTCCTCCCATGCTTATTACGTTCTCAATACCTTCAATGTCCTCTCCTTGAGCCTCTGATCGATGCAGCCCATAACAAGAAGAACTCAACCCCAACAAGTTGGAGATGAAAGTGTGTGAAGGAATGAAGAAAGAGAAGAAGGCGAAATGAGAATATAAATGAAGTAAATTGGGAATTGTTTTTTCACTGATTTCCAAAAGAGCATATGAAAGAGTTAATTATTCCAAAAAGGTTGGAAATGAAAGAAAAAATAAAAAGTGAAATTTGACTATTTAACCCTTCTGGTCACTAAATGTGGTCGTCCGAACTTACTATTAACCATTATTTTATAAATTTCGAGATGTTATATTAATCTTTTTATAATTAATCAAGTATAACTAATTATAAGTGGTAGCACAATCAGACATCAGCCCATCATTTTCAGATTCATGATGTATGGTGAATCTATTAATTAAAATTTTTTAGATCAATTATTCATCACGTGTTGAACGATAATGAGTGAACTATCTTAATGGAGAATCAGGTATGGTGCTACACCTTAATGGAGACAGAACTATTTTTTCTTACTAAAAATATTAAAATAAAACTCAGTTTTATTGCAAAATACTATCATACAAATACAACTTCATAAATGCCGATTCATCCGTGCAGACCAGACTTTTTTATCTCTTCAAGAAGCATTATATATCTTCGGGGTCAATACATAAAGGGGAATCAACTGCTCCTCTTTTTCATACATTCTAATGACAATGCTTGAAAATCTTGAGAACATGGCATGTGAACGAACAATGTCCCCATGGAAGCTCTTACCACTCTTACTGTTTCCTGCCCTCTCATGTGGCCGCGTGAAAATTTACCTTTCTCCGGCAATTCGAAACTTGTCCTGATCATCAAGCAGTGCATGCAATTCTTCGATGGATGGATTATAAAATGGCATATTCAGAACATCAATATCAACTTCTTTTATTAACCCTTAAAATTACCAATTGTAGGATTAATTATATATGTCAGAGGTAACTTGATGCAATCGAGATTCTTACATGTGAAAGATGAAAATGTATATATGATGGTTCCATTAAAAACTTTATTAAACAAGTAGGTAATTACTGGTTTTATATTTTTTTCTCTTTCTGAAGTGTTCGATCAATACATACATTACATGATTTGAATTAAATTCCATCGAGTTAATTTAATGTCATATTATGATCATAAAGCTAACAAATTATACTTACGCTTTCACATTATAATGAACTCAAGAAATTTAGGTACTTTATTTTGATGATGTAGGCTAGGGCTGAAAGTGATTTTGGTCAGGTTATTTTTATGTCAAAAAAAACTTACCTTAAAATTTCGAGTGATTTTCCAAAACTTAAAAGACCATCTTAATTTTTTTCAAAGAAAAAATCGGCCTAGATGATTCTGATTTTTTTTCAAGTATGGGACCTACTTTAAAATACTATTTTTTTAAAAATTATAAACATTAAATATATCACATTAGATGTTCAAAAAATTAAAAATTAGCTCGAACTTTAACTTTTTATGTAAAAAAACATTACCACATTATAATTCAAAATAGTGTTGATATCTCGTTTCGTCGAATCTTGTCTTTTGTCTTTCGTGTGTTGAAACTCCGGTGTGAAAAGTGAGGAATTATTGATTAGATTGTGGAGCGGATAATTGATAAAAGCAACTAAGTAGCAAGTCCACCAAGTCGATTTTATACAAATTTTATTAAAATATATTAATAACTTGATAATATTCAAGTTTAACTAGATCATAATAAGCCAATAATATATCTAATCTAATAAATATGGATAAAAGAAATGTAAACCTATGAAATATTTTTTGAAATTGAGCTAATATTTTAGTTATACTATTTTTAAAAATATATTTGACTCGTTCTCATTTTTTGGGTAAACCCTAATTTAAATGGTTAGTTTTAATTATTACAAAATCTAATCTAAATTTTTAATTGAAGTTTGATTTTTTTTAAAATTTTTCGAATGGGTTTTTTTCACCCATAGTTTAGACGAAAAAATGTGAATTTTTAGATGGCATTTTCTATTTTGTGCCTAATTTTGAATCTTCTCATCTTACTTTTTCCTACTGAAAAAAATGGTTTGTGCGAGAAGTCAAAGAAGATAACTAGAATGTCAAATAACTGTAGCGATGAAGTAATAAAAAATCTTAATATTAATGATCTAAATAAGCAAGTCAAAGAAGTATTGAACATATAAATAGACAAAATAAATGGCGATAATAAAAAAATCAGTGGGCGAGTTAATGATGAAGACTGAAAACAGTAATGGTCGGAGCACAACTTGTCGTCAAGTAGTTTAATTACAACCAAAAACATTAATGGCGAAAATATCATTACGTGCGTACCTCTTCAGCCATGGACTTCAGAACTTGTGTGATCAGTTCTCACAACATGGCGGATGGTCCACCGAGGGGATCTGCGAATTTTCTCACCATAAGTGTCAAAACCACGAGACCACCATTTTGGATTTCTTCTGAGCGGCATCTGAGAAACGTTGAGAAATCCATCTGAAACTGTTTCAGATACGCCTCCTGCACGCAGGGATGAGTGACGGCTCGTCCTTCCCACGTAAATGTTGCCCTTGTTCAGTTCATTGTTGTTCTCATCTTTTAATCCTTCAGGAACCTAAAAGTAATCAATTGCATGCACAGGAAAAAGAAAGTGTTTTATATATTCGGAAGAAGATGACAATACGATTTTGAGCAAGAAGAAAGCCAAAGTCAAAATCTGACTGAGCCAATGAATGCTGGACGAGGAGTGGAGCAAGTGACCACTCCTACATGGGAAGAGCCTCCCGTAGAACGAGCCGGCAACCCCTACGACGTAGAACTGGTGTCGTATATGTTTTTACTTGTTAATTATTTTTCATCAGTTTATATTCGTTTTATATTGTATAACGGATTCGGCGGTTATTCCTGTAGACACTATAAAAACTCATAAGAGCTGAGTTGTATTGGCATCTTTGATTAATAGAACCTGCGGCTTTGCTCCCAAAATTTGATCTCTTTAGACGATTTCTAGATCTTTGATTACCTTTGCAACTCTCAACATGGTATCAGAGCCAGATCAAAGCCTTGCAGTTCTCTTTCATCCTCTGTAAGTTTTTTGAGCTAAGTCACTTCAATCTCTGTTTTTGATCTCTAGTTGCGTGATTATAGTATTTTATTCAGATCTGATTTTAGATCTGAGTAGTTGTAACTTGATATTGTGATATCTAGAGAACATCACCTTGTTTTGAATCATGTCTTCATCAGTTTCTAGGATTGATGTCTTCAATCCCTTTTTCTTAAGTCCATCAAATACACCAGGCCTTGTAATGATTCCGATTCAGTTGCTAGGATCGAAAAATTACCCAAATTAGAGTTATGCTATGTACAATGCATTATTGGCAAAGAATAAACACATGTTTGTTGATGGATCATACACCATAGATAAGGTATATCTAGAGTTGCATTTTCAGTGGAAGAGATGATAGTGACTTCCACGGCCAAGGGTTTGATAAGTAGAATTTCTTATGCTCAAATTGCTCACAAAGTATGGACTGAATTTGCGACAATATAATGCAATGCACACTACAAGAAAATGAATAATTTGCGACGGATATTTTCTGAAGGAAATGAATCCTTCTCATTTATTGATGGCAGTTGTGAAGAATAAGAAATCCTTCTGAATTATCGAAGGCCAAAACGTCCTTCATTAGTACGGACGAAAAATCTTTGTCGATAAATTACCGATGGGTATAGCCTTCGAAATTACCGATGGATCTTATAATTATATTTATAACAATTTAATTATAATATAATATAAGAATATATATTCAGTATTTTATTATAAAATTAATTATTAATTAGCAATCAGGGTGACTTTAGGTGCTTTTAATTCTTAGGGTATGCCCAGCAAACGATACGGTCTTGTGCGGGTCAATGGGTGATCAAACCATGACCAAGGGAGCGACCCTTATCTTGATGCACTTGGCTTGGACTGGCAACCCATCATTAATCTTTCATCTGAACTTATTAATCGCTTTTAATAACTTGTAGCTCTTTATTCTTGGTTCAATCGATACGATAGGATCAACGTGAAATAAATCAATAACAGAGTAAATCATGTAAATCAGTGAGGGATCTCTGTGGGATAAAAAAAATAGGAACAATCATATATATATAATTTCTGAATAAAAGGAAAATAATTAATAAATATAATAAAAGATTTTCTGGGAAATCGGTCGACCGATTCAGGGGAACGGTCGACCGATTGTCTGCGGGTCGGTTGATCCGTTCAGTTGAACGGTCGACCTGATGGGAAAGAATCGGTCGACCGGTGACAAGGATCGGTCGACCGGTTGACATGTGCAGAAATACGACGATAGGCAGGTTATTGGTCGACCGATTGCCATAATACCTGCGGACCGGTCGACTGATCGGCGTCTATAAAGTTAAAAAACTTTCGAATTTCATCATTTTTCCAATGCAATCTCATCCTAACCTAATTCTTATCTCCTAGCAAATCAATCACACAACAACAAAACAATAAGAAGTGAATTATGCATGCAATTCAATCAATCAATCAAAGAATACAAGGAATCAATCAATTAAAACGATAACTTGAACCCTAGCTTTGATCTTTTCTTTTCATAACGATTAGGGCATGAATTTGGGATAATTCAGAGGTCATACAAGGTGATTTCGATTCACCCACCTCTATTCGCGAACAATCCGTTCTTCGATTTGTCGGAAATTCGATCAACGGCCGTGTCCCCTATTTTCTTCCCTGATTTCCCTGATTTTCTCTCGGCCACCTTCTGCAGAATTCCAGCAAAGGCGTGAGAAAGATAGCACTTGAAGAACGATGAGAAGGAGAAGATATCTCAGCACACTTGCAGTCCAGTCGATGGAGGGGATTCTACTCTTGTCGCGCACGAACAACAGTACGGGGAGAAAAGAAAAAAAAGAGGTCGTGGGGTTCTTTAGGAAAAGGGTTTAATGCATAAATCTGATTCTATATATAACAATCCCCACCCTAATCAAATATGATGCAATCAGAGTTTATCTCTTTTCCTTTTCCAACTTTGAGTGGCATTGGACTTTATCCCCCAGCAGTGCTGTCCATCACGTTTTATTTTTATTTTTTTATCTTTTGTTGATCGTTACATTCTTACCCCCTTAAAAGAAAATTCGTCCTCAAATTTTGCACTAAATAGATGGCTTACCGAAAAGGTGAGGAAATTCTTGACGCATTTCTGACTCTAGCTCCCATGTTGCATCATCTCCGCTATGGTGACGTCAAGCTACTCTGATCATGGGGACATCTTTGTTCTTCTGACGTTGCACTTTGCGATCCACTATATGCGTTGGATACTCAGTGAATGTCAAGTCTGCAGCTATATCTGGCTCCTCTATCCTTAGAACATTTGCAGCATCGTGCTTGTACTTCTTGAGCATGGATACATGGAATACATTGTGCACTCTCCCATAAGATGGGGGTAGAGCCAGTTTGCATGCTGCCTCGCCTACCAGCTCGAGTATCTCAAATGGGCCTACATAGCGAGGACTGAGCTTTCCTCGCTTGCTGAATCTCATGACTCCTTTCATAGGAGATACCTTCAGAAGAACTTGGTCCCCAGCTTGGAAGATCTGCTCTTGTCTACCTTTGTCAGCATAACTCTTTTGCCTTCCTTGAGTAGTCTTCATCCTTTGCTTAATCAATTCTATCTTTTCAGCATATTCCACTGCTTCTTTCACTTCTTCCTTACTTATGATCTTTTCCTCGCCTACTTCGCTCCAGTGGGCAGGTGAACGGCAAGGTCGTCCATACAGGGCTTCAAATGGTGCCATACCAATAGTAGAATGGTAGCTATTGTTATAAGCAAACTCAATCAGATGAATGTGCTCATCCCAGCTACCCTGCCAATCTAGTGCACATGCCCTTAATATATCCTCTAGTGTCTGGATGGTCTTCTCAGACTACCCATCCGTCTGAGGGTGGAATGTTGTACTAAAATTAAGCCTTGTACCAAAGGCTTCCTGCATGCTCCTCCAGAATCTGGCAGTGAATTTGGGATCTCGATCAGACACTATAGACGCTGGAATACCATGAAGTCTGACCACTTCTCTCACATACAGGTCCAACAAGCTCTCCACTGACTGTTTCCATCTGATGGGGATAAAATGTGCAGCCTTGGTGAAACGATCCACGACTACCCATATGGCATCATGATCCTTCTTAGTCCTAGGCAAGTTGGATACAAAGTCCATAGTGATCTTATCCTACTTTCATTGTGGGATTTTCAAAGGCTTCAACTTGTCATATGGCCGCTGATGCTCAATCTTGACTTGTTGGCACACCAGGCATCGGGATACATATTCTGCTATCTCTCTTTTCATGTCCGGCCACCAATAGCTGCATTGTACATCCTTATACATCTTGGTGCTACCGGGGTGGATAGCGAACTCTGACTTGTGGCACTCATCCAGTATCTCTCGTCGGACATCAGCGTCAGTGGGAATCCACAACCTGTCCCGATATCTAATCCCTCCATCTGCAGAGATCTAAAAATCTGCTGGTTCATTCTGGCATCTCTTCAAAACCTTCTGATATTCAGGATCCACTTTCTGAGCTGCTATGATTCTGTCAATTAAGCTGGGCTTCATTTGATGCATCATCCATAAAGCTCCATTTGTTCCCAGCTTGGGGCACCATTGCTCAATTTGTTCCAGCATCTCGTACTCACGTAGCTTCATATAAGCTAGCGAGCCTTTCCACTTCCTGCTTAATGCATCGGCGACTGAATTTGCTTTATCCGAATGGTAATTGATAGTAAATTCATAATCCTTGAGGAGCTCAAGCCATCGTCGTTGCCTCATGTTAAGATTCCTCTGATCGAAGATGTACTTGAGACTCTTGAGGTCAGTGAAGATCTCGAACGTCTCTCCATACAAATAATGTCTCCAAATCTTCAAGGCAAAGACTACTGCCGCCAATTTCAAGTCATGTGTGGGGTAATTGACCTCATGCTTCTTCAGCTGCCGTGAAGCATAGGTCACTACTTTGTCGTGTTGCATCAGGACACAGCCTAATCCTGTTCCACACGCATCACTGTAGACCACGAAACCTCCACTGCCTGTCGGTATAGTGAGAATTGGTGTCGAAGTCAGACGGTCCTTCAGAGTCTGAAAGCTTTGCTCACATTTATCTGTCCAGATAAATTTTTTCGCCTTCTTTGTGAGATTCGTGAGGGGTGCAACAATTTTGAAAAAGTTCCTGATAAACCTCCTATAATAACCCGCTAAACCAAGGAAGCTGCGAATTTCAGAAGTATTTTTTGGCCTAGTCCAATTCGTCACCGCTTCCACTTTTGCGGGGTCTACTGCAATGCCCTTCTTGGAGACTATGTGTCCCAAGAACATGATCTCCTTCAGCCAGAATTTACACTTTGAATGCTTGTGTTGTCTCAGGATCTCCAATACTATCCTGAGATGCTCTCGATGTTGCTCTGGACTGGAAGAATAGATCAGAATGTCATCCACGAACACGATGACAAACTGGTCTAAATATGGTCGAAAGACCCTGTTCATTAAGTGAACGCGGCAGGAGCATTCGTCAGTCCAAATGGCATGACCAAGAACTCGTAGTGGCCATATCTTAACCGAAAAGCAGTTTTCGGTATGTCCTCCTTGGCCACTCTCAGCTGGTGGTAGCCACTACGTAGGTCTATCGTAGAGAACACCAATGCTTTTGACAGCTGATAAAAAAGGTCATCTATCCGAGGCAGGGGGTACTTATTCTTCACTGTCACTTTATTGAGCATCCTATAATCGATGCAGAGCCGCATGGAGCCGTCCTTTTTCTTGACAAACAAGATCGGTGCGTCCCAGGGTGAGACGCTCGGTCTGATAAATCCCTTGTCCAGTAGCTCATGTATCTGCTTCTTCAGTTCTTGCATTTCAGCAGGTGCCATGCGGTAGGGTACTTTAGAGATGAGTGCAGTCCCAAGGAAGAGCTCTATTTTAAAGTCGATTTCCCATTTTAGTGGTAATCCGAATGTGTCCTCAGGAAACACATCTGGGAACTCCCGCACCACATCTATCTGTTGGAGCTCACTGACAGGTGCATCCGTCTTGACCACACTAGCCAAGTACCCACAGTATCCTTTCTGCAATAATTTCTGTGCCTTGATCGCTGAGACAATGACCTTGTTCTTTGTTGATGGAGTACCTCTGATCACTGCCTTAGGCTTGCCTTGCGTCCCTATAACGATCTTCTTTTGTTTGCATTGCAAGGCTGCATCATGATACGAAAGCCAGTCCATCTTCATCGTAATCCACCATGGGGATGACTATGAGGTCTGCAGAAAAAATTTTCTTGTCTACATTGACAGGTACATTTGGGATGTACCTGGCAGCATGGAGAGTACTCATAGGTGTACTCACACGCATAGCATGGGGCACTGCTTCTGAAGTAGGCTAAGAGTTTGGGCACACGACTCTAAAATAAATGAGTGTGTAGCCCCAGAATCAAATAAAACAGTAGCAGACAAGTTGGCGATCGGGAGGGTACCTCTAATGACATCATTGTCATTTTGGGCTGCATCAGCTTCCAGGTTGTGCACATGACCTTGCACAACGGAATTTGCACCTCCTGCTGCTCGGTTCTCTCGGCCTCCTCTGGCAGCCTGTGGGCAATTTCGGATGAAATGCCCGAACTGTCCACACTGAATGCATGCGCCACTCAGTCTACGACACTTCATCATGGTGACGGCCACAGTGAGGACATAAAGGCTTCTGTGACACTTGTGGCTGGCGTGGTGGCGGTGGAAGTTGTCTCAGTGGCTGTGCTTGCATTGGCACATGACATAGTTGAGCTTGAGCCTGTCTTAGAGCTTCTCTACATCATGAATCTAAAATGCGGAAGGTAAATGAAAATTAAATAACACTCTAAAAGCCCTATGATTCATGTGCCATCTTATCGCCAAAACTTCATCACCACACGCCTACTCCACCATGTCACTGACCTGGTCCTGTGAAAATCAGACACAGGGGAGGAGGTCCTCCCGTAAGCTTTACAGTCTAGTGGGGAACCACATGATATACAATGTATGACATGAATATCATAATCAGCGATAAATAATCATGCTTAACTTGAGCGTGGAAGATAATATATCAGTATCATGGATCATAATAAGAATAAGATCAGTGATATCATGAATCATGAGGATCAATAATACATAGTAAACTCGAAATCATGGCATACTTGACTTGACTTGAACTTGCTTCTTGATCTTGGTTATTAATTAGCAATCAGGGTGACTTTAGGGTGCCTTTAATTCTTGGGGTATGCCCAGCGAACGATACGGCCTTGTGCGGGTCAATGGGTGATCAAACCATGACCAAGGGAGTGACCCTTATCTTGATGCACTTGGCTTGGACTGGCAACCCATCATTAATCTTTTATCTGAACTTATGATGCATGCAAAATATAACATATTTTAGTTAATTATTTTAATTAAATTTTCTATAATTTGATCATGGCATGCATCATTTTTAGTCACTTTTAATCATAATTCCGGATTTATCAATTTTAATTATTAAAATCGCTGAATATTTTAATTGTGGATGGATTAACTATATTTTGATAATTATTTTGCAGGAAAATTCGAATCTCGGCCGAAATTCAAAGAAATTAATTCTTACGGCCGAGATTCAAAAGGAGTAACAAGATTTAATTCTTTGTTACGGCTAACATTTGAAGGCGTAAAGATAAATGTTTTTATCTTTTGGGCGTAACAGGAGAAGTCCTTCCTTACGGCCGAAATTTGGAGGGCGTAATGGCATGAAGATGAAGGGTGTAACAATCAATCGAGTTTATCTTTGGGCATAACAAGATAAGTTCATTCCTTACGGCCGAGATTTGGAGGGCGTAATGGCATGAAGATGAAGGGCGTAACAAGATAAAAATGAGTTTATCTTTGGGCGTAACAAGATATATGAAGGCGTAAAGATAAAATGATTTTTATCTTTTGGGAGTAATGGAAAGGAGTAAAGATAAAATAATTTCCTTACGGCCGAGACTCTTTGGGCGTAAAAAGATAAGAAAGATTTATCTTTGGGCGTAATGATAAAAGAATTTATCTTTGGCCGAGTTTATCTTATAATTTTAAAGTCAACCGTACGATGTTACGGCCGAGATCAAATTAAAGTCCGTCCGCACCCTATAAATACGTGAAGAATCCATCGTTTCAATTCGTGCTCTGAAGTTCAGGTTTCTTCCACGGCGAGTCGTGAGCTCTGCAGGCTACGACCAAGAGGAGAGAGGTGCGACGGCTGGAAGTTGATCGCGACCCTGATCAAGTCCGAGAGGCTGCCCGACTGTCTGCCCGTGATCCGAAGCTTCGACTTTTGTCTGTTTGGGTGTAATTCTTCCAATTATTATTATTTTGTTATTATCTCTCCAGGATTTCTAGGATGAACTCCATATTTTTATTTATTTCATTTTAGGAGATTATTATTGAAGGGAAATTATTTGACCCTATATTATTTGTTTTAATCTTTTCTGATCAATTAATTAATTGTGCTTAATGCTTTTAATTTAATTATTTGGATTTCTGAGTTGAGTACTTACCAGTTTGTGGATTATTTAATTTCAGAATTCATTAATTAAATTAATTGATTTTATGTGAAATTAATAATTGACATAAATTTGATAACTAGTGTGTGGAGAATCAAGTTTATGTGGTCTGTTAATCTAACCAGTTTGTGGAGTGATTAATAGTCTAGGATTTTCATATTAATGCATCTTAATTTTAATCTTATCTGACGAATACCAGTTTGTGGGACTTTAGGTTTGATTAAATTTAAGATAGTTTGATTTACCGGATTAAATAGCAGAATTACCAGTTTGTGGACTCTGTGATGTTAATCTTGTAAATTAATAATTTGGGAAAATTTCTAATCCATCTTTAAAGATTAAATTTATCTTTTATGGTTCAAATATTTATCCTGATCTATTTTCATCCTAAGGCCTAACTTCAACACCACTATCTTATCATTATCTTATTTTCTTTATTTTATTTCATAAAATCTCTTTCCAAAAATCCATGTTTTTCCTCTCTTATTAATTTATAAATCCAGACATTGAATTAATAATATTCCTCGTGGGTTCGACACTCTTACTCCTATTACTATATTACTTGAGCGACTAGTGCACTTGCTAGCAAATTTTATTGTTACAAATCAAACGCATCAAGTTTTTGGCGCCGTTGCCGGGGAATATTTTATTAATTAATTTCTGATATTTATGAATTATTAGGAGATGTAAATAAATTGTAAATAATTCTCTGTGCATATGTATTAATTGTTTTAATTATTTTTGTGAATAATCTAATTTTTTTCTTTTGCAGATAAAGGTCAGGATAATATTTTTTTTTATTTATCTACTTTCGGGTTAAAATCCGACGCCGATTGAATTTTTTGAATTACACTGTCGACTTATGATTTTACGACCGAGATTTAATATGTCGGCTTTATTAATTTTACGGCCTCGCAATGAATAATTTCTGAATTCTAAACTTTCAATCTTTACGGCCGTAATATTTTTATCCAAACGTTGTTTTTACGCCATGAGTAATGGATATTGATTTGACTTGTTACGCCCGGTTTATCGATGGTTTAACTTTTTTTACGCCCTATTCGAATCAGTTTTCATTCTCGGCCGTAACATTTTTGTTTGAACTTTTCATATGGATTTGATCTGATTTCGTAGTTTTACGACCGTAAGGAATTGCTTAATTCATTTTCGGCCGTAATGATTCAATTTTCGACATTTGAGTTTTATTCGAAATTATTTCGGCCGAAACCCTATTTTTCTTTACGGCCTCGTGTTGACATCATCTCGGCCGAAGTGACCTCATGTTAATTGACGATTTAATCTTTTTACGGCCGAAATGATCTTATGTTTCATTTTTACGGCCGAGAATTAATCTCATGGTTTTACGGCCGTAAAATTTCTGAACACTTGTTTTTTACGCCATCTTCCGACCCCAATTTATTTGTGATTTTTTTCATTCTCGGCCGTAACATTATAATAGTTTGAACTTTTGATTTGACTTTGTTTTGGCCGAAGCGATTTAGTTTGTCTCGGCCGTAATGAATCATCCGACATGGATTTTACTCCTTTTCGGCCGATGTATATGTGTTGATGTTTTACCTCTCATTGTTTTACGGCCGATATGAACTATATTCTTTGTCGGCCGTAATGATTCATTTGGCAACATTTCATTCAATTTTTTTCGGCCGAGATAATTCATCACCATGCTAATTTTTACGCTTCACGTTGAATCCCTTTCAACACTGTTTTACGATTTTTACGGACGAACGAGCCTCGGATTAATTACGACCGTAAACCCTTATTACGGCCGATCAATCTTATTTCTTCTCTGAAAATAATTTTTGATTATTTCTGATTATTATCTTTACGGCCGTAAATTAGTTCGGACTTATTTTGTGCGATTTCTTACATCATCATAAATTCTTTCGATTGATATTACTTTTTGGTATTCGTATTGGTTTGAAGAAATTCTGAAAAATTCCTCTCGAAAATTAATTTTAATGACGAATTTTCAAATTCTATCGTGCCGAAAGACTTTATTTGTAAAAAAAAAAAACTCATTTTTCGTGACCTATTATCTGAATTTCTTTCTTCTTGTATATATTTTATTTTATTCTTTTATCTTACTGAAAATTGGTTGTTGCAGGTACTAATTGAAAATTAAAACACAACCAATCCTGGAATCTTCTGATAAGCGCACTAGAAGTTCAAATCCACTGTTGGAATTTGATCCTGAGATTGAAAGAACCTATCGTCGATTACGAAGAAATATAAGAAAAATGGTGGAACAAGCACGCGACAATCAGAGACTGGAGCAACAGAATGAACTGGTTCCACCATATAATAATCGGCGAGAAGATGAAGCAGAACTTTCTATGAGAGAATATGTCTCGGCCAGATACAGTGACCGAGAATCATGCATCGTGCTGCCTGATATTAACGCAAATAATTTTGAGATAAATCCCGCGATCGTGAGGATGATACAAGCATCCCAATTTGGAGGAGGATTTCATGAAGACCCTCACGATCACCTTGATAAATTTCTTGCCACTCTGAGCACCTTTAGAAATAATAATGTTTCTTCTGAAGTTATTCGTTTATTATTATTTCCTCAATCTTTACGTGACAAAGCTTCCACCTGATTTAAAACTTTGCTTGCAGGATCAATTCATTCTTGGTTGGAGCTGGTAGAAAAATTTGTTGGAAAATATTGTCCACCACAAAAGGCAGGCAAATATCGAAGGGAGCTGAGGGCATTTGTTCAAGATGATAACGAGACGTTATATGAAGCCTGGGAACGATATAAGGAACTGCTGGCCAGAGTTCCTGACAATAGAATTCCAAAATGGCAAGTAATGGAAGATTTCTACCATGGATTACGACCTGCAGATCAAGACAAACTCGATCAATCAGCGGGAGGGACAGTACTGGGATCTAAACGTCCTAGTGAGATATAAGATATAATTGAAGCTGTAGCACTCAAGTCAAGCCAAGAAAGGAGACCACCTCGCCGAACTCATGATGTGCATGCTACAGAAAGTAAAAATTCTTCTGAAGTAGTGACTCAACTGGAGTCACTTAATCACAAATTTGAGCAGATGATGTCACTAATGGGAAATTCTAGCAATTATAGTCCTACAGGTAACACTTCAGATTCAAATCAAATTGAAAATGCTAACTTTATTTCCAATCCATTTTACAGGAACAACGATTATGGTTGGAGACATAATCCGAAGTTTGCCTATAATCAGAACCAAGGCCAATCTTCTGGTCCATCAAAAGATTATATACTGAAAAGACAACCTGATACTCTCCAACATCAAACATCAAATCATATGCAGGAGATGATGGCACAGATCATAGACACAATGCAAGCATTGCAGAAGAATATGGAATCTAGAGCTACGAGTCAGGATGCATCTATTCGAAATCTGGAAAGACAACTGGGCCAGATGGCGGCACAACTAACTGGACGTACACCGGGTTCTCTCCCAAGTAACACAGAGAAAAATCCAAGAGGGGAAGAGCAAAATAGGCCTTGATTTTCATCAAAACTAAGTCAAGCTGACGACTATAAATCAGAACTATTTTTATCCTTTTTATTTATTTTGTGATAATAGTTTTATTTTGTTGAGTCATCTGCGGAAGGAGAGACCTCGGACAATCGGCCAAGCTCTTACGACATGACCCTTCACGTTGGAAAGGTAAGTTTACGCCCGAAGTTTCATCTATAAATTTTGACCCCTTCCACATCTTTACAGATCTAAATCTTCGGCCGAGCTTTACTTCTTACGGCCGAGGTTCTTCATCGACTTACGGACGAACGAAAAGCCATTACGACCGAGCCTCTGTTCCTTACGGCCGAAGTCTCAACGCCAACCGCCGATCCTTACGCCCAAAGTTCCACGCCACCTGTACTCCTTACGGCCGAAGTTGCAACCTCTGTGCATTACGGCCATTTCTTACGGCCGGAGACGACCCATTACGCCCCGGGTTCGTTACGGCCGGTCTTCCACCGCACACCGACATTTATTACGGCCGAGCCCCTTCTCCTTACGGCCGAAGTCTCACCATTACGCCTTGTGCGTTACGGCCAAGCTTCCACGCCGATTTCATTTTACGGCCGAAAAAACCGACACCAGCGCCACCACCTATTCGTTACGGCCGAACCAACTCCTTACGGCCGAAGTTTCACCATTACGGCCAGTTTCTTACGACCGAGATTGCACGGCTGAGATCTTCATCAACAAAATTTTGCGGCCAAGCTTTTACGGCCGAGATCTCCTCTCACCGAGACCATTTGCGGCCGTCACCTTCATCGATATATATAAGGCCGAGCATCTCTCCACCGACAATAAATCCGGTTGTATCTTTTCCCCTTTCTTTATTTTCATTTCTATAGCTGTTCCATATTATTTTTACTCTTTCCCTTGCTGGCCTAACACTGAGGACAGTGTCTGGTTCAAGCTTGGGGGAGTTTGCATTCCATGCATTGCATCTTTCTGTTTATTTGCTTATGTCTGCATCTATTTATAAAAAAAAAATTTGAAAAATTTTGAAAATTTTCAAAAAAATACCATTGCATGCATTTATTTTTGCTACCATCTTACTAACTTTTGTCTTACTGTTTTAATTATCTTTAAGTAAAAGTTCAAAGACATGTCGTTAACTGATGAAATTTGAATACTTTTCTTTCTTATCACTTGCTATTTTAGTATCAAACTTATGGACTATGTGCCTATGCTAAGTAGAACTATGAATGACTAGACGACAAAATCATATTCATGCCTTTTTATTAATTTCTTTTAAGTCTTGATTAGTAGTAGCCTTCTTATTGATCATATCAAGTACTTTTTGAGCTTATAAAAATTGAAAGTGAATAAGAAAAGAAGGGTTAGTTAAACCCCAACAAATGAAAAAAAAAGAAGTTGAATAAAGTTATGTGTAGGTACAAAAGTGTTATCCGGAACCAAGGTGTGTTCGGGTAATTAGATCCGTAGGGGTTCATGCCTGGCGACCTAAGGGCAACTGCTCTGGGATCCGTCGATCGAAAACCTGCTACATGGACCATCTTGTGGAATATGGAGAAGCACAGGAGTACTGAATCATGGCTAAGTTCGAACTCTTCATTCAGAACCTTGGTTGTTCGGGCAAGTAAACTCGAGGGGTGCTTTATCACCTGGTGCCCTAAGGCCATCTGGTTTGGGAGTCATCAGTCTAAAGCCCGCTACATGGACTTCCTTGTGCAATCCTGCTTGAAGATTAGAACTTTTAAATGATTGAAAATAAAGTTGAAAAATAAAAAGAAAAAGAAAAAGTTTTAAGCTCAATTAGTACTTATGTGTTCAATATTAATGCTATTATTTGATAGACAATTTATTTTACAAGGCTGAATTTGAGATTGTTTAAATTTGTGTAGCATTCAGAACTTCTATAAAGCTAAGTGCATGGAAAATGATAAGATACTAAATAGTAGGTGTGCAGAAGCACTGTGTGAGAAAATTAGTCAGTTGACAATGTGGAGGCTATGATTGAACTTTCTTGAGCCTTGCTTTGAATTTTTGCTTGAGGACAAGCAAGACTTTAAGCTTGGGGGAGTTTGATGCATGCAAAATATAACATATTTTAGTTAATTATTTTAATTAAATTTTCTATAATTTGATCATGGCATGCATCATTTTTAGTCACTTTTAATCATAATTCCGGATTTATCAATTTTAATTATTAAAATCGCTGAATATTTTAATTGTGGATGGATTAACTATATTTTGATAATTATTTTGCAGGAAAATTCGAATCTCGGCCGAAATTCAAAGAAATTAATTCTTACGGCCGAGATTCAAAAGGAGTAACAAGATTTAATTCTTTGTTACGGCTAACATTTGAAGGCGTAAAGATAAATATTTTTATCTTTTGGGCGTAACAGGAGAAGTCCTTCCTTACGGCCGAAATTTGGAGGGCGTAATGGCATGAAGATGAAGGGTGTAACAATCAATCGAGTTTATCTTTGGGCATAACAAGATAAGTTCATTCCTTACGGCCGAGATTTGGAGGGCGTAATGGCATGAAGATGAAGGGCGTAACAAGATAAAAATGAGTTTATCTTTGGGCGTAACAAGATATATGAAGGCGTAAAGATAAAAGGATTTTTATCTTTTGGGAGTAATGGAAAGGAGTAAAGATAAAATAATTTCCTTACGGCCGAGACTCTTTGGGCGTAAAAAGATAAGAAAGATTTATCTTTGGGCGTAATGATAAAAGAATTTATCTTTGGCCGAGTTTATCTTATAATTTTAAAGTCAACCGTACGATGTTACGGCCGAGATCAAATTAAAGTCCGTCCGCACCCTATAAATACGTGAAGAATCCATCGTTTCAATTCGTGCTCTGAAGTTCAGGTTTCTTCCACGGCGAGTCATGAGCTCTGCAGGCTACGACCAAGAGGAGAGAGGTGCGACGGCTGGAAGTTGATCGCGACCCTGATCAAGTCCGAGAGGCTGCCCGACTGTCTGCCCGTGATCCGAAGCTTCGACTTTTGTCTGTTTGGGTGTAATTCTTCCAATTATTATTATTTTGTTATTATCTCTCCAGGATTTCTAGGATGAACTCCATATTTTTATTTATTTCATTTTAAGAGATTATTATTGAAGGGAAATTGTTTGACCCTATATTATTTGTTTTAATCTTTTCTGATCAATTAATTAATTGTGCTTAATGCTTTTAATTTAATTATTTGGATTTCTGAGTTGAGTACTTACCAGTTTGTGGATTATTTAATTTCAGAATTCATTAATTAAATTAATTGATTTTATGTGAAATTAATAATTGACATAAATTTGATAACTAGTGTGTGGAGAATCAAGTTTATGTGGTCTGTTAATCTAACCAGTTTGTGGAGTGATTAATAGTCTAGGATTTTCATATTAATGCATCTTAATTTTAATCTTATCTGACGAATACCAGTTTGTGGGACTTTAGGTTTGATTAAATTTAAGATAGTTTGATTTACCGGATTAAATAGCAGAATTACCAGTTTGTGGACTCTGTGATGTTAATCTTGTAAATTAATAACTTGGGAAAATTTCTAATCCATCTTTAAAGATTAAATTTATCTTTTATGATTCAAATATTTATCCTGATCTATTTTCATCCTAAGGCCTAACTTCAACACCACTATCTTATCATTATCTTATTTTCTTTATTTTATTTCATAAAATCTCTTTCCAAAAATCCATGTTTTTCCTCTCTTATTAATTTATAAATCCAGACATTGAATTAATAATATTCCTCGTGGGTTCGACACTCTTACTCCTATTACTATATTACTTGAGCGACTAGTGCACTTGCTAGCAAATTTTATTGTTACAAATCAAACGCATCAACTTATTAATCGCTTTTAATAACTTGTAGCTCTTTATTCTTGGTTCAACCGATACGATAGGATCAACGTGAAATAAATCAATAACAAAATAAATCATGTAAATCAGTGAGGGATCTATGTGGGGTCAGAAAATATGATCAATCATATATATATAGTATCTGGATAAAAGGAAAATAATTAATAAATATAATAAAATATTTTCTGGGAAATCGGTCGACCGATTTAGGTGAACGGTCGACGATTGTCTGCGGGTCGGTTGATCCGTTCAGTTGAACGGTCGACCTGATGGGAAAGGATCGGTCGATCGATGACAGGGATCGGTCGACCGGTTGACACGTGCAGAAATACGGCGATAGGTATGTTATCGGTCGACCGATTGCCACAATACCTACGGAACGGTCGACCGGTCGGCGTCCAGAAAGTTACGAAACTTTTGAATTTCATCGTTTTTCCAATGCAATCTCATCTTAACCTAGTTCCTATCTCCTAGCAAATCAATCACACAACAACAGAACAATAAGAAGTGAATTATGCATGCAATTCAATCAATCAATCAAAGAATACAAAGAATCAATCAATTAAAATGATAACTTGAACCCTAGCTTTGATCTTTTCTTTTCATAACGATTAGGGCATGAATTTGGGACAATTCAGAGGTCATACAAGGTGATTTCGATTCACCCACCTCTATTCGCGATCAATCCGTTCTTCGATTTGTCGGAAATTCGATCAACGGCCGCGTACCCTGTTTTCTTCCCTGATTTTCCTGATTTCCTCTCGGCCACCTTCTGCAGAATTCCAGCAAAGGCATGAGAAAGATAGCACTTGAAGAACGATGAGAAGGAGAAGATATCTCAGCACACTTGCAGTCCAGCCGATGGAGGGGATTCTGCACTTGTCGCGCACGAACAATAGTACGAGGAGAAAAGAAAAAAAAGAGTCGTGGGGTTCTTTGGGAAAAGGGTTTAATGCATAAATCTGATTCTATATATAACAATCCCCACCTTAATCAAATCTGATGCAATCGGAGTTTATCTCTTTTCCTTTTCCAACTTTGAGTGGCATTGGTCTTTATCCCCCAGCAGTGCTGTCCATCACGTTTTATTTTTTTTTTTTTTTTAGCTTTTGCTGGTCTTTACAAATCCCATTAGAATTTAAGCATAGCCAAAATTTATCATAGAAACTTTTTTTTTATGATGTATAATTTTTCATAGTACATTCTCTACTAGCCTAGCCACGTGTTGCTTTTTAGTGCAAAACAATGGTTATTATGATCATTGTAGTATAAAGATATAGTAAAAGTGTGCGTTGTGTGCGATTTCTATTTCCTTCAACTTCTCATTTCAATAGATATAATATATACAAAATTCAATTAACATGTAACACTTATTGCATTTGGACTGTCTAATTATTGTCTTTAATCGCAATATTGTCTTTTCGTCTTAGTTTTTAAGGTTTTCTTTTCTCCTTAAATTGTAAATTTCATATTAAATTAAATCAGATTGATAAAGGATAAATTAAGAAAATATATTTATTGTGATATTCTAATAATCCCATATACTAAAATTGATTTAGTAACTATTCTTTTCGTCTTAGTTTTTAAGGTTTTCTTTTCTCCTTAAATTGTAAATTTCATATTAAATTAAATCAGTTAAATTAGATTATATTTTATTTTCATTAAAATCCAATTGTACCACGTTGAACTCTCGCTATTTGACCAATATATGGAATGGAACGTGTAGCACATTCATATCTATGGGACCTTCGATGACGCACGTATGGAGCTTCTTTTCTGTCAATATATCCAGCGCTCGGTGAGATTCTGACAAAACGGATTTGTAATATAAAAAAAATGATACATTCTTTTAAAGCTTTCCTAATAATCCTCCTAACATTCACATTTTTAAAATAACCTTATCAACTGATGAATTTACCACATATGCCACTATGAGACAATTAGAAGATTATATCCTCCTAATTTAGGAGGATATAACATTGTTCATATTCATGTGGACTCGTGTCTGACTAGGGCTAGTGTTGTCAGAACCGGTCCGACCGATCAAACCAATGGAGGTGGGGGGTCGATTGAAACATGGAAAAGGGTTTGACCCACTTTAACCCAATCAAAAATCGAATTCAAATGACCGACCCGACATGTTTGACTGATTGGCCGGATCAATTTCTAAAATGAAAAAAAATGAAACTTAAAAAAATATTAAAATAAAAAAAATGAAACTTAAAAAAATATTAAAATATTTATGTAACGCCCCCAAAATTTGACCTTAATTTTTTTATTGCTGAACTCTAGGCAGCGTCACTTGACATGACCTAACTTCATAAAATCATTGCAGCAGAAACATAAGCATATATAAACATAAAACATCAATTTTCATAAACAACGAAAAACTTCTAGATATATAAAATCCCAAGATAATATATTGGCCCATGGGCTTAATAGGCTCTAACATACCCAACAAGGGTTCATAATGCATAATGAGTTCAAGTAAAAATACATGACTCCAATGAGGTCCATAAGCCATACATACTTAACTCTTATAAGAGTTCAACAACATGACATAACATAAGTAAGATAACTTGGGACGTAACCCGACTCATCCATATGCAATGTTTCCGTCATGAGTCTCTCGCCATCGAATCAAAACCTCCTCCATATCTGCAGGGATCCATGGAGTGCAGGAGATTTCTCCCGTTAGAATATGTTCAGGCCCATGCATGCTATGATCTTATAACATGATTTCTATATGTCATGACATATGCATTGCATCATAATGAACATAGCTTGTATACATGCTATGAGCTACTTATGCATACTATATGGGATATGAACAATATCATCATAGCAAGATAAAATAACATATAACATTTTCATCTCATGCTAAAGCATATCATAACTCATCATCATACTTATCACTATGCTAATGCATATCATAATTTTATCTTACTTTACTTTGTCATTTTTATTCATGTCATAATATGATGTGACTAAGTGGACATTCTTATTGCATCCTCATAGGTGCCTTCTTCAACTTTATCATCTTTGTCTTTGTGTTCCAAGTAATTCACCATTCATCTTTTCATCCTTCGTCTTTATTTATATGATTTCTTATCTTGTCGATTGAGAAGAGTGGTGGCTCATAAGTCATAATTCTCACCGTAGGTGAGGTCTTTATCCTCATCTTTAGATGAGGTCTTTATCCTCTCACGAAAGTGAGGTCTTTATCCTCATTTGTCAATGAGGTCTTCCCTCACCCGTCGATGGAACCATAGGTAGGGTACCGATTGGTCCCAAGAGAAAAGCCACACTTTCATCAATTTGTCTTTTAATCATGTTCATCAATGCATACAATCATTCAATACATGTTGTATTTTTTAATCCTATTTAAGGTCATATAAGGTTCAAATCGTGTTAAGTGCGGGAAATATAAATATTACAATAATCTGAAGATGGTCACGGCCATGCTGGATAGAGTCACGGACGTGCCCTCACTTGGGCATAGGTGTGCCTAGGTTTAGCACGGTCGAACACTTAGACGCATTTCTATCGCTACTACCTTGCACGGCCGTGCTCACGAACGTCACGGTCATGACAGAAGAGTCATTTTTTGACCATTCCTGAAATTTCACTAAGGCGTGGGCATCTTGGAGCGTCACGGTAGTGCGACCACAAGGTCACGGCCGTGACAGAAAGTCCAATTCTTTGTTCAACATTGAATTTGTGCTAAGGCACGAAATACAATAGGCATCATGGTCGTGCCACATTTCGTCACGGCCGTGCCCAAACTCTGGACAGAGTCTCCTCTGTTTTTATCCATTTTTCATCATTTTTTACACATACATGTAAACACCCTTAAGGTGTACATTCATTCCACATAAACAGTAGAGACTTTACACTACTCATATAAGTTTAACGATTTAACAAATGAATCATCACCAACGTGAATCACATATAAGTAGCATAAAGAACATTAAGACTGACCTATTCATATCTAGAAGATAAGTAAGCTACTTATGAGCTAAACATGGATAACAAGTGGCATTAGACTCTAATCATAGTTACAATAGAATAGTAACTTAAAGAAATGTGAATAATCAAATGCACATTCCCTAATCATGCATTAATAAGACCTAGTTTGACCTTAAAATCTCTTAATCCATACAAACACACACATTAAGAGAGTGATTAGGGTTTAGGATCCTCTCAAACATACCTTGATTAGTGAACCTTAATCCTTATCTTCTTCCCCTCTTGATTCTAGCTCTCCCTTGCCCTAAGCACCTTCTTTAATGTAACTGTCCACCACTATAAGAAAATCGCGATTTTTTGACGGGCAATTTCCAACGGTTCGAAATCCATCACAATTTGCGATGCATTTTTCGACGGTTTCATTTTCGATGAAATTTTCGACGGTCATGACCGTCGAAAATAATTTATATTATTATTTAATTTTTCGATGATTAGGAACGTAGATATTTCTGATGAATTTCCGACGGTTATGAATTTCTGACGGTCAACCGTCAGAAATGAAAAAATAAATTATGTAATTTGTTATATTATTATTTAATTTTTCCGATAGATTTTCTGACGGTTATGACCGTCGGAAATGAAAAAAACTAAATTATGTATTTTTTATATTATTATTTAATTTTTCGATGATTAGGAACGTCAATATTTCCGAAGGATATCCATCCGTCGCAAAATCCGTCGCAATTTTCAACCGTCGTAACCGTCGGTAAATGTATAATAATATCATATGAGGAGTATTTTATTAATATAACTAGCGACGACTCAAACCATCGTAATTACCGACGGTAAAATAAAAACTAAACATTATATATAACTAAATATATTTTCGACGGTCACAACCATCGGTAATATTAAAAATAGTTAATATTTACGTTTTCGACGGTCGAAGTCGTCGGTAATTAAAATTTTGTTATCCCGCTTTTTTTTCCTTTTCCCGCTTTCTCTCATCTTTTCCCCACATATATAATTCCTCCTCCTCTCCTCTCTCTCCCCCTCCTCTCCTATCCTCTCCTCTCCTCTCCTCTCTCTCCCCCTCTCCCTCTCCCGGCCGTGCCGGCGACCCTCTCTGGCACGGATGCCGGCGATCCTCCCGCGCTGGCGACCCTCTCTTGCACCGGCAATCCTCTCCTGCACTGACGACCCTCTCCTGTGCCGGCATCTCTCTCTCTTTTCCTCTCCGTCCGGATCCGGCCCCCGGCGGTCGGAACTCGCCGCAGGCGGCCGGATCGGCCGTCGGGCGGCCGGATCCGACCTCCAGCGGTCGGATCAGCCGCCGGGTGTTCGGATCCGGCCGCCTGGCGGCGGATCCAGTTTCTCGCGGCAGGATCGGCCGCCGGGCGGTCGAATCCGACCTCCAGCGGCTGGATCGACCGCCGGGCGGCCGAATCCGGCCTCCAGCGGCTGGATCCGGCGCCGGCAGCCCGGATCAGGCCCCCAGCGGCCCGGATCCGGCGCCGACAACCGGATCTGGCGCTAGGCCCCCAGCGGCCGGATCCGCCGGCTGGCGGCCGGATTTGGCCACGGACCGATCCGGCCGCTAATTTTTTTATATTAAAAAAACCTTTGCGATGGTTGCGACCGCCGAAAGATCGATGATTACGACGACCGTCGAAAGTTTCGACAGTTGCGACCGTTGAAAACTTTTGACGGTTCAAACCGCCGGCCTTTTCCGACGGTTGCAACCGTTGGAAACTTTCGACGGTTCGAACCGCCGGCCTTTTCCGGCGGCTGCAACCGTCGGAAACTTTTTTACCCTCCATATTTTCGACGAATATTTTTTGACCGTCGCAAAATGATTTACAACGAGCATTTTTCCGACGGATCGGTTCCGACTACCGTCGGTAATTGCGTTACCGACGGTTTTTGGGCTTATTACCGACGGTCCGGACCGTCGGTAATCAACGTTTTTCTAGTAGTGCACGAGTTGCTATAGTGACGAAACATAAGGGAGTGAGAGAGTGAGAGAGAGGGCTAGTGTGTGAAGTGAAAGAATGGAGGATTACTGTAGCAATTACTGTAGCTTCTAGCTCTTCTTTGCTGTTGTCCAGAAGCTCTTGAGGTTCCTGTAGCTGCTGGTCGAGTGGAGCTTTGGGAGAGGTGATGAGAGTGAGAGGGAGGTGGCCGAATGGGTAGAAAGCAACATTGCTTTTGCTTTTAGGTTATAATACTCTAAGGTGTTGGGCTTCATGGGCTAGGTACGTGTGGGCTTCCTTTTGATTTTTCTTTTCCCTTTTTTTCATTTTTTTAGAATGTTACAATCTACCCTACTTAAATAAAAATTCGTACTCGAATTTTAGTAAATCTTAAATTTTTTACAAAAAAGTTTCGAAAATTTCTCTCGCATTTCATCTTTAAGCTCCCATGTAGTTTCTTGCCCTATATGGTGCTTCCATGTCACTTTGATCATAGGTATGGTCTTGTTCTTGAGATGTTTTACCTGATAGTCTATGATCTATATTGGTTGCTCCACATAAGTCAAGTCCTTGATATTTGGCTCCTCAATCCAAATCACATTTGCTTCATCATGAACATATTTTCGGAGTATAAATACATAGAAGACATTGTGAAGTCTTGCATAAGAGGGTGGTAGCGCTAGGTTATAAGCCGCTTCACCAACTTTCTCTAGGATTTCAAAAGGTCCGATATACATTTTCTTTCTTCCTAAATCTCATAACACCCTTAGTTGGAGAGACTTTAAGCATCACATGATCACCAACTTCATAAAGTTATTCTCTCCTCTTTAGATCCATATAACTCTTTTGCCTACTTTGTGCTGCTAGCATTCTTTGCTTGATGAGCTCCACTTTGTCAACATATATGTGGACCAAATCTGGTCCAAGGTATCTTTCTTCCCCGGTTTCACTCCAACATACCGGAGAACGACAAGATCTTCCATACAAAACTTCAAATGGGGCCATCTTGGTACTTGAGTGACAACTATTATTATAGTCAAATTCCACTAAAGGAAAGTGGTCAGCCCAATTTCCATGACAATTTAAGGCACAAGCCCTAAGCATATTTTTAAGTGTTTGAATTGTTCTTTCACTTTGACCATCGGTTTGAGGATAAAATGTCGTGCTAAAATTTAGCCTTATTTTAAAAGCATTTTGGAGACCTTTCCAAAATCTTGAGGTGAATTTTAGATCTCTATTCAAAATGATAGAAGCCAGAATTCCATGCAAACGAATAATCTCATTCACATATAGTTCTACCATGCTATCCATGATTGACTCACCTTCATATGAATAAAGTGTGCCGATTTCGTCAAACAGTCCACTACGACCCAAATTGCATCATGCTCGAGTTCGAAGTAATCCTACTACAAAGTCCATAGAGATACTTTGGCTTTTCCATTCCGAAATAGGTAAGGGTTGTAACTTGCCACCAGATCTTCGGTGTTCAATCTTGTGACAAACTATATACTTTGCAACTTTCTTCTTCATGTCTTCCCAACAAAAAATCCTTTACAAATTCTTGAATATTTTGGTGCTTCCGGGATGAATGAAGAATTCGGACTTGTGATACTCATCCAAAATCTTTCTTCTTAATGTCTTGTCCTTTGGAACCTATAAACAGTTCTTGTACCTAATTACTCCATCTTTGCCATATTTGAAGTGATTTCTTTCCCTTTTCCATACATTGATCATCATAGCATATTCCGGGTCTTTTCTTTGAGCTTCAACAATTCTTCTCATTAAGCTTGATTCGATCACATGATGAGCCATACATATGATCCTTCGGTCACAAATACTTGGGGCCCATTGTACTATAATTTCCACAAGATTTCACTTGTGTACACTCAAACATCCAAGTGATTCTTCCCACTTACAGCTTAATGCATCGGCAACTACATTTGCCTTCTTGGGATGGTACAATATAGCGAACTCATAGTCTTTCAGAAACTCGAGCCATCTTCTTTGCCTCATATTCAACTCCTTTTGGGAGAATATATATGTTAGGCTCATATGGCCCATGTATACTTCAAAATCTTCACCTATAAGTAATTGTGCCATATCTTTAATGCGAATACCACTGCTGCTAGCTCTAGGTCATGAGTTGGATAGTTGACTTCATGCTTCTTCAATTTCCATGAAGCATATGCAACCACTTTGCCATGTTGCATAAGTACACAACCTAAGCCGATTCCATAAACATCACTATAAATGACATAATCTCCACTTCCCGAGGGAATGACTAGCATTGGTGCCATTGTAAGTCTTCTTTTTAACTCTTGGAAGCTTGCTTCACATGCTTGTGGCCATATGAACTTCTCGCCCTTTCTTCTCTAACTTTACTTTGTCATATTTGTTCATGTCATGATGTGACAAGTGGATATTCTTATTGCATCCTCATAAATGTTTTTTTCATCTTTAGCATCTTTGTCTTTATGTCATAAGTTATTCATCATTCATCTTTTCATCTTTCGTCTTTATTTAGATGATTTCTTATCTTGTCGATTTAGAAGATTGGTGGCTCATAGGTCATAATCCTCACACGTAGCTGAGGTCTTTATCCTCATCTTTAGATGAGATCTTTATCATCTCCCGTAGGCGAGGTCTTAATCCTCTTTCGAAGGCAATGTCTTTATCCTCTCCCGAAGGCGATGTCTTTATCCTCATTCGTCAATGAGGTCTTCCTCCACCCGTCGGTGAAGCAATAGGTAGGTACCGATTGGTCCCAAGAGAAAAGTCACATCTTCATCAATCCGTCTTTTAATCATGTTCATCAATACATACAATCATTCAATACATGTTGCATCTTTTAATTCATATTTAAAGTCATACAAGGTTCAAATCATGCTAAGTGTGGGCAATACAAATATTACAATAATCTGTGACTGGTCACGGCCGTGCTGCATAGAGTCACGTCCGTGCCCTCACTTGGGCATGGGTGTGCCTAGGTTCGGCACGGCCGAACACTTAGACACATTTCTGTCGCTACTACCTTGCACGGCCATGCTCACGGACGTTAAGGCCAAGACAGAAGAGTCATTTTTCGACCATTCCTGAAATTTCACTAAGGCGTGGGCATCTTGGAGCACGTGCGACCACAAGGTCATGACCGTGATAGAAAGTCCAATTCTTTGCTCAACATTGAATTCGCGCTAAGGCACTACCCGAGCTCTCGACAGAGTCTTCTCTGTTTTTATCCATTTTTCACCATTTTTTACACATACATATAAACACCTTTAAGATGTACATTCATTCCACATAAACAGTAGAGACTTTACACTACTCATATAAGTTTAACGATTTAACAAATGAATCATCACCAACATGAATCACATATAAGTAGCATAAAGAACATTAAGACTAATAGACCTATTCATATCTAGAAGATAAGTAAGCTACTTATGAGCTAAACATGGATAACAAGTGGCATTAGATTCTAATCATAGTTACAATAGAATACTAACTTAAAGAAATATGAAAAATCAAATGCACATTTCCTAATCATGCATTAATAAGACATAGTTTGACCTTAAAACCTCATAATCCATATAAATACACATCATTAAAAGGGTGATTAGAATTTAGGACCCTCTCAAACATACTTTGATTAGTGAACCTTACTCCTTATCTTCTTCCCCTCTTGATTCTAGCTCTTCCTTGTCCTAAGTACCTTCCTTAGTGTGGCTGTCCACGAGTTGCTACAGTGACAAAACATAAGAGAGAGTGAGAGAGAGGGCTAGTGTGTGACGCGAGAGAATGGAGAATTAAGGTGTACTATAGCTTCTACCTCTTCTTTGGTGCTGTCTAGAAGCTCTTGGGGTTCTTGTAGCTGCTAGTCCAGTGGAGCTTTGGGAGAGGTGATGAGAGTGATAGGGAGGTGGCCGAATGGGTAAAAAGTAACATTGCTTTTGCTTTTAGGTTATAATACTCTAAGGTGTTGAGCTTCATGGGCCGGGTACGTGTGGGCTTCCTTTTGGTTTTTCTTTTCCCTTTTTTTTCATTTTTCTTTTAGAATGTTACAATTTAGACATTATATATATATACATATATATTTTGCTTAAAATATATTTCAATGCCCTCTTCTCACCTATATCTTTTTCCGATATCTTTAATTTATAACTACCTCATAATTTTTTTATTTATGTCGATGACTTAATTTATGTTACTTTATTATATCATTTAATCTGAATTATTTTGTTTTGCCTTTATTTTATTACATTTATATCTTTATTAAATAAGATAATATATATTAATAATATTATAATATTTACTTTAACTTATTTTATTATTTTATTAATTTATATTATATGGTCCGACCATCCGGTTCGACTTAGACCAACATGACCCATTGATAATCTGATGGCCAGGCCGGATCTTATAACATTGGTTAGGGCCACAAAAAATTTCATTTATAATCGGAACTCCCATTAATACGTATCAAAATTGTGGCAAAATATTTATTTAATATACCACAAGTAATGAAAATATTGTATTAATATAATCATAAAAAATTAAGAAACAAACACAACTTTAGATGTAGTAATACGTAGTAATAAATATATAATGTGATTATCCAGAAGATAAAATGCACGAGAAAATTGGAAAAGAATGATTCATCTATGATCCTATATTATTTAGCATATAACTATCTCTACATATAATGTGTAGTAATTAAATAAAAATTAAATTATGGCCCTTCCTAAATTAGGTTAGATGTAACTTAAGAACACTTTATGAAAACCATGAATATTTATTATTTATCATAAATATTTATTATTTAATATTTTTACAATATTTGTCGACCCTTCTCAAAGAAATTTTGAATCAAGCCTTGTTTAAAAGGATCATTAGTAGTGTTAAACACATAGAAAAATATTTCTATATTTAGAATCGAAAATTAAAGACATGATATTAGCAAGGTAGTTAAGATCAGGATCTTATGTAAGATCGAAAGGGGTCCGTAAGATCGAAGATCGTAAGATAGGATCGAGAATCGTAAGATCCTACTTATATATTAAAATAATAGTTTAATATATAAAATTATGTAAAATAATATTTTTAAATAAATTTGTAATATTTTAAATTATAAATAATGTTATCTTTAGTACTATCCTATTAAGCCTTGTTACAAATGCATATATATACTATTTATATAATAATAATTTAATATAGATTGACAATAAATGATAATAATATGATGAATATGAAATAGCATTATATAATAACTTTTAATATACATTTAAAATAGATTTATTTTGTGCAAAAATATTTTTAAAATTTTATTATAACCAATAACTTTTTTTAGTTTTATTTATAAAAAAAATCATGTTGCACTTGGTAAAATTTTTAAAAATAAAACAAAAAATTAAAATAAATTGGATTAGTAGGATCGGTAGGATCTTACGATACGATCCTACTGATCCAACAAAAATGATCTCAAAGTTGAGATCGAGATATCCTAGGTAATATCGTAAGATCGTACGATCAAGATTGCGATTTGATAACCTTGAATATTAGTTTGGTCCTTTGGAACATGTAAAATTTAACATTAAATCCGGAGAAAATAATAAACGTGAATAAAGAAATAATTACAACTAACGCTATCGAAAGTCAATCCATTGGACATGTCCATAACGTGCCGACTTGAACATGTATTGTCAACGTCGTCTACTTGACCACATGCTGTGGTGGACATTTCTCAACCTTGTAACACATTATACTTTACGACCTCTTATTAATTCACATTTAAATTTATAATACATAAATGAAGTCTTCCACAGTTTGTTTTGCTATATATAATGTAGCTATAACATTATAGATTGGAGTATTCCGCAAATTTTCTTAAAACTATCCACATGTTAATGATATATAGAAGTTATTTTATATGAGAATATTATTAAGAGAGGATCCTCAAACCAGAAGAAGCTTAGAAGCACGAAACCATCTAGAAAATCTTCTAAGTTTCAAGATGAAATTTCTCATTTTTATGTTAAAGATATTACCGCATTTACAAAAACCCTCATGAACTCCACTCTACATAAAGTCCTAATCTCTTTCTCCTGTCTTTTTTTTAATATTATAGGTTCTAATTTATTATTATCATTATTAGATATTAATTAGTTTAACTAGGGGTGTTCACCAGGTCAGATTGATCCGGTGAACCCGATGACCGGACCCGACCCGAACCTAACCCGATGGGGGTTCGGGTCGAGTACGAGTTAAAAAATTTCAACCTGAGTCGATCCGACCCGACCCGACCTAAACTTTTAATTAATTAATTATTTATTTATTTAAATTTTAATTAGTTATAGTTCTAATATTTGATTTATAATTTTTTAAAAAATCAAAATAAATCATTTTAATTATGGAATAATATTCCAACACTCAAAAAAAATTTCTTTCTTAAAATTAATATTAAATAATATTTTTACATTAAATAATATAGAAAACTGAGAAAAAAAATTTAAAAAAAAAAGAAAATGGGTGATACCAAATAGATAAGGGGACCAAAGTTATTATCAAGGAAACAAAAAGGGAACTGGCATTTGTTATTTTTTCTTGGCACAAGTTTTAAAGTCCATCATCTTATCCTGTATTTATAACGAGATATCTATGTACCAAAACTCAAAACAAGATTGTGATACCATGGGCTTGTAATATAGATACAATGTAACGTTAAATAATATAATATTGAACAATATTCTCTTTTACAAATCTTGGTACCCAATTATGCGAAGGAACAAAGTAGGGAGAGATCCATTTTTTTCTATGCTATATTATTTTAAAAAATCATTATCGTATGTGTATTCCATTAGAATTTAAGTATAACCTAATTTTATAACACTATAAGAAAACATACCTTCTGTGACGAATATTTTGTGACGAAATAATTCTGTCACAATATTTAATAGATTTATGAGAATTTTGTGACCAATATGAATTTGATATTTTAGTGACCGATATGTGACGATAATATTTGTCACAAGATCGTTCATCAGAAATCCGTCATATTTTTGTGACGTTTTTGTGATCACTATTTTAATTAAAATATTTAGTGACTCAAAAGTGATAAATATAAAATCGCCACAATATATTTGTCACATTATGGACACATTTATTTATTTATTTTATCTTTGGTCACAATATTATCACAAATCTTTTTAATCTACCAAATCATTTTATTACTATATAAAAGAAATAAAGAACTACCTAATTCTATCTAGGGCAAATAACTTTTCATCTCTCAGGTATTTGTTTTCCCTTTCATCTCCCGACAGCCGACGGCAAGGTACAGAACGCAGCCGCCCTCGTCCCTGGCTTCCTGCGTCAAGTTCCCTGCCTGCACGTCAGGTGCTGCCTGATGCTGCCTGTCAAGCGCAGGCGCCGCCTCAGGCGCAGGCGCCGCCTGGCGCCAGACCTGATGGATCCTGACGTCAGGGCTTTTGCAATCAGGCGACATTTGTATTTTTAGGGCACATATTTTATTTTCTTATAAATTTTTAATAAAAAAATAATTTATTTGAATGTATATTTTTCAGGAAAAGAGTTCAAGCTTCGTGTTATTCCGATATAGGTACGTGTTACTTCTTCTTTCTTATTTAATTATAGAAAACTTTTATTTAAATGATAAATCATCTCTTAATTATTATCTTTTAAATTTTTCTGAAAATTGTATAATTCTGTTAAAATGTATTTATGGTTTGAATGGGAAATGCAATAATAATAATTTGTTATTATATATGTTTTATTTGTTTAATAACTTTTGACATGATATATTTCTTTATATTTTTAAGCAACAATGTTGTGGTTTATATTACTTTATATATTTGTTTAATAACTGCTAGCACATATTTCATGTTTATATCATTATTTAAAAGTTACATGCTAACATATGAAATTATGCATTTTTGTATTCATCTTTGACAATTGCGACAATATATATGAAATAAATTATTTGAATTGGATTAATGATGCATTGTTATGGGACATCAATATTTTTAATTTTACATGTGGATTAAAAATATTTGTGTAGAATATTTTTAATTTTACATGGTGGAGATGTTGAGCCCTTTGGACGTCTATCTATTTTTTGTCATCCAGGACGACCACTTGGAGGTTATTCAAGAAGAATGATGTCGGATGTTGAGATAGATGCTACACACATATATATATATATATTATTATTATTAAACACACCCGAGCTTAAGCCTTTTATTGAGTAAGAATTACTATTTTTTGAGAAATATCATTTATATAATTTTACATGATTTTTTATTACTAACTAATATTCATGTAACTATAGGATGTATGATGAAGAATTATATGAAATCAATCCAAATATTAGTGACGAGGAGAAAGATAGATCACATGAGAGTATGTTTGCAAATTGGCTAAAGCAATATGTAAGTAGAAACTATGAAATTTTTGTACTTTTAATAATAACATAACTATGCCATAATTGCTAATCAATATTCTTTTACAGGTAAATTCGAATGAAGTAGATACTCGAATCACAGATAGCACAAGGTCCTTCACGTAGAGTGAAATGTTACAAGGGATATTTCTCAAATGGATTCATATTTGATATTCATCAAGG
This sequence comes from Pontederia crassipes, assembly GCA_030549335.1. NCBI lineage: Eukaryota > Viridiplantae > Streptophyta > Magnoliopsida > Commelinales > Pontederiaceae > Pontederia > Pontederia crassipes. The sequence goes on from CM060197.1 coordinate 33,743,374, forward strand.
TCAAGGAAGAAAAACAAAGAATAGTGGTGTGTATAAAAGGAAGTGTGTATAATGACTACGAACAAGATTATTATGGGTATTAGTTGAAATTTTGGAATTAAATTATTCCGATTTGTGAAATTCAATTGTTTTATTTAAATGTGATTGGTTTGACATGGTAAAAGGTTTGAAAATTCATCCTCGACGTGGTCTAGTTGAAATTCGTCATGCATCTAGATTATCAACAAATGAGCCATTTGTATTTGCAGAACAAGCTCAACAATTTTATTATATGTCTTACCCATCTACAAATCGAGAAAGGAAAGATTGGTGGGTTGTATGCAAAACAAAGTCAAGAGGAAGAGTAGACATTCCTTCATATGATGCAGAATATGAAGACTTAATTCCTACAATTGATGGTTATTATTAGGAAGATGAGATGTCTACTCCTATTTTAGTTGAACCAATAATTGAACTTGATGAGCAAATCTCCTTGTTGATGGAAGGCACTTCGATTATGTGAATGAAGTAGAAGAGAGAAGTGAAGAGGATAAGAACAAAAATGAAGATGATGACGCAGATGATGATGAGGCACTGGTGGAAGAGGAAGAGGAGGAGGAAGAGGAGGAGGAGGAGGATTTTATTTCCTTTAGTGATGATGATGATGATGAATAAGTTGGTTTTGTATGTCTTCACTTTTTTTGAAAAAACCTTATTAAATTTTATGTGTGCAGTTTTTTTATTCATATTTCTTATATAATTAACTTATTTTCTCTTCTTTCTTGTAGGAAAATGGTGAGGGGTGGAGCTTCACGAAGAGAGCGAGGGAGAGGTGTTGGTGGTAGAGGCATTGACTCCAGAAGAACTAATGAGATAAATTCTGGCAGGGATTCGACAAGTTCGACTTCTCAAAATATGGTTGCTCCAATACCATCACAATTAGCTCAAGAACAAAATATCCAAATTGACAATGAAGATCAAGTAGGAGCTGATTTTAATGATTTCATGTCATCAAGAACGAGGGGTGTAAATCATGGCATGGATGCACCTAATAATCAAACTGATCAAATGTTTATAATATTGAATTGTGACAGGTTAATTTTTCACTATTGTACTATTTTTTAAAGTTTATACATATCTTTCACATTTGTACATCTAATGATTTTTTTATTGTATCATGTAGTTTCATTCCTAATTCGATTACTCGGATAATTGGTATGATAGTGAAAGATTCTATGCAAATTGCCTGTATATGTTGGAAAAAAGTGTCGCAAGAAACTCGTGAAAGGATGTGGAATGCATTTAAGGTATTATTTAACAATCAAGGTCAATAATGTGATTTGCATGTAAGAAATTTTTGTAATGTTTTAACATTAATTTGATTAATTTTCAGGCAAGATATGTGTGGGAGCAATCAGATATTCTCATTAAGGAAGCATTTATTAAGAAGTGTGATGATCTCTACTCTCCCACATTGTATCATGCAAGATGTCATGTGATGAAGAGACATAATAAGATGCATATAAGTGAAACCAAAGGATTTGGATCATCATGGATGAGAGGAGATGTTTGGAATGGCATGGCTGATTTGTGGATGGAAGATGAGTGGCAACAAAAATCAGAGGCTGCAAAATAAAATAGGCTCACTGAAAAAGAGGGTGAAATCACAAAGCATACCACTGGTTCCATACCTATGACAAATCATCGGATAAGACTTGTATATTAACTGCACTATTTGAATATTTAATTTTTTTCAAGTTGTGCACTATTTTCTAGTCATATGCTTTATTTTATTTTTGAAGGCGCAAAACTTAGGGAGACAACCAACTGACTATGAAGTTTTTGAGCATTGTCATAAACGTCGAGGCAAAGAAAAAATTGGTGAATATGTTTATGGAAAATCAAAAAAAGTTTGTGTAAGTTTTTATATAAAAAAATATTTATTCATCCACCTTATATATTGTGTTACTTTTTCTAACATATTATGTTTGTACTGAATTCAAGAAGATTACAATGCATCACTTAACACCAAATATGGTTCAGATGTTAGCTCTCAACCAGGATTTGATGCTGCTATGTGGATTGATGCGGTAGGAGCTCCAACAAAAGGAAGAGTATATGGATTCAGTGTTGGAAAATATGCTCAATCAGTAGTAAATAATTTGAGTTATCGCGTATCAAAGCACACGGGTGACTCTTCTTCAAATGTTGCTAGTGAGGATGATTTGCAACGTATAAGAGAAGAAGTGCGTGAAGAAGTGCGACAAGAATTAGATGATCGCATTAAAAAATTGAATGCTGAAATGGAAGAACGTGTTCGTGCACTTGTATTACAAATTACTCAACAAGCAAGTAGTCAATCACCTTTTGGAGACTCTGTTCTACGTCAGTAAGGTAATTTATCTTATTTATATATTACTATCTTATGATTCTTCATTATTTTAATCTTTTTCTATTTAAATCATTGGATTTTAATATTTTATGTATATATTTGATTATAGGTTTCAACTTTTTATACGGAAATGTGATCACAATTCATCAAGGAAAAAAGTGGATATGTTGTGTGGCTACAATTTGCTTAAAGTTTCATTCTTAAATTTGGATAATCAAAACTTATGTAGTGAATTCAAAATTTTGAATATTTTAATTACAAATGTTTGAATCTTTGTGATCACTTGCTGATCACTATATGATTTTAACCCATTTTAGATGCAATTCATACATATCGAGTCCCACTTTTGCCTATTTTTGGGCCAATTATACTTGGAATGCAAACATTGTGATAACTAGTTGATATTCCTCATTTCATACTTAATTCCATGTGCATAGAGGTTCTGAAATGCCAAAATCCATTAATATTTAAATTCTATGCCAAGTTATCATTTTGAGGACAAGTTATCATTCCTAAGTGTCAAGTTATCATTATTTTGAATGAACTTATTTTCAATGGTTTTCTTGCCCTAAATCCATCATTATCATGTATAAATCATATTTGGATAGTCACATCTCAACTTGTGCAAAGTTTTAAGTCCATTTGAACAAGTTATCATTTTTCAAGTGCCAAGTTATCGTTAAAGGGCAATTCTATCATTTCGACATGCAAAACCATTAATTCTGCACAAGGACCTTAAGCAATCATCTTATTATTGTTCTAACTCATTGCTGGTAAAATTTCATCACATTTGGATAATCAAAACTCAAGTTATGACAAGTTATCGTTTTTAAGTCATATAAGTTATCGTTTTTGGGGCACTCAAGTTATCACTTTTAGGAATCTCATTCATATTTGATTTATGACCTCGCTCACTTGTCACTCTAATCAATTTGATGCTTGAAATGCTTTGAACCACCCATATTAGGACATTTTCTAAGATTTCTATAAAGTTATCATTCCGGGCCCTTGAATTCATTCATATCGATATAAGTTTTCATTCTTGCACAACACATAAACCCATATGATAATTGAACTAGTTACTAGCATTATCCTAATCCTTATTTGTCAAAATACTACTCAAGAGCTTTGATGCTTGCTGTTTGAGTTTTTGTAGCAAGAAGAAAAGGTGGCTAAAAGGTGGAAAAAGTAGGGGGGACCACTACTTTTTCCTGCACAAAAGGGAAGCTGTCACTGCTGGAATTTCTGCAGATGGACAGGTGGCTTAATCAGGAGGATTAGGACATTTAGATGCTGATCAAAGGGTGGAAAGGAGTGATATATAAGCTGAATTTTTCTGGAGGAGAGGAGGCTGGTCATTCAAGGGTTTGGAGCAAGGCAAGGAAGGGGGCGGCTGGATTTTTGGGAGCTACTGCCGAGAGCTTGAAGCAGCCATGAATTGTATCTGTTTCTTATCCCATTTCATGACAAATCTTGTAATTATGAGGAGCTAAACTCCATTTCTTCTAGGATAGGGTAGTAGTTTAAATTAGTTTTGGATGGATATGGACTTATTTGTAATCCTGCACTGAAATCAATTCTGGTTTTCAGATTTTAGAACTTTTCTGCACTGATTCATGTTATCATTAGATCCATTGTAAACCATGATTGAGATGTGTTATTTGATCTAATCACCCTTCAGAATGCATTAAGAGATAAAGTCAGATTTCTGGATTCAATTTAGTTGCAAATCTGATTTCTGAATTTGGTTTCCTGAAAATCTGATTTCCTATTTTTTCTGAATATGATTTCCTGAATTGCAGAATTTGTTTGTCATTCTCAACCTGATTAATTGAGTCTTTGGGATGTTGGTATTGTCTCTATCTTGTTCAGAAATGAATCAAGATTGTTTGGGCAATCATTTGACTCAAACCAGATTTTCCATTAATTCCTGAACAGAAATCAGAAATCTGATTTTTCTGGTTTTACATTTCTGAAATCTGATTTGTTATAAATCTGATCTTGTCATTTGAAGACCCCATTTGTATTTATAACTGAGAAGTTATCATTTGGTCTAACCCTTGTTCAGAAATGAATCAAGAATCAATGGCAAGTTCTAGATACAAACCCAATTAGAATTCTGATTTCTATTTTCTGAAATCTGATTTTTTTGAAATCTGAATTCTGATTTTCTTGGGCTGTTTCAATCTGATTGTCATTGGGGATTGAACTAATTGAACAACTGAGAGGTTAACATCTATCCCAATCTTGTTCAGAAATGAATTGAGAAGCTTTGACATTCCTATGATTCAAATCTGATTTGGTTTTTCCTGATTTGAATGAATTGAATGAGTTGCTGATTTTTTGGTTTCCTGAATTCCAAAATCTGATTTCCTGGGCTTTGGATCTGATTGTCATCAAGGATTGGATTAATTGAATAGTTGAGAGGCTAATATATGCCCTGATCTTATTCAGAAATGAATCAAGATCTTTGATAATTCAGAATTCAAATCTGATTTTTTCCAAAATCTGATTTCTTAGTTTGATTCTAATTCTATTTTCTGATTGTTTGGAATCTGATTTGTCAATTGTTAATCCCTATTTTATTCAAATCACTGAGAGGTGTACTCTAGGAATCCCTTGTAATCCAGAGATGGGTCAAGGGGCATTTGGCAAACTTGAATTCCATCAATCCACATTGCTGATTTTTTCAGAAATGTTGATTTTTGTTTTCTCATTTTTCCAACTTCTGATTTCCATTGTCAACCCTCATATTAATCCACTATTGAGAGGTAGTTTTAAGGGCTTCTTTGAGATCCAGAGATGGGCCAAGGAGCAATGGAAATTGTGAACTCATGTGGCCATATGTTTTGCATTTCCAATTGAGTGTGTTTGTGTGGATTCCAATTTATTTTGCAACCGAGAGGTTGATTTTGAATCTCCCTTGAATTCAGAGATGAATCATGGAACACAAGCACCATTATTGAGTATATTTTATCCTGGTTTGGTTGATTGGAATGATTCCATCTTTTTATGATTGCAAATGCAAGTTATCATTCCAAACTTCCTTGGATTGCAAAAAATCAGCATTGAATCTTTCTTTTGAGCCCAATGATAACTTGATTTTCAGTGAGGACCCTCTTTTGATTCAACCTAGCTAACAATTATATAATCATATATTGCTTAGTTAGAGGCCAATTGAGCTGTGGGAACAGCCATTTTCAAGTTGAATCAAAAGTTGGACATTTAGTGATAACTTGTTCCATTCCATCCTTAATTAATTTAGATGAACCCCAAATCCTAGAAGAACCTTCCTCATAGATAGTTAAACCTTTTTAGACTTCATTCTAGCATTTATAGTTCAGTTTTGATAAATTTCCAAAACCCAAAAATCTTTTATCATTTCACTTTCTATAAAAAAAATCTATTTTCACTATTCATTAAAAATCTATTTTTAGCCACTTAAGTAGAACTAATCTAGATTGTTTTAGGGTGTTTTAGACTTCAAATTCTTGTGGATACGACAACCTGAGTCTACTACAACTTACCTGTGCACTTGCAGCTAGTGAGTTGGGAGACCAAAAAAATGAAAAATTGACATTTTCTTAAATTTTCAGCAAGTTATCACTAGAAAACTCAAATATCACTATCACTTTGGCATGTTTAGAAATGAATATCTTGCATTTTATTATTTTTATTATGTAATTATTTATGTGTAGTAGTACATTCGAAAAATGAATTGTCGCATTATTGTTGATTCACTAAAAATTCTGTAAATTTATTATATTAAATAATTACATAAAATTCCGTCACAACTTCATCAAAATAATTAATAGAGAATCATCACAATTTTGTCACAAAACGTCGATATGAAATTTGTCACAAGTCTATCACAATCATAATCGTCACAAAATGATCACAAATAATCATCATAAATCTGTCATAAATATTGTCATAACATATATCCATCACAAATTAATAGTCAGTAATCCGTCAAAAAATCATCACATTTGTGACGGAATACATATTTTATTAATTATTTTATCAAACATTTGTGACAAAACTATTTTAATCTTGTGACGATTGTAGTCGTCACAATTTTTTTGTGAAAAATAATCCGTTACAACACAATTTGTGGGTTAAAAATCAGTGACGGATGCAGATTGTCACAAGTTTATCACAAAAGAGCATCTGTAACAGAATACACTTATCTTGTGATGGAATTATCCGTCACCGATACTTTGTTTTCTTATATGTCATATGATTATTATGTACTGGACGTCAAAGCTCACAGGGAGGTTCATCTCCCCTGTGTATTCAATATCACCGGTAATAACCTATCCCAGTAAAAAGATGATGACGCAGATGACAGATCGAACTCGTGGTGATCTTTGCACATGACGTTGAATCTCTTCAGCTTCCTTTCTATTTTCATCGAGTTGTATTTATTTTATGCAAACTGTCCATGTTTATATTATTTGAGACTCAGTTATATTATCTTGTTAAGACTTTCGCATTCATTTTAATTATGCCTCTTTTTAATCAAATGATAGCTATGTTTCCTTCCACAATTATGTCTACTTTTTTGTTGACTAGTCAAAGTCTTATTTTGGTCAAAATATTACCACGTAAGTCATGTCTCGTAATGTCCCCGGGATGTATTTGACCATGTGCCGGGATACATTTCGGGGGTGTTACACCTTCCCCTCCCCCGGACCCTCCTCCCACCGCCGTTCCTATTGCTGATTGCTCGCCACCTAATCAGTATCATCATCGATGACTGCTCGCTGCCTAGTCAGTACTGTCACCGCAGACTGCTCGCCGCATGCTCACCACCGCCACCACCAACTAAATGTCGTCTGGTTGACTTGCCCTAGCTTCCTCTCCCCTAGCCACCGTCGTCGCCACCTACTCGCTCCTGTTCACCACCATTATCGTCGCCTCCTCCTTGTCTCCTGCTCACCTTTGTCACATGGTCACCATTTCCGCACCCCATATTCGTTGCCTAGTTGTCGTCGTCGCCTCTTGCATGATGCCTAGTAGCCACCCCCTCACCTCCTGCTCACCACAGTTGTCACCACCGTTGTTGCCTTCACACTCCTATGCCTTACACTTCTATCATGAGCTTGAATCGTCATCTTTACTTTTAATTACATGCACATATTCAAAGTGCAGTGTTTTTTAGTTAAAATATGTAAAGGAAATGCATGCCATAATAACTTATCATATTACTTATGATGCAACTATCATAATTATAATACCATAAATATTTGAACATGCATGTTATGAACTACATCATTATTCTTACATGATACATCATGGGAAACATATCCTTCTTGACATAGCATACATTGAAATATAAATAACTTAACATACTTTCTTAACTTCATCGACATTATTTTCTGCAAACATCATATAATAAGAGCATACATTCATGTACATCCTAAGAATTTCTTTTTGATCATTACTTGTCACTTAACATTTTTTTATTTTTTACTTTACATTTCCTCAAAGTTACTTTATGACTCTTTGGACCTTCTTTTATTCTTTTTTCTTTTTGTCATGTGATATTTAATTTGAAGTAGTATACTTCATCTTTCATCCTTATCACATGATATCATCATCTTGACTTTCTTTCGTTGTCATGAGATACCTTGAAGATTAATTTCACTTTCATTCATACCTTATTTTATTACATCGTTGAACATAACTTAACTCGAAGAACCATGTCAACATCATCACATTGGCTAGTGGAAATAGCGATGGAATTTATTCCTAATCATAATTAGGAACACACTTTATTTCTAATCATAATTTCTTATGAGAGACTTTATTTTTTGAGAAGTCATACACATATGTCAAACTTCGCTTTTGCGGAACTTTTGCCATTAAAACATATACATTAAGTGCAAGGTTTTGTTTAAGTAGAATCCCTTTGCTTCAAGGCCACCACATAAAAGCAACACTTGAACTGCTCCCCTTTGGCAAACTCTCTTGCAAGATTCTTTGCATACCTTGTGAACATGACATCCGCATTTTTCTCTTCAAAGTGATATTGCTACAGTGGCCTCATGGAACCTCGGAGGACCCCTGAAACACGTTTTCCTCTCTTATCAACACTAGGTAATTTTCCTGCTATTGCATCACATTCCAAAGGACCATCCCAACTTGACTCAATCAAACTTTCTTGGACAATTTGAAATGCTCCCTGATTAGTAATCATCCTTTGTACTTCTTCAATGGATGGATTATAAAGAGGTAAGTTGAAAGTATCAATGTCAGCTTCTTTTATGAGCCCCTAGAGTTGCACATAAAGTAAGATTACCATATGTTAAGAGGAAATACTATGTTGTGTTCATCAAGAAATCTTATATTTATTGTTATTATTTTGATGAAGACAAATTTATTGTTATATATATATACACACATCGTATATGAAATGATAAAAAAAATAATGTTCATTTCTATGTTTTGTAGATAATTTGAAATAGAGAACAAAAATGATTTTAGGAATATGAAATAAAGATGAATGGAAAGAAGAAATGATTTTTTGTGAGATAAAAGACATTTGCTTTCTCAAGTTTCACCTTCATTTTTATCTTTGAAAGTGATATTTGGGTTTTCTAGTGATAACTTGCTGAAAATTTAAGAAAATGTCAATTTTTCATTTTTTTGGTCTCCCAACTCACTAGCTGCAAGTGCACAGGTAAGTTGTAGTAGACTCAGGTTGTCGTATCCACAAGAATTTGAAGTCTAAGACACCCTAAAACAATTTAGATTAGTTCTACTTAAGTGCCTAAAAACAGATTTTTAATGAATAGTGAAAACAGTTTTTTTATAGAAAGTGAAATGATAACAGATTTTTGGGTTTTGGAAATTTATCAAAACTGAATTATAAATGCTAGAATGAAGTCTAAAAAGGTTTAACTATCTATTAGGAAGGTTCTTCTAGGATTTGGGGTTCATCTAAATTAATTAAGGATGGAATGGAACAAGTTATCACTAAATGTCCAACTTTTGATTCAACTTGAAAATGGGTGTTCCCACAGCTCAATTGGCTTCTAACTAAGTAATATATGATTATATAATTGTTAGCTAGGTTGAATCAAAAGAGGGTCCTCACTGAAAATCAAGTTATCATTGGGCTCAAAAGAAAGATTCAATGCTGATTTTTTTGCAATTCAAGGAAGTTTGGAATGATAACTTGCATTTACAATCATAAAAAGATGGAATCATTCCAATCAACCAAACCAGGATAAAATGTACTCAATAATGGTGCTTGTGTTCCATGATTCATCTCTGAATTCAAGGGAGATTCAAAATCAACCTCTCGGTAGCAAAATAAATTGGAATCCACACAAACACACTCAATTGGAAATGCAAACCATATGGCCACATGAGTTCATAATTTCCATTGCTCCTTGGCCCATCTCTGGATCTCAAAGAAGCCCTTAAGACTACCTCTCAGTAGTGGATTAATATGAGGGTTGACAATGGAAATCAGAAGTTAGAAAAATGAGAAAACAGAAATCAACATTTCTGAAAAAAATCAGCAATGTGGATTGATGGAATTCAAGTTTGCCAAATGCCCCTTGACCCATCTCTGGATTACAAGGGATTCCTAGAGTACACCTCTCAGTGATTTGAATAAAATAGGGATTAACAATTGGCAAATCAGATTCCAAACAATCAAAAAATAGAATTTAGAATCAAACTAAGAAATCAGATTTTGGAAAAAAAAATCAGATTTGAATTCTGAATTGTCAATGATCTTGATTCATTTCTGAATAAGATCATGGCATATATTAGCCTCTCAACTATTCAATTATCTAATCCTTGACGACAATCAGATTCAAAAGCCCAAGAAATCAGATTTTGGAATTCAGGAAACCAAAAAATCAGCAACTCATTCAATTCATTCAAATCAGGAAAAACCAAATCAGTTTTGAATCATAGGAATGTCAAAGCTTCTCAATTTATTTCTGAACAAGATTGGGATAGATGTCAACCTCTCAGTTGTTCAATTAGTTCAATCCCCAATGACAATCAGATTCAAACAGCCCAAGAAAATCAGAATTCAGATTTCAAAAAATCAGATTTCAGAAAATAGAAATCAGAATTCTAATTGGGTTTGTATCTAGAACTTGCCATTGATTCTTGATTCATTTCTGAACAAGGGTTAGACCAAATGATAACTTCTCAGTTATAAATACAAATGGGGTCTTCAAATGGCAAGATCAGATTTATAACAAATCAGATTTCAGAAATGTAAAACCAGAAAAATCAGATTTCTGATTTTAGTTCAGGAATTAATGGAAAATCTGATTTGAGTCAAATGATTGCCCAAACAATCTTGATTCATTTCTGAATAAGATAGGGACAATACCAACATCCCAAGGACTCAATTAACCAAGTTAGAAATGAAGAACAGATTCTGATATTTATAAGAATCAAATTCAGAAATCAGAAAACCAAATCAGAAATCAGAATTGCAATTGAATGAAATCAGAAAACTGACATTAATTCTTAATCCACTTCTGTAGAATGATTAGATCAAGTAATACTTCTCAGTCATTGGTTACAATTAGATCTAATAGTAGCATAGCATAAATCAGTAAAGAAGTTTCTGAAATCTGAAAATCAGAAATGATTCAGTGCAGGAATTATAAAACAGTCCATATCCATCCAAAACTAATCTAAACTACTACCCTATCCTAGAAGAAATGGAGTTTAGCTCCTCATATTTACAAGATTTGACATCAAATGGGGTAAGAAACAGATACAAATCATGAATCCTTTGAAGCTTCCTGGCCAGCAGCTCCTCCACCAGAATCCTTTGCAGCCTTGTCTTGCTCCAAACCCTTGAATGACCAGCCCCTTTCCTTCTCCAGAAAAATCCAGCTTTTATATCACTTCTCCCCACCTTTGGATCAGCATCAGAACATTCTTTGTGCTTTGATTGCAGCCATGTGTCCCCTGGCCCTGAAATTCCAGCAGTGACAGCTTTTTGGACAGCCAAAAAGCTAGTGGTCCCCCCTCCTTTTTTCTTCCTTTTGGCCACCTTTTCCACTTGCTACAAGGGCCAAAACATCAAGCATGAAAGTCTTCTAATAATATTTAAACAACTAAGGATTAGGACAGTAGTTAAAATCAGATCTATAGCAAAAAGGGAATTGGTGTGTTGCAAGAATGAAAACCGATATCGATATGAATGAATTCAAGGGCCCGGAATGATAACTTTATGGAAATCTTGGAAAATGTCCTAATATGGGTGGTTCAAAGCATTTCATGCATCAAATTGATTAGAGTGACAAGTGAGTGAGGTCAAAAATCAAATATGAATGAGATTCCTAAAAGTGATAACTTGAGTGCCCCAAAAATGATAACTTATATGACTTAAAAACGATAACTTGTCATAACTTGAGTTTTGATTATCCAAATGTGATGAAATTTGACCAGCAATGATTTAGAACAATAATAAGATGATTGCTTAAGGTCCTTGTGCAGAATTAATGGTTTTTCATGTCGAAATGACAGAATTGCCCTTTAACGATAACTTGGCACTTGAAAAATGATAACTTGTTCAAATGGACTTAAAACTTTGCACAAGTTGAGATGTGACTATCCAAATATGATTTATACATAATAATGATGGATTTAGGGCAAGAAAACCATTGAAAATAAGTTCATTCAAAATAATGATAACTTGACACTTAGGAATGATAACTTGTCCTCAAAATGATAACTTGGCATAGAATTTAAATATTAATGGATTTTGGCATTTCAGAACCTCTATGCACATGGAATTAAGTATGAAATGAGGAATATCAACTAGTTATCACAATGTTTGCATTCCAAGTATAATTGGCCCAAAAATAGGTAAAAGTGGGACTCCATATGTATGAATTTCATCTAAAATGGGTTAGAATCATATAGTGATCAGCAAGTGATCAAACTCCCCCAAGCTTAGCCTTTTGCTTGTCCTCAAGCAAAACATTCAGAAATTAAGGACAAACTTGAATTAAAAGTCCACAAATGAAGTAAAGTCTAGCTGAATTGAATCCAATGAGTTTCCCACTTTGCCAACACTTCATTCTTTCCAAAAACTCAATTTCTAGCTAGGGAATCACAAAGGCTAAAGCAAATTTAAGCCATGGAAGAAGTACTAGCAATAACATGTTTGAATTGTAGGAATTGTCAACTTTACAAAGGGTTTGAACTACAAATCTCTTCATGAACAGGTTTTCAATTGTTTAAACAGGTTTAACACCTGACTTTTATTCATGAAATGCATATAAACAGGTTTAGCACCTGATTTTTATTCATGCTTTCTTTAGGAGAGATTCCTTGGGAAGTTTTGCTCTCCTAAATTTTTTTTTCTTTTTGCATTGAAGAGAGATTCCTTTGGAAGTTTTGCTCTCTTCCTTTTTTTCTATGCATGCATATGACTTTTTACTTTTCCTTTTTTCATTTTTCTATCATGTTCATGAAGTGAGCAATAGTTCAAACTCAAGTATAGTTTAGATCCCTTTATCCAAAAAGTCAAGTTTTCCTATTTAGCATGGCAGCAAGAGCCTTGACTCCCTTCTAGACATCTGATATTACTAATTCAATCCATAAGTATCAACTAGTGTGACCCACAAAAAGGAAAAATTTTCAGCTAGAAATTTCATTCAAATGCATCTGAATTCATAATGCCAATTAAAGCAAGAAGGCTAATGGCCAAGTTGGCCACTTGGTATTGGAGTGCACCCACTGTCAAAATAAAGTATTCTACCCATTTCAGAGTCAAAATGAATTCAGAATTGAGTTGGGTCCAAAAATTGATAACCAAGTGATAACTAGTGATAACTTGTGAAAACCAATGATAACCTGGTATGAATTATAATATGAACATTAAAATCAATTGAAAACATGGTGTAAAGGTTAGAAAAGCACCAGGTTTCCTCCCCCAAGCTTATTCTCAACACTGTCCTCAGGGTTGAAAAATAAAGGCAAGGGAGATGGGTGGGTGGGATTGAAATGCATTAAATTTGGAATTTGGATCCCCTTGGCACTTCATCCAGAAACTTTGGGTGGTCTAATCTTCATTAGTTGCAACTAATCCTGCATAGAAACAAATGATATCAGTGGAATGGTAGATTTGCAAGTAATCAGATTTTTTAGTGCAAATTTAAACATTGCATTGGGAATTTTTGAAATTCACTGAAATTAGGCTATAATAGATTGGGATAACTGAAATGAATGTTAATTCAGATGATAATATGATCAATGTAGCATAATGAAAAAAATATTATCAGTTATCATTAAGTTTTCAGTAGAAAATAATAAAAAAATAAGGGTAAGGGTACTCCCTGAAGTTGAGACTTGTGAATTGAACATGTTCCTCATCCCTTATTCCTGCAAAAACAGAAAGATTAAGTGTAAAGTGGCTTGGGTTACCTCCCAAGAAGTGCCTTTCTTTAATGTCTTTGGCTAGACATTGATACAAGGTGAAATCAGTTAGGTGGTAGTGGCAAATCAGCTAGAGTCAGCTCCTCCTTTGCAGAATCCATGGCTGTGGGATTGTAAAGCTTTAACCTCTGTCCATTTACCTTAAATATGTCATCTTTGTCATTCAGAAGGTCAACAGCACCAAATGGATATACTTTATGAATTTTGAATGGTCCACTCCACCTTGACTTCAACTTTCCTGGAAAAATCTTTAATCTTGAGTTGAAGAGTAATACAAGGTCTCCAACCTTGAAATCCCTTTTCAGAATCCTTCCATCATGCCATCTTTTAGTCCTTTCCTTGTAGAATTCTGAATTATGGTAGGCATTTAGCCTAATTTCATCAAGTTCATCAATTTGGAGAAGCCTCTTTTGCCCACATGCATGCATATCATAATTGAGTGCCTTGACTGCCCAATATGCCTTATGCTTCAACTCAATTGGCAAATGGCAAGTTTTTCCATAGACAAGCTTGTAGGGAGAAGTACCAATTGGAGTCTTGTATGCTGTCCTATATGCCCAAAGAGCTTCATTCAACTTCAAACTCCAATCTTTTCTTGTCAAAGAAACTGTTTTCTCCAATATGGCCTTTACCTCCCTATTTGACACTTCTGCTTGGCCATTTGTTTGGGGGTGATATGAAGTGGAAACTTTGTGCCTCACTCCATATTTAATTAGGAGGTTTTCAAAACACCTTTCAATAAAGTGGCTACCCCCATCACTTATGACCACTCTAGGAATTCCAAACCTTGGAAAGATAACTTCCTTGAACAACTTGATTACTGCCCTGGAATCAGCTGCAATGGTGGGAATGGCCTCAATCCATTTGGACACATAGTCCACAGCTAGAAGAATAAATTTGTAACCACACGAACTAGGGAAAGGCCCCATGTAGTCAATTCCCCAAACATCAAATATTTCCACTTCTAGAATTCCTTGTTGTGGCATTTCATTCCTTCTTGAAATGGAACCAGCTCTTTGGCATTGATCACAACCCTTCACAAAGATATGTGCATCCTTGAATAAACTTGGCCAATAAAATCCAGATTGGAGGACTTTGGCTGCAGTCTTGTGTGTGGCTCCATGACCTCCATAAGGGGATGAATGGCATGCCTCCAAAATTTCTTGAAATTCAGATTGGGGTACACATCTTCTGTACATGCCATCAGGAGATTTTCTGAATAGAAAGGGATCATCCCAATAATAATCTTTCAAGTCATGAAAGAATTTCTTTCTTTGCTGATATGTGTAGTCAGGAGGGGTAATTCCACATGCAAGATAATTGACCAAGTCAGCATACCAGGGAATTTGATTAATTGCCACAGCCATCAAACTATCATCAGGAAATGCATCATTGATAGGAAGTGTAGATGATTCTTGTATCCCTTCCATTCTTGATAGGTGGTCAGCTACTAGATTTTCACTTCCCCTTTTGTCCCTAATTTCTACATCAAATTCTTGAAGCAATAAGATCCACCTGATTAGCCTTGGCTTGGATTCTTTCTTGTTGATTAAGTGCCTCACAGCTTGGTGGTCTGTGAAAACAATAACCTTGGATCCCACCAGGTATGGCCTGAATTTGTCAAATGCATACACCACAGCAAGAAGTTCTTTCTCAGTAGTTGCATAATTGATTTGTGCTTCATCTAAAGTTTTGCTTGCATAGCATATGACATGGTGCTTCTTCTCCTTGGTTTGCCCCAGCACAGCTCCTACTGCCTGGTCAGAAGCATCACACATGATCTCAAAAGGGAGAGTCCAGTCAGGTGGCTGCACTATAGGGGCTGAGATGAGGGCTTCCTTCAACTTCTTGAATGCCTTCATACACTCTTCATCAAATTGAAACTCAACATCCTTGGCCAGCAACTTGGTGAGGGGCCTAGTTATCATGGAGAAATCTTTAATAAACCTCCTGTAGAAGCCTGCATGCCCCAAAAAACTCCTAATTGCCTTGACACTTGTGGGTGGTGGTAGTTTCTCAATCACTTCAATTTTTGCCTTGTCCACTTCAATGCCTTTGCTTGAGACCACATGTCCTAAGACAACTCCTTCTTGGACCATAAAGTGGCATTTCTCCCAATTGAGTATCAAATTGGATTCCCTACATCTTTGTAGCACTTTTGTTAAATTGTCCAAGCAAGCATCAAATGAGTCTCCATACACTGAAAAATCATCCATGAAGACCTCCATAATTTCTTCAATGAAGTCTGAAAATATAGACATCATACACCTTTGGAAAGTTGCAGGGGCATTGCATAAGCCAAAGGGCATTCTCCTATAGGCAAAAGTCCCATATGGACAAGTGAATGTAGTCTTGTGTTGATCTTGGGGGTGAATTGGAATTTGCAAGAAACCTGAGTACCCATCAAGATAACAGAAATGGGAATGCCTAGCCAACCTTTCCAGCATCTGATCAATGAATGGCAATGGGAAATGGTCCTTTCTTGTGGCCTTGTTTAACTTCCTAAAGTCAATGCACATCCTCCAACCTGTAATGGTTCTTGTGGATATCAATTCATCAGAATCTGACTTCACCACTGTAATTCCTCCCTTCTTTGGCACCACCTGCACTGGACTGACCCATTCACTATCTAAAATGGAGTATATGATTCCTGCATTCAGCAACTTCAATACTTCTTTCTTTACCACTTCTTTCATGGTTGGGTTGAGTCTCCTTTGACATTCAATGGAGGGCTTGTAGCTGTCCTCCATAGGGATCCTATGCATGCAAATGGAGGGATTAATACCCTTGATATCTTCAATTGAGTAGCCTATCACCTCCCTATACAATTTCAACCTCTTCAGCAGCTCTTCCACCTGATCCTGAGGCAAATTAGCATTAATGATAACAGGAAAAGTTGAATTCTCCCCCAAGAATTCATACTTCAAATTGCTAGGAAGAGGCTTGAGTTCCAACTTGGAATTGGCTTGAACTGGATTGCCTTGGCATTCAGCAATGATAACCTGTTGTACCTCACTTTGAATTCCTACATTTTCCACTGATATTGAAGAGTTCAGTACTGATTTATATGCCATAGCCTCTGGATCTTCCAATTCTCTCAAATGGTCAAAAATTAGACACCTTTGCAATGGATCTTCAATAGGGATTATAGCTGAAACTTGCTCCACCACCTGATTCAATTGCCCATCTTCAAAATCATTTTCTAGAAAACTTGGCCTACTGATAACTTGGGCCAAATTGAATTCAATCTTCTCCTCTCCAATTTGGAAGGTCAATCTCCCTTCCTTAACATTAATTACAGCCCCTGCAGTGGCTAGAAAGGGCCTCCCAAGGAGAATGGGGGTGTTCACATCTTCATCCATATCTAATACAACAAAATCAACTAGAATATAGAATTTACCAACTTTGAGGGGTATGTCCTCAATAACCCCATGTGGATATTTGATGGATCTGTCTGCCAGCTGAAGGGACATATTTGTTGGCTTCAAATCTCCAACTTCAAGTTTCCTACACAATGATAAGGGCATGACACTCACAGAAGCTCCCAAGTCACACATGGCTCTTTGAATTTTTCTATTGCCTATCTCACATGGAATTGAGAAGCTTCCTGGATCCTTGAGCTTTGGAGGCAACTTATTCTGGATAATTGCAGAAGCCTCTTCAGTCAATGCTATAGTCTCATGCTCCAATACTCTTCTCTTCTTGGTTAGGATTTCCTTTAGAAACTTGGCATATGATGGCATTTCCTGGATGGCTTCAACAAAAGGAACATTTATGTATAGCTTCTTCAGGATTTCCAAGAACCTTCCATATTGCTGGTCTTGTCTTGCCTTGATTAACCTTTGAGGGAAGGGTACCTTGTCAAAAACCCTTGGATTTGCTTCAATTTGAGGGCTTGAATTCCTGATTTCCTCACTTGGTTTTTCACTTGGCTTTTCAGCAACCCTTGAGTCTGAATTGGCTTGATTATCATCCACTTTCTTCATTGGTTCCTCCACCATTTTACCACTTCTGAGCTGGATGGCCTTTGCTTGCTCCTTTGGATTTACTTCTGGCTGTCCAGGAAAGAATAAGGGAGGTCTAGTGGATGTACTAGCTTGTTGAGCAATTTGGCTTTCCAACAATTTCTGATTTGCATTCATGGCATCCAATCTAGAATTGATCTTCAAAATCTCCTCTCCTTGGCTGTCCTGCTTCTTCAGAATTTGTTGAAGCATCTCCTTCATTTCATTTTGGAATTGTGATGCTTGGACTTGAGGTGGTGGCTCGTACAGATTTCTTTGAATTGGTGCACTTTGGCCTTGATTTCCATAAGGTGGTGGTGGCTGATTCCTTGGCAGGATTTTAGGCTGCCAATTTGAATTTTGCATAGGAGCTCCTTGATAGTTGTTGCCCTTGTAAGAAAAGTATGGATGATTCCTGTTTTCTGGAGTATAAAATTCAGCAGGAGGTTTGATTCCATAATTGCCCCCAACATTGATTTGATCCACATTTTGGTCCACTTGCTGCATAATTAAGTTGCAATTCTCTGACACATGGCCTTGATTCCCACATACACAACACCTTGTTTCAGAATTGGAGGCCCTATTGCCATTGGGAGTCAAGTTCAACCTCTCCAAAGTCTTGTACAACACCTCTTCAAGTTGAGTGGACAATTGATTCACTGAATTGTCCATGGGTGGCCTCCTGGTTCTATCATGGGTAAGGAAGTGGTGGTTCTTGGCTATGTTTTCAATGAGTTGATAAGCTTCATCAATGTTTTTAGATGCAAAGATGCCTCCTGCAGCAGTATCCAATGCCACCTTGCTAGGGTAGTTCAACCCCTTATGAAAATAGTTGACTAGCTGCCACTTCTCAAAACCATGATGGGGACATGTCCTTAATAATCCTTGAAGCCTTTGCCATGCCTCACAAATATTTTCTTGGTCCAACTGATAGAACCTCACTATTTGATCCCTGAAGTTATCAGTTTTTGAAGGAGGAAAGAATTCTGAAAGGAACAATTGAACAATTGATTCCCAAGTGGCTACCTCTTCAGGATTCAATCCTTTAAACCATATCTTGGCCTTGTCCTTGAGTGAGAAGGGAAATAATCTCATATACACTGCATTCATGGGGTTATTATTGAAGTTCACAGTGCTGTATATCTTCTTGAAATTGTCCAAATGACATGCTGGATCTTCAGTCCCAAGTCCAGAAAACTGACTTTGCCTAATCATAGAAATCAAGGCTGGATTAACTTCAAAATTTGCCACAGGTGCTAAGGCTCCTCCCCCTTGTTGATTCCTTGCATTGCTTGGTGAATAACAGTCCCTAAGAGTTCTAGGAGCTGCCATATTTTGATTCATAACTCTTTCAAATTCAGGGTTGTATGCTTCTTCCTCTTCTTCTTCAAATATCCTTCTCCTTGCCTCAAGCCTTTGCAATCTCCTTCTTCTTAAAAATCTTCTTTCAGGTTCAGGATCTGATTGGTAATGTTCCTCTTGATGGTCCAAGTCCTGCATAAAGAGATTCAAAAGTATCAAATTCAAGAAAGAAATGAAAACTAGACAAAAATGAAAAGTAAGAAATGATAACTTGCAAAAACTGAAAATTAGCCTAACAAATAAACTAAAAACTAATCTAAAACTAATCTAAACTATCTAAGTTAGCCTAATTGATCTCAAATCCCCGGCAACGGCGCCAAAAACTTGAAAGTGATATTTGGGTTTTCTAGTGATAACTTGCTGAAAATTTAAGAAAATGTCAATTTTTCATTTTTTTGGTCTCCCAACTCACTAGCTGCAAGTGCACAGGTAAGTTGTAGTAGACTCAGGTTGTCGTATCCACAAGAATTTGAAGTCTAAGACACCCTAAAACAATTTAGATTAGTTCTACTTAAGTGCCTAAAAATAGATTTTTAATGAATAGTGAAAACAGATTTTTTTATAAAAAGTGAAATGATAACAGATTTTTGGGTTTTGGAAATTTATCAAAACTGAATTATAAATGCTAGAATGAAGTCTAAAAAGGTTTAACTATCTATTAGGAAGGTTCTTCTAGGATTTGGGGTTCATCTAAATTAATTAAGGATGGAATGGAACAAGTTATCACTAAATGTCCAACTTTTGATTCAACTTGAAAATGGGTGTTCCCACAGCTCAATTGGCTTCTAACTAAGTAATATATGATTATATAATTGTTAGCTAGGTTGAATCAAAAGAGGGTCCTCACTGAAAATCAAGTTATCATTGGGCTCAAAAGAAAGATTCAATGCTGATTTTTTTGCAATTCAAGGAAGTTTGGAATGATAACTTGCATTTACAATCATAAAAAGATGGAATCATTCCAATCAACCAAACCAGGATAAAATGTACTCAATAATGGTGCTTGTGTTCCATGATTCATCTCTGAATTCAAGGGAGATTCAAAATCAACCTCTCGGTAGCAAAATAAATTGGAATCCACACAAACACACTCAATTGGAAATGCAAACCATATGGCCACATGAGTTCATAATTTCCATTGCTCCTTGGCCCATCTCTGGATCTCAAAGAAGCCCTTAAGACTACCTCTCAGTAGTGGATTAATATGAGGGTTGACAATGGAAATCAGAAGTTAGAAAAATGAGAAAACAGAAATCAACATTTCTGAAAAAAATCAGCAATGTGGATTGATGGAATTCA
This sequence comes from Pontederia crassipes, assembly GCA_030549335.1. Classification (NCBI taxonomy): domain Eukaryota; kingdom Viridiplantae; phylum Streptophyta; class Magnoliopsida; order Commelinales; family Pontederiaceae; genus Pontederia; species Pontederia crassipes. The sequence goes on from CM060197.1 coordinate 33,763,843, forward strand.
AGTTTGCCAAATGCCCCTTGACCCATCTCTGGATTACAAGGGATTCCTAGAGTACACCTCTCAGTGATTTGAATAAAATAGGGATTAACAATTGGCAAATCAGATTCCAAACAATCAAAAAATAGAATTTAGAATCAAACTAAGAAATCAGATTTTGGAAAAAAAAATCAGATTTGAATTCTGAATTGTCAATGATCTTGATTCATTTCTGAATAAGATCATGGCATATATTAGCCTCTCAACTATTCAATTATCTAATCCTTGACGACAATCAGATTCAAAAGCCCAAGAAATCAGATTTTGGAATTCAGGAAACCAAAAAATCAGCAACTCATTCAATTCATTCAAATCAGGAAAAACCAAATCAGTTTTGAATCATAGGAATGTCAAAGCTTCTCAATTTATTTCTGAACAAGATTGGGATAGATGTCAACCTCTCAGTTGTTCAATTAGTTCAATCCCCAATGACAATCAGATTCAAACAGCCCAAGAAAATCAGAATTCAGATTTCAAAAAATCAGATTTCAGAAAATAGAAATCAGAATTCTAATTGGGTTTGTATCTAGAACTTGCCATTGATTCTTGATTCATTTCTGAACAAGGGTTAGACCAAATGATAACTTCTCAGTTATAAATACAAATGGGGTCTTCAAATGGCAAGATCAGATTTATAACAAATCAGATTTCAGAAATGTAAAACCAGAAAAATCAGATTTCTGATTTTAGTTCAGGAATTAATGGAAAATCTGATTTGAGTCAAATGATTGCCCAAACAATCTTGATTCATTTCTGAATAAGATAGGGACAATACCAACATCCCAAGGACTCAATTAACCAAGTTAGAAATGAAGAACAGATTCTGATATTTATAAGAATCAAATTCAGAAATCAGAAAACCAAATCAGAAATCAGAATTGCAATTGAATGAAATCAGAAAACTGACATTAATTCTTAATCCACTTCTGTAGAATGATTAGATCAAGTAATACTTCTCAGTCATTGGTTACAATTAGATCTAATAGTAGCATAGCATAAATCAGTAAAGAAGTTTCTGAAATCTGAAAATCAGAAATGATTCAGTGCAGGAATTATAAAACAGTCCATATCCATCCAAAACTAATCTAAACTACTACCCTATCCTAGAAGAAATGGAGTTTAGCTCCTCATATTTACAAGATTTGACATCAAATGGGGTAAGAAACAGATACAAATCATGAATCCTTTGAAGCTTCCTGGCCAGCAGCTCCTCCACCAGAATCCTTTGCAACCTTGCCTTGCTCCAAACCCTTGAATGACCAGCCCCTTTCCTTCTCCAGAAAAATCCAGCTTTTATATCACTTCTCCCCACCTTTGGATCAGCATCAGAACATTCTTTGTGCTTTGATTGCAGCCATGTGTCCCCTGGCCCTGAAATTCCAGCAGTGACAGCTTTTTGGACAGCCAAAAAGCTAGTGGTCCCCCCTCCTTTTTTCTTCCTTTTGGCCACCTTTTCCACTTGCTACAAGGGCCAAAACATCAAGCATGAAAGTCTTCTAATAATATTTAAACAACTAAGGATTAGGACAGTAGTTGAAATCAGATCTATAGCAAAAAGGGAATTGGTGTGTTGCAAGAATGAAAACCGATATCGATATGAATGAATTCAAGGGCCCGGAATGATAACTTTATGGAAATCTTGGAAAATGTCCTAATATGGGTGGTTCAAAGCATTTCATGCATCAAATTGATTAGAGTGACAAGTGAGTGAGGTCAAAAATCAAATATGAATGAGATTCCTAAAAGTGATAACTTGAGTGCCCCAAAAACGATAACTTATATGACTTAAAAACGATAACTTGTCATAACTTGAGTTTTGATTATCCAAATGTGATGAAATTTGACCAGCAATGAGTTAGAACAATAATAAGATGATTGCTTAAGGTCCTTGTGCAGAATTAATGGTTTTTCATGTCGAAATGACAGAATTGCCCTTTAACGATAACTTGGCACTTGAAAAATGATAACTTGTTCAAATGGACTTAAAACTTTGCACAAGTTGAGATGTGACTATCCAAATATGATTTATACATAATAATGATGGATTTAGGGTAAGAAAACCATTGAAAATAAGTTCATTCAAAATAATGATAACTTGACACTTAGGAATGATAACTTGTCCTCAAAATGATAACTTGGCATAGAATTTAAATATTAATGGATTTTGGCATTTCAGAACCTCTATGCACATGGAATTAAGTATGAAATGAGGAATATCAACTAGTTATCACAATGTTTGCATTCCAAGTATAATTGGCCCAAAAATAGGTAAAAGTGGGACTCCATATGTATGAATTTCATCTAAAATGGGTTAGAATCATATAGTGATCAGCAAGTGATCAATCTTCATGAAAATGTATTGTTGGAAAACAAGAAATGGAGAATTTATTTTCAAACAAATATTTCATTAAAGTAAATATAAGTTACCCATGTTGTATTTTCACAAGCAAACAAAAGCTTATGGGATGATGAAGTGCATAAAAACACCATCGAGCATGACAAGCATACATGTTTCAATGTGCATGTTCATTAGTTGTGGCTAAATATTATATTACTTCTTTCTACGACATATTGAAATGAGAACCGTTAAGGTTGAAGATTAATCAATTATAAATCTATTCCATTTTATTCATTTTACAATTAATTTGTGCTTTGAGTATTCTAAATTCAATCATTGATTTCAGCAATAGTTAGAAGTTGATAGAGAATCCTTAAAAGAGTTTCAAGCTTTTGCTTTCAAAATGTCGTATTCTATAAACTATCTCGTAAATTATAATAGTTGCAATTCTTTGTTTAAATATTTGTAAATTGATTACCGTTTTCATATGATATAGGTGAAAACTAATAGAATTGATGAACTTTCCACTATGAGAATCTATATAGGTGATGGTTTTTTTACCCTGCTTGTTACTATGTTCATATTATAATATTATCATATTATAATTAGGTACTACTAAAGCTCTCTCCAACGAAGCGAATGTATCTCTTATCATATTATAATTAGGTACTATTAAAACTCTCTCCAACGAAGTGAATGATGAGATTTAGTAAGAAGGAAAAAAAACTCAGTACGAGATATGTTGGTTCGTAAACATTATCATATATGTCAGGAGCTGAATCTAAAAACTCAGTAAATAATATTTTTCATGTATCTATGCTTCAGAAGTATAAGCACGATGAGGCAAACATTATCATATATTCAGGAGCTGAATCTAAAAAAACAAAAATAAAGATTTGACTTATGAGGGGCAGCCAGTTGAGATCCTTGAATTTAAAGTCCAGCATCATATGAACAAGGATGTGCCATTAGTTAAAGTCACATGGAGTCATCATTTGGACGATGAAGCGACTTAGGAACTAGAATAATAAATGTGCAAGGACTTTTCCAAACTATTTGGTAAGTTTATAAATTTTACATAATTCGATGACGAATTTTATTTTAAGTGGTTTATAATGTAACCTCCCATAATTTCAGAAATAATAATAATAATAATAATAATAATAATAATAGTAATAATAATAATAATAATAATAATAGTAGTAGCTGACTCATCTTGGTAACTGCTCCATTATTCTCTTAAAAGTAGAACTACCAGATCTGGAAGGGGGCTTTCTGAATTTCTGATTGGTTGAAGCCAGCAAGAGAAGAACATGGGAGAAAGGAACGCCGAGGTCGATGGAGACAATCAACGTCACTGACATGAGACCTGAGCAAATCGACCTTCATGCTTAAGAGGTACTATTTTCTGTGGACATACCAAGATCATGATATCCTAAAATGAACATATGGAATCTATACGGACGAGTGATCTACTTCTATGATTCGGATGATTATCACTAAAAAGTTGAATTTCTGAATTCGCATGAATGGATCTGCATATGTTAATATTTCCACCCCTAATCTATTCATGTTAGTGCGTCATGTCAATTAAGATTTGCTCTTGGGCACCAAAAGGGTCAATTCTCAGTTCGCGGCCATGCTGTAGCTTGATCTTTATCACAGACGATGCATAGGTCCTATTTCACGTCTGCTCCTTCAATTTCAGTAGGGTATTAATCGCAGGCTCAATTTGCACCTACTATCCCTTTAATCACAGCCAAATGGAAGGTTTAATTTAGCGCCTATTGTGCCTTTGATCTCAGTTGAAAGTGCCTAATAGCACTATCTTTTTCATGATATTAGCGTCTAAGAGCGTACGACAGTAATGCAAAATGCATTACATGCATAAATTCTAAAATACATTTCATGCATCACCACGATGCAAAGGCACCAGTTTTCAGGTGCATTAAATGCATATCCTTAGTGTATTTCACGATCTGCTACAATACCAATGTACTCAACAAGGTGCATTAAAATGTTATTCAAGTGTATTTAGCTAATGGGTGTCATTCCTCTCTTACCCATTTTATCCTTACTTTTTAGACTATAAAATCAACTTATATTCTTTTAACAGTGAAAGTTGAAGTCTCCTCTCTTTTTTCAACAACAGAATTTATTATTTTATAATAATTAACATCAAAAGTATTTATTTTTAAATATTATAAGATCAAAGATCCCTTTTCTATTTCTTCAAAAATAAAATTATTATTCTAAATAATTAAACATGAAAAGTTTTTAATATTATAATGTTTACTTTGTTTTACTATATTTGTTGTATCATAGTGCCTATACTTTATTTAGCTTATTTAATATTTTTATATTTATTATGGCACTAAAATATGACACTATGTCAAATAAGTTGAATAAAATAAATATTAAAATATCAAATAAGCTGAATAAATATAGACACTGTTAACAATTATATACAACGTAAAAATTATAATGTTAAATTTTTTTCATGTTAATCATTTAAAATAATAATCTTATTTTTGAAGAAAGAGAAAAGGGATCTTTGATCTTCTAATATTATAAAAAAAAATAAAGTCTTTTATTGCTAATTATTATAACAACAACAACAACAAAGCCTTATCCCACTAGGTGGGGTCGGCTACATGGATCATACGATGCCATTCCGCTCTATTAGTAACCAAACCTTTCGGTATATTATTCACCAATAGATCTTGCTCTATTAGTTCGTCAAGTGTCCGCCTTAGCCTCCCTCTCCCTCTTTTAATTGGACTCCAGATTATTTGATCTACTTTTCTTACTGGCCATCTAATGGTCTTCTCTGAACATGACCAAACCATCTCAAACGATTCTCTACCATTTTCTTACTAATAAGAGCCACTCCGACTCGTTCACGTATATGGTCATTCCTAATCTTATCTAATCTTGTATGACCACACATCCATCTCAACATTCTCATTTCGGCTACCCCCACTTTACGTTCATGTTGTCCCTTCATAGCCCAACATTCACTACCATATAACACTGCTGGCCTTATAGCAGTACGATAGAATTTTCCTTTAACTTTATTGGGTACTTTTCTATCACAAAGAACTCCAGTGGCTTTCCTCCACTTACACCAACCAGCTTGAATTCTATGATTAACATCGTCATCAATCTCACCATCTTGTCTTACAATTGATCCTAAATATTTAAACTTTGTCACTTGAGGAATTATATCCTCCCCTAGCCTAACTTTCAAATCGTCTCTAAGTTGTTTATTTGTGAAATTGCTATGCATATATTCTGTTTTATTCCTACTTAAACGAAATCCCTTTGACTCCAACGTATTTCTCCATATTTCCAATTTTGTATTAATCTCTTCTCTTGAATCCGCTAAAAGTACTATATCATCCGCAAATAGCATGCACTTAGGTACCTCCTCTGTGATACTATCGGTTATAGCATCGATAACTAAGTTAAATAGATACGGGTTTAAAGCTGATCCTTGATGTAGGCCAATTCCTACAGGAAATTCATTTGTCTCACCTCCGGGTGTCCTAACCCTAATCAATGCCCCATCGTACATATCTTGTATTACCTTAATGTAGGCAACATTCACCCTCTTCTTTTGCAAGGCTTTCCAAAGTACATCCCTTGGTACCCGATCATACGCCTTCTCTAAGTCAATGAAAGCCATATGTAAGTCTCTTCTCCTACTTCGATACTTCTCCATCATCCCCCTTAGTAAATAAATCGCCTCTGTAGTGGATCTTCCTAGCATGAACCCAAATTGTCTCTCAGAAATACTAGTCTCCATTCTCAATCTATGCTCATCACTTTTTCCCATAATTTTATAGTGTGACTCATAAGCTTAATCCCTCTATAATTTGCACAATTCTGAATATCCCCTTTATTTTTGTAAATAGGAACTAATGTACTTAATCTCCAATCATCATGCATCTTTTACGACCGTAAAATCTCATTAAATAGTTTACATAACCACAACACACATTTTTCTCCTAAACATTTCCAAACTTCAATCGGTATACCATCCGGTCCAACGGCTTTACCATTCTCCATTTTCTTAAGAGCTTCGCTAACCTCCGAGACTCTAATTCTACGATAAAATGACATATTAAGCTCACATTCGCTAACTGTCAAGTCCTCCAAATCACAACGGGAACCTTCACATCCATCATTAAATAGCTTATAGAAATACTCTTCCCATCTGTTCTTAATATCTCCTTCAGTAACTAAAACCTTGCCAACTTCATTTTTTATGCATCTTACTTGATCCAATTCTCTCGACTCCTTCTCTTTATTCCTTGCAATCTTGTAAATCCTTTGTTCACCGGCCTTTGTCCCTAACTCCTTATAAAACCCCCCATATGCTTTAGCACGAGCATCACTAACTGCCTTCTTAGCCTCCCTTTTCGCCAAACGATACTTTTCCCAATTATCAGAACTATTGTCCAAGTGTATCGCCTTGAAACAATTCTTCTTATTACGCACCTTTTATTGGACCTCCTCATTCCACCACCAAGTCTCCTTATCTCGTGGTCCAAAACCTTTTGATTCTCCTAAAATGGCTTTAGCAACCATTTCAACCTTTTTTTGCCACATTCTTCCACATGATACTAGCATCTCCTTCTAACTCCCACACACTTTCCTCTAATAACTTACTTCTAAAAGTCTCTCGCTTCTCCCCCTTTAACTGTCACCACTTGATCTTTCGATCAAAAACTGTTCGGGATTTTGATTTTATACATTTCATTTGCATATCAAGAACTAACAATCTATGTTGTGTAGTCACCCCATGCCCAGGAATTACTTTGCAATTAGTACAGCGTCTTTTATCAGTATTTCTTGTCAAGAAAAAATCGATTTGAGACCTATGAGTTCCACTTTTGTATGTGATTAAATGTTCCTCTCTCTTCCTAAAACAAGTGTTGATAATCTTAAGGTCGTATGCTAAAGAAAAATCAATAATAGTTTGTCCTTCCTCATTCAAGTCCTCAAAACCAAATCCACCATGAACCCTTGCATGTGGTCCTGCCTCTTTGCCAACATGTCCATTAAGGTCTCCCCCAATATAAACTTTCTCGGTTGTTGGTATACTTTCAATCAAACCCTCCATATCTGCCCAAAACTTCTCCTTGAGATGTGATTCTGCTCCTACTTGGGGTGCATATGCACTAATAATGTTCATAGTCTCCTTTCCAACAATTACTTTCACGGATATGATTCGATCCTCAATCCTTTTAACTTCCACAACATTCTTCCTCCATTCTGCATCCGCGATAATACCAACACCATTCCTTCCATTTACCTTACCCGTGTACCAAAGTTTGGAACCATTTAACCTAATCTCTTTACTTCTCTCTCCTACCCATCTACTTTCTTGCAAGCATAAGATACTAATCTTACGCTGGTCCATTACTTGTGCCACCTCGAGGCGCTTCCCATTCAACGTCCCAATGTTCCAAGAACCTAATCTGACCTTAGTCTCATGAACTAGCTTCTTTAATCGCCTCCGTCCATTAGAGTGCAGTAGCCCTTGCTCATTTAACACTGCATTCAGGCGAGGATGCAGCGGCTCTTGCTCTCTTATCACTGTACCCGAGCTGTACAGCGCGTTACTTACGGGTAACGATATAGCATTAACACAATATATTCGTTGATCCATGTTCATAAGATTCGACTGATTTTATGCTGGCTGTCGGGGCCTAACACAACCCTCCTCCTTTATCCGGGCTTGGGACCGGCTATAAAATATAGACGGAGTTTAATGCTTGGGTCTGATTTTAATGCTAATTATTATAAAATAATAAATTCTATGTTGAAAAGAGAGAGACGAGACTCTTGATCTTCCACTATTATAAAAGATTTTATAGTTTTAAAATGTAAGGGTAGAATGGGTAAAAGTGGAGTGGCATTAAGGGCACCCTTAGCTAATAGCTACAGTAGCTCGTGATACTATAGCAGCCACAGTACCATAAGCATGGTGTTATGGCATGCGGCTATGAATCGACATATATTATTTTGCACTCGACGAATTATACATCAGTTTGATTTATCTATTTCGAAATTTTAATTATCTGTTCTACTAATTATTTATCCATCCTTCTGCTACGCCAATATAATAATTCTTGAATATCATCTTATTATGATTTTCATGTTGAGACAAATCTTTTCTCAATCTTATTATCTATCACATTCGATTCCTGAAATCCAAAGATAGTCATAGGATAAATAAGATAAAAGATGAAAAATATTAAATGAAGAGCTCTTCTTATGTGTTGCTGACGACGGTCAACTTAGTCAAAAGAAAGTCGAAAGATACTCCATCGGCCTATGTTAAAGGAAGTTGAAAGACACTCTAAAATAAGTGTAACATAATGAAAATGAAAAGATGACTATGATTATGATGATGGGCAATGCCCGGTGATATTATGATATTTTATGATGATGATTCTTAATCTCCTGATCAACTATCCCATATGAATTTAAAGATGATTATCCTATCCTTCTTGTTACACTTATCATATTATCATCAGTCATGCCATTCTATGTCATGCCTCTTGATCATGATGTTATCGCACTAATTATGGCTACATGACTCTATCATTTATGATTATATTTATTTGAATATCGTTATGATGTCATTACTGTTTATATGTCATATGATTATTATGTACTGGACGTCAAAGCTCATAGGGAGGTTCACCTCCCCTGTGTATTCAATATCACCGGTAATAACCTATCCCAGTAAAAAGATGATGACGCAGACGACAGATCGAGCTCGTTATGATCTTTGCACATGACGTTGAATCTCTTCAGCTTCCTTTCTATTTTCATCGAGTTGTATTTATTTTATGCAAACTATCATGTTTATATTATTTGAGACTCAGTTATGTTATCTTGTTAAGACTTCCACATTCATTTTAATTATGCCTTTTTTTAATCAAATGATAGCTATGTTTCCTTCCACAATTATGTCTCCATTTTTGTTGACCAGTCAAAGTCTTATTTTGGTCAAAATATTACCATGTAAGTCATGTCCCGTAATGTCCCCGGGGTGTATTTGGCCATGTGGCGGGATACATTTCGAGGGCGTTACACCTTCCCCTCCCCCCGACCCTCCTCCCACCATCGTCCCCGTTGCTGACTACTCGCCACCTAGTCAGTACCGTCATCGTCGCCTCCTCCTTGTCTCCTGCTCACCATTGTCACATGGTCACCATTTCCACACCCATACTCGTTGTCTAGTTGTCATCGTCGCCTCTTGCATGATGCCTAGTCGCCAACCCCCTCACCTCCTGCTCACCACAGTTGTCGCCTTCACCCTCCTATGCCTGCCACTTCCTAGCATCCCCCTCCCCAACTCCTCATATGGTGAGTCACCATTCGTCGCCGAGCAATCAGTTCAAGATCGATTAATTCAATCTCAGCTAGTTAGTTTTGGCTTAGATAATGGAGGAGTGAACCACGCACCTAAATCTCAGCCGTCCGATTAGAATATCGGACAATTGAGGGAGTGGGTAGAGGCTCCTAAACTCTTGAGTGAGTAGGAGCTTCATTAAATCCTTCTTTATAATATTCACATAACATCTCTTCTACTAATATTTCATAGCACCTCAAATACCTAAAGACCTTATTACATTATTTGCATCAATATTCACTGACTTAAAAAGACATTTAATCCTAAGCATGTGTTACACTTCTATCATGAGCTTGAATCATCATCTTTACTTTTAGTTACATGCACAGATTCAAAGTGCTGTGTTTTTTAATTAAAGCATGTAAAGGAAATGCATGCCATAATAACTTATCATATTACTTATGATGCAACTGTCATCATCATAATACCATAAATATCTGAACATGCATGTTATGAACTACATCATGATTCTTACATGATACATCATGCGAAACATATCCTTCTTGACATAGCATACATTGAAATATAAATAACTTAACATACTTTCTTAACTTCATCGACATTATTTTTTGCAAACATCATATAATAAGAGCATACATTCATGTACATCCTAAGAATTTCTTTTTGATCATTACTTGTCACTTAACATTTTTTTATATTTTACTTTACATTTCCTCAAAGTTACTTTATGACTCTTTGGACCTTCTTTTATTCTTCTTTCTTTTTGTCATGTGATATTTAATTTGAAGTAGTATACTTCATCTTTCATCCTTATCACATGATATCATCATCTTGACTTTCTTTCGTTGTCACAAGATACCTTGAAGATTAATTTCACTTTCATTCATACCTTATTTTATTACATCGTTGAACATAACTTAACTCGAGGAACCATGTCAACATCATCACATTGTCTAGTGGAAATAGCGATGGAATTTATTCCTAATCATAATTAGGAACACACTTTATTTCTAATCATAATTTCTTATGAGAGACTTTATTTTTTATGAAGTCATACATAGATGTCAAACTTCGCTTTTGCGGAACTTTTGCCATTAAAAGATATACATTAAGTGCAAGGTTTTGTTTAAGTAGAATCCCTTCGCTTCAAGGCCATCACATAAAAGCAACACTTGAACTGCTCCCCTTTCGCAAACTCTCTTGCAAGATTCTTTGCGTACCTTGTGAACATGACATCCACATTTTTCTCTTCAAAGTGATGTTGCCACAGTGGCCCCATGGAACCTCGGAGGACCTCTGCAACACGTTTTCCTCTCTTATCAACACTAGGTAATTTTCCTGCTATTGCATCACATTCCGAAGGACCATCCCAACTTGACTCAATCAAACTTTCTTGGACAATTTGAAATGCTCCCTGATTAGTAATCATCCTTTGTACTTCTTCAATGGATGTATTATAAAGAGGTAAGTTGAAAGTATCAATGTCAGCTTCTTTTATGAGCCCCTGGAGTTGCACATAAAGTAAGATTACCATATTTAAGAGGAAATACTATGTTGTGTTCATCAAGAAATCTTATATTTATTGTTATTATTTTGATGAAGACAAATTTATTACATTTGATATATTTATACACACACACACATCGTATATGAAATGATAAAAAAATAATGTTCATTTCTATATATTTTGTAGATAATTTGAAATAGAACAAAAATGATTTTAGGAATATGAAATGAAGATGAATGTAAAGAAGAAATGATATTTTGTCAGTTAAAAACATTTGCTTTCTCAAGTTTCACCTTTATTTTTATCTTCATGAAATTGTATTGTTGGAAAACAAGAAATGGAGAATTCATTTTCAAACAAATATTCCATTAAAGTAAATATAAGTTACCCATGTTGTGTTTTAACAAGAAAATAAAAGCTTATGGGATGATGAAGTGCATAAAAACACCATCGAGCATGACAAGCATACATGTTTCAATGTGCATGTTCATTAGTTGTGGCTAAATATTATATTACTTCTTTCTACAACATATTGAAATGATAACCGTTAAGGTTGAAGATTAATCAATTATAAATCATCTATTCCATTTTATTCATTCTACTATTAAGTTGTGCTTTGAGTATTCTAAATTCAAGCATTGATTTCAGCAATAGTTAGAAGTTGATAGAGAATCCTTAAAAGAGTTTCAAGCTTTTGCTTTCAAAATGTCGTATTCTATAAACTATCTCATAAATTATAATAGTTGCAATTCTTTGTTTAAATATTTGTAAATTGATTACCGTTTTCATATGATATAGGTGAAAACTAATAGAATTGATGAACTTTCCACTATGAGAATCTATATAGGTGTTGGTTTTCTTACCCTGCTTGTTACTATGTTCATGTTGTTGATGAATATACATTGATTAGCGATGTGTTTTTTAAAATAGACCTTTAAGCAATCTACCTAGAAATATCCATAATGAAAACATATTGGCTTCTAAGTTGTAATAAAGTTATGACTTTTTGTTTGCATTATAAATAAGTAGGGCCAATGGACTTAAGTGTATGCGGAACATACTTGTGTTATATGCCAAGTATACTATGTTTATTATAGAAATGATTTATTGGGTTGATTTTTGTCATGATGTAAATATCTACATATAATTTTATAAGTGGCTCGAAATTCTTAACTATGTTTCAAAGTATTTTAGTAGGGCACCCAAGATTGACAAAAGAGCAATCACTCAAGTCAAATCCAGAAAAAATCATTATCCAACAATTGAGAATCATGGGGACAAAAGAAAGATCTATTATCAATATGCATGACACATTTGTATACAAGTGCTAGTCATATCCTTACATGATCTATTATCAATATGCATGACACATTTGTACACAAGTGCTAGTCATATCCTTACATAGTATACATATTTTTTGGTGCAAAGTTATATAACGTGGAACAAGAAATGAAATGTTTTTCAATTCATTGTGTAGAAAAAAAACAAATATGGGATATAATGCTTTTCTAATAGGCAATAATTTCATATATTGATTGAGTTTATTTTCCTCACATGTCAAGACACTACAAGAAAATGGACGATTAGCGACCCAAAATAAGCAATGCTAGGGTTGCGCTATTACGTCTCCCCGGTGAAGAGCGTCTCATTCGCGTCTAGCTAGCACCACAAAAATGGGACGCTGCATATCGGTGGCTACTAGTGTCAAAAGGAGTCAAAGTAAATGAGACGCTACTAGCACTACGAGTTGACGCTATCTCGACGTTATTAAGACGCGCGGTTTGCGGCTGTGCGTAGAAGACATGCGTCGCTATGTCGACGCGCAAGGGGCGCTAGCTATGAGACGCGATTCCGATGCCCACGAGTCGCTACTCTAGGTGCTAGGAAGGCGCTGAAGTGATGCAATATGATGGTGTACGCATCGCCAACGAGACGCGACTATGGCGCTAAGGATGATATATTTAACTCAGCGTCGACAGTCTTTGCGACGCGAATGGGATGCTATGAAGTCGTTATTTCTAGATTTTTTTTACCCATTCAATCCTCATTTTTTCCCTTCCTAGACCATACAATTATATAATGCATATAAAAATGCATTGATATTCATCACAAAAAATATAAAAGCATCACAGGCAGTATAAGAGCATCACATGCAATATAAGAGCATCACAGGCAATATAAAAGCATCACAGGTATAATATTTAATATAAGAATACGAAAAGTAATAAACCGAACTAACAAACTATATGTATATCTAAATTTATAAGTAATAAAAGCAATGTTTGTATTCATGGGTTGTTTCTATCCTAGGTTTGGGAGTTATTGTTATCATTCCGGACATTCGACCCAGACGTGCTCGGTCCATGGCCTCACGGGGATGGATTCTGCGTCGGGATCAATCCCTGAATCGCCTGCAATAGCGGAGCCAACTATTGCGATAACTGCTCCGACACCTGCCGCGATATCTGCTTCGATAATTGCTATGACAGCTGCGTCACATCAGGTGCAGCGGATGAGCTCGCAACAGATGGACCGCCTGCATATCCTCCGATCCTCATAGGTATCTGAGCAGTTGTGCTGATGCCAAGCAAGTACCCCCCCCCCCCCCCCTCGTGTCGTGCCGGCCACCTCCCAAACAATAGGATCCGCTATGAAATAGAAAAATCATACAATCATTTAATATATAAATTATATATCAAGAAACACAAATTAAAAATATGACAAAACCAACGAAGAAACATTAACTGGTGGCTGAGTACTCGGATCATCTCCATACTTTTCATCCATTTTCGTATTATAATCATCTTATAAAATTTAAACATTCTGTATTTCAAAAATAGTGCACTAACGACAATAACCAAATGACCATATCATGAGACTTACCAGAAGCCTACGAGTAGTGGGCGTGACCAGGTCATTTGTCTTTCGGCTCTTATGCGTGGCCTCATAGACCACACGAAAGTCTACGAGATCGTCTTCTTTCTCCTCCTACAATAAAGTTTCAAATTTGATAACATAAGTATAAGTAAAAAGTTTGATAAATTGAATTTATATGTAAATTATCATATGCCGTCGATGCTCGTCAAATCGCATCGATCCCCTTGTGTGGATGTGGGCCTCGGGCTTCGAAAGATTGTTAACTCTTGCCTTTTTCGACTTCCTTTGCCATCGTTCATCCGTCCTTTGTGAACATCAAATACTTACACTTTAAAAAAACTATAATTTTCATAAAAATAATGTAAAAGTAAATATACTTACCACTTCCTGTAGAGGGACTCCCAAATCGAGCGCCTAATATGTCTTGGGCATCTTTGTATGCCCTGCTCCAAAGTGAGGCCGGCAGACATGACGACCTTGCGAAACTTGTATAATTGATTTCGGTGGCGTTTCGCAGCGACCTCCTCAAAAGCTCTCCGGATCATTCCTAAACTAAGATCCGAATGAAACTGATTTGCCTCCTACAAATAGAACGTTAAAACTTAGTAATTTTAAAATAAATATAAATCAAATTATGTAACCCAAATAGAAGATCGTACCATAAATGCTCGAAAGATGTCATCCCGCACTTGAATTGGGACATCTTTCCAGGATCCTGCCCCTTTCGACAAGTGGGAAAGAACGAGAGCACTGACATCCCGCACAGTACTAGCGGGTATGAAAGTGGTCCTACCAATTACAAAGAAGAATTAATTTTCAATGATAATCAAAACTATAACAAAATTTGTACAACTTATTTAACTTACGGTTGAGCAATGTTATTCACAATGACCACCCCATTATCGTGTAACCCCTCTTCATCACTCGAAAAGGAATCATCATTCGGTACAGCTGGGTAGGCTGTGAAGGTCCGACGTCATCTACGAGACCTAATACATAATAAATTGTTAGTGTCATACCAAATTAAAGTTGTGATAATCCATGGATGTACAATAATGTTCCCATCTCGATTGATGTGTACCGCAGTATGATCAGTGGCAGTGCGCTCGTCTGAATGTGTTGAGCCAACTGCTTGTGCTATCGGCAGTGTAGCAACTGACATTATTAAAAAATAATTAATATAATTAATTAAGAAATGTCAATAATAACAAATATATCACCTGGCGTAAGATGTCGCTCACCAATGCTAGAATGTGGTGAAACGTCCGGTATTCTCGCCGGTGGCGGTGGGGTAGCAACTGTCATCATAAGAAAATTTATAAAATTTGACTCATATTTAAAATTGTATATCGCCTACAATGCGTCACGTAGCTGAAGTGATATGCGGAGCAGACCCACCAATGGATCGCCAACTATGTGACGATCCGAATACTTGCCCCGTTGACGGCGAAGGAATTGATATTATTAAAAAATGAAATTAACTATTATAATCAACTATAAATAAGCAGCTGACAATACTTATATTACCTAGTGGTTGTGATGTCTGACTCATCTGGAGTGAACGTCTGAAAGAGCGAGATGACCTAGATTCACTCTATCTTCTTGATAGTAATCGTCCATGTGCACATCATTGTGTACAGATGATGTTTCATTGTCATCTACCATTGTTTCTGCTAAGAATAGTCTACTCCTCACCTTGCATGACGCATACCATTCATCCTTGGTTCTTTTTTATGGATACTTAGTGTAGTACACTTGTTGTGCTTGTTCCTCCAATACGAATGGATGGTATGACTGAAGTCTCGATTGAGGGTTAATATCCACCAATTTAAACTTTTGATCTATCCGAACTCCTTTCTCTAGATCGAACCAACGGTATTTTAGCACCACGACTTTGTTAGATTTTTCCAAATAAGACAATTCTAGGATGTCTTCTATAACACCGTAGTAATCAAAGTCGTTGTCCCTGTACATGCTTCCTAGAACACATATGCCGCTATTAATAGTTGAACGTTTTCAGCTATATTCTTCTGTATGAAAACGATATCATTGACTATGACGCCGCAGTAGCTAAGAAAATGTTTCTTCGGGCCATGACCGAGATCTCGAATTTTGTTCTCTTTGATTGATCCATTAATAACCTATAACAAAATTAACTAAAAACTTTAGTAAAAGTTACGAACTTATAACAATAATTAACTTTAAATTATATAACAAATTAGAACAAATTGTCTTACTCGAGATACGGCGTCACTTTTCTACAATTTGCTAGAACATAATTCTCAACAGCGGTGAGATCTCTGTCATTCAAGATAACTTTGCGTCCTACACCAAGAAGTCGACACGGGTACATGAAGATGGATTGAATATTCATGTCAACTTCTCTTTCACCACCATCATCATTTCTTGGAACTTGGGTGTGTCGTGATTGTATGTGTGGCTCAAAATATTTTGAAGTGAAGTTTGATACCTCCTCAATGAAATATGCTTCACATATGGAGCCTTCAATTTTTGCCTTATTCTTCGCCTTCATTTTCAAATATAACATGCACATTTCGAAAGGATACATCCACCAATATTGAACTGGACCCGCAATTTTTGTTTCATATGGTAGATGTACAATCAAATGTTCCATCACATCAAAGAAAGAAGGTGAAAATATCTTCTCAGCCTTGCACACGGTAATCACAATAGAAGCCTCTAACTGAGAGATGTCTTCTTTTCGAACGATGGATGCACAAAGCTCTTTAAAGAACATAGACAATTCTGTTAAAACCTCCCAGATGGTCTTTGACAAAAGTTCTTTAAAGACAATTAGAAGTAGCCTTTGCATAAAAATATGACAGTCATGACTCTTCATCCCATGTATCTTTCCATTGTTCAAGTTAAAACAACGAGATATGTTTGAATCATATCCGTTAGGGAATTTCAATTGCATTACTCATTCGAAAACCACTTTTCTTTGATCATTGCTCAAGACATAAGTAGCTTTTGGCTTTTTGCATTTACTATTTTGAAGATGAATGATATCTAACTCTGGTCTTTTGCATATTAATTTCATGTCTTCGCGAGCATGTATGCTATCTTTTGTTTTTCCTTTAACATTCATAATTGTGTTGAAGATGTTGTCAAATACGTTCTTCTCCACATGCATGACGTCCAAGTTATGACGTACCAAGTTAAAAGACCAGTAAGGCAACTCCCAAAAAATACTTCTTTTCTCCCAATTATGTTCACTTCGAAACTCAATTTGTTGTAACTACCGGCCTTCAGTTCGAATGAGACTTCACTAAGCTTATTTACTTGCTCTAGCAATTTTTGTCCCATCAAATGAGTTGGAGACAAAGTGTTCTCGGATATATTCTTTTTAAATGAGTTTCGATCACGACGCATCGAATTTTCCAATGGCAAAAACATCCTATGACAATCAAACCAGCAAACTTTCCTACAGTTTTTCAAATAAAATGATTTCGTATTCTTTCCACATATGGGACAAGCAAGTTTTCCTTTTGTGCCCCAACCACTCAAAATTTCATATGCCGAAAAATCACTTATGGTCACATTAATACGGCTCTCATAATGAAATTTTACTTTTTAGATTTGTCATAGGTAATCACGACATCCTCCCACAATATCTTGAGTTCATCAATCAAAGGTCTTAAGTAAGCATCTAAACTTTTACAAGGAGATCGAGAACCCAGGATCATTCAGGTAAGCAATATATTCTCTCGTCTCATACACATGCTTGGAGGCAAATTATGAGGTGCCACAAAAATTGGCCAACATGAATAAGCAGTACTTGATGAGCCAAATGGATTGAAGCCATCGGTGCAAAGTCCTAATCTAACATTGCGTGATTCTGCAGAAAAAGCCGGATGAAGTGCATCAAATCGTCTCCATGCCTCCGCATCCGAAGGATGTGTAATTGAATTTTGATCTTCACGTGACCCTTGTCTGTGCCACCTCATAAATGATGCAGTTTTTTCAGAAAGAAATAGTCATTATAATCTTGGAACTATCGGAAAGTATCTAAATATTGCATTTGCCACATTCTTTTTCGAACTTTGGGAATTCTTTTTCGACTTGAATCTGGGTTCGCCACAAATAGAACAACTCATAAGTGAGTTGTTTTCCTTGTAGTACAACGTGCAATGATTGCGGCATGCATCAATCTTCTGATATTCCAACCCTAAATCTCTCATCAACCGTTTGCACTTGTAAAAATGTCCCGGTAATTTTTCTGAAGCTAAAAGCATACTCTTAATAATGGCAAGCATCCGGTCAAAACAACTTTCGCTCATATTAAATTCTAATTTTAAGTTCGTTAGTTGTGCCACAGAAAGTTTAATTTGCTTCATGCATCATCCCATAAAGATTCATCTGCTTCTTCGAGAAGATTATAAAACTTAGAAGCCGAAGGATTCGGGTCTTCTTCAATCAATGTTTCGCCAATATTTTCACCTAAAATTACATCTCGTATCATGTCCCTGTACGGATTGCTCGAGTCGCCCACAACGGTATCTACATTACTTGTTTCTTTAGCACATCTTTCTTCGTCATGAAAGAACCAATTGGTGTATGTCACTAAGAAACCGTTGTAATATAAATCCTTCTGCACATCATATTTTACTTTCCACTGATAACATTTGCACTTCCGACATGGACATAAGATTTCGTGATATGATGAAGCAACACCTTCATTTTGAGATGCCACATTAATGAATTCATCAACACCCTCCTTATATTCTTCAGTTATGACGCCATGTTTATCCTTCCAACAACGAGTCCAACTACGATCTGGCTTTATCATTTCTATAACGGACAACATTAAGCCATATGCCAATAAATTCATGTACTTGAAACGTGTGATTTTGAACTAAGGATGTACTTCCACATTCTTGATGATAAAATGAGATTATGATTCGACAATGAAATACTTGAAATGTGTGATTTTGAACTTACGAAAACCAAAATCACATGTTTCAAGTACTTCATTGTCGAATCATAATGTCATTTTATCATCAAGAATGTGGAAGTATATCCTTAGTAAAATTTATGAGAACATGATCAAAAAGAGGTTCTAGAATTATGAAAAAAAAAGTTTAACTTAACATGCATTACTAACTTAGTACATCCTTAGTAACTAACTTAACAACAATAATTTCAAGTAATTAAGTAGTATTTAACTTAACATGCATTACTAACTAACTTAATAGTAAAACAATCAAGTAATTAAGTAATATTTAACTTAACATGCATTAGTTCATAACTTTCAAGTAATTAAGTAGTATTTAACTTCATGCATTAATAATTAACTTAACATACATGGTGACGGGCTAGCACTACAAGAAAAATGTTGATTGCAGACGGTCAAAACCGTCTGTAATCAGCCCAAAAATCATCGGTAATACAATTTTCGATGATTTTTCGGACGAAATCGATCCGTCGGAAAAACGGTCGTCGTAAATCAATTTGCGACGGTTAGAAAAAGTTCATCGGAAATATCGAGAGTTCTAACCGTCCGAAAAGACCCAGCCGACGGTTCTAACCATCCGAAAAGTCCCGGCAATTCCAATCGTCGAAAGTTTTCGACAGCCGCAACTATCGAAACTTTCGACGTTCATGCAACCGACAAAACTTTCGGCGATCAAAACCGCCGAAACTTTCAATGGTCGTCGCAACCTGCCGAAACTTTCGGCAGTCACAAACCATCGAAACTTTCGACGGTCATTGCCACCGTCGATCTTTCGACGGTCACAACCATTACAAAGAATTTTTTAAAAATAAAAAAATTAGCGGCTGGATCCAAGAGTGGGGCAGCCAGATCCGGGCGGAAGGCGGCCGAACCGGCTGAGGGGCGGCCCGGGAGCCATATCCGGCCGCCCACGGCCAGATCCGGCCGGCAGCGGCCAGTCTGGCCCCCGCGGCTAGATTCGACCCCGGACGACCAGATCCAGCCGCCAGGCGGCCGGTCTGGCCTCCGCGGCTAGATCGGCCGATCTAGCCCCCGCGGCTAGATTCTGGCTGGAGAGAGAGAGATAGAGAGAGAGAGGAGGGGGAGAGGTTGCCGGCGGGTCGGGCCGGCAAAATAGGAGATGGAGAGAGAGAGGAGAGAGGGAAAGAAGTGGAGAATGGAGAGTGGGAAAATAAAAATGCATATATATAGGGTAGAAAGTTGGGAAGCGGGAAAATGAAAAAAGAGCGAGGGAAGAGTATTTTTAATTACCGACGGCCATGACCGTCGGAAACTTAGTAAAGATATATATTAATATAATATTTGATTATTTTTAAAGTTACCAACGTTCGAAACTGTCGTAGTGTAATTAATTATAATAATAAAATATTACTTACATATATATAATATTTATTTTTTAGTTTACCGACGGTCCGAACCGTTGGTAATATATTATATCATTATTTTTACTTATACTATATTATTTTTAAAGTTACCGACAGTCAAAATCATCGAATATTATTTAATTATAAAAATAAAATAGTTATATAATATTTATTTTTTATTTTATCGACGATTTGAACTGTCGCTAATTATTACTGACGATCAGAACCATCGGATTGCGACGGTTTGGACTATCGCTAATTATATTAATAAAATACTCCTCATATTATATTATTATATATTTACCGACGGTTACGACCGTCGAAAATATCGACATTCATAATCGTCAAAAAATAAATAATAATATAATAAATTACATAATTTATTATTTACATAATATAAAAATAATTTATTACTGAAAAGGCCAAATGGAATATGTAGTAGGAAGAGCATGTAATACTAATGGTGATAGTGGATCCGGTTGGTTTGAGCTAAACTCAAGCTCAAATTTTGAGTTAGGACGGGTAATGTCATTAAACTTGAACAAGTTGGATGAGATTATTAGGTTGGAGAATAAATGATAATGCAAACAAAAAATGGATAGATAAGTATTTACATTGGGGTTAACGTACTTTAAAAACATCTTCTGCTCTGTAGGAATGTTGAGTGCATCTCAATTATTTATCTAATGATCAATGAATTTGATCATAATTAATTATATCTTATTATTTCAAAATAGGTTAATCAGTGGATCAACTTTTGAGATGTGCACTTCAAAATAAAAGATATTACGAAAGTTATATTATCTAGTATCTAATTAAATTTTATTATTAATGTCATTTGTGCATTAGTGAGATTGTGTAAGAAATTGATCCAGTTATAACTATTTCTATCCATTTATCAACCAAAAATATTTTGTGTCAGGTCAAATTTGACTCAAAACTCTGGATTGGATATATTTCATTAGGTCGGAATAGATCGGGTGAGACTTGTGCTCACTCCTAATGCAATCCACTTGTATGCAATGTCTTACTGACAATGCTTAGTCGATTTAATGTGTAAAATATGCAACATATTTCTCGTCCTACATGTTCTTTCTCCCCCATAAAAAAAATATGCCTAAAATTTTTAGAGCTAAAAAAACTTTCAAAAATTTTCATTATTATTTTTCCTAAGCAAATTGGATCATGCTTTTGTGCAATTAATATCTCCATTAAGACCGTCCCATCAATTTATTCACTAAAATACATTATTTTCATTTTTCATCACTAAACTATATATCTAATTTTCACACTAATTCTAAAATTAAATATTATCCAATTATGTCCCACAAATTTTTCAAATTCATTCTTCAAATCCAAATACCTAAATATAAATATTTTAATTATATATTTATCCTTTTACCATTGTCAAGTTTGGGTGGGATCCACTTGTTTATTATTATTATTTCTTTCGCAAATTCAATAAATAAAATTTGACATGGGTTAAGAAAAGCCTAATGTAGAATTAGAAATAAACATTTTCCAATTGTGATTAAATGGGAATACTTGAGAAGTTAAGAATGGATATATATAATAGGTAAAAGCGCAAGAGTCGGTAGTGCGAAAAGTGGCAAAATATTACAACGACACGTGTCAAATAATAATAATTAACATAATTAATAAGTCTAAATCTAAAAGATAAAATTAATCTTATTTTTGAAATAAAAAATAAGATAAAATAATAATTCAGTTTAAATCTAAAAGATAAAACTAATCTTAGAAAGTTTATTTCATAAGGTGACAAATATAAAACTAAATATTAATAATATACACTACATAAAAAATTCAGATAAATAATATTATTTTAAAAATTAATCTTCAATTATTTGAGTACAAATAAATATTATTTTCTTTCTAAAAGATATTATGTAAGTAAAAATTATTTTGTTATTTTCGGAATTTAAAAATAATATAAAATAAAAATTCAATTTGATTCAAATTAAGTTTAATCTTTTATTTTTATCCATTTCAGTATATTAAAATAATTTATTTTCTTTCTAAAAGATATATTTTAAGTATTTTTTTTATTTTCAAAATTTAATTAAAATAAATAATTCAATTTGAGTCAAATTAATATTTATCTTTCTTCTTTCATCAATTTGAGTATGATTAAAAGTAAATATGAATAATATTATAATAGTATGTTATATAAGGTAAAAAATTAAGAGAAATAATTTGTTATTTTCGGAAGAAAAGAATTATAAATAAATAATTTAATTGAGTCAAATTAAATTTAATATTTCATTTATATCAATTTGAGTATGATTACAAGTAAAAATAATTTCTATTTAAAAAATAATTTAAAATAAACTCAATATTAATAATATACAATACAGGAAAAAGTGAGATAAATAATATTATTTTAAAAATTAATCTTCAATTATTTGATTATGATTAAAATAAATATTATTTTTCTTTCTAAAATAATATTACTTTAGTAATTTTAAAATATTTTTAAATAAATAATTCAATTTGAGTCAAATTAAGATTAATCTTCCATTTTTATCAATTTTGAGTAATATTATGAGTAAAAATAATTCCTTTTAAAACATAATTGGTTTTTTTCGGAATTAAAAAATAATTTAAATTATATAATTCAATTTGAGTCATATTAATATTAATGTTTAAGATAATAATCTCAATTTAATTCAAATTATATATATATAATTATAATAACGGGGATAGAAATCAAATAAATGTTAATCAATGATCCTTAGATAATTTTAATTTCTTTTAAATTTTACTAGATAAATTCAAGTTGATAGAAATATCATTTGAGTAGACAAAGAAATATATTTATTCTTATATATACATTATCCCAAAGACATATCATAATATTTAATACTTATAATAACTACATTATTTGGAATTTAAAAAAGAACGTACATATAAGAATAGTTTGTTATAATCTTAATTTTTATTTTAAATCCTAATCCCAATATGTAATAATTATTATTTTATTCAAAACTAAAAAAATGTAAAATAAAAGTTTGTCACAATCCTAATTTATTTCAAATCCTAATCCTAATATGTGTGCAAATAATTCGTACGTTAGTTTTATCCGAATATTTTATAACAATAGTATTTCTCCTAATCCTAGCACGTATGATTTAAAACTCAATCTGAGTTATTGTATGCATAATTATTTGTTAACTATAACTATTACTTATGTATTAATAATATCCGAAGACATATCTTAATATTTATAATATTGTATTTTTCGGAATTAAAAAATAATGTATAGTAAAAGTTTGTTGTAAAGGAATAGTTATATGTTAATTATTACTAATACATTAGCAAGATCCGAAGATATATCTTATTATTCAAATTCTAATTGTAATTCTAATATATGTAATAGGTGCTAATATTTAAACTAATCGTTCTAATTATTCAAATCTAGATAAGATTTCCATCATAATATATTTACATATTTGTGTAAAAATAAATATTAAGAATAAAAATTAGTTATCTATATTAAAATATATGTCTATATTATTATTATTATTATTATTATTATTATTATTATTATTATTATTATTATTATTATTATTATTATTATTATTATTATTATTATATAATATAAGGAGAGATAAAAACACAAAGTGGCATCATAGAATTCGAAATTTAAGAAAGAAACCTAATATGTAATAATTATTATTTTATTCAGAATTAAAAAATGCATAATAAAAGTTTGTCACAATCCTAATTTATTTCAAATCCTAATCCTAATATGTGTGCAAGTAATTCATATGTTAGTTTTATCCTTTAATATTTAAACTAATCTTTCTAATTATTCAAATCCAGATAAGATTTCCACCATAATATATTTACATATTTGTTTTAAAAAATATTAAGAATAAAAATTAGTTATCTATTAAAATTTATATTATTATTATTATTATTATTATTATTATTATTATTATTATTATTATTATTATTATTATTATTATTATTATATAAGGAGAGATAAAAACACAAAGTGGCATCATAAAACGATGATGTGTCAATTTTTTATATAAGGTAATATATACAAATCTAATTTATTTTCACAAAATAAAAACTAATCTTATAATAGTTAGTTATATAAGGTAATAAAAATAAAATTTGTCATATAACTTTGTTATATTAGGTAATAACAATGAAATAGGATTAATTTATAAGCATATTTTTTTAGTATGATTAAAATAAATAATATTTTCTTACTAATAGATAAATGTATAAGTAAAAATAATTTCTTTTAAATATATTTTTTCGTAATAAAAAATAATTTAAAATGAATAATATTTTAAAAAATAAATCAATAATATGTTATTTCTAAAAGGCAATGTACAAGTATAATAAAAAAATATTTCATTTTTGAAAAAAAACAATGTATTATCTTTTAACTTAGAAAATTTAAAGCAATGAATTCACGTCTGTCCAAAATAATTTAAACTTAAAAAATCAATTTGAGTTGAAAATAATTAATTATTAAGAAAAAATAATTTAATTAGAAGTTGGGGTCTTGGTAATTTTAAATTGAATATTAAACTTTTCAAAATAAAATAATCTATTTATGACATTTAAATACTAATAAATTAGTTTTGATAATTATTATAAATTATAACATTTGAATTATTCATGCATCTCACAAATTTTAGGACTACCAGTAATAAATGTTGTCTAATTTTATAAATATTATCATTGTGTATAATAATCTTTTAATAAATGATATTAATCAGATATTAAATATCAAATATCATCTTTATATATTACGATAGGGATTATGATTAAATATCATCTTTATATATTATAAATAATATTTTCTTTTTAAAAGTAATGGATAAGTATAATAAAATATTATACTACTTCGCTTTTATAAATTATTATACAAGTATAAATAAAAATTTGATAATTATTATAAATAATAATATTTTAATTATATATTATTTGTAATATTCGTCAACACGGGATTTAAGACTAGCTAAGAAAAGTAAAGCCACTAGTGCCTACTTCGTCCGCCATGGAGTGGAGCGCCTCTGCCATGAGATCGATGAGGAAGACTGAAGAGCTGTTCACAATAATCATCGGGGCCATGAGGCCTCCATCTTGCAGCTCTTCCGAGCGGCATCCAAGAAACGTTGAGAAGTCCCTCTGAAACTGTCGCAAGTATGCCTCGTGCACGCAGGGAGGGCTCATCGTTCCCACGTAGACGTTGCCCTTGTTCAGTTCATTGTTGTCCTCATCTTTTAATCCTTCAGGAGTCTGAAAAATATTCAGATGCAAACACAAAATACTCGATTGCTTTAATTTTAGTTAATTATTGAGAAATTAAGACGGCGGCATATATATCAGAACCTGGCTGAGCCAGTGGACACTAGAGGAAGCATGGAACAAGTGAATGCTCCTGCTTGGAAACAGCCTCCCGTGGAAGGTGCCAGCGACCGCTGCAACGTGGAACCTCCCAGCCAGCTCCTCTCCTTTCTCTTCCTTGACCTTCTTCTTGTAGGGTGCCAGCGACTGGAAGACAGAGTTGAAGTCATTCGCCGGCAGGTCGTTCAGAAAGAACTGGACCTCCGGTAGGGGACGATGGTGCAGCTTACGGTAGCTCACGACCACGGTGTAACGCCCCCAAATCGACCAACGCCACATGGCGAGGATCTATTCGAAGGCGCTACGAAAAATATTATAACATTGACTTAACTTGACCCAAATCTCAAAATAAAAACAATGGCATGCCAATAATAAAAGTGAAGAAGGGAAGATAGAAATATCATAAAAGAGAAAGTTTCCGAAATATTACAAAATCCATGACAGTCATAATGTTTGAGTTACAACAACTCAAATTGCGAAAAATGAAGATAAAGATAACTAGGCCCTCTTTCTGGTTCATGTGCTTAGCATCGCTGGTCAGGCACACCATCTCAACACCATCACTGACCTGGCCCTATGGAAATCAACACAGGGGAGGAGATCCTCCCATAAGCTATACAGCCTAGTGGGGATCCATAAGTGCACAATGCATAGCAATAAATAGCAATTGACAAAATTAGTAATCACTTGCAATAAGATCATAATTGAGAGCATAAGATCATTCGATTCGGATATTGATGGATAAGAGAGATAAAGATCATGGGTCAATCATATAATCATAAGAGATTTCAGAGATCATACTGAATCAATAATCATGCTTCCTTTATCATGTTCATGTTCTTGTTCATGCTTCTTGTGCTCTTACTTTTACTTAACATTAGGTGCCTTTGGGTGTTTTCATATCCTGAGGGATTTCACGTCAGAGCAAGAGCCAATGGGAGATCAAGCCATGGCTAAGGGAGCGACCCTAACATGAAGCACATAACATAAGCTCTGACCACCACTCCTATAAATATATTCACGTCTTTCTTACTTAATTACTTTAGCACTTTGACATACTTGCATACCATGATAGGATTGGATCATATGACAGAGCAAAACAAGATCAATGATACAATCACATAACATGCCAGACAGTAAGGAGTGACAACACAAGCATAGAATGAATATCAATCAAAATAGAAATCAATGTGCAATTTGGACAAATATCGGTCGATCGGTCCTTACTGGTCGGTCGACCGTTCTTCGAACACCGATCGGCCGATATCTCTAAATCGGTCGACCGATTGGTCTGCATGCAATACAATCAGTTTCTACTACATCGATCAACCGACATCTCTGGATCGGTCGACCGATGGTACATAAACAAAAAGAGCTTCGTTCGACCGATTAGTCGAACGATACAAGGCTCGGAAAAGGTTGATCGGTCGACCGGTCTACAAGTATCGGTCGACCGATAAACTTATCACCGATCGACCGATATACAAGATCGGTCGACCGGTCTGTATGAAAATAGACTCGGACAGAATTGCGATAAACACGATTTTTAACCCAAAATTGCAATCAAATCATGAAATCAATCATCTAAGCCTATGGGACTAACACAGAGCATATCTAGATCAAAATGAATCACAAACATGAAGTAAAACATGATAATACAATCAATCAATCATCCTTCCATGTCATTTCCATCATCAAGAACACAACATACAATAAGAACCTAATTCCAATCAATTTCTATCATGTTATACAAGGGGATTTCGGTATCATCCACCTTATTTCGTGATTGATCCTAGCTTGTCTCTTTCCGAACATCGATAACCGCCCTCCCCTTATCGTTCTCCACCTAAGAAGCATTCCAATGGGGAGAAGAAGTGAGGGATTTCCATAGAAATCAAAAGATGTAGAAATGATGATGAACCTTGAAGACAACCTTGCTGGAAATCATCCCCTTTTCTCTTGCTGGACTAGAGTGTGCTTGGGGAGGAAGAGAGAGAAGTGAGGAAGAGGAAAAGGGTTTATCCAAGAGAGGGTCTCTTTATATAGGGGATTGGATGGGAGGAGATGACTACTTTACCCTTTTTGATCTTATCCACAACCTTATCCATTCATGGTTGTCCTCTCTTGATCTTATCCACATACTAATCCGTTTAATTATTTATTTATTTTATATTATCTTATTTTCCAGGGTTACATCATTACTCCCTTAAAAGAAAATTCATCCTCGAATTTTGCACTAAGTAGAGGTCTTACCAAATAGATGCGGGAACTCTTGGCGCATCTCTGACTCGAGTTCTCATGTGGCCTCATCGCCGTGGTGATAACGCCAAACTACTCTGACCATGAGTACATCTTTATCCTTCTGACGCTGTACCTTCCGCTCCACTATATGTGTCGGATACTCAGTGAAGGTCAAATCCGTAGCTAGATTTGGCTCTTCGATCCGTAATACATTAGCAGCATCGTGCTTGTACTTCTTAAGCATGGAGACATGAAACACATTATGCACTCGCCCATAGGAAGGTGACAATGCTAGCCTGCAAGCTGCTTCACCTACTAACTCGAGTACCTCAAAGAGTCCCACGTACCGAGGACTGAGCTTCACTCGCTTACTGAACTTCATCACTCCCTTCATAGGGGACACCTTCAGTAGAACCTGATCACCAGCCTGAAAGATCTGCTTACGTCTGCCTTTATCCTCATAACTCTTTTGCCTACTCTGAGCTGTCTTCATCCTCTACTTGATCAGCTCTACTTTCTCAGCATACTCTACAGCCTCCTTCACCTCTTCCTACTTCACCCCAATGAGCGGGTGAACAACAAGGTCGTCCATATAATTCCTCGAAGGGTGCCATGCCGATACTGGAATGATAGCTATTATTATATGCAAATTCAATCAGATGAATATGCTCATCCCAGCTACCCTGCCAATCCAGTGCACAAGCTCGCAGCATGTCTTCCAGTGTATGTATAGTCCTCTCAGACTGTCCATCAGTCTGAGGGTGGAAAGCAGTGCTGAAATTCAACCTGGTGCCAAATGCCTCCTGCATACTCTTCCAGAATCTAACAGTGAATCTGGGATCCCGGTCTGAAACAATCAATGCTGAAATATCATGTAATCTTATCACCTCCCTAACATACAAGTTCAATAGACTCTCTACTGACTGCTTCCATCGAATAGGAATAAAGTGCGCCGGCTTAGTGAATCTGTCTACTACTACCCATATAGCATCATGACCCTTCTTGGTCCTGGGCAAGTTGGATACAAAATCCATAATGATATTGTCCCACTTCCACTGTGGGACATCTAGAGACTTCAACTTCTCGTAGGGTCTCTGATGCTCGATCTTCACCTGCTGCTACACTAGATATCCGGACACGTACTTAGCTATCTACCTCTTCATGTCCGGCCACCAGTAGCTGCGCTGCACATCTTTGTACATCTTCGTGCTGCTAGGATGAATAGCAAACTCGGACTTATGGCACTCGTCCATCACCTCCCGCCTAATGGTGGCATCTGTGGGAACCCATAACATGTCCCTATACCGTATTCCTCCATCTGTAGATATCTGGAAGTCTTTCGGTTCCTGCTGACATCTTGTCATCACCTTCTAATACTCTGGATCCTCCTTCTGGGCGACTATGATCCTGTGCATCATCTTGTGCATCATCCATATCGCTCCATTACTGTCAAGTCTGGGGCTCCACTGGTCTAACTCCTGTAACATCTCATACTCTCGTACCCAAATGTAAGCCAGTGAACCTTCCCATTTTCTGCTCAGTGCATCCGTCACAGAATTTGCTTTACCAGGATGGTAATTAATAGCAAATTCGTAATCCTTCAAGAGCTCCCACCAACGGCGTTGCCTCATGCTAAGATCTCTCTGATAAAAAAATATACTTGAGACTCTTATGATCTATGAAGATCTCAAAAGTCTCCCCATAAAGATAGTGCCTCCAGATCTTCAAAGCAAAAACTATAGTAGCTAACTCCAAGTCATGCGTGGGGTAATTAACCTCATGCTTCTTCAGCTGGCGTGAAGCATAGGCCACTACCTTACCATGCTCCATCAGCACACACCCTAAACCTGTCCCACATGCATCATTGTAAACTACGTATCCTCCGCTGCCCATCGGGATAGTGAGGACAGGTGCTGATGTCAGACGATCCTTCAAGGTCTGGAAACTCTGCTCACACTTGTCAGACCAGATGAACTTCTCCGCTTTCCTCGTGAGATTCATGAGCGGTGCTGCAATCTTGGAGAAGTCTCTGATGAACCTCCTGTAATAACCTGCTAGTCCTAGAAACTACAGATCTCGGAAGCATTCTTCGGCCTTGCCCAATTGGTCACTTCTTCCACTTTTGCGGAATCCACTGAAATGCCCTTCTTGAAAACCATGTGTCCAAGAAACATAATCTCCTTCAGCCAAAACTCACACTTCGAGAGTTTGCCGTACAGTTTGTGTTGACGCAGAGTCTCCAATACTATCTTGATATGCTCCCGATGCTGCTCCGGGCTGGATGAGTAAATCAGGATGACATCCACAAACACAATGACGAACTGGTCCAAGTAGGGCCTGAAGATCCTGTTCATCATGTCCATAAATGCTGCAGGAGCGTTCGTCAGTCCAAACGGCATCACTAAAAACTCATAGTGACCATACCTAGACCGAAAGGCTGTCTTCGGTATGTCATCCTCGGCAACCCTCAACTGATGATAACCACTCCGTAGATCGATCTTAGAGAATATGGATTCCTTCGACAACTGGTCGAATAGATCATCAATGCGAGGCAATGGATACTTATTCTTCACCGTCACCTTGTTAAGCATCCTGTATTCAATGCAAAGCCGCATTGAACCATCCTTCTTCTTCACGAATAGTACAGGTGCTCCCCACGGTGAAACACTCGGCCGAATAAAGCCTTTATCTAATAATTCCTGGATCTATTTCTTCAACTCATGCATCTCGGCAGTGCCATATGGTACGGTGCCTTGGAGATGGGCGCAGTACCAGGTAGAAGATCGATCTTGAAGTCCACCTCATGTCTCTATGGCAATCCTGAAGTATCTTCAGGGAAAACATCTGAGAACTCGCGCACTACATCCATCTGTTGCAGTGCGGTGGCTGGTGCATCGGTCTTCACCACACTTGCCAAGTAGGCATAGTATCCCTTCTGAATCATCTTTTGCGCCTTCATAGCCGAAACAATCACCCTCTTACTCTCCGATGAGGTACCCCTGATGACTGCCTTTGGCTTGCCCGGTGCACCTATTATCTTCTTCTGTTTGTAGTGTAGGACTGCATTATGGTAAGAAAGTCAATCCATTCCTAGGATGACATCGTAGTCCGCCATCAGAATGACAATGAGATCTGTAGAGAAATTTCTCTTCTCCACGGTAACAGGTACATTAGGAATGTACCTGGACGTGTGAAGATCTCCCATGGGGGTGCTCACCCTCATGGCATGAGGCATCTGCTGCAAAGACAGGGTAAGAGCTTGGGCACACGACTCCGAAATAAACGAGTGTGTGGCCCCTGAGTCAAACAAGATAATGGCAGACACACCAGCAATAGGAAGAGTACCTCTGATAACGTCATTATCAATCCGCTCTGTATGTGCCTCCATGTGACGTACCCTGCCCTGGGCTCCGGGGTTTGCGCCTCCTGCGCCCCTATTATCTTGACCTCTCCTGGCAGGCTGGGGGCAGTTTCAAGCAAAATGCCCGAACTGTCCGCATAGGATGCACGCATCAGTCCTCCTGCGGCATTCGCCGTCGTGATATCGCTCGCAATGTAAGCAACGAGGCCACGGTGGAACTACTGGCGCTGGTGGCTGAGGCTGACGTGGAGGAGGTGACAGCTGTCTCAGAGGCTATTACATGAGACGCGAGTTAATTTCCACTCTTACATATTCTTAGTTAATATTTTGAAATCTTTATACCTGATGTTGTGCTGGTGCTGGGCGATGAGAGGGTGGAGCATAGCGATGGGCCTCTCTTTGATGATAAGGTCTGTAGCGGCGATCGCGACAATCATCCCTCTTGAATGATCGGCGATCCTCGATCCGAAATCGCTGTGGCACCGCTGGCCTGGCTGGTGCTCTGGCCCTACGCTCAGCCTGGTCCTTCTCCATGCGGGTGGCCAGTCTCACCGCCTTCTCCAAGGTATCGTTGTCCCCAGTCAGGACTTCAATCTTCAGATCCAGTCGTAGACCATTGATGAACTTGTTTGCTCTTATGCGTCCTTCAAACGGCATAGGGCAATATTGCTCCAGCGTGACAAACTGTGCATGGTACTCTCTCACTGTCATAGTCCCCTGGATAAGCTCTAAAAAGTCCTCATGCTTGCTTTCCCGATCGTGATCAGGAGTGTATCGCTCTGCAAAGGCCAACTTAAACTCCTCCCATGATATCTCATCTTCCTCCAGTCCTCTGAACCTGGTGGCCCTAGTAGTCTTCCACCAACCCATGGCAGAGTCAGTAATTAGATGAGCAGCATACAGCACCTTTCATCATTCAGAACACCTCATCAGCTTAAAGATTCGGTCCAGTGACTCTATCCACTGTTTAGCTTTGAAGAAATTTGACTTGCCCTCAAATTGAGGCGGTTTTAGACTCAGAAATGCCTCTAAAATATCCTCAGGATCCTCCTGTCGTGGTTCCCGCATGCGACGTCTGGTCGCAGGCTGACTACCTCCAATTTGACTGCCCCCCAACGGGTCAGTTTCATCCACATACTCATCCTGTACTTGCGCTTTCGCGTTGCGGCCTCGTCCTCGGCCGCAGGTGGGGGTGCGGCCTCGACCGCGACCCCGTCCTAGGTCTCGCTGGGCCCTCTAGTGCCTCAATAGCAATACGGGCCGATCCAGCCTCATGCTCCTGAATCCTCTCTGATCGCCTCGACATTCTTATCCTTTAATCATGAAAGAACAATACATTCAAAACCAATACCATATAATGAAGATGAATTTGACTTACGATTCTCTTTTGGTGGAGAGTGTGGTGATAGCTCAACGATAGCACATGAACCCCTGTTATACCATACCATACAATAAGACATCAAAAGAGTCCGAACTTGGCTCTGATACCATAAATGTAACGCCCCCAAATCGACCAACGTCACGTGACGAGGATCTATTCGAAGGCGCTACGAAAAACATTATAACATTGACTTAACTTGACCCAAATCTCAAAATAAAAACAATGGCATGCCAATAATAAAAGTGAAGAAGGAAATATAGAAATATCATAAAAGAGAAAGTTCCCAAAATATTACAAAGTCCATGACAGTCATAATGTCTGAGTTACAACAAGCTCAAATTGCGAAAAATGAAGAAAAAGATAACTAGGCCCTCATTCTGGTTCATGTGCTTAGCATCGCTGGTCACGCACACCATCTCAACACCATCACTGACCTGGCCCTATGGAAATCAACACAGGGGAGGAGATCCTCCCATAAGCTATACAGCCTAGTGGGGATCCATAAGTGCACAATGCATAGCAATAAATAGCAATTGACAAAATTAGTAATCACTTGCAATAAGATCATAATTGAGAGCATAAGATCATTCGATTCGGATATTGATGGATAAGAGAGATAAAGATCATGGGTCAATCATATAATCATAAGAGATTTCAGAGATCATACTGAATCAATAATCATGCTTCCTTTATCATGTTCATGTTCTTGTTCATGCTTCTTGTGCTCTTACTTTTACTTAACATTAGGTGCCTTTGGGTGTTTTCATATCCTGAGGGATTTTACGTCAGAGCAAGAGCCAATGGGAGATCAAGCCATGGCTAAGAGAGCGACCCTAACATGAAGCACATAACATAAGCTCTGACCACCACTCCCATAAATATATTCACGTCTTTCTTACTTAATCACTTTAGCACTTTGACATACTTGCATACCATGATAGGATTGGATCATAGGACAGAGCAAAACAAGATCAATGATACAATCACATAACATGCCAGACAGTAAGGAGTGACAACACAAGCATAGAATGAATATCAATCAAAATAGAAATCAATGTGCAATTTGGACAAATATCGGTCGATCGGTCCTTACTGGTCGGTCGATCGTTCTTCGAATACCGATCGATCGATATCTCTGAATCGGTCGACCGATTGGTCTGCATGCATTACAATCAGTTTCTACTACATCGGTCGACCGATATCTCTGGGTCGGTCGACCGATGGTACTTAAACAAAAAGAGCTTCGTTCGGCCGATCAGTCGAACGATACAAGGCTTGGAAAAGGTTGATCAGTCGACCGGTCTACAAGTATCGGTCGACCGATAAACTCATCACCGATCGACCGATATACAGGATCGGTCGACCGGTCTGTATGAAAACAGACTCGGACATAATTGCGATAAACACGATTTTTAATCCAAAACTGCAATCAAAGCATGGAACCAATCATCT
Organism: Pontederia crassipes; assembly: GCA_030549335.1. Classification (NCBI taxonomy): domain Eukaryota; kingdom Viridiplantae; phylum Streptophyta; class Magnoliopsida; order Commelinales; family Pontederiaceae; genus Pontederia; species Pontederia crassipes. The sequence continues at coordinate 33,798,159 of CM060197.1, forward strand.
AAGCCTAAGGTCTAACACAGATAAAAAGGAATCACAAACATGGAGCAAAACATGATAATACAATCAATCAATCATCCTTCCATGTCATTTCCATCATCAAGAACACAACATACAATAAGAACCTAATTCCAATCAATTTCTATCATGTTATACAAGGGGATTTCGGTATCACCCACCTTATTTCGTGGTTGATCCTAACTTGTCTCTTTCCGAATACCGATAACCGCCCTCCCCTTATCGTTCTCCACCTAAGAAGCATTCCAATGGGGAGAAGAAGAGAGGGATTGCCATAGAAATCAAAAGATGCAGAAATGATGATGAACCTTGAAGACAACCTTGCTGGATCATCCCCTTTTCTCTTGCTGGACTAGAGTGTGCTTGGGGAGGAAGAGAGAGAAGTGAGGAAGAGGAAAAGGGTTTATCCAAGAGAAGGTCTCTTTATATAGGGGATTGCACTACAAGAAAAAGAGAGAGAAGTGAGGAAGAGGAAAAGGGTTTATCCAAGAGAAGGTCTCTTTATATAGGGGATTGCACTACAAGAAAATCGCGATTTTCCGACGAATAATTTCCGACGGTTCTAAATCCGTCGCAATTTGCGACGGATTTTTCGACGGTTCCATTTCCGACGGATTTTTCGACGGTTATGATCGTGGGAAATAATTTATATTATTATTTAATTTTTTGACGATTAGGAACGTCGATATTTCTGACGGATATCCGTCCGTCGCAATTTCCGACGGTTATGACCGTCGGAAATAAAAAAATTAAATTATGTATTTTTTATATTATTATTAAATTTTTTTGACGGATTTTCCGACGGTCACGACCGTCAGAAATAAAAAATTTAATTATATAATTTATTATGTTATTATTTAATTTTTTGACGATTAGGAACGTCGATATTTCCGAAGGATATCCATCCGTCGCAAAATCTACCGCAATTTTCGAAGGTCGTAACCGTCGATAAATGTATAATAATATCATATAAAGAGTATTTTATTAATATAACTAGTGACGGTCCAAACCGTCATAATTATCGACGGATTTGACCGTCGGTAACGATTACCGACGGTTCAAACCGTCGGTAAAATAAAATATAAACATTATATATAACTAAATATATTTTCGACGATCACAATCGTCGGTAATTATAAAAATATTTAATATTTACGTTTTCGACGGCCGAAACCGTTGGTATTTAAAATTTCGTTATCCTGCCTTTTTTTTTCCATTTTCCCGCTTTCTTTCCACTTTTTCCCTTTATATATATTCCTCCTCCTACCTCTTCTCTCTCTCCCTCCTCTCCGCTCTCCCTCTCCCGGCCGCGAGCACCCTCTCCCGCGCCGGACGCCGGCGACCCTCCTGCGCCGGACACCGACGACCCTCTCTCGCGCCGTCGATCCTCTCCCGCACCGGCGACCCTCTCCCACGCCGGCGTCTCTCTCTCTCTCCCGCTCCGCGCCGGCATCTCTCTCTGGCCAAAGGCCGTTGTCGGCCGAATTCGGCCGTGGCCGTTCGGATCCGGCCCCCAACGGCCGATCGGCCGCCAGGTGGCTGGATCGGCCGCCAGGCGGCGGATTCGGCCTCCAGGCTGTCGGATCCGGCCTCCAGCGGCCGGATCGGTCGCGAGGCGGCCGGATCTGGTAGTATTTAAAAAATTATTTACGACGGCTACGACCGTCAAAAGATCGACGGTTGCGATGCCCGTCCAAAGTTTCGACAGTTGCGACGATTCGAACCGCCAGCCTTTTCCGACGATTGCAACCATCGGAAATTTCGACGGTTCGAACCGTCGGCCTTTTCCGGCGGTTGCAACCGTCGGAAATTTCGACGGTACGAACCCCTAGGGACTTTTCCGGCGGTTGCAACCGTCGAAAAATTTTGACGGTTCGAACCGCCGGGACTTTTGTGACAGTTCTGACCGTCGATATTTTCGACGAATTTTTTTCAACCGTCGCAATCCGTTTACGACGAGCATTTTTCCGACGGATCGATTCCGACTGAAAAATCGTCGGTAATTGCGTTACCGACGGTTTTCGGACTGATTACCGACTGTTCGGACCGTCGGTAATCAACGTTTTTCTAGTAGTGTTGGATGGGAGGAGATGATTACTTTACCCTTTTTGATTTTATCCACAACCTTATCTATTCATGGTTGTCCTCTCTTGATCTTATCCACATACTAATCTATTTAATTATTTATTTATTTTATATTATCTTATTTTCCAGGTGTTACACACGGAGTCCATGATCTCTGATATCACAGCGAGAGCATTTGGACAGAATGAGCAGCCCAAGTCTGCAACCTCCAGCTGTTGCACTCCAGGGGGCATGGCGGAGAAGAGTTGGTCCACTGCCCGCTGCAACACCGGCCTCGCCTTATTGTTTCTCCCTGCAATAAGCGAAGATATATGCATTCGATTGAAATTAACGCACATTCCACCGCTTTCATTCAGACCTGCAGTTTTTCTCCCGGTGAATTCAGACCTGCTTTAATGGAAGTCAATTGTTCCATGTATTAATGGAAGAACTAATTACACTAGAGATCGGACGAGGTATAAAAAAAGAGAGAAAACAGAAAATGAATTACAAATTTAGGATTCTTGAAATAAAAATTAAAAGATGATGAGAGCAATCACAAATATATATCAACAAGTTAATTTTTATAGTGAAGCTTATATACTGTTTTATTTTTTAAATTTTCACGTGAGCCACAATTAACAAAAAAATGTAGTATAGAACTAATAATAATACCTAGAGATGGTAGTGGTGGTGGTATAGTACTATTAATAATACTTATACATTAATTCAACGATATTTTCTATTTTATGTATGAATTTATGCATGAGAAAAATTATGCACCGTCAAGAAAATTGAGAAATTTAAGATGACGCAAAGTTCTATTAGTTGGAAAAAATAAAAAAGAATTACAAGACAGATTGTTTTCTGTTAAGACCCCCTAAAAATTTATATAGGTATTTTCTTTTATGGATAATAAAAATTTTATAACAATTGAAATTTTGAATTAAGCCCTAAAAATTTGGACACCTACCTCATGATAAGACCTCCGTAATGCGAGGACGTCTTTTACTTTTTAAAATACAAATGAATTTTTAATTGGGGTAAGATTCAAGACATTATTAACACTAAAATATCTTATTATTAAAGTCTTTATTTCAATTATAGAATCTGGCTGAAGAATTAAGTTAGATAATATTATTAGTTTTTTTCGAAAAATCGGTGCTCGAAGTTATTATATTTGACTAATTCAATCGAAATTATTAAATCCTAAGTTGATGAACTTCAACCTCATAAAATAGATTAGTCATTGCAACTTGGATTTTTGTCCATGATTAATAAAAAATGTTCATTTGTAGTGGTTCATGCATACCAAGTTAACGTGGATTGCATATTTTCCTTCAAGACAATTCCCAAAATATTAAATAATTGAATTGATTTTTGTAATTTGTAAATAAAACCACAACATTTTTTCACAATTAGCTATGAAAAAGAAAACTCAATGAACAATGAAAGACACGTAAAGATAAAGTTGTCACAAATTTGTACACATCTTAATCATGACTCTAAATGTGTATCGTTATATCATAATTAAGTATTCTTTTCACTTCGAAAACTTAAAAAAAAAATATGAAAAGTTGTTTTCATAAGAGGGGTAAATTATAGGATTCCTTCAATTTTGAGTCATTTTCAAACTGGTCCCCCAACTTCAAATTGTAATCAGAACGTCCCTCATCTTTTATTTTCTTGCACGATTAATCCTCTTGACTGGTGATAGTGGGTTTCCCAAATAAATTATATTCCCCCAACTTTGAGTCAATTTTCAACTGGTCCCCCAACTTCAAGTTGTAACCAGGTCATCCTCCATTTTTCATTTTTTTGCACGATTAGTCTTCCTGACTGGTGATCATGGGTTTCCTGATTGACTTGCATACGTGATCATCTTTCTCTCTCATCCACGTCAGTTTAACTCACCCACATCATTATAAAAATTTTAAAAATTAATAAAAAAAGATGAGGTTGCCCACTTCATTATAAACATTTTAAAAAATAAGACCAACGAGAAGGAGGGGAGGATCCCTCTCTCCCGCACATGCTTTGACGAGCTCGACCAGAGGGGGGCAACCGCCCCCCTCCTTCTCTCTCCCACACGGCGAGAGAGAGAGGGAGGGGGGCGATCACCCCTCTCTGGTCGAGCTCCGTGCAGGAGAGAGAAGGAGGGGGCGATCACCCCCTCCCTCTCTCTCCGGTGCGAGCTCGACTAGACTCCGACAGTCATCGCCGTCGCGCGAGGAGGATGCGCCCCGTCGCCGCAGCTCATTTCTTTTTTTATGTTTCAAAATTTTTATAATGAAGTGGACGACCTCATCTTTTTTTATTAATTTTGAAAACTTTATAATGAGATGGATGAGAGAGAAAGACGGCCACATATGCAAGGTAACCAGAAAAACCATGATCATCGGTCGGGAGGATTAATCGTGTAACGATCTGATTACAAATTAAAGTTGGAGGACCAGTTGAAAATCGACTCAAAGTTGAAGGACCAATTGTGTAATTTACCCTGGGTTTCCCAATTGCCTTGCATATGTGGACGCCATGTGAGTTGTTTCTCTTTCATCCACGTCATTCAAGTCATCCATGTCATTTAAAGCTAGCAAATCGGGTAAATTACACGGATCGTCTCCCAACTTTGAGTCGATTTCTAAATGGTCCCATAATTTTGATATTATTGCATGATTCATCCAATTGATCGGTAAGAGATAGTCTTCCGATTACCTTGCTGACGTGGTGTAATAAAATATAATAAAAAATTTAACTTATTGACATGAAACAATAAAAAATAATATAATATTATAAAAATTAATTAAAAGATAAAAAAATGATAGGGGGCAGATGAGCTCGTGAGGGGGCATTGGCGTCCCTTGTGCGAAGCTCGCCAGTGGGCAAGCTTGGAGAGGGGGGTTGGCACCCTCCTCTGCCAGCTCATCCGCGCCCTTAAATTTTTATAATATTTTTTTATTGTGTGATGTCAGCTAATTAAAATTTTTATTATGTTATATTATGCCACGTCAGCAAGATAATCGGAAGATTATTTCTTACCGGTCAAGTGGATGATCGTACAATAATATCAAAGTTGGAGGACTATTTAAAAATTGACTCAAAGTTGGGAGACGATTCATGTAATTTATCCGGTTTGAAGCGTTAAATGACGTAGATGACTTAAATGACATGGATGAGAGAGAAATAGCTCATGTGTTGACCACATACGTAAGGCAATCGAAAAACTCACTATTACCGATCAAGATGACTAATCGTGTAAAAAAAATAAAAGATGAGGAAAATTTTGCTTACAAATTAAAATTGGGAGACCGAGTTAAAAATAACTCAAAGTTGAGGTACCATGTAATTTACCCTTATAAGAGCAAAGTCTTCATTTGCAACTCAACCACTAGACACATGTATGCATATGCACAATGACTTCAACTTGGATGCTTGGTTACTGATATGGACCGGGATAAATCAAAATTAATTGGTTATTGTAATTTGGATTTTTTTGTCATGATTAACAAATTATATTTTTGTAATTATAAAAATATTAAATAATTGAATGGGCCTTTTTATTCTTCGCATTTTTTGTTAAGAAAAGAAAACTCGCCATATGAACAAGGAAAAGCACAAAGAAAAATAAAGTTGTAACAAGTTTTTACATATCTTAATCATGACTCTATCAATGTTCGTGGCTATATCATAAACTGGGTTACATTTCACTTTGTCCATATATATAATATTTGCAAGTAGACATCTGTAAATCATGATTAATTGGTTACCGCAACTTGGATTTGTCCGTGATTAATAATTTTTTATTTGTATGGCTCATGGGTGGTAACGTGGATCGTCTACTTCCTCTAAAACGATTGTAAAAAAAAAATTAAATAATTAACTGAATCGGTCTTTTGTGAAGAAAATTATAACATTTTCCTGTTTTTTTTTATAACAAATGACGACTCATCATATGAACAAGGAAAGACACATAAACGAAGATGAAATTGTAACAATTTATGCATATATTAACGATGGCCCTATAAATAATTAAATGACTCTTCACTTTGTAAACATAACTACGTAAGAAATTTTGTTTTTATACCAGGAAAAGACCTCATTGGTAACTCTATCTTATTAAAATTGAATATATATGGGTACGTATATGTATACGTATATAATGACTCAAATTGGCTGTTTGGTGACTGTCAGTGGATTTTAATCAATCAAATTAATTGGTATTGCAATTTGGAATTCCATGATTAATAGTTTTATATTTGTTTGGCTCAAACATGTCCACTTAGTGTGGTTAGTCTATTTTTCTCTAACAGACAATTACAAAATATTAAATAATTGGACTAATCTTTTGTATAGAAAACTATAATGTTTTTCCCTTTTTTTTTTTTTTGCTAAGAGAAGAAACTCACTACATGAACAAGAAAAATGTAATGTTCCCAAAAGGCAAAGCCATGTTATCTCTTGAACCTAGAGGCATAAAAGAAAAAAAACTTATATTAATTGGAGAAGTTCAACTTATATTATAGCAAGCATGCAAAATAACAATTAATATAAAAGTAAAATTAACACCATACAGTAACTAATGAAATGCTTTACTGTAAAGAACGTTTAAGAACATAGAGATTCGAAACAATACAAGAAAAATTGATATTTCCGACGGCTTTATCACAACCTCGGAAGTTCCTACGACCTGAGCCGTCGAAAATATTTGTCGTGGCTTTGGCCGTGAAAAGGTTTCCACGGTTGGGATCGTGGAAAGTTCCCACAGTTAGGGTCATAGGAAGTTTCCACGGTCTGAACTATGAGAAACTTTCCCACGATTCAGGTCGTGAAAACTTCCTATCGTTTGAGCCGTTAGAGATATATGATTTTTTGACGATGGGACCGTTGAAAAATCTTTTAAAAATATAAAAAAAACCTCGAGATCCGAATCCAGCCACGATAGATTGGTCGCGAGGCGGCCGAATTTGACCGCTTCACGGCGGATCGACTGCCTGGCGGCCCGATCTGCCACGAGGCGGCCGATCCGCCGTCAGGCGGCCGGATCAGAGGGAGGGAGGGCCGCGCCGATCGCTTGGTAGAAGGAAGATGGCTGCGCTGATCGTTGAGGGAGATGGCCATGCTAGTGAACGGGGGAGACGGCCGGGATGAGGGAGAGAGAGGAGAGAGGAGAGAGGGAATGAGGCAGGCCAGGAAGAGGGAATGAGGAGAGGGTGAATAAATATAAAAGGGAGAAGGAGAAGCAGGAAAAGGAAAAAAGCGGATGAGTTGGCGGGATTTTTTATTTTTCGACGGGTTAGGCCATGGAAAATATTTTTTACGATTTGAATCGTGAGAATTTTCCATGGCTAGAGACTTGAAAAAATTTTCTCACGGCTAGAGCCGAGTAAGCTTCTTAAATACCGACGGAAGATAATCCATTGCAAATTGCGAGGGATTTTCGGTCGTCGGAAATTATTCATCCGAAATACGTCACTTTCTTGTAGTGATAGTGTAGTAACAATGCAATGTTCCATGCATGCCAACGTAAGAACAATATATAATGCATGCCATGTAAATAATAAAGCCTCATGCTAATGGTGAGTGTTAGATTATACTTCAGCAAGTGTGCTCTCTTTGGGAAAGAGTGTATCACACTCTTAAGTAATTTTTTTATCAATGAATAATAATAATGATAATGCATTTGGCTTAACCTAGCGTTCCTTTATTTTCGACTTTAAAGTATTTAGTCTGGTAGTTGTGTTTCGTGATAGTTTAGATCAACTAAAAATCATATTAGATGATAGACACTCCATTAGAGCTCAGATTGGATAACAATCAATATTTTACGATGTGTTAAAGTAATATGAGGAACATAAGGCATGCAATAGGTTCCCATCAACATACCAACATCTTATCATTCCCATCTTCATTTCATAAATCATCATAAAGACATTTTTAAGTACAACTGACAGCAACTAAATAATAATCATAGAGGGTAATGTAAGCATGTATCAAGGCTTTCATATATTAATCACATATGTAACATTTTAATCTCCAAAATAGAACCTATTTACGTTTATTCTTTGGAGTTCAAATAAATAACACCAAAGCTGAAAACTCTAATTCCATAATAGGTCGTAAACATGCTTATAACGTGCCAAAATATAGCATGGAGCATGGATCATAATAAAGATATTCATACACATGATTTCCATCATCTAATTCATTTTGAAAGCAACATTTTAAGGCCTAGCAAATTCATCTTTCATAAGAAGCACTTAAAAGCATTTATACTACTAGCCTTAATGTAGACCCATTAAATCCTAAAAATATGATATAACCCTCAGGAATTAGGACCCCATGGTTTAGATCCTTTTAACATATCTTTTTACTTATTTTTTTATTTATTTCTAATTTCTCCAAGTCTTACCCATTCCTTCTTTTTCCTCCCATGTTTATTACGTTCCCAATACCTCCAAAGTCCTCTCCTTGAGCCTCTGATAGATGCAGCCCATAACAAGAACTCAACCCCAACAAGTTGGGGATGAAAGGGTGCGAAGGAAAGAAGAAAGAGAAGAAAGCGAAATCAGAACATAAATGAAGTAAATTGGGAATTGTTTTACCCCTGATTTCCAAAAGAGCATATGAAAGAGTTAAATTATTTCCAAGAGGGAAATGAAAGAAAAATAAAAAGTGAAATTTGACTATTTAACCCTTCTGGTCACTAAATCCGGTCGTCTGAACTGAACCATTATTTTTATAAATTTTGGGATGTTATATTAATCTTTTTATAATTAATCAAATAGAACTAATTACAAGTGGTAGCACAATCAGACCTCAGTCCATTATTAGATTCATGAAGTATGGTGAATTTATTAATTAAATTTTTTAGATCAATTATTCATCACGAGTCGAACCATGATGAGTGAATGTGGTTACTGCCCCTTAAAAGAGATAGAACCATTTTTGCTACTAAAAATATTAAAATAAATCTCAATTTTATTGCAAAACTATCGTACAATTTTATTTTCTTACCCGAAGTGGCATGTGAACAATGTCCCCATGGAAGCCCGCCCTTACCATTCTTACACTACAAGAAAATTGAAATTTTCCGATGGGCAGTTTTCGACGAATAGAAATTCGTCGCAATTTGCGATGGATTTTACGACGGATAGCGATCCGTCGGAATTACAGACGGTTCAAACCATCAAAAATGAAAATAATAAATTATGCAATTTGTTATATTATTATTTTATTTTTATGAACGTCGAAAGTTTCGATGAATATTTATCCGTCACAATTTTCGACGGTCCTGACCGTCGGTAAATGAAAAAAATATAATTTAAAAAGTATTTTATTAATATAAATAGCGACAGTTTAAATCGTTGTAATTTTCGACGATTCTGACCGTCGGTAAATAAAAAATAATATAATACAAGGAGTATTTTATTAATATGATTAGCGACAGTTCAAACCGTCATAATTTCCGACGGTTCCGATGGTCCTAACCGTCGGTAAGTGAAAAATAATATAATATAAAAAGTTTTTTTAATCCACTTAGCGAAAGTCCAGACCGTTGAAATTTTCTACGATCTAGACCATCGGTAAACTAAAAAATAAATTATATATATATGTAAATAATATTTTATTATTATAATTAAATAGTTTTCGACGATCTTAACCGTCGATAATTTTAAAAATAATTAAATATCATATTCATATTATATATATATATATCCCACTTTCTATTTCTTTCCCTCTCTCCTCTCTCTCTCTCCCTCTCCTATTTTGCCGACGCCCTCTTCTCTCCTCCGGATGACGACCCTCTCCCGCCGACGACCCTCTCCCTCTCGGAAGACCCTCTCCCGCAGGCGACCCTCTCCCCCCCTCTCTCCCCCCTCCGGCCGCGACGGTGGCGACAGTCGAAACTTTCGACGGTTGCGACCGTCGGACTTCCGTCGAAATTTCCGATAATTTTTTTCAAACCGTCGAAAATCGCTTTACGACGATCATTTTTAAGACGGATGGGTTCCATCGAAAAGTCCGTCTCATTTTCGACGGCTTTCACGGTTTGTGTAATTTCCTTTTCTCGTGTAGTGTTACTGCTTCCTGCCCTCTCATGTGGCCGCGTGATAGCTTCCCTTCCTCATCACGGCCATGAATACCGTCTCCATCGACCTCGATCAAGCTTTCTCTGGCAATTTGAAACACGTCCTGATCATCAAGCAGTTCATACAATTCTTCGATGGATGGAAGTTAAATGGCATATTCGGAGCATCAATATCACCTTTTTTTATTAACCCCTAAAATTTCCAATTGTAGGATTAATTATATATTTCACAAGTAACTTAATACAATCTAGATTCTTACATGTGAAAGTTGAAAATATATATATAATGGTTCTATCAAAAACTTAATTAAACAATTAGGTAACTACTGGTTTTTATATATTTTTTTCTTTTTCTGAAGTGTTCAATCAACATACATTATATAAAGGTTTGAGTTAATTTAATGTCATATTATGATCATAAAGCTAACAAAATACTTATGCTTTCACATTGTAATGAACTCAAGAAATTTAGGTACTCTAGTTTATGACGTATAGTAGGGCTGAAAGTGATTTTGACGGGTGATTTTTACGTAAAAAAAAAACTACCTCAAAATTTCGAGTGATTTTCTAAGACATAAAAGACTGCCTTAATTTTCTTTCGAAAAAAGTCAACCTATAAGGTTTTGATGTTTTCTTTTTCAAGTCTGGGACCTACTTTAAAATATTTTTTAAAAAAAGATTATAAACCTTCAATATATGACCATAGATGTTTAAAAAACTTAAAATGTAGCTCTAACTGCAACTTTTTATGTAAAAGATTAAACTAACATATTACCACATTATAATTCAAATTATTCTAGTCAATTTTATACAAATTTTATTAAAAATATATTAATAACTTGATAATATTCAAATCTTATCATGTGGATGATTCAGCTCGCCGTTGGTAGATTTTTTGTGATGGCACGTGGCAATTGATGATTGGTGACAGCTCCTCTTTATTTTAAATAATTAGTTGAATATATTAATTTTGAATACGTACAAATAAAAATAAAGCTAATTATGAAAATTTTAAAATAATTATAAACTAAGTGAAATGGATGTTTGAAAAACAAAATGGTAATCGTGAAGACAATCTTATTATTTAAAAAATATATTAATAATTTTTAGTTTATAATAATTCTTAAAATAATATATGAAATATTGAATAATATCAAATTAATTTGATATAACAAATATACTATATGTAATGAATAAAATATTAAACGTGTTTTTAATGTATATTTGATAAATAATTATATATTGCATATGTCAATTAAGTAATGTCTGCACTTATACTGTTATTCACTTTTCTTAAAGATTTATGTCTAGATCATGAGTTTTTTTAATAAATAATTATAACGCATATAATAAATAAAATATTAGAAACTTTTTATTAAACATGATTGTACATAATTCACTTAAAATAAAATATATCTTTTAAAAAAAACAAATTTCAAGTTCGAATTAAATATGTGTACAAATACGTGTACAATACTTATATTAGTGTGCTAATTGATGTATTTATTTTGATGAGTTTAATATTTAATTATATCATCAAATATGTTAGTATTTATCATTAGGAGTTAGTTGAGCTATTTATATGATGAGTTAATAAATAAATAAGTAAAATTTTTGAATAAATTCATAAATTAAAAAATCTAACCAATTAAGATAAAAAAAATTAATAAGTACTTTTATAATGAGGGTTAGTTTTTGTATTAACTTAATTCAATTATTTAATATTTTTAATAGTAAATTAGGAGTTAATTTTAAACTTATATTTATATAAGTATATTAGTTAAAAAGTAATATTCTAAACAAAATAATAGAATAAAAAATATACGATAGAGAGTGGTGGGGGACAAGATAATTGTTACATCATGGCACTAGTGATTCAAGCAATATAAAAAATAAACGTAAAAAGCATTGAACCCATGAAAAATAATTAATAATCTATTACACAATTTTATAAGTTAATCAGAGAGAAAAATGGGGTTGAAATTATACTATATAATTATAAAATAAAATACTGAAAATAAGATAATAATATAGTAATATGTGTGCTAGACACTGTAGGTAAATAATATAGAAGTTCAAATTCTGCTAACAGTAGTTTTCATACACCTTCATTCTATCAGGCAATCATCAGCACAGGTCTCTCTCAATAACTTCAAAGAGCACTATTAATCCTCTTCAAGGTAAGTACATAGAAAGGAGACTTGAACTCCTCTCCCTTTTCATATTCTCTTGTAAGAATGCTTTGAAGCCTTGTAAACATTTCGTCAACAGCATTGTTTTCTTCACCAAAGTGGCACGCGAACAATGCTTCTGTGGTAGCTCTTATGAATCTAGCAGCAATTTTCCCTCTCACGTAGCTACTTGATATTTTACCTCCTCCACTGCCATTAGCGAAACCGTCCACACTAAACTCCACCACAATTTGTTCGACAATTTGAAATGAACCCTGATCATTAATGATTGATTGCAACTCCTCAATGGACGGATTATAAACTGGCATGTTCAGAGCATCAATGTCGCCTTCTTTGATTAGCCCCTACAATTCCGAAATATCATTAGTAGATGATGTAGAAGGTTAAAAGATAACTTTCGAGTTCGTGCTCGAAGTCCTTTTGATTAACATTCTCATGCCAGCATAGGTGTTCATGGAAAGTCTATCATATATACATGATAGTTATATTTGTTATAATTGCTACTGCTACATTTGAAATGATTAAAACCTTACACTGAAAACAATAAAACGATGAACTTAAACTCATTGAATTTAACATGCATTAATTACCTACCTCGTCTGCCATGGACACGAGAATCTGAGTGATGAGCTCAGACACCCAGACAGATGGGGCATTGAGGAGATCCGAAGAACTCCTCCCGACAACTGTCAGAACCATGAAGCCTCCGTCTTGGATTTCTTCTGATCGGCATCGAAGGAACTCGGAGAAGTCCCTCTGAAATTGCTGCCGGTACGCCACGTGCACACAGGGCGGGCTCGTCCTCCCCACGTGGATGTTCCCCTTGTTGACTTCATTGTTCTTATCATCTTTTAGTCCTCCAGGAACCTGACAACGTCGATTGCATGTAGAGAACATTCATACTGGAAGTGATGAAGATGTCCAACTATTTTAATACCATCGTTCTAATTTAGTCACTTGTTTAAGGGAAGAATCAAAACTTGGCTCAGCCAGTGGAGGCCGGACGACGAATGGAACAAGTGAACGCTCCTGCGAGGGAACAACCTGCCGTAAAAGGATCTCGAAACCCCTACAACGTACAACCTCCCGGCCATCTCCCCTCCTTTCTCTTCCCTGAGCTGCTTCTCATACACTACAAGAAAATTGGCGATTAGCGACGTCATGTAGCGCCTCAAAAGTGTGTGACGCTATACAGACGCCACTAGCGCCTCCATTGCGCTTCTTTAGCGTCACCAGAGTCAGGCGCCACTTGCCTCTCAATAGCGTCTTCCTAGCTACTAAGAGAGTTGATGTTAAAAGTAGCGCAATCGAGACGCTACGTAGACGTTATTTTTTTCCGCCAGGAATCGCAAACGCGCGACAGTACCTAGCGCCGTTATGGTGTCGACAACGTTAGACGCGAAGCTAGCGTCGCAGGTATGAAGACTCTAAAGCGACGCTACTTGGCGTCTCAATAGAAAGAGACGCTATATTATATATTTAAACTCTATATTATATATACTATATGTCAATCAATAAATTCATTAAATATTATATTAGTATTAATTACACGTTTATCAACATATTATCAATAGCATAATATCAACATATAGATGTATTAATTACACGATTATATATATATGTATTTTTACATGATAAGAGTGTTCCTAAATATATAAATTTTTTCCTATATTATCTATGTTATCTATACATATAATATATATAATATCTTTATTATGCATATATCTTAATTATACGTCTTCTTAGCTATTCAGCGGCCGGATTGATGTTAACTCTCTACTGCTGTAATCGAGACGCTACGTTGACGCTATTATTTCGTGCCACTATTCTTAATGCGCGGCAGTACCTAGCGCCGTTTTGTCGTCGACAACTTTAGACGCGATACTAGCGTCTTATGTCTGAAGACCGTGAAGTGACGCTATATGGCGTCTCAAACAAAGGAGATGCTAATGAGACGCTACTGTATATATATTTAAACACTATATTATATATATATTATATGCCAATCAATATATTCATTAAATATTATATTAATATTAAGTACATGATTATAAATATATTATTAATAGCATAATATCAACATATATATGGATTACTTACACGATTATATATATATATATATATGTATTTTTACATTATAAGAGTGTTCCTAAATATATAATTTTTTACCTATATTATTTATGTTATGTATACATATAATATATATAATATCTTAATTAATTATGTATATATTATTATATACTTAATCATGAGATTACGATAGTTGATCAAGTGAGTGATATGTTAGCGACACAGTAGACACACAATAGCGTCCACCTAGCATTTAATGAGCGCCGAAGCTATTGTCGACGCTATGATGATACTATGGACGTCTCTCTAGCGTCGCACGTTCGAGACGCCATACTGTTTTAGATGCTAGTTTGGCGCTACAGAGTCGTTAAATGAATCTAGCGACTCAATGGCGTCTGTATTGCGCCTCCTAAGCCGACTTTTTACCCGTCACTCAATCGGACACATATAGACATATAAATACGTGTATATGCTGATACCTATATATAATAAGTGCATATATACATATTATTATAACCTACTCTGACACATATAAACAAATACACACACATATATATATATATTCACTTCGAATACCTATACATATACATGTTATCTATATATATGTGTAGACATATACATACACATATATATTTATAATACATATAGACGAAACACATTGTTGTAACTTAATCTCTCACACATAGACATATATATACGTACGCATATATGACATATGTATATATATATACACACACAATTGTATTATATTATACACATATACATACATATTTATAATTTTGTATACATACATGATAGATTATCATATGAAAATAAAATAATTGGAATGGAGCATAATGCGATGAGACGTTACATTGATAAATAAAATTACATACATACTAAAAAAATTTGAAAAAACTTTTATTGAGTGTCTCAATGGCGTCGCGATTTTGAGACGCTACAATAGTGCGACGCTCCGACGACGCTATGGTGTCGCTACATTTCTTAGCGACACATTAGCTTCTCTATAACGCCGTGCTAGCCAAATTTTGACAGTTTCGACGTCTACATGGCGTCTACGTAGCGTCTCGTTATTGTGCGACGCTAAAGATTACTTAAATCCCTAACCCCCCTTCTTCGTTTTCACTTTTTACTGTTTAACATTTACCCCCGACGCCCGACGCCCAACGCGGTCCGACTCCCGACCTCCAATGCCCTCCACTGCCGCCTCCGGCCTTCGCCCGACGTCCGATGCCCGATGACTGCCCTCCACCACCGCCGCCACCCTCTGCATTCGACCGCCCTCCACTGCCGCCCTCTACATTCGTCGCCTCCCTTCGCCGCCTCCTCCTCCTCCTCCGCCCTCCCCGACGGTTCGCTGCCTCCTCCTCCACCGCCGTCTGTCGCGTCCTCCGCCGCGTCGTCCGCCCTCCGCTCTTCGCCTCCGCCGCCCTCCGCCTCCACCGCCGCCCGTCGCGTCCACCGCCGCCTCGTCCGCCCTTTGCCGCATCCTCCCTCCACCGCCACCGACGTCCTCCTCCTCCGCCCTCCACGACGGTTGACCTCCGACGGTCCGCCCTCCCCGACGGTTCGCTGTCTCCTCCTCCACCGCCGTCCGTCGCGTCCTCCGCCGCCCTCTGCCTCCACCGCCGCCCGTCGCGTCCACCGCCGCCTCGTCCGTCCTCCACCTCTGCCGACGTCCTCCTCCGTCACCACTGCCCACCGCCTCCACTGCCGTCTCGGCC
This sequence comes from Pontederia crassipes, assembly GCA_030549335.1. Classification (NCBI taxonomy): domain Eukaryota; kingdom Viridiplantae; phylum Streptophyta; class Magnoliopsida; order Commelinales; family Pontederiaceae; genus Pontederia; species Pontederia crassipes. The sequence goes on from CM060197.1 coordinate 33,814,313, forward strand.
GCCCTCCGCCCTTCGCCGAAGGTACTAGGCCGCCACCATGTAAATTAAGTTAATTATTAATGCATGAAGTTAAATTAAGTTAATTATTCATGTTAAGTTAAGTATTACTTATTCATGTTATTATCATGTTAAATTAAGTAGTACTTAAGTGAATTATCATCTCTTTGGATCAAGTTAGTATTACTTATTAAGTATAATATTAAGTATCATCTCTTAGGAATTAAGTTAAGTATTACTTAAGTTAATTATTACTTATTCATGTTATGAATTAACTTAAGTAGTACTTAAGTTAATTATCATCTCTTTGGATCAAGTTAATTAGTATTACTTATTAAGTATTACTTAAGTTAAGTTAACTTATGTTAATTGTTAAGTTAACTTATGAAGTAATTCATGTACTTAAGTTAAGTATTAGTTATTCATGTTATGAATTAAGTTAAGTAGTACTTGAGTTAAGCATTACTTGAAACATGTGATTTTGGACTTAATTCGTAAGTTCAAAATCACACGTTTCAAGTACAAGAAATTTCTTACTTGGCTTAATGTTCTCCGTTACAGAAATAATAAAGCCACATCGTAGTTGGATTCGTCGTTGGAAGGATAAACATGGCGTCATAACTGAAGAATATAAGGATGGTGTTGATGAATTCATTAATGTGGCATATCAAAATGAAGGTGTTGCTTCTTCATATGGCGAAATCTTATGTCCATGCCGGAAGTGCAAATGTTATCAGTGAAAAGTAAGATATGATGTGAAGAAGGATTTATATTACAACGGTTTCTTACTTACATACACCAATTGGTTATTTCATGGCGAAGAAAGATGAACTAAAGAAACAAGTAATGTAGATACTGTTTTTTAAATATTTTGCTTTTGTGATAGTTCCTCCACCGTCGAAGGGGAACATAGTCGGTATGTCTCGATCGCACGACCACGATCGTCATGTCACACCCGGTTATTTTTTATATATTACTTAATTTTATGTAGGAGCCAAATTTTATGTATTTTCTTATGATGACAGTTGCTACCCCACCGTCACCGTCGAGAATACCAGACGCTTCACCACAATCTAACGTTGGTGAGCGATATCTTACGCCAGGTGATATATTTATTATTATTGACATTTCTCAATTAATTATATTAATTATTTTTTAATAATGTCAGTTGCTACGCCACTGATAGCACAAGCTAATGACTCAATTCATTCAGACGAGCGGACTGCTATTGATCATGCGGTACACATCAATCGAGGTGAGAACATTACTGTATATCTATCCATTGTCACAATTTTAATTTGGTATGACACTAATGATTTATTATGTAGTAGGGCTCGTAGCTGATGTCGGACCTTCACAACCTACCCCAGCTATACCGGATGATGATTCCTCTTCGAGTGATGAAGAGGGGTTACACGATAATGGGGTGGTCACTGTGAATAATATTGCTCGACCGTAAGTTAAATAAGTTGTACAAATTTTGTTATAGTTTTGGTTATCATTAAAAATTAATTCTTCTTTGTAATTGGTAGGACTACTTTCTTACCCGCTAGTACCGTGCGGGATGTCAGTGCTCTCGTTCTTTCCTACTTGTCGGAAGGGGCAGGATCCTGGAAAGATGTCCCAATTCAAGTGCGAGATGATATCTTTCGAGCCTTTATGGTACGATATTCTATTTGGATTACATAATTCGATTTATATTTATTTTAAAATTACTAAATTTTAACGTTCTATTTGTAGGAGGCAAATCAGTTTCATCCGGATCTAGTTTAGGGACGATCCGGAGAGTTTTTGAGGAGGTCGTTGTGAAATCGATTATACAAGTTTCGCAAGGTCGTCACGTCCGCCGGCCTCACTTTGGAGCAGGGCATACAAAGATGCCCAAGACATATTAGGTGCTCGGTTTGGGAGTCCCTCTGTAGGAAGTGGTAAGTATGTATACTTTTACATTATTTTTATAAAAATTATAGTTTTTTGAAAGTGTAAGTATTTGATGTTCACAAAGGACGGATGAACGATGGCAAAGGAAGTCGAAAAAGGCAAGAGTTAACCGACTTTCGAAGCCCGAAGCCCACATCCACACAGGGGGATTGATGCGATTTGACGAGCATCGACGGTGCATGGTAATTTACATATAAATTCAATTAATCAAACTTTTGACTTATACTTATGTTATCAAATTTGAAACTTTATTGTAGGAGGAGAAAGAAGGCGGTCCCGTAGACTTTCGTGTGGTCTATGAGGCCACGCATAAGAGCCGGAAGACAAATGACTTAGTCACGCCCACTGCTCGTAGGCTTTTGATAAGTCTCATGATATGGTCATTTGGTTGTTGCCGTTAGTGCAATATTTTTAAAATACACAATACTTAAATTTTTTAGGATGAGTATAATGCAAAAATGGCTGAAAAGTATGGAGATGATCCGAGTACTCAGCCACCAGGTAATGTTTCTTCGTTGGTTTAGTCATGTTTTTAATTTACATGATTCTTAATATATAATTTATATATTATATGGTTTTATAATTTTTCTATTTCGTAGAGGACCCTACTATTTGGGAAGAGGTGGCTGACAGATACCTAGGAGGATATGCTCAGATACCTAGGAGGATCGGAGGATATGCAAGAGGTGCATCTGCTCCAAGTTCATCCGTTGCACCTGATCTGACGCAGCTATCACAGCAGCTATCGCAGCAATTATCGGAGCAGATATCGTAGCAGGTGTCGCAACAGGTGTCGTAGCAGTTGTCGCAGCAGGTGTCGCAGCAGTTGTCGCAGTAGTTGGGTCCTCTATTGCAGGCGATTCAGGGATTGATCCCGACGCAAAATCCATCCCCGTGAGGTCATGGACCGAGCACGTATGAGTCGAACATCCGGAATGATAACAATAACTCACAAACCTAGGATAGAAAATAAACTATGCATTTGTTACTTATAGACTTAAACATACATATAATTTGTTAGTTCGGTTTAGTAGTTTTCGTATTCTTATATTATATATTATGCCTGTGATGGTTTTATATTGTCTGTGATAGTTTTATATTTCCTGTGATGATTTTATATTGCCTGTGATGATTTTATATTGCCTGTGATCAATATCAATGCATTTTGAGATGCATTATAAATTGTATGACGTGGGAAGGGAAAAAATAAGGCTGGGGCGGATAAAAAAAATGTACATGTAGCGACACCATAGCGTCTCATTGGCATCTAAATGAATGTCGACGCTAATTTAGATATATCGCACTTCGCGCCATCTTAGCGTCTCATTGGCGACAAATACATGATCATATTTGCGTCAATCTAGCGCCTAACTTAGCCGCACGTGAGCGCCGAAAGGGCATCTCAGGTCTACCGCCCCTTGCGCGTCGACTTAGCGACTCGGTTCTGCTTCGCAGCCCCAAACATCGCGTCTTAATACCATCAATATAGCGTCAATATGTGGCGCTAGTTGCGTTTCAACATTTTTTACTCTAGTGCGACGCCACTAGCCACCGAGTTTCAGCGTCTCAATTTTACGGCGCTAGTTAGACGCGAAGGAGATGCTCTTGACAATAGAGACGTAATAGCGCCTCCCTAGCGTCTCCGACTTTGAGTCGCTAATTGCTAATTTTTTATAGTGGTAGGAGGCCAGTGACCGGAAGACGTCGTTGAAGTCGTTCCCCGGCAGGTCGTTCAGGAAAAACTGGACCTCCGGCGGGGGGTTGCAGCTCTCGCCGACCGCGTCCAAGACCTCTGACATGACGGTGAAAACGTTTGGCCCGTGCGAGCAGACCAAGTCTGCAACCACAAGTTGCTTCGCCCCAGGGAGCATGGCGGCGCAGAGCTCCTCCACTGACTGCCTCACCAATGGCTTGGCGCTGGCGATTGCATTCCTCTGCGGTGGATAAACAAACAGATGATTGGATTCTTAACTATCAAACGAGTTGTGGAGAGAGAGAGAGACTTGAAGCTTGGAGTTGGAAGCATAGCTACTGGGTGCATCTGCAGCCGCCATGCAAAAGAACTCCTTCAAATCATCCATGGTAAACAGAAGCGTATGCTACTTGTGATGGTGTCGATTTGGTAATGAAAAAATCTATATGGTTGCAAGGTTGAAACCATATAAATCAGGACAGGGGGAGAAATATATAAAAATATGGATCCATAACTATAACCAATTATTTAAAATATCATAGAATTAAAACAATTGATTAAAAGTAAAAAATGTATTGTTATCATTATTAGATATTAACTACCTTGACAATGCAGAAAATATTTAAAGGAGACCAAAGTTATTACAAGGAAACAAAAGATGAACTGGCATTTGCAATTATTTGTGTGTACGTGAATACAATGAACCGACACTCGTAATTGGGTCATACATTGTAACCAGTTACATTAACTACATGAATGTAATTATGTTAACACTTATAAATAGAAGACATTTGGTCTGCTTAGTGGTATGCTTGTGATGTTGCACATAGTGCATATAGGTTGTACCATGTTCACTATCCTATTGCGAATATCTCTTTGCATTGGGACCACGTCCAGTGTACTATGGATGGTGGAAAAGTGTTCTCTTTTCGAGAATGAGTTTGATATAATGTAAAAAAATTTTCGACCATGCGAGATATTCCAAAATATTTCTTTATATTTATTATCTTCAATTGGGATTCAAATAGATTTTTCTCATTATTATTTTATGTTATGCAAATCAAATAATTCGAATGAAAATTTCCTCATGTTCGGCCTTTGTACGTTCACTGCGAGACAGTGCCAAATGGGCTGAGTTATTTGCATGTTTTCGTTGTCAATGCGTGTATTGTTTTTTAAACATATGAAAATTTGAGACTATGCAATTATTATGGTTAGTACCAAGGTTGTAAGACCCGGACCGGACGTCGACCCGGATAGGTCTCCGGGTCAGGTTAGACCGGTCGAACCGGTTAACCCGGACGATCGAACCGAACATTAATAAAATAATATAAAAAGATAAACTATAATACATATATATTCTTATCAATAATTAATATATTTTTATATCAAAGTACATATGGTTAAATCATTTTAATTAAAGTTAAGAAATCAAATGTGACATATTTAACTATTGATATGAGTTTTATGTGATTTTAATGTATTCAATTATAATTTACAAATTCATATTTCTAAAATTCAACTATTAATATTTACTTAAACTAGAAAGATTATTGTAGTTTCTATTTTTTAATTTAATTAGGTAACTAATTTTTTCATATTTAATATTTGACATTTAAAAATATTATAAATTTTCTTATTAAAAAAATAATTTGATAAATGAGTGATGATAACTATTGTATAATATAAAATAACTTAGTATTCAAATGAATAAACATAGTATAGTGGAATGTACACATTAAGTTGTTTAAAAGGTCATGGATTCAAAACTTAGTGGGCTCATATTTTTCCAATTTTTTCAAATATTTGAACCGGCCGGTTGCTCTAAAACCGGCGGTTCAGCGGTTTTATCCGATTTTAGTCCGGTTTTGACCGGTCTTGACCGATTCAAAACGGTTCAAATGCCAATCCGGTTTTAGAATCGAACCAAACCCGTCTCAAGTGGCGGTCAACGGTTGAACCGGTCGGACCGGCCGGTCCGGTCCGGTCCAAACAACCATGGTTAGTACTACTGTTTTTTAAATGATCCATGAAAGGGGGACGTGCATTGGTGCATGTGTTGGAGGTTAACCCATTTGTTGTTTGAAACATTTTTTTTTTATTTTTTTACAAGTGTTACGTCATGTTACCTCTGTCCAAACTCTGTGTAATATAATTAAGTTTTGGGAGGTCCGTGACATGTTAAAAAAAACTTGACTGTTGATGGAACAGCACCATGCGTCACTGTAGCGTATCGTACAGGCCAAGAAATACCGGCCCAGACGCGTGACGCATGCCTACAGTGCCGAAAGAATGAGAGAAAACAAAAGAACTCGTGAAAAATAATTATAAATCTATTATGTAATTGTATAAGTTAATCAGAGAGAAAAAATAGGGTCGAAATTATACTATATTATTAGAAAAATAAAACGCTGAAAATAATATGATAATATTATGCTAGACACTGTAGGTAAATAATATATATATAAGTTCAAAATTTCAAATTTTTCTAACAAGAGTAACTTTCATACACCTTCATTCCATCAGGCAATCATCAGCACAGGTCTCCCTCAATAACTTCAAGAGCATTATTCCTCTTCAAGGTTAGTACATAGAAAGGAGACTTAAACTCCTCTCCCTTTTCATATTCTCTGGTAAGAATGCTTTGAAGCCTTGCAAACATTTCGTCAATAATATTGTTTTCTTCACCAAAGTGGCACGCGAACAATGCTTCTGTGGTAGATCTCATGAATCTAGCAGTAATTTGCCCTCTCACGTAGCTACTTGATATTTTACCTCCTCCACTGCTACTAGCGAAACCGTCCCCTCTAAACTCCACCACACTTTGTTCGTCAATATGAAATGAACCCTGATCGTTAACGATTGACTGCAACTCCTCAATGGACGGATTATAAAATGGTATGTTCAGAGCATCAATGTCGACTTCTTTGATTAGCCCCTACAATTTCCCAACTTCATTAGTAGATGCAGAAGGTAAAAAGACTACGAATGGTATAATCAAAATTTCTTTAATAAAATGATAGAATTATCAAATTTGACATGAAAGTTGGATGAGATATCTATCATCTAAAATTGACAAAATGTCTCTCGATTAATTCTCCCTTAATTATAAACTTATTCATTGACGAAAGGCAAACTTTCTGCGTTTATGTGGTATCTAATAAAGTTGAATGAAAAGTAGTAGTCCACAAAATGTATTCATTCCACAAAAAGATGGATTTATGATGTTTGGTTGTTTTGTTGTTAGGCTCATGAGATGAGTCGAACACTTGATCTTAGATAACATTCTCATACCTCGTCTTCATGATGAGGTTATATTTGTGACAATTGTACTCGACATCTTGAATTATTTACTTGCCCCTCGAAAATATAAGCTTATTTGATGGAGCTGAAACACACCGTTGTTCTAAATCTTGGGACTTGTTAAGAATGTAAAACCATTGACATTACTCCTCTTAACTGCTTAACTTTTAAGAAAATTGATTTCATAACACATGATGGACTAAGTAAAACGATAAACTTAACTCCTTGAATTTAGCATGCTTTAAGTACATACGTCGTCTGCCATGGACTTGAGAATCTGAGTGATGAGCTCAAACATCAGGACAGATGGGGCACTGAGGAGATCGGAAGAGCTCCTCCCGATAAGTGTCAGAACCATGAAGCCTCCGTCTTGGATTTCTTCTGATCGACATCGAAGGAACTCGTAGAAGTCCCTCCGAAACTGCTGCCGGTACGCCACGTGCACACATGGCGGGCTTGTCCTCCCCACGTGGATGTTCCCCTTGTTGACTTCATTGTTTTTATCATCTTTTAGCCCTTCAGGAACCTAACAACGTCGATTGCATGCAGAGAACATTCGTTCTGAAAGTTATGAAAGATGTCTAGCTATTTTAATGCTTAGCATTGTTCTAATCTAATCACTTATTATAAGGGAAGAAATAAAGATGGTGCAAGACAGAAGCGAATCAAAACCTGGCTCAGCCAGTGGATGCTGGACGACGAATGGAACAAGTGAACGCTCCTGCGAGGAAACAGCCTGCCGTAAAAGGAGCCCGGAACCCCTGCGACGTACAGCCTCCCGGCCATCTCCTCTCCTTTATCTTCCCTGAGCTGCTTCTCGTAGGAGGCCAGCGACCGGAAGACGTCGTTGAAGTCGTTCCCCGGCAGGTCGTTCAGGAAAAACTGGACCTCCGGCATGGGTTTGCAGCTCTCGCCGACGGCGTCCAGGACCTCTGACATGACCGTGAAAACGTTTGGCCCGTACGAGCAGCCTAAGTCTGCAACCACCAGTCGCTTCGCCCCAGGGAGCATGGCAGCGCAGAGCTCCTCCACTGACTGCTTCACCGATGGCTTGGCGCTGGCGATTGCATTTCTCTGCGGCGGATAAACAGATGATATGTCAATCGAATTGGATTCTTAACTATGAAACGAGTTGTGGAGAGGATAGAGAGAGAGAGAGAGAGAGAGAGACTGGAAGCTTAGAGTTGGCAGCGTAGCTACTGGGTCTATCTGCAGCAACCATGCAAAAGAACTCCTTCAAATCATCCATGGTAGACAGAATCGTGTTCTACTTGTGATGGTGTCGATTTGGTATTGAAAAAAAATTATATGGTTGCAAGGTTGAAACTGAGAAAGGGGGAAGAAATATATAAAAATATGGATCCATAACTACAACAATTATTTAAAATATTATAGAATTAAAACAATTCATTAAAAATAAAGAATTGTATAATGTTGAAAATAGTTAAGGAGACCAAGGTTATTACAAGAAAACAAAAAATGAACTGGCACTTGCAATATTTTAAATGTATGTGAATAAAATGAACCAAGACTTCTCTTCCCACATGGCTTCAAGTTTATCATCTACTAGTTAACATCCTCAGACTTTTCTTCGCGCAATTTAAATACAACAACAAAGTCTTATCCCACTAGATGGGGTCGGCTACATAGATCATACGACGTCATTTCGTTCTATTAGTAACCAAATCTTTCGGTATATTATTCACCAATAGATCTTGCTCTATTAGTTCGTCAAGTGTCCGCCTTAGCCTCCCTCTCCCTCTTTTAATCGGACTCCAAATTATTTGATCTACTCTTCTTACTGGCGCATCTAATGATCTTCTCTGAACATGATCAAACCATCTCAAACGATTCTCTATCATTTTCTCACTAATAGGAGCCACTCCGATTCGTTCACGTATATGGTTATTCCAAATCTTGTATGACCACGCATTCATCTCAACATCCTCATTTCGGCTACCCCCACTTTACGTTCATGTTGTCCTTTCATAGCCCAACATTCACTACCATATAACACTGCTGGCCTTATAGCAGTACGATAGAATTTTCTTTTAACTTTATTGGGTATTTTTCTATCACAAAGGACTCCAGTGTCTTTCCTCCACTTACACCAACTAGCTTGAATTCTATGATTAACATCGTCATCAATCTCATCATCTTGTCTTACAATTGATCCTAAATATTTAAACTTTGTCACTTGAGGAATTATATCCTCCCCTAGTCTAACTTTCAAATCGTCTCTAAGTTATTTATTTGTGAAATTGCTATGCATATATTCTGTTTTATTCCTACTTAAACGAAAATCCTTTGACTCCAACGTATTTTTTCATATTTCCAATTTTGTATTAATCTCTTCTCTTAAATCCGCTAAAAGTACTATATCATCCGCAAATAGCATGCACTTAGGTACCTCCTCTGTGATACTCTCGGTTATAGCATCGATAACTAAGTTAAATAGATACAGGCTTAAAGCTGATCCTTGATGTAGGCCAATTCCTATAGGAAATTCATTTGTCTCACCTCCGAGTGTCCTAACCCTAGTCAATGCCCCATCGTACATATCTTGTATTACCTTAATGTAGGCAACACTCACCCTCTTCTTTTGCAAAACTTTCCAAAGTACATCCCTTGGTACCCGATCAAACGTCTTCTCTAAGTCAATGAAAGCCATATGTAAGTCTCTTCTCCTACTTCGATACTTCTCCATCATCCTCCTTAGTAAATAAATCGCCTCTGTAGTGGATCTTCCTGGCATGAACCCAAATTGTCTCTCAGAAATACTAGTCTCCATTCTCAATTTATGCTCAATCACTTTTTCTCATAATTTCATTGTGTGACTCATAAGTTTAATTCCTCTATAATTTGCACAATTCTGAATATCCCCTTTATTTTTGTAAATAGGAACTAATGTACTTAATCTCCAATCATCAGGAATCAACAACTTAATCCAGGAAAGAGCTGCGATAATAACTGACTAAGCTTTTTCGACCGTAAAATCTCATTAAATAGTTTACATAACCACAACACACATTTTTCTCCTAAACATTTCCAAACTTCAATCGGTATACCATCCGGTCCAACAGCTTTACCATTCTCCAACCTCCGAGACTCTAATTCTACGATAAAATGACCTATTAAGCTCACATTCGCTAACTGTCAAGTCCTCCAAATCACAACGGGAACCTTCACATCCATCATTAAATAGTTTATAGAAATACTCTTCCCATCTGTTCTTAATATCTCCTTCAGTAACTAAAACCTTGCCAACTTCATTTTTTATGCATCTTACTTGATCCAAATCTTTCGACTCCTTCTCTTTATTCCTTGCAATCTTGTAAATCCTTTGTTCACCAGCCTTTGTCCTTAACTCCTTATAAAACCCCTCATATGCTTTAGCACGAGCATCACTAACTGCCTTTTTAGTCTCCTTTTTCGTCAAACGATACTTTTCCCAATTGTCAGAACTATTGTCTAAGTGTATCGCCTTGAAACAATTCTTTTTATTACGCACCTTTTCTTGGACCTCCTCATTCCACCACCAAGTCTCCTTATCTCGTGATCCAAAACCTTTTGATTCTCCTAAAAATGGCTTTAGCAACCATTTCAACATTTTTTACCACATTCTCCCACATGATACTAGCAATTTAAATATGTTTCAAAATATTAATTTAAATATATAAAAAATCTACTTATATATTTTTATTTAGATTTATAATATATACGAACTATTTTTGTAACATGCAATATATCTACAAAATATTAATATGATTATAAAAAAATGTTATGCCTTTCATAACATTATAATAACTATTATTTCAATTGAAAAATCTTCAGTATTAGTTTAATACGAAACATTAATTTAAATATATAAAAAATTACTTATATATTTTTATTGAGATTTATATAAAAAAATCTACTTATATATTTCTATTGAGATTTATAATATATACGAACTATTTTTGTAACATACAATATATCTCTAAATATCTTACAATATGGATTAAGATAAATGTTAATTAACTTTATATTTTAAAATATTTAATATGATTATAAAAATATATATTATGCCTTTCATAACACTAGAATAACTATTGTTTCAATTGAAAAATCTTCAGTATTAGTTTAATACGAAATATTAATTTAAATATATAAAAAATATACATATAAATTTTTAACGAGATTTATAATATATACAAACTATTTTTGTAACATACAATATATCTATAAATATCTTACAACATGGATTAAGATAAATGATAATTAAGTTTATATTTTAAAATATTTAATATGACTATAAAAAATCTTCTGCCTTTCATAACATTAGAATAACTATTATTTCAATTGAAAAGTCCTCAGTATTAGTTTAATATTGTGCTTTCCGTTATTACAAAAAATATAATGGAATATAAGATTCAATATGTAATTCGAGAAAACTTAGTCATGATGTTAAATTTTTAATAAACATAAAGATGCATCTATATATTATTATATTTTAAGATTAAAAAACATTAAAAAAATAAAAAAAGCCAACTTATAATTTATGAAATTTTAATCTTGATCTTAAATTTAATACATATTAATTAATAATGCATTTATATATGATTATTTATTATTATAAATAATACAAATAATGGAATTTAAAGAGTTAATATGTAACTAATAAATTTTATATAAATTAATATGTCATTTAATAATGAGAATACCAAGTGACAATGCAAAAATAAAATGACGTAATAAATTAATAAAATATTAAATTATACAATTAATTAATGTGATTTTTAATAATGTGAATATCAAAGAATTAAATAATGTAATAAATTAATATAGTATTGAGATACTAATTATAAAAATTATAAAAAAAATGGAAAGAATAGTGAAAGAAGAAGAGCTCTTAATGCCCAATATCAGATGGACTTGACATTTATCCATTCCCAAAGCTACGTCGAGATTGGATGATCCAATGGAAATAGTGCGGACTTTAATCATGAAATTTTCTAAGAACTCTTCACCTTATATATATATAGGATAATATGGGTGTCCCCCCAAGTTATTTTGAGGGATTGTCCCCCACGTTTTTTTCAGTCGACTGTCGCGGCTAATAGCAGGTGGGCGTCAATCCGGACCGGTCCGAAGTCGTCTACGCGCAGTTTGACCAGTCCGGTTTGTGTACAAAATGATGTCGCCCTCTCTTTCGCCCAAAAATTTCTCTCTCTTCCAGTTTGACGCGCTCTCTCCCCTCTCCTCTGCACGACCCTCGCCGCTGCGCGTCGACGACGGACCTTGAGCACGCGTACAGATCTGGCCATTGCACGCTGATAACGGACCCTCGCCGATCCCCCCGGCCAGATTTGCGCGCACGACCCTCGCTGATCTCCAGGCCTCGCCGCGTCTGCCTTCGATCTACGTCGTCGTTGACCACAAGACCCCTCCGACCTCAAACCCGAGTGTGTCGCCGCGCTTGCCACCGATCTACGCCGCCATGGGCGTCGAAGGTTTTTTCTCCCTATTTCTTTTCAATTTCTCAATTTCTCCCTCAATCCAACCACATCTCCTCGCCTCCAGGAACCCGCGACCCTCGATCACGTTGATCTGGCCGCCGCCACCGGGCCGTCGTTGACCTGTTGGAGTCTGCCTGCGCCGCCGTCCTACGTCAACCGCCCGTCACCTCTTGGGGTCTGCCGTCTTGTTGCCCTGTCGACCTGCCGGCCCGCCGCAGCCCGGTCACGACACGCAATTAGTGTAATTCGCACACGTTAATCATGTCTCGATTAATCACACTGCAATTAGTGTTAATCACTCTTGATTTCATGATTATATATGTATATCACGGGTACTATAGTTATGTGATTACTTGTTAACTCATGTTTAATCAATCTGTAAACATCTTATTATATGTTAACATGTGTGTAAATATGTTATTCATGCAAAGATTTGTAATTTGACCATGCTAATATCAAATTTGTCCGGTGTATTGGTAGAACTTGCGCACTCGCCTAGATTTGCTGTAGAGTGCCCCACATAGATTCGCCGCCTAGTTCCATATATTGTGTTAGAGTTTGAGGAGCCTAAATTAAGGGTAAGAATCTTTTTGTTTTATCGTGTATAAGAAATTTGTAAATTGTATACATTGAGAATTTATTTGATTTATGTAGGTCAACTTAATCTCTCTTTTCCAATATCCGACGAGCAAGTTTCAAATTATCACGTAAGGTCTGACTCGATTCAGTTTAATATTTTTATACTATTTACATTCACATGACTTTTTTCTTACAATAGAGTAATGTAAATAATGTGAAGGAAATAGGTTGCTACGACATGGAGGGTGAAAATACTATAGAGAACATGGCAGAACTGACAGAAGAATGTGTAAATGAAAATATTGAATATAAAAAACTAGATGAAGATGATGCTAATTTTGTGAAAGCATGTGTTATCGAAACCCTATGGGGGGATGACATTTGATATAGATGAAGAAGCTTACAAGTACTATAATATGTATGCTAAGTCAGTGAATTTTTTTTTGAGAAAATAAACTTCACATAAGTCCAAGATTACAGGAAAGGTAATCAATGTGAAGTATGTTTATTCTAAAAAAAGGCACAAAAAAATCAGACAAGGACAGGTCCAAGCTTCTACACATAGAAGAAAAGTTAGGGACGACTGTCATGCTCATCTATATGTTGTTCTTAGGTAAGATGAGAAATGGGAGGTGAGAAAATTTTAGGAAGAGCACAGCCATGCTCTGACAACTCCTTCGAAGGTGAAGCTCTTAAGGTCACATAATCAAATCAGTGCAACCTCTAGAGTGTAGGATCCCAAAGGGCAACAAGAGAGTGTGAATTGGTGTTCAATCAAAAATGTCGATTTTACAAAAATACGTTGCAGAAGCACAAAACTAATTCTTTAAAGCCCTTTAAAATAAAACAATTCAGATCATATCAAACTCAATGTGAGAGAGGGAGAGAGAGAAAAAATCAAATGCAAAGACACGATGATTGTTGACGAAGTTTGGCCACACCTTGGCCTACGTCCCCGCTCCGACTTCTCAACCTCGAAATCGTCGGAGATTTCACTAATCCCTTCCTTTATTCCAATGGGGCAAGGAAGAAAGCCCTTTACATCAACCACATTTTCTCCGCTTCGAGAGGCAAGGCAACCTCTCTTCCTAGGAAGCTAATCTATTTCTCTCGCTCAAGAGATAAAATTTTGAACATCTTTTACACAGGAGCTCTCACAGTTTTTTTTGAACAAAAGTGTTTCTCTATTTTACAATTCTATGCTCATAAGAAGAGAAGAGAGAAAGAAGAGAAAGCTATGAAATAAAAACTTCAAGAAATAATCTTTCTTTGATAATTTGAAATTTTTCTTTAATTTGTGAATGTATGCTTTTGCCTCTGGCTTTGGCACTCATTTTATAGCCTTCAGTGTGCGGAAAATTTATCCAAAATTTGCTCTATAAATTACTCATTAAAATTTGACCGTTACTATTCATTTGACTCGGAGGCTAACATGTTGACCGACCTACACTGTTTTGATCATAACTTTCTGCACAGTTATCCAAATTAGATGATATTGGAGTCTATGGAAAGCTAACAAAATTCTCTACAATATGTTTATCATTTATTCAAAATATAATCATATCATAGTCAATTATGTAATCAAATTTTGTGCATAAAGTTATTTCTTTTTCTTAAACTTTTTCAGCATTTTAATTTTAATCTTTTGAGGTTTGTTTCATCAAAATATAATTTTATATGTCATTAAAACTTTGACCTAACAATCTCTCCCTTTTTTATAAAGATAAACCGAGAAATATGAAAAATATATAAGTTGGTGAAAAAGTTATAAACTTTAGTAAAAAAACAATTTTACTCCCTCTAACTCTTAACCTTCCTTACATTGGGAGAGATTCATATAAATATTAATTGTAAGGTAATCTTCATATAAAGTATATTCAGGTCATATTTCTCCTATATTTCTCCCCCTTTTATTTCATCAAAAAGTAGTTTGTAAATGAAGCACATAAGAAACAATATGTAACTCCCCCTTAATCAATTTTCAAAAAAAAATATTCTTCCCCCTTTTTGTCATATAATAGATATGTATAGTAGTTGCAAGTTTTGAAATATAACTCCTCCTAAATTTATGGCTATTTTATAATAAAAATCAATTTAAGAAAGTCAAAACAAAGATATATTAAAAATATGGCATAAAAACTTTGATAAAATAATGTGAAAATTATCATATGTGAAAATAATATTTAATCATGCTCCCCCTATCACTGTGACCAATCTTTTATATATTCTTCTTTTCTGTTAAAGAAATAATAGTTTTGAAATTTTTGAGTGAAATAAAAAAGTAAGTGATACTATAATCCTTGTGCCTTCAACACTTGTCATTTGCTTTGCATGTGAGGCATACTTGAAAAGTAATTATGTAATCATTTGTATCCAAATTTCTTTGAGTCCTATTTTGTTAAATAATGTTTCTTTCGGAACCAAATCATGTCATGTTTTGTTGATTTTCTCATTTTGTATTGATATGCATAATGCCCATAAAATCCACATGTAAAGCATTTAAAATGTGATTTTCTATCATAAGGATGATTCCTGGAATTATTTTTCTTTGCATAAGAAATAACTTTATTTTGTATATCTTTCAAAGAAACATTTTCTTTCTTTACTTTTTCCAAAGAATATGCTAGTTTTACAACTTCACATGTATGCGTGATTTTCAAAATATCAATTTTGGTTTTTAGTTTTTCATTTTCCAAAAAAACATGCATTCTTTTCTTCTTTTAATTTTTCAATTTCACATATTAATTTTTTATTTTCTTCTTTAATTGAAAAATATCTTTTTATAAGAGAGGAGAGCTCTTTACTTGCAGATGAGACAGAAGAGACGTTCACATGGTTGTTTGAACAATGGTCTGAATGCATGTTTGGAAAACATCCATATTGTATTATTACAGATCAAGATATCGCGATGAGAAATGCCATGCATAAGGTTTTTCCACACACGAAGCACATCTTTTGTATGTGACATATCACTAGAAATGTGATGTCTCACCTACAAGATTTATATGCACAATCAACATTTAAAGAGGAGTACAACAAGTGACTATATGAATCATCAAATATTGATGAATGGACCAATTGTATGCTGCCAACTTGAGTTTGATTAGTAGTGCATGTGGCCAGATTTAGTTTTAGATCCTCCATGGGGTATTAATTCTTCATGCTTTTGTAGTCTTCTCCGTCTGTTCTTAAAGATTTAATCATGGCACAAATTTATGTCACTATCATCTCTTTATATGCACTACGTGTTTTTCCTTTTTTTCCTTTTTTTAGTTGGGGTGGGGGTGGAGGGAGGGGTTTACTATAATTGAACAATTGAAGAGAAAGATCAGAGCAGAAAAAGCCTGCTTAAATCAAATTGATCTGACAAAATGGAAGCATTGATACTTCCTGTGCAAAGATTCACTTAAATCTGATGGAACAATGCACTTCTTCATTGCGAATCATATACCTCTGCTGTGAATGTCCACTAAATCATACAGTCATCGTCCATCTGAACACAAACGTGCACTTGCTGATTTCTGATCACAATTGCCTAACGTTCTTGGAGATCACACATATTTGACTGCATGTTGCTGAAAGAAGTAAAGTTCAATTGGAAGATACTCCATGAAATGAGACAAAACTAATGATACATATATATCATTTGAAATGCATGTAAGTAGATGTATGTGGCTATGTGCACAGGGAAATATGCAGGCCAAGGATGTCGGAATTGACATTATGAAAGATGATGCCTACTTTTCAAGTTTACACGATCACATAAGCACATACACATAAGCATATATCTAAGTCAAAATACAACTGAATAACCATTATGAGTTTCATCAGGAATACATATCAGAAATTAATGCCTCACATTACCCTCTGAGATTGCATGAAATACAAGGTTTGAACCTAAAGAAAGTTCATTTTAATCAGTACAATTGATATTATTATTCCAACAAGTAAATACAATATTTTATCTCTTCTTGCTGCATCTTCATATGCAACAATTTTAGCGAGCAATCCTATTAAAATGGTCCTATGTTTATCTGATCTACGTCTTTGAGCGATTTCATCATCGTTGAACAAGCTTCTTAAAATATTCCTATGTCGATCATCCATAGCTGGATCGAACCATCGAAAAAAAAACCACAATCTTCATATGGACGCTTACCCTGAAAACAAATTCATACGATGAACAATCAATAACACAAATGAAGGATAAAATACATTATTCATGTTTATAAACAAAATTTTTACCCGATAATGAGGACAACCCCAAAATTGTCTTCCAGGATTATTATTTGTCCATGAAATTTATAAAATTGCCTTATCTCCACATGCACAAAAAGAACTATCTAAAGCACACGAAGGACGAGATGTGAATGTGGCTGAAGATGATATGCCGATGAATTGAGTGACCTGTGAATTAAAAAGATAATTCATTCAATTGTTGTTACAAATAGGTAAAATGCATGCATGATTGATGTTCATTACGCTAATTGTGATCAGCAGCAAGGCAGGGCGGCGGAGCTGGAAGGCAGGGCGGCGGGGCGGAAGCGGCAAGGCACGGCGGCGGGAGCGGCAAGGCAGGGCGGCAGGACGGGAGCAGCAAAGCACGACGGCGGGGCGGAAGCGGCAAGGCAGGGCAACGGGGCAGGAGCGGCAGCGCAATGCGGCGAGGCGGGAGCAGCAAGGCACGACGACGGGGCGGGAGCGGCAAAGCAGGGAGGCGGGGCGGGAGCGACAGTGCAAGGCGGCAGAGCGGGAGCGGCAAGGCACGGCGACGGGGCGGGAGCGGCAAGGCAGGGCGAGAGCGGCAAGGCAGGGCGGCGGGGCGGGAGCCGCAAGGCAGGGCGGCAGGGAAGAAGCGACAAGGCAAGGCGGGAGCGGCAGCGCAGGGCAGGCGAACTCGACAGGGCAGGGCGGAGGGGCGGCGGCGTGCGACGGCGATCAGCAGGAGCGGTAGGGCAGGGCGGCGGGGCGATGTGAGCGCAGATCTGGCCGACGGGTCCTCGTTGCGCCCAGATCTATCCCGTCATCCGCGGCAGCCCGCAGATCTAGGCCGATGCACGCAGATCTCGTCAGGTGGTTGCTGATCCGCGCGGATCTGGCCGGATGGTTGTCTGCGACTAGATCCCGTCGGGTGGTTGCCGATACGACCAAATCTGCGTGTAGATCTGGAAGAGGGGTCTTCATGGGTGCTCGAGGTCACCGTCGTGTTGCCGCTGCGCGCATATCTGGTTGACGGGTCATCGTGGTTGCTTGAGGTCGCCGTCGGAGAGGGGAGGGAGAAAGAGGAGGCGGCCAAAAGTGAGCACACAGAGAGAAATTTTATCACGAAAGAGAGGGCAAAATGCCCTGGACTTCGTTTTGTACATGAACAGGACCGGTCAAAACGTGTGCAGAAGACTTCGGACCGGTCCGGTTTGACGCCCGCCCGCTCTTAACCGCGATAGCCGTCGGATGCCAAATAAAGAGGCTCACATTTTAACTGATATAACTTGAGAGGACACCCATATTAACTGATATATTAAAGAGGCTCACATTTTATCATTTGGCTTTATCTTTTTTCTAAATACTTACCTTTTATCTCTATTATATTACTCTCTAACTTTCGTTCTCTATCCCTCCCATATGACTCATCACTTTTTTTGTCGTTCCTGTGACTCCATTTGGTCTATTCAACTAATGTAACTGCCATCTGAACTTTAGTATAATCCACTATCTTCATAATCCACCAAGTCAATAATTGACCACTTGTAACCTACTATCAACTCAAATAAGAGTTTCTAACTTCTCTCCTTTCACCATGGTCAATTATTTTTTTTCCTCATTTTTTTGTACAAATTGAAGACTAAAATACACTCATATATCTAATGCACATCTAAATGGAATGGAATATGAAGAGTATCATAATTACAATATGAAGACCTGTCCAAATAATTTCACATCTGAATGGAAATATTATATCCCAATCCAGACGACCTTCGAATCCTTTGCTCTAAACTCTACTAGCAGTTTCGAATCCTTCCATTTATCTCTTCGTTAAGAGGGGATTCAGGGAGGAATTCAAAGTGATCGGATGCATGCCTAGTCGAAGATCTCAGGGATGCTCCCCAAGAGCTTCAACGCCGGGAAATGGCAATACCAATCGGTTCATTTCTCTTCAATCTCGCCTATTTTTTTGCTTTCTTTCTCTTCGTTTTGTCTTGTGCATCGAATTTGTTTTGGGTTTACCGCTGAGATTTTGGTGACGTGGTGGAATTGTTGGTTTTTGGTTCCCAGCAAGACGTACAACATGAAAGCTCACGGTGTCCGAATAAAGCTTCTGAAGAACAAAAGGGAAGCTACGGTGAAGCGGGATTTGGCGTAGCTCCTTGATGCGGGACAGGAGCAAACCGCGCGGATCGGAGTGCGTTCTCTCTTTGTTCTTCTTCTTTCTTTTTTTGTTTTAAGCCTCATAAAGTTCTGAGCTTTCCGCTTTATTTTCTGATCTTCTTTCTTTTGGCTTCAGAAACAGATATCACGTTCTGCATATTATGATACGTGAATTTTACTGTACCACCTCACTCTTTTTAGTGTCTGGCCATAAGTCTGGATATTTGCAGCTGTATGACGACCTTAATTTCTGCAGTGATATTGACTTTTTATCTCTTTATTGTAGATTCTGACTTGTTATTCTGTTTTAGGAAATTTGTTCTGACGTAATCAATTCTGAAGAGAAAAGGTGAACTATTTATTGTGACAAGGAGGCCAATCATGGCATCGGCAATTTTTCTTTAACTGATTTATTCCTTAGTGCAGTTCAACTCTGCACATTGACATTTTTCTTTTCTTTATTACTCCTTCAGAAAATTAACTCCTGATAGTCTATAGGAAGTGGACTTTCTTTGCTATCCTCAGAAGGTGGATCAAAGAGGAGAATGCAATGTGAGAATATGATCTGATTGAAGTGTATTGTGGTTGTGTGATTATCGATCATCGAGTCACAAAAGTACGTTCATATGAAACTTTGACTTGAATTTTTTCAAGAGTTCACCCTTTCATTGCATTATTCAAAACTTTCTAGACATTCAAGACATTATGGAGTTGTTTTCTTCGAGATCTGTCCCATTGACGTGAAAGAAGCACTAACAATTTTGGTGAGATTTGGATGTCAAACTTTTATTAATCTCCATGCACGAATAGATTATTTACGTCGTCAACGAATTATTTGTAATTCATCAAAAGTGAAGAATATAAAAATCTAAAAAATAATCGCCCAATAAGATTAAATATTTATCGTGAACCGTGCACATGACTTGTCTATTATTAATCCTATTCTACAATTTATTTGGCTCAATTTCAATAAATATCTTCTTAATCCATTTTTTAACCCACAACCAAACAGCACCAAGAATTTTACAGGCAAGTACGGTAATAAATTCATCACAACTCCTACTAAAGTGTGACCAGATTTTGGAGTTAGCTGAATGGTAAGACTTCTAAGTTTTGATTCCTATCAACAGAGGAACGATATAAGGAGAAAAAAACATTCTAGCAGAAGGCCATTCTGCCTTTTTTAAAAAAGTTATCGAAAAAAACATTCTAGCAGAAGGCCATTCTAGCAGAAAATACTCCTTGAAATAATTCAAATGATTGAAAAGTTATCGACGAAACCACCTGATGTTCCCCTTGCAGCGGCCGGATTACTGGAGATCCGCGTCTCCACTCCGCACTCGCTCGACTTGCTCTCCTCCTCTGAGCCTCCCTCCACTGGCCGATTCTAAAGGGGCTACGACCAGGCTATCTTTAAGCCAATATTCCTTTTCTATGATATTATATAAAACTGTTGATATTCCTTTTCTATGATATTATGAAGAGGCAATAATGGTGCATCATGTAAACTTTCATCTTTCCTTCATATATATATATATATATATATATATATATATATTAAGTTCACGTAATTATTTCTTTTATCTACTTGGTTTAATTTATAATTTTTTTAAAAATTATAATGCATTAAGTGAAAAGCAAAATAT
The DNA here is from genome assembly GCA_030549335.1 of Pontederia crassipes. NCBI lineage: Eukaryota > Viridiplantae > Streptophyta > Magnoliopsida > Commelinales > Pontederiaceae > Pontederia > Pontederia crassipes. The sequence continues at coordinate 33,835,336 of CM060197.1, forward strand.
TTTAAAATCAAGAAAAGGCAAAACCAAAATCAACATATTAGTCAATTTAAATATTTTAAAATATAAACTTAACTAATATTTTTTAAAATTTAAAGATTTATAATATTTACGGGTCGGGTCAGTCCTCTTTGGAGGAATGGATCCGATCCAACCCGACCCGATTCGGGTCGGGTTGGATCGAGTCGGGTGGTCGGATTACCGGACCATCATTTTTTTCTTTTTTTTCTTACTTTTTCTGTCATTTAATATAAAAAATATGATATAATATTTATTTTAAAATGCATAAAATAATTTTAAAACATTTATATATTATTTTACACATTTTAAATATTTTATTTTAATTTTTAATATAAAATATAATCTGAAAACAAAAAAATTAAAAAAAAATCGAGTCTTTCGAATCGGGTCAGCTCATATCGAAAAATTCCGACCCGTACCTGACCCGAAACAACTTTATTCGGGTCGGGTCGGGTTCAACCCAACTACGGATTCGACCCGACCTGCTGAACACTCCTAAATATGAATCCATTGTAAATATAATAAAAAATTAAAATTATATATATTAAATTTACGTGAAGCGTGAGGATGTTATCCATCATAATAGCTAATACAAACTTGATGATAACGTTGAATACCTTACGTTAGAGTTGTATAAAACATTAAAAAAAATTTTACCGTCATGGGTGGCCATGCGCAAAAATGACATGAGGTAAGATATGGATTTTAAGTCATGAAACAATAACTTTAATTAATGAATAAATGGATGTGTAAAAGCATATTAAATGATATTGGATTAAAAGAAAAATTTGCATCATTTTACGTGATGAGGAACAAAAAGGGAGTGGGATTAGAAAACGAAATCTAAGTGAGCGTCTAATTTTCTATTTATAGCTCATAGATAAAATCTCAAAGAAAGTTTGCCCAATTTGATCCTAATGACATCCGGAAACCTCACTTTACGTCTTGTAGCCTGGTGGGGTTGACACATACATAACATTGAATAACAATATAATTGGAATATGCCTGAGTTGGAACGGTCGGTTAACATGATCTGTGCCCGTCGACGCCACAAAGGGAGTGACCATGGACGCAAGGGCCACCGTGAATCGGAGAGATCATGAACGGCGATGGACCAACCCTCACTACAAGAAATTTGCGACGGTTCTAAATCCGTCACAATTTGCGACGGATTTTTCGACGGTTCCGTTTTCGACGGTTATGACCATCGGAAATAATTTATATTATTATTTAATTTTTCGACGATTAGGAATGTCGATATTTTCGACGGATATCCATCCGTCGTAATTTCCGACGACTTTTCCGACGGTTACGAATGTCAGAAATAAAAAAAATTAAATTATATATTTTTAATATTATTATTAAATTTTTTCGACGGATTTTCCGATGGTCGCGACTGTCGGAAATAAAAAAATTATTTATATAATTTATTATATTATTATTTAATTTTTTGACGATTAGGAACGTCGATATTTTCGACGGATATCCATCCGTCGCAATTTTCGACGACTTTTCCGACGGTTACGACCGTCGGAAATAAAAAGTTAAATTATATATTTTTAATATTATTATTAAATGTTTTCGACGGATTTTCCGACGGTCACGACCGTCGGAAATTTAAAAATTAATTATATAATTTATTATATTATTATTTAATTTTTCGACGATTAGGAACGTCGATATTTTCGACGGATATCCATCCGTCGCAACATCCGCCACAATTTCCGAAGGTCGTAACCGTCGGTAAATGTATAATAATATCATATATAAGAGTATTTTATTAATATAACTAGCGACGGTCCAAACAATCGTAACTACCGACGGTTTTGACCGTCGGTAAAGATTACCGACGGTTCAAACCGTCGATAAAATAAAAAATAAATATTATATATAACTAAATAAAATAAAAATATTTATCATTTACATTTTCGACGGCCTAAACCGTCGGTAATTAAAATTTCGTTATCCCATTTTTTTTCCCTTTTCCCGCTTTCTTTACACTTTTTTCCTTTATATATTTTCCCTCCTCCCTCTTCTCTCTCCCTCCTCCCTCCACTCCTCTCTCTCTCCCTCCTCCCTCCACTCCTCTCTCTCTCCCTCCTCTCCTCTCTCCCTCTCCCGGCCGCAAGCACCGGATCGGCCTCTCCCGCGCGCCGGACGCCGGCGACCCTCCCACGCCGGACGTCGACGACCCTCTCCCGCACCGGCGACCCTCTCCCACACCGACGACCCTCTCCCGCGTCGGCGTATCTCTCTCTCTCCTGCTCCGCGTCGGCATCTCTCTCTGCTGTCGGCCGGATCCGGCCGTGGCCATTCGGATCCGGCAGCCAGGCGGCCGGATCAACAGCCAGGCGGCCGATTTTGACCTCCAGCGGCCGGTTCCGACCTCCAGCGCCCGGATCCGGCCGCCGGTTTGCGACCGTCAAAAGATCGACGGTTGTGACGCCCGTCCAAAGTTTCGACAGTTGGGACCGTCGAAAAGTTGCGACGGCTCGGACCGCCGGCTTTTTCCGGCGGTTGCAACCGTCGGAAATTTCGACGGCGATTTCCGACGGCTCAGACCGCTGGCCTTTTCCGACGGTTGCAACCGTCGGAAATATCGACGGTTCGGACCGCCGGCCTTTTTCGGCGGTTGCAACCATCGGAAATATCGACGGTTCGAACCGTCGGGGACTTTTCCGGCTGTTGCAACCGTCAGAAAATTTCGACGGGTCGAACCGCCGGGGACTGTTTCGTCGATATTTTCGATGAATTTTTTTCAACCGTCGCAAATCCGTTTGCGACGAGCATTTTTCCGACGGATCGATTCCGATTGAAAAACCGTCGGTAATTGCGTTACCGACGGTTTTCGAGCTTATTACCAGATGCTCTCTATCCGATCCGAACAAAGACATCCAACTTCTTGAGCTACCGAGATTTGATTGCATTGATCTGAGAAAATAAATAAAAACACTTTATGAGAACAAAAGGATTACATGTTTCCCAGTCGATAGAAGACCGGAAATGCACGCGGAGTTCCGATGAGGAAAAAAAAGATGCTGTGAACCTGGATCTCAAATGGCAATCACCGGAGGCGGCATTGCAGCAGCTGAAGTTGCAGGTGAAGACGGGTTGTTGCCTGTTGCCCTGAACCTGGAACACTTATGGGTTGTGCTCAAAGACGAATTGAGGATAAGCAGGTAGGTAGGTAGGTAGGTAGCATAAGCAGGGATGGTGATGGGAAAATTCGAGAATAGGAAGAGAACATCGCAAAGAGATTGCAGAAAAATAAAGGAGAAATTACCCAGGTTCACCCTTGAGATTAGAGCTACGTCCTACAAAGAGGTTCCACTATATCATTTTAATTACGGCAGCCACACAAATTACATCTCAAAATAAGCTATAAATAAGCCTCTTCCAAACGGATTCAAAATCCGAACAAAATAGAGAAAAACCTAATTCGAACCACACAGGACCGCCATTGGGGGGCGGTGCCCCCCGAACCCTCCTTTTGTCCGTACGCCAGCAACACAGATAATTGGGTAATACTCAGATTCTCCTAAGTTCACGTGGACGAACACGGTGTGAGAAACAAGGGGTCCGAAAGTATTCACCAACTCCAACATTTCATTTTTAAATGTGAAGAATTGGAAACATAAGTATTGTAAGAGATTTGTGCTTAATTATTTTAAGCATTAAATTGGAATACAAATGGGTAAGTAATACCGTTATAAGAAGTTGAATAGTAGATTCAGGAAAAAAAATAGCAATGCTGAGTTATGGAGAGTTTGAAATTGTCATTAAAAATGAAACTAAAAAATTAATAGTTTATCATTATAGTAACAACAAAAAGAGTGGTAAAGTTTAACGATAATTTTATAGTTTCGATAACTGAAAAAATATAATTAAATTTTAATGATAGTAATTAAAATTTGTGGTAAAAATTATTCAAAAAACAAAAATGATGTTTAAATACCAAGATATGAGGGCCATAAATGCCAAGATAGTAATTAGGCTAATAACAATAGAAGTTTAATAGGTCAATTTCTAACATATGAAGTTTAAAATGAATAAAGATTTAAAAATGGAAGAAAAACATAAATGACAGCGGAGGTCTGAAAATATATATATATATATTATCCAATATTTACAACAAGATATCTATGTAACATTAAATAATTTAATATTAACCAATACTTTATGTGAAAGTCTTGGTACTTAATTGTGCAAGGTGGCAAAATCCGGAGACACTACAAGAATTTTGCCAATTACTGACGAATTTTGCCAATTATGAATATTGAGCGACGTAATTATTTATTGATTGAAAAACATAATAAACTCTATTGTGGATAATATATAAACATAATTATTTACCAAATATTTACTCGGAATGATCGTTACACACATCGATAATAGTGTGTCATTTCGATGTCGTCCTCGGACTATTGTTACACACATCGGCAACGGTGTGCACATTCGAATGTCGCCTTGGGGCGAGAAGAGAGCATTGTCTCCTAGGCATAAATTTCAACTATCAGAAGATATAATATTAATGGAAATGCCCAATGTTCGAATAGAATTATGTCCCATGCGAGTAGAAGTCTGAAAGGGTTATAAAACAACTCTGAGGGAAATTATGAAAGCAATGGTTATGGTAAGTGTATCTCACTTATGTACCTATGAATTGAATAGATGATTGATATGAATATTCCATACTTTATTATATGATGATATGGGTATATGTCTCCTATGCTATTGTTATAATGCATGATGATGAATTGTTATTGATGATTAACATGTAGATCATATGTTATATTATGAAGATTATAATGTACATCATATAGTATCATGTATATGATCATAGCATCGCATGCATGGCCTTTACATACTTTAATTTGGAAAATCCTTGCATCATGGATCCGTGCAAGTGCACAATGATTGGATGGATGGTGGCGAAGCTCATGACAAGAAAGATTGTACACTAGTTTAGGAGTTTTGCGGTCAAGTGTTGTTGAGTCTGTTAGATTATTATTTTTAAAATGTTTTTTTCTAATGGCATTCGACTATGATTTTAAGATGTTTTAATTGTGATTAGTGATGTTTTCAATTCTATAATATTACTTTGATGTTTTAACGAAGTTTTTTGCATTAATAGAAGGACTATTTTATCTCTTTAATGGCCATATGTTCCACTTTAATTAATAGAAAATTATATTTTATTATGATTTTGTGATGGCAAATGGGTAACACAACCAAATGATCTAATTGCTCTTGCCATCTGGGAATGAAATTTTGGAGTGTTACACCATTCATCGTGCCTAGAATTTACACTTAGCTTTATTTAAAATTCTCTACCGAGTTCCTTACCGTTGCGTCACAAATGGGTAACAAAGCTTACAAAAATAGACAACCTTTTTAGCATGATAATAAACACATTTTATTCTATTCTTTTATCTTTTTTATTATGTCCTTTTTGTTCTATTTACTACATTTTTTTTACTTTAACAGTTTGGTATGACATCTATATGTGTTATTTTAATATCAGTTCAACTTTTTTTTATTATGGAAAAAGCGTATCAAAACGAGATAAAAAAAGTGGGCACTTCATACCTAATAAAAAAGATGAGATTAATTTATAAATCTCAGAGTGAGACTATTAATATTCACTATTCTATTAGGATGATGATTTATTACCGAACTTAATTACTATTATAATAGTAGAGCTATTAATACTCACCTTATATTCTATTGTGTTAACAATCAGTTCATATAAAACTTCAATTTATATCTTTTTTTTATCTTTTGGCCTATTAATCATCCTTATTATTCTCGGTTTCACATAATCAATATACAGGTGGAGCTGTCATTTATAATCGGGATGATTAGTATAAACCTAGACTGTAATCTAGCATTGTCATCCGAAATGCATATGTTATAAAATGCATTTCAAAATGTAATACAACATTGTCATCCATGCATCCCTGACAGTACGTCGTATCGGTAAATTAAAAGCATTATCTAATTATTCTTTTATCCTCACATGTAAAAATGAATAATCTCACTTGTGTAAATTTACAAATAGATATTTTAAGATATTGTAGTTGCTATATATGATGCACGTATAGAATGGTACAAGATATTGGGTTTAAATTGAGGGTCATGATGAAATAGAATGGTACGAAATTATAAATTCTATTTGGATAATAATCTGATATTAGTTACGACGGATGGAGTACAATAGTTAAATCTTTTTAACATCATATATTCTATCAAATTTTTGGAATAAGAAAAGATTAATAATTTTAAACGAAATTAATCATTCCTCTTTATTCTCTTTCCAATTTCATGTCTCTTCGCTTCTTTCACATCAACCTCTCATCTCTCTTACTAGTAAATAAATATTATGATAATAATTTTTATTTATATTTATTTAATGTATATTTATCTCTTATTTTTATTATTAAAATAGATGAATGAAAATTTTATAGAAAATATATAATAGAAAAATATAGGAAAAAGAGAGAACAATAAATTATGTAATAAAGAACTACTTTGATAAATATTTATTAATCGTTAACTATTATAAATAGTTTAAATATACAATGAAAGGTAAAATGACTTTTACACAAATAAAATTATTATTATCTCATTCCATATTATTATAATTTATTATTTAAATATGAACTTTTACTTTCGCCACCCCAAGACCACCACCACCACCCTCGCCCTCAATGGATTTTTGGTGATGTCACGTGGCGATGAATAGTTAGTGACAATTCCTCTTTATTTTAAGTAATTAGTTTAATATATTAATTTCAAATAGGTATAAATAAAATTAAATCTACTTATGATTAAAAAAATTATAACCTAAGTCAAATGGATGTTTGAAAAAAATGACGATACTAAATACAAACTTATGATTCTAAAACAAGATAATATTAATAATTTTAATTTATACTCTTTTAAATAATATATTAAATATTAAATAATACTAAAGACTGCCTCACAAGGGCTTGGCATAGCGATTGCATTGCTCTGCGGTGGATAAACATATGATATGTCGATCGAACTGGATTCTTAACTATGAAACGAGTTGTGGGGGGAGAGAGAGATCGACTTGAAGCTTGGAGTTGGCAGCATAGCTACTGGGTGCATCTGCAGAAGCCATGCAAAAGAACTCCTTCAATGTAACATCTGGCCAAAAATAGAATATAAAATAAAATTGTAAAACTCAAATCCACTCAGTCAAAAAAAAAAAAATCAAAATGGGTGTGACATTATTTTATTATTCTAGCATTAGAATAAAATCAATATGATTACCCACCTCACCCAAAATTTCTTTCCTACGACCCAACGTGACAGCCTTTGCCATTTCTTTTCCTTCCTTCCACTAGACTTGCTGGGCAGCTAGGGCACCATCGAAATCAAACATCTGGAAGAGAACGAGAAGCAGAGTACACAAGAGGGGGGAGAAACCATCAAGGTGAGGAGGAAGGACCTCCATGGAATCTTAAATCTGACTTTTTTTTCCTCTTTTTTCTTACTGTTCAGCAACACAAACCTCTCTTTCTCACTCATCGAGGCATAGGTGTTCAAGGGCAAGGTGATCCATATATCCCTGGACCATCTGGAACGGCAGGAGAGAGAAGGCGGACTGGATTGTGAAGGGGACGACACTTAGAGGGAGACACACAGCACACTAAGGTAGGAAGAATGGGTTGGATCAACCTATTGGATGGTTAAATCAACTTAGGCAGCACCTATACATAAATCCTAATATGTTTCCAGGGTATCATTATTGTTTGTGACTGCTAACATAGTGTAATGCTCATTGATAATGCTTTGATGTACTAGGATGTGTGGATTGATGTTAAATGTTGATTTCATGCTTGTATTTCTGTGGCTGCACTCCAATTGCTTGCTAAAATGCCTGAGAGACAAAGTGGGTACACTAACGACATATCTTGCTGGTGGTAATGTACATATCACTAACCATTTGCTGAAGTTAATCACTAGGCCTACAAGCTTGATTAATCTCTTATCTTGCTGCTGCTGTCCACCACTGACATCACTGACTTAAACGACATGATGCTCAACATTATTGCCTAGATAATTATAAATGTATTAGATGAATAGAAACACTGATTTCATGCACTTCCCGTGTAGTTGAGACATATATGTTATAGCTGGTGATGCATATAAATTAGCCTAAGAGGTTTATTGGTACTATCTTGCTGCCCAGGAAAGAGGAAATCATTTCTCATAAATAATAGGTATATAGTACTTCAATCTTAAGAGATTTATTTGATTTTGGGAGTACTACACTTGCCAGCTATAGGTTAGATTAAGGTAACAATAGTATGTATACAAAGTGACAGGAATGAGTCCTAATTAGTGCCCCTGCGTGAAAGCATGCTGTCCATGGTTGAAGAATATTGTAATGTTATGCTGAGTTATTCTTTCATGATTTTAAAGGTCCCTGTCAGTGTTCTTAAGACTGCAATAATGGTAAGTAAATCATACGCTTACTAGTGTACCCAAGTTCATATATTGCAGGGATGAATATGAGGTATTATGTTGCCCTTTGAATTGGGTTTTGGGGAATGTATTATTGGTCATACGTGTGATTGATGGTATTCATTTGGGTATTTATTATCTTCACATTGTCTTCGTGATATGCCATATGGTAAGTTACTAGAATTACTTGCGGTTAGTTATCCATCTTGTCATGGAGAGGGATACTATAGCTACAAAGTTAGAAGGTTAATGTTGTACACATATTAGCAAACCTCTAAGAGGTTTATTGGCTATCATCCTGCTGTCCATAAATTAGAAAAGACAAGGTAGGCTACTGGCATTTGAATATCATGCCGTGTTGTGACTCTAACATTATAAAGGCTTACTATCCATATAATTTAATTAGTGTTCTTATGCTTACTACTTTCATGAATATAAATTGTTATGATCCATAGCAGAATTTATAAGTTGAATTGCTAAGAAGTGAATATGTAAGATGCTCACAAATCATCCTATTCGGAGAGTTATGTTGTTGATACATCCAAAACTCCATATCTGAATCCTCTATCTTTCATATTATGACCAAAGTATAACTAATCCTAGTTGATCATTTATCTTCATCGCACTGATCTTGAGATGAATCTTACTGATTTACATTACATAGTGTTGATCCAAGTCCCGATCGGGCGAAGACGAAAACTTCAATTAATAAAGATAAAAGTCAGGGTGTCCATGATACGGATTGACGGGAGTTCATTACATAGCATAATTCATCGCATGGTCGGGGCATAGTTTCAGACATGTCCCCGTTGCACGATTACTCCCCATCGTGTAACGAAACAGGATACCCTCCCCTATAGTGAGGATGACTTTCCGCCATGGTGTGCACAACCATAGGCCATTCATGAAGTACATGGCACCTCATTGCAACAAAAATGTTAACCGGTGATATTGCATAGAAACATCAGCGATTCAGAAGTTGAATACAACTTCCATACTTAGAGCATTGGAACAAAGTATTTAAGTACAAATAATGAAACCAGAGCATTGTATCAGTGATCTTGATTTATAATCAGCGATGGATTAATATTATCATACTCATACTCACCAGAGAATCCAAAATATCTCCTTCATTGCTATTGTTTTAACGAAATTTCTCTCTCTCTCATTGTCAGACTATCGCATTGATTTACAAATTCATCATCGATTTTATACATGCAGATTTTATCAATGACTAAACTCATATCGTATTGATCTCTCACCAGGTGATTGTATAGATTGCCGTTATTTCATTTCTATTTGACTCATAGATACTAATCATTCTTATTAATTTATTTAGAGCTCAATATCATTTCAAGATTTTCTTCCATGCTTGTCTAATGTTCATTTGACCATCCATCGTTATATTATTCTCCTATTGGGCTGCAAAGCTCATGAGATATCGTTTCTCCTGTATTGATCCTGCAGGTAAACAAGTTGGATGGGCCAGAGCGACAGTTTTTGCTAGTGATGATGATGTGCACATGGGATGGTCCTTGGCTATTTTTTTGTTGTATCATTTTGTCTTTTGTTTCCTTTATGAACTCGGGCATTGTATATGTACTGCCCACACTTGATACTCCTTATTATGAAGTACTGTTGAACTCCACTTTTCATTGAATATTTTGTTCCTATTACTTGAGTCTTCCGCATTTATTTTCTCTAGTCAAGAAACTAGTCAAAGTCAAGTTATGGGTCAATTTCATTGCATAATCAGTATCGTCCACGGGTTGGATTCTCGCCACATGGCGGGGTTCAATTTGGGGGCGTTACATTCAAACCCTCCATGGTAGATAGAAGCGTATGATACTTGTGATGGTGTCGATTTGGTGTTGAAAAAAAATTATATGGTTGCAAGGTTGAAATGGTAGAGCAGGGACAGGGGGAGAAATATATAAAGATATGGATCCATAACTATAACCTATTATTTAAAATATTATAGAATTAAAACAATTGATTAAAATTAAAATAATGTATTGTTATCACTATTAGATATTAACTACCTTGACAATGTAGAAAATATTTAAAGGAGACCAAAGTTATTACAAGGAAACAAAAGATGAACTGCCATTTGCAACTATTTGTGTGTACGTGAATACCAATGTTGTAAAACCCGACCCGGGCATCGATCCGGATTGCTCGACGGATCAGGTCAGATCAGTCGGACCGAATGGTTGAACCGAAATATAATACAACAACAACAACAAAGCCTTATCTCACTAGGTGGGGTCGGCTACATGGATCATACGACGCCATTCCGCTCTATTAGTAACCAAACCTTTCGATATATTATTCACCAATAGATCTTGCTCTATTAGTTTGCCAAGTGTTTGCCTTGGCCTCCTTATCCCTCGTTTAATCGGACTCCAGATTATTTGATCTATTCTTCTTACTGGCGCATCTAATGGTCTTCTCTGAACATGACCAAACCATCTCAAACGATTCTTTACCGTTTTCTCACTAATAGAAGCCACTCCGACTCGTTCACGTATATGATCATTCCTAATCTTATCTAATCTTGTATGACCACACATCCATCTCAACATCCTCATTTCGGCTATCCCCACTTTACGTTCATGTTGTCCCTTCATAGCCCAACATCACTACCATATAACACTGCCGATCTTATAGCAGTACGATAGAATTTTTCTTTAACTTTATTGGGTACTTTTCTATCACAAAGAACTCCAGTGACTTTCCTCCACTTACACCAACCAGCTTCAATTCTATGATTAACATCGTCATCAATCTCACCATCTTGTCTTACAATTGATTTTAAATATTTAAACTTTGTCACTTGAGGAATTATATCCTCCCCTAGCCTAACTTCTAAATCGTCTCTAAGTTGTTTATTTGTGAAATTGTTATGCATATATTTTGTTTTATTCCTACTTAAACGAAAACCCTTTGACTCCAACGTATTTCTCCATATTTTCAATTTTGTATTAATCTTTTCTCTTGAATCCGCTAAAAGTACTATATCATCCGCAAATAGCATGCACTTAGGTACCTCCTCTGTGATACTCTCGGTTATAGCATCGATAACTAAGTTAAATAAATATGGGCTTAAAGCTGATCCTTGATGTAGGCAAATTCCTATAGGAAATTCATTTGTCTCACCTCCGGGTTTCCTAACCCTAGTCAATGCCTCATCGTACATATCTTGTATTACCTTAATGTAGACAACACTCACCCCCTTCTTTTGCAAGGCTTTCCAAAGTACATCCCTTGGTACCCGATCATACGCCTTCTCTAAGTCAATGAAAGCCATATGTAAGTCTCTTTTCCTACTTCGATACTTCTCCATCATCCCCCTTAGTAAATAAATCGCCTCTGTAGTGGATCTTCCTGGCATGAACCCAAATTGTCTCTAAAAAATATTAGTCTCCATTCTCAATCTATGCTCAATCACTTTTTTCCATAATTTTATTGTGTGACTCATAAGTTTAATCCCTCTATAATTTGCACAATTCTGAATATCCCCTTTATTTTTGTAAATAGGAACTAATGTACTTAATCTCCAATCATCAGACATCTTTTTCGACCGTAAAATCTCATTAAATAGTTTACATAACCACAACACACCTTTTTCTCCTAAACGTTTCCAAACTTCAATCGGTATACCATCCGGTCCAACGGCTTTACCATTCTTCATTTTCTTAAGAGCTTCGCTAACCTTCGAGACCCTAATTCGACGATAAAATGATCTATTAAGCTCACATTCGCTAACTGTCAAGTCTTCCAAATCACAATGGGAACTTTCACATCCATCATTAAATAGCTTATAGAAATACTCTTCCCATTTGTTCTTAATATCTCCTTCAATAACTAAAACCTTGCCAACTTCATTTTTTATGCATCTTTCTTGATCCAAATCTCTTGATTCCATCTCTTTATTCCTTGCAATCTTGTAAATTCTTTGTTCACCGGCCTTTGTCCCTAACTCCTTATAAAACCCCTCATATGCTTTAGCACGAGCATCACTAACTGTCTTCTTAGCCTCCCTTTTCGCCAAACGATATTTTTCCCAATTGACAGAACTATTGTCCAAGTATATCACCTTGAAATAATTCTTCTTATTACGCACCTTTTCTTGGACCTCCTCATTCCACCACCAAGTCTCCTTATCTCGTGGTCCAAAACCTTTTGATTCTCCTAAAATGACTTTAGCAACCATTTCAACATTTTTTATCACATTCTCCCACTTGATACTAGCATCTCCTTCTAACTCCCACACACTTTCATCTAATAACTTACTTCTAAAAGTCGCTCGCTTCTCCCCCTTTAATTGCCACCACTTGATCTTTCGATCAAAAACTGTTCAAGATTTTGGTTTTATACATTTCATTTGCATATAAAGAACTAACAATCTATGTTGTGTAGTCACCCCATGCCCAGGAATTACTTTACAATTAGTACAACGTCTTTTATCAGTATTTCTTGTCAAGAAAAAATCGATTTGAGACCTATGAGTTCCACTTTTATATGTGATTAAATATTCCTCTCTCTTCCTAAAACAAGTGTTGATAATCTTAAGGTCGTATGCTAAAGAAAAATCAATAATAGTTTGTCCTTCCTCATTCAACTCCCCAAAACTAAAATCACCATGAATCCTTGCATGTGATTCTATCTCTTTACCAACATGTCCATTAAGGTCTCCCCCAATATAAACTTTCTTGGTTGTTAGTATACTTTCAATCAAACCCTCCATATCTACCCAAAACTTCTCCTTGAGATGTGATTCTGCTCCTACTTGGGGTGCATATGCACTAATAATGTTCATAGTCTCCTTTCCAATAATTACTTTCACGGATATGATTCGATCATCAATCCTTTTAACTTCCACAACATTCTTCCTCCATTCTGCATCCGCGATAATACCAACACCATTCCTTCCCTTTACCTTACCTGTGTACCAAAGTTTGGAACCATTTAACCTAATCTCTTTACTTCCCTCTCCTACCCATCTAGTTTCTTGCAAGCATAAGATACTAATCTTACGCTGGTCCATTACTTGTGCCACTTTGAGGCGCTTCCCATTCAACGTCCCAATGTTCCAAGAACCTAATCTGACCTTAGTCTCATGAACTAGCTTCTTTAACCGCCTCCGTCTATTAGAGTGCAGTAGCCCTTGCTCATTTAACACTGCATTCAGGCGAGGATGCAACGGCTCTTGCTCTCTTATCACTGTACCCGAGCTGTACATCGCGTTACTTACGGGTAACGACCTAGCATTAACACAATATATTCGTTGATCCATGTTCATAAGATTCGACAGGATTTTACGCTGGCTGTCGGGGCCTAACACAACCCTCCTCCTTTATCCGGGCTTGGGACCGGCTATAAAACATAGGCGGAGTTTGAACCGGAATATAATATATGGGTAAAATTGGTATACATATATTTTATATTACTAATGATAATATACTTTTAATTCATAACACAATCAAAGAAATTATGATGTATGGCCGATCATATTCAATTGGCATTCGACTTAGGAGGTAAGTTAAAATGTTGAAAGCTTGATGTCCTCGATCATCATCGGAATGTTATCATTTCGTCAAATCTTCCACCCACCATCAAAATTCGTTGAAGCCGTCGGGTTGAGGTTGAACTATCGAAGTCGAAACGAGACACGAGTAGAGGCGACTAGGAGTTCCAATTCAACTATTTAAGTTTTGACCATTTAAAAAAATGAAAAAAAAATATTGGACAGTCTGAGTTTATTGAACTCGGCTGGTTGACCAATCAAACTCGAGTTTTCTTCGCACAAGACTTCAAATTGATCATCTATATTGTTGGACATGTACAGTACGTACGCCCATAATTGGGCCATAAATGCGATTACGTTAACTATATACTTAGCACCTAGAAGACATTTGGTCTTCTTAGTGATGTTGCACATAGTGCATATAGGTTGCACCATGTTCAGTATCCCATATCCGACTGCGAATATCTCTCTGCATTCTGACGATGTTCGAATACTAAGGATTGGGAAAAGTGTTCTTTTTTATAATCGAGTTTTCGACGATGAGTCAGAAATAACGTAAAAAATTTCTGGATCTGTTCTTCCGCTGCGAGATATTTTAAAATACTTCAATATATTTATTACATATTCCTTTGATATGAGAGTGAAAGACTTTTTATGTTATGCAAATGAAATAGTCCGAATGAAAATTTCCTCGTGTTTGGCCTTTGTACGCTTTGTACGTTCACTGCGAGACAATGCCAAATAGGTTGAATTATTTGCATGTTTTTGTTGTCAATGCGTGTATTATTTTTTAAATATCTAAAAATTTGAAATCATGCAAGTATTGTGCAAATTTGAGATCATGCAATTATTGTGATTAGTACTTATGTTTGTGCCATGTGTGAAGGTGCGTCCTTGGTGTGACGATTCATTCAAATGTTTCATGAATAGGGGGACGTGCATGGCTTGTCAATTGTATAGAATTGCAGAAAGAAGAAATAACAGAGTTGGAGAAGGAAAGCAGCTTGATTCAAGAACTGCAAAGTTAGTTAGTTCGATACAAAGAAGAGGGTTTTTATATGTACACACTAGTATGAAAAACTATGTACAAGTAGTACACTAATCAGGAATGATAGTACACTAATCAGAATGATAGTACAAGTGGTATATTGAATACTTCAATACCCCCCTTCAAGTTGGTGGCTGGAAAATGTCAGACAGACCCAACTTGGCGATCAGATGCTCATGTTGAGGTCGCGACAGAGCCTTCGTTAGAACATCCGCTGGTTGCTCTGAAGTTGTAATATGATTCAGCTTGATGAGCTTCTGAAGAACACGCTCATGCACAAACAAACAGTCGACATTAATATGTTTGGTCAGCTCATGAAAAAACAAGATTTTCAGCAATCTGCAATGCTGATCGACTATCGGTGAACACATGAATTGGGAGAGAAATAGGTAAACGCAGCTCAAGAAATAATCGTTGTAACCAAATCAATTCAGCTACTCCAAGAGCCACACTACGATATTCTACTTCTGCTGAAGACCGAGCAATAACATCCTGCTTCTTCGACTTCCATGAAACTAATGTTGATCCTAGTTTGATACAAAAAGCAGAAATTGACCTCCTGGTTGATAAACAAGAAGCCCAGTTTGCATCAGTGTAAACCTGAAGAGTATTGTTTTGTTCGACTGGCAAAAGAAGGCCTTTGTCAAGAGATTTTTTTAAATTATGAACAATTCCTAAGGCAACATTCATATGAGATTGTTTGGGTGAATGCATAAACAGACTCAAAAGTCTAACAGAAAAAGTAATGTCAAGTTGAGTCTGTGTAATATGAATGAGTCTGCCAACTAATCTTTGAAAAGAATTGATATCCTGTAACATATGATCATTAATAGCTGCAGAATTGTTCTTGTAAATGAATTCATCATATTCATGAGAGGTAAGCTTTAAATTCTCTTCCATTGGGGTAAAAACAAGTTTAGAAGCACTTAACCCACAATCTTCAATAAGCTTCATGATATATTTCGTTGAGAAACAATAATTCCCTTATCTGATCTTAATATCTCCATGCCCAGAAAATACTTTAAAGACCTGAGATCCTTAAGCTTGAAATGTTGATTAAGATGAGACTTGATATCATGAAGAAGGTCTTTAAAATTCCCTATCAATAGTATGTCATCAACATACACCAGCAACATCACAAAATGACCCCCCTACTCCTTTAGTAAATAGAGTGTTGTCATTTCTACTTTGAGTAAAACTAGTTGCTATTAAAACTTCTGAAAACTTCAAGTACTATTGTTTTGAAGCTTGTTTCAAACCATAAAAGGAATTTGAGCAGTCGACAAACTTTGTTTCCAGCCTTTAAACCTTGTGGAGGCTGCATATAAACTTCTTCAAAAGGATCCCCATTCAAAAAAGCATTATTGACATCCAGGTGGTATATGGGTAAATTCTATTGTACAACAAAAATTAAGAATGCTCGTATAGTGACAATCTTTGCTACTGGTGAGGTGTCTTTGTAATCAATACCTTCTTGTTGACTAAACTTTTTGGCTACCAATCTGGCTTTGTACCTTTCTACTGAGCCATTAGCATTTAACTTTATCTTAAAAGCTCATTTGCATCCAATTTCTTCTTTACGAGAAGGCCTATCAACCAATTCCCATGTGCCATTTGATTATAAAGCCCCAAGCTCATTATTCATTGCTGTTATCCAATTAGGATCTTGAACAGCTTGAGCATAATTAAAAGGTTCACATAATGACACTGAATCTGAGAGAAATGACATATATGACTGAGATAATTTGTTAAAAGAAACATGATTACTCATAGGATAAAGAACATATGAGTTAACAACATAATCTTTTATCCAAGCTACCTGCTTACCAACTCTCTTTGGTCTAATATTCTGAGTAGACTGATTAATTGCATTTGGAGAACCTGAACAATGATCACTTGAAGATTACAAATCTGGGAGATAAATGTGTAAATCAAGAGAAGGTAAGGATAACTTTGTAGAATTCTAAATAATTTCTTCTGCAGAATTTGGAACAACCTCTGGATGAGGGGAAGAATCAGGTTCATTCTGATTACAGGAGTTTATTGATAAGTGAATAAATTGAGGCAGAGTAATATGATCATGAATTGGAAAACTTTTTGAAACAGAGGATTATCACATGTGCTCTTGAAGGCAAAAGGAAATATTGATTCATGAAATGTAACACTTCTACTAATAGATATTCTCTTTAATTTTATTTCCATATATCTATAGCCCTTTTGTGTACTGCTGTATCCTAAGAAGACTACTGGTATAGCTCTAGCATCAAACTTATTTGACACTTTTAAATTTGTCACATAACACAAACATCCAAAAGTTTTTAAATGTGAGATATCATGATATTTAGAAAAAAAACTTCTCAAAAGCAGACACATTATTCAGAACTTTAAGTGGTATACGATTTATTATGTGAACAGCTGCCTTGATACACTCATCCCAATATTTAATTGGTATGGAGGATTGAAAAAATAAGGCACGGACTATCTCAATTAAGTATCTATGTTTTCTCTTAGCCACTGGGGAGTATATGGACAAGTACTTTGATGGAGTATTCCTTTAGAACTCAGGAAGTCAGCATATTTCATAGAAATTTTGTGACTATAGTATTAAATTGTGTTTCCATCCTCAATATAAATTGTTGTAAGTGTGTAAAAGCCTTTGATTTTTGCTTCAACAGATAAATCCATATCATACGACTGTAATCATCGACAATGGTGAGAAGGAATCTAAATCCAGCATGTGACACAACATTATATGGACACCAAATGTCAATATGTATTAGTTCCAATATGTGTTTACATTTTTCTATATCTATATTATGAAAAGGTAATATGATCTGTCTTGCAACTAGGCAGACCTTACAATGTGTATCTTTAGGAACTGAAAAATAAAAGTTTGAAACAAACTGAAGTCTGTCATAGGATAAATGACCCAGCCTTTTGTGCCATAGCTCAGCATCTCCACCACCATCAAATGAAGCCTTCATTACTATGTCTTCTTGAAGAACATCTGCTCCACTGTCTAGAAGATATAATCCACGACTTTCTCTACCAATCAGGATCATCATCCCACTTGGCTGCTCCTGTATCACACACTTCTTTGGATAAAAAATGATAGAACAGTGAGAATCTTTAGTCAATTGAGATACTGATATCAAATTATATCTGAATTCTGGTATATATAGAACATCAGACAAAATGATATCAGAATTAATTCTAAAGGGTGACAACGGAT
The DNA here is from genome assembly GCA_030549335.1 of Pontederia crassipes. NCBI lineage: Eukaryota > Viridiplantae > Streptophyta > Magnoliopsida > Commelinales > Pontederiaceae > Pontederia > Pontederia crassipes. The sequence continues at coordinate 33,853,660 of CM060197.1, forward strand.
TTATGTCCATTAGGTAAGGTGACAAACTTTGTATCCTTTAGACAAATCATTAATTAGACCACATATATTAGATGTCATGTGCTGAGAGGCTCCAGTATCAATTATCCAAGTGTGATTAGTATGTTTATGGAATTCCATACCTGCCATTAGACCAGAAATTTCAGAAGACATATTTTTCTCCAACATCTTCAAATAAATGATTGTACTAATCAGAGAGCATGTGCATTTTGTCAGATACTGATGTAGAAGACTTAACAGATCCTTCTACTATGTCTTTCAATTCAGATTGTAATTCAGAATCTGTACCAACACTGTTAGCAATTGTGTTCTGATTTCTGCCTTTGTTGAATTTGAAATTGGGTGGGAAAGCAATTATTCTATAACATTGAGATTTCTTGTGTCCAGCCTTATGACAGTGATCACATATAATAGAATAATCCTTCTTAGGTTTTCCCTGCCTGGAATTCCCATAAAAAGATGAATTCTTTTGAGTAGTCACTGTAACTTTATTTTTGTGTTCTTCTCCAGTTATCATAGAATACACTTGATTAAGAGATGGAATTGGATGCATCAAAAGTATCTGTGTCCTTGCATGAGTGAAAGAATCATTGAGGCCAAACAAAAACTTATATATCTTTTGTTGTACAAGATACTATGAATATTCTTTTAAGGATTCTAGGACAGGTAGATTTGGCACATTCAGGGACAATTCTTTTCATAAGAATTTTAGTTTGTTGAAATATTCTCCCACTATTAAGGAACCTTGACTGATGGAATCGATCTCTCCCTGCAGCATATAAATTTTTGTGCCATCTTTCCTTTGAAAACGTTCCTTAAGATCAAGCCAAACAATTCTTGCTTCTTGATTGTAAGCAACATTACTGATGATTCCTTTTGAAACTAAACTAATCATCCAAGATATAACTAAGGCATTACAACGTTTCCATTGAAAATGAAGTGATCTATCAATCGATTCAATCGAACAAGTTCCATCAATGAATCCATGCTCGTTTTTTGCCAAAAGTGCATTATAAAATAAATTACTCCAATCACAGTAATTGCTAGAGTCAATTAACAGATAAGGAGTCAAAGACTGGCTAGCAGATTTAGATGAACTTAGATAAAGAGGATTGCTAATGTCGATTGTAATTGAAGACGTATTCGAAGACGTATTTGAAGATGAAGAAGCCATGTGATCTAGATTTGATCCAGAAGAACGAGCAATTAAAACCACGATAGTTAGAATGTCTGTGACTAACTAGTTGGAGAGCTTTCGATCTGTTGATCTCTTCAATCAGCAAGAAGTATCTAGGATCCTTAGAAGCTTTGAGACCATGTCAATTGTATAGAATTGCAGAAAGAAGAAATAACAAAGTTGGAGAAGGAAAGCAGTTTGATTCAAGAACTGCAAAGTTAGTTAGTTCGGTACAAAAGGAGGGTTTTTATATGTACACACTAGTATGAAAAACTATGTACAAGTAGTACACTAATTAGAAGTAGTACACTAATCAGGAATGATAGTACACTAATCAGAATGATAGTACACTAATCAGAATGATAGTACAAGTAGTATACTGAATACTTCAATATGGTTGGCGACTGGCAACATGTGTTTAGACAAAGATCATTTTGTCTCCAGACTACCTTTTAGTGGTTGCCAACTTAAATGTTGTATGGCTGATCACATGTGTTGGACGTTAACCCACTTGTTGTTTATAACATTTTTTTATTTTTTATAAGTGTTATGTCATGTTACTTCTGTCCAAACTCTTGTGTAATATAATTGAAGTGTATTTAAATGTGTATTTAAGTGTATTTAAGCGTGACACTTATGTAAATTTACACGATAATTGAAATATGCACATTATTAGTTCACAATGTGATTTGAATTATGTAATAGGAATTTCCTTTCGTTACGAAACAATACGTGGAATTTTGTTGCATATTAAGCATAATATGGGTTATGTGAATTTGTGAGTAATTAATTCACATTGTTATATCAAATTATGCACAAACTATTTTTGTCACATCTTTCATGTGAAATATGGACATTAATTATAACAAATTATATTTCTTTATGAATACAAATATGTGCATATATGTTTTTTTATTACACATGAAATAAATTGCATGATTATATGTGATGAAAATTTATGCAATAAATTTTAATTAGCAAGACATGCATGATATGAATTTATGTTCATGATTGATAATTGTGTGACATAAATGTAAAGTTGGACATGTGATAATATTTGTGTGATTATTTGTATGTTTATTATCATGCTTATGTTAATTATATGAGTATGATGAACTTTTTTTTTGCAGGGGAGGGGAAGGGAAAATGGGGAAGAGAAGGAAAAACGAGGAACGAAGGAGGCATTTATTTACAGAGGTAACTTCCACATAAGCCATCAAACTTCACACCTACAATGGTTATGAAAATCAAATTCAGACGGTTAGAACCGTCGGAAGTTAATTAAATTAATAATATAAAATGTTGATTCAAATTTTGATAGTTCGAACTGTTGGAGGTTCTGACGGTTCACTCAACCTTCGGAAGTTTCGACAGCCCGAGCGGTCTGAACCTCTAGAAATAGAGTTATTTCCATAAACCTCCCCTAAACTATCACGATTTTTCACATCTAACCCTAAACTATGAACTTAATTTTTTTCTTAAACTATCGCAACTTTTTTCACTTTAGACCTCCTGTCACTTCTATTACATCTTCCGTTAGTTTTACTTTTTTTTATTTATGAAAAGACTAAATTACCCCTCCCTCCAGAAAACATGAAATAACAAATATAAAAAATAATAAAATTGTTGGAAGGATTAAAGTGGTAAACAAAAAAAAATATCATTTATGAAAAAAGATTAAATTACTTCCCCCTAATTTTTTCCTTTTTTTATTTTTTATATTCATTATTTGATATGTTATGGAGGGAGAGGTAATTTAGTCTTTTCATAAATGAGAAAAAAATAAAAGTAACGAAAAACGTAATAGAAGTAGACGGAGGGACTAAAGTAAAAAAATCGTGATAGTTTAGGGGAGATTTATGGAAATAACCTCTAGAAATATTATAACAATAGGTATATTACCATTACATATATTATAATATATATTATTTAATGTTCCGACGGGTATAACCGTAGGTAACTACAATAATATTAGTTATATAATATTAACCCAATGTAATATGTTTTGATTATTACTATGATAAATATAATTTAACAATATAATATATAATTGTTATATTTTATTATAGCATACGTACCTATGGTTCGAATCATTGGAGGTTCGACAGTTGGCTAAACCCTCGAAAGTTCCAACGATCTAAGCCGTCGGAACCTCTAGAAATATTATAATAATAGGTATATTACCGTTACAAATATATATTATTTAACGTTCTGACGGTACCTACAACAAATATATTTATATAATATAAATGCAATGTATAATGTTTTGATTATTATTATAGTTGTTATATTACTAGAAAACATAAATAATATGTTTTGATTATTACTATCATAAATATAACTTACAATATAATATAATTGTTTTATTACATTATAGTACACATACCGACGGTCCGAACTGTTGGAGGTTCCGATGGTTTCTTCAACCGTCGAAAATTTCGACGGCCTGTGTTGTTAGAAACTACAGAAATATTATAATATTTTGGGTATATTACTGTTACATATATTATAATATATATTATTGCATGTTGCGACGGGTATATCCGTAAGAAACTACAATAATAGCAGTTATATATTATAAATGCAATGTAATATCTTTTTATTATTATTATCATAATTATAACATACAATATAATACATAATTGTTATATTATATGACAGTATATGTATTGACGGTAAATGGTGAAACCTTATACTACGAGAGATAGTAGCACGATTCGGATAAATGGTGAAATCTAATTCAGTTCAACTTTTATGATGGTAATCTTAGATGACACTTCGTTGTATAATTGAAAAGAAAGAAATGATATTATAATAGTATAACTTTTTATATATGAAAGAACATATATGTTATAAGAGTTGAAGTGACACCTCTCGAGCACACTATTAATTATTTAGTAATACCAATGTATATGGATGGCTCTATGGTTAACGATGATATTAGAACATTGACTTAAAGAATAAGTGAACTCATTTTATACAAATGAATCTATGGTTAATGAAGAATATATTAATTAACAATTTTTAAAGTATATTTATCATCAATTTATTATTATTATTGATTTATACATTGAACATGTTGATATTCTTTGTGTTCACAAAATTTTTTACGCCTTACAACATATAACGTAACAACTTAATTAGAAATTAAAATTAGTAGCAATAAGTTATGTAATTTTTAATGTTATTTTTATTTTCCAAAATATATGTAATCATCATTTTAATATTTTCTTGCATGATCAATTTATCGTTATATATTTTAATGTAATATAAAAATATTTTTAAACAAAATAATCATCCAACATTAATTGTTCAATTAATATGTTGTAATATATAAAAATGCAAATACATTGTTGAATTATATTATATTCTCATATATTAGTGGGATGAAACTATATAAGTGTATATAATAATAGTACCGACAATTGGAACCATCGAAAATTTTGATGGGAAATCATCTGCCGAAACTTGGAACGGTCAGAGCTGTCAGAACGTATGGACACCTTATTCAATGGTTACGATCGTCTAAAGTTTTGAGGGATGTCGATCCCTCTGAAGTTCCCATGACTTTCGACAATTGGCAGATCGACGAAAGTTTTGAGGGATGGCAACCATAAAAAACTTCTCCGTCTATACTTACGATGGTTATTTAAGTCCGTTGAAACTTTCTTTGATAGTTCGGAAGGATATTTGCCCGTCGAAAACCATCCGTCGGAAATTGGCATTTTTATTGTAGTGTATGTACTTGCGTAATAATCTAGATAACACTTTAAATCACATAATTATAATTATAATTATAATTAAAAATTGTCAATAATAAACATAAACATCAATAACAAGTTATAATTAAAATTACTACAAAAATATCCTACAAATCTAACTTGCGTACCATAGAATTTGATCCATGTTATTATAAAGTACCTTGTCAATATAACTTAGAACCAACCGAAAGGATCCATCAATCTAAACTCGGGTCATGTTGATTGAATTGTATAAAAATTTTGATAATCTCCTGCACACTAGGGCCACATTGTGATGAACTTGTGCCAGATTCGCACAAATGTTGTCATGTAACAACAATATAGATAATCTGAAATAAAATAACTACTAATATTCAATGATTTGAGACCATGGGAGCAAAAACCATTTCCAGTACGATACTTATTTCCTTCTAAAAATAATAAGATACTTATGTAATATATCATAACTAATAAAAATGTGTTTTATTCAGAAAAAAATCAATAATAAAAAAGAGAAAAAATAATAAGAGCCAACAACTTAGAAATAGTAATATATAATCATCAATTAAAATAAATCAATAAAATAAAAAGCTCTAGAAAGTTTTAAAAAACATAATTAAGTTAGCTAATAGTTAAAGCACAACAAATGCCTTAAAAAATTGAACTCTTGAACCCCGGACTTGATAATACTTGAATCTTCATGCATTACATAAATTCTTGTAGAATTATTAAATTATTTTAGACACGAGAAGACTCACATGCAATTTCATTTTTTATAGAAAGACCTCAAGGAGCATTTTTTCTCTTCAAGGTAAATATGTAGAAAGGATAGTTAAACTCCTCCCCCTTCTCATACTCTCTTGCAAAAATGCTCGGAAGCCTCGTAAATATTTCATCAAGTATGTTGCTTTCTTCACCAAAGTGGGACAAGAACAATGGTTCCAAGGCAGCTCGCACGAGTTTTGCCATACTCTGCCCTCTAACGTGGCTGCTTCGTGTTTTGTCTATTGCATCATCACCGCCGGCACTTAATTCCACCAGACTTTGTCCGGCAATTCGAAATGAGCCCTGGTCGTTAATAACTGCATGCAATTCCTCCATGGATGGATCATAAGCTGGTATGTTGAAAGCATCAATGTCAGCTTCTTTCATTATCCCCTGTGATTTCTTGATAGTGTTAGTACATGTGAAAGTTTAACTAATTGTCAGATATAGAGCATAATTAACATTTTTTTTATAAAACAACATGCTTATCAGATTTAGTGTGATATGAAAGTTGATAAATTTTAAATTAAAATCCAAACAATTCTATTATAAATTTCATGAGAATTTCATGTATATTTGATCAACTATTTCATACTTATGCTGGATACAAAACTAGAAAATAAATGTAAGGCCTAACTTGTACGACTAATAAGTCACAAGCGTTGACAATGGTGACTCGTAGTTTGGCATGTCAAAAGCTTTTGTGTCAAACGTGTGCCAAGCGGCTTTACCCATATTTTTTAAAATTTTTTTGATATATTTTTTTATTAATAATTTAGATGACCATTGATAATAACAAAAACTTAATTAACATCATCAACAATAATTCCATTCATCAATTTCAATTTTTTATGAACTTCTCATATTATTATCCTTCATAATATATATAACCATTTATGATAACTTCTTATGCTACAAAATATTTTTTCTAATTATCAATGATAATTTAATCTATTCATAAAGAAAGATATCGAAAAAATAAAAAAAATATGCGTAAAACCACCGGCACGTGTTTGACATGGAAAGTACTTGAGAGACTCATTTTTCCCTGATTAAAAATAGTTTGAGTGATTATGAGTCCGTTTGGCTAAACTTATAAAAAGTTTTAAAATTTTCTCCTTATTTGATAAGCACTTATTTTATTTACTTGTAAGTCAGAAAAAATAAATTGAGGAACCCTAACTTATTTTGTATGGAAAAAATTAATCAATTTGAATAATGAAGTACCATTTTGCCCTTAGCATAAACATCACTTTTCTTTACATAGTTTCTCAATTATAATATTTTTTATCATCTGGCTAAAATAATAACTTGTAAGTTTTTTTATTATCAAATACGTCACTGTTTATTTTTAAAATTAACTTCAGTCATCAAACTACTTATCACTACTTCAACTTATCAACTATCTTATATCAGATAAGCCAAATGGACCCTACATTTTCCTAGCACACTATCAAAAAATAAAGAAAGAGTCACGCAGAAGTCTATAATATATCTACAATTTTTGTAAAATATATAAAATATAGGTATTTCTATATAATTGCCCCCTCACCATAATTTCATACTTATCGTACCGTGGCTTGTGTCATGATGACATTATCTTATTTAAGATCATTTGATCGTGTCATGCTGGTTTATATAATAATAATAATAATAATAATAATAATAATAATAATAATAATAATAATAATAATAATAATAATAATAATGTTATTTTTAATTAATCCCAAGGAAAAGATTGGGCGTATAATATTTTTTATGATTATATCTAGAAGAAAAATAATTTGTATACACAATATTTGAAAAAATAGTTAAATAAAAAATAAAAAAGTTGATGCTACATCGAATCGCTTCAGGCCTCACACATCATGAGTCGTGTCGGATTCCATGATCGTGTTCCAGCCGGGCTCGTATCGGATCCCGATAGAGCCGACAACCTCATGTGAGGGTGGGTGGCCCACACCGAATTCCTCTAACATCATATATAGTTCAGCTGACAGCTCCCCTTTTGGTTCAACTTTAGTTTTTTCCTCCGATACAATATCATTTGTTCATCTTGCTGAGGGTGACAGATTTGCTATTTTATCTTAAATTACTGTTCTTCATTTTTATTTTTCTTTAGCATTTTCTTTATTTATTTTCATTTCTGCGTCGAATATATTCAAATTATTCAAATTTGATTGTTTTCTTCTCGAACGTCTTTTGATTGTTTCCTTTTGAATATCATTCAAATTTTAATATTTATATTTAATTTCTTTATATTGATACTAAAGTTTTTTATATTTATATTTCTACTCGTTCCCTCCCCTCTTCTTTTAATATGCAACTCGGACGCCCTTTGATTATTTCCTTTTTAATATTTAATTTCTACGTGTCATTTTCTCCCTCCTCTTTTAATATGTCACTCGGACGTCCTTTGATTATTTCCTTTTCAATATTATTTAAATTTTAATAATTATCATTTTTCTTTTTCTTTATATTTAATTTCTCTGTCTCATTCTCTCCCTCCTCCTTTACTTTTCTTTTTAACACTTTCTTTTTTCTTTTTCAACTGTTCTATTTTATGGTTTTTCCTAAATTTGAATGTGAACCGGATACAATGGATTCTTCCATTTTTTTGTTTGACCAATTTTTTATCTAAATTAAAAATAATTTTAAGATACAATCGGATCTAATCAATGATCGATTCCCGATTAAACTTGTATCAGTCGGATCGGATCGGATCGGTATCACATTGGTAAGGAGATTACACTAGTTATAATTCCTATTGTAATAATTACTTTGCCCCTCGAATATAATAAGTACCTCATGGAATGAAATAAAGTTGTATTGTACCTTCATTCCAAAGCCTTAACTCCGAAACCAATAAAGGCTTAATAGACTAAGATAAAAATAATGATAGACTCATCCAACTTAACATGCATTAAGGGCCTACCTCGTCTGACATGGACTTGAGAATCTCTGTGATGAGGTCACACACTAAAACGGATGTCGCACTGAGCGGATCTGAAGAGCTTCTGACGACAATTGTCAGGACCATGACATTGTAATATGAACAGTGTATGAGACTTTGATGGACATATAATTGACATTGGAGTTTCAAAGAATATTACTTATTAAATGTGTGGACTTGTATAGTAAGTTATTTATTGCAATAGGTGAATTGTGAGAATAGATTTTTTTTGTGCACTAACAGTTGTGTGCATTATCGCGAATCGAGTTCTCGGTCCATCATGGTCCCGACTAATCTGATGTCATCTCGGGCAACATGTCTGATTATGACAAGTGAGTCTCTTAGCGAGGATTTTCTGCACTCGCAGAGACTCGAACCCGAGATCTCTGCAGAGCGGTATAAAATTACTATCCACTTCACTCAACCCTTGTTGGTGAGAATAGATTTATTTATTATAACATAAGTGAGTGCAATGTGCTGTAGTTCAAGAGGAAAAAAAACTTTTAAAAAATTTAAGAAAAAAGACAAAAGGTATTCTCACAAGAAGTTTGAAACAGATCCATGAGGCATATATATATAATATATATATAAGAACATAAAATAAACTATGATCGTACTCCACAATTGACTTGCTATTATTAATTAATAACCCTAGCTATTGTTGGCATCTTTCCCCCATCTTAGATTGCATGCGTTTCATCCGAATGCCTATAACACGTATTAAGTGCATGGAGTAGTCCTCAGAGTCTTTCATTTGTTCTTTTTTTTTCCGGTAATGTTCATTTGTTCTTTTTATTACAGCTTCATGTGGTCTTTTTTTTTGTAATAGAAAAATTTCAACTAAAATAGTTTTTTTTATTTGTCACGTCAAATTGGATGAGGCAAGAAATTGTCAGGAGTTGGTCTATTGCTACACCTAGCACGACGACCTCCTCGTCATAGGAGTCGTGCAGTGCAGGCGGCTCAGCTGGAGGTCTCGAAGGCTTTGGCACTACGTGTCAGATGGTGTAATACCCAACTTATTTAAAAAATATATATATAAAAAAGAAACATAAAATGAAACCAAAGACCAACTAAAAATAATAGATCTCCGTTATCCACTCATTTTCTCTCTCTCGCTCCTCTCTCTTCCTCCCTAAGGCATTTCATCCAATAAGAAATGGGTGCTTCAGCAAGGTTTGGCATCGAAGTTTACCTTCATTTCTGCACCCTTTAATCTCTATGTCCATTACTCACTTCATCTCCCATATTAGAATGCTTCTTAGGTGGAGAACAATAAAGAGAAGTGATTATCGGTGATCGAAAAGATTTAAACTAGGATCAATCACGAAATAAAGTGGGTGATACCGAAATCCTCCTGCATAACTTGATTAGCAATTGATTAGAATTAGGATTTTTATTATGGATTGTGTTCTTGATTTATGAGAAGGAATGGAATGGAATGATTGATTATATTTCTTGTGTTTGATGCATATTTTGTGATTCATATGATTATAGATATGTTCTGTATTAGTCCTCCATGTTTAGATGATTGATTGTATGCCTTGATTGCATTTTTGGATTGAAAATCGTTATTTTAGTAATTCTGTCCGATTTCTATTTTCATGAGGACCGGTCGACCAATCCCGTATATCGGTCGAACGGTGATGAGGATATCGTTCGTTGGAAATCGGTCGACCGGTCATTCCTCCTGAGCCTTGTATCGATCGGCCGATTGGTCGATCGAAGCTTCTTTTTAGTCTAAGTGTTATCGGTCGACCGATCCAGAGATATCGGTCGACCGATAGTTAGAACTTGTCCACTGTATTGCATTAAGACCTACCGGTCGACCGATCCAGAGATATCGGTCGACCGGTGCCCGAAAATCGGTCGACCGATCAGTGAAGACTGGTCGACCGATCCCTGACCAGATTGCATATTGATTGCTAATTTGATTTATATTCTTTCTATGAATGTGATATGTTACTCATTGATTGGAATGTATGTGATTGAATCCTTGATCTCGTTTTGATCTAGCTTATGATCCAATCCTATCATGATACACAAGCATGACAAAGTGATAAAGTGATTAAGAATAAAAAAATGAAAATGTATATGAGAGTGGTGGTCAGAGCTTATACTGAGTGCTCATCGTTTGGGGCGCTCCCTTAGCCATGGCTTGATCCCCCATTGACTGCACGAAGTTGTATTGGTCGCTCTGGCGTAAATCCTCCAAGTTAAAGTCACCCAAAGACACCTAATGTTATGTGAAAGTAAGAGCACAAAGAGTATGGACAAGTGACATGAATATGATGAACAAAGTATGATTATTGATCCAGCATGACCTCTGAAATCTTTTATGATTATAAGATTAACTCATGATCCCTATCTCTTCTATCCATTGATATCTCAATCGAATGATCTTATATTCTCAAATCTGATCTTATTGCAAGTGATTACTAATTCTGTCTATTGCTATTTATTGTTATGCATTGTGCACTTTATGGATCCCCACTAGGCTGTATAGCTTACGGGAGGACCTCCTCCCTTGTGTTTGATTTCCACAGGGTCAGGTCAGTGATGGTGTCTGTGCCGCGACCAGCAAAGCTAAAGCACATGAACCAAGAGAGAGCCTATTTATCTTTATCTTATTTTTCGTATGATGAGTTTGATGTAATTCAAATATTATGACTATCATGGACTTTGTAATATTTTGATACTTCCGCTTTTGTGATATTTCTATCTTTCCTTCTTTATTCCTATTATTGGCATGCCATTGTGTTTGATTGAGATTTGGTCAAGTTTTAGTCACTGTCATAGTGCTTTCATAGCGCCTTCGAATAGATCCTTGCCACGTGGCATTGGTCGATTTGGGGGCGTTACATTTATTGGTATCAGAGCCGCTGTTCGGACTCTTTTGACATCTTATTGTATAGTATGGTATAAGAGAGGTTCATGTGCTATCGCTGAGCTATCGCCACACTCTCCACCAAAAGAGGACTGTAAGACAAATTCATGTTTATTATATGGTATTGGTTTTGAATGTATTATTCTTTCATGATTAAAAAATAAGGATGTCGAGGCGATAAGAGAGGATCCAAGAGCGAGAGGCCGGGTCGGCCCGTATTGCTCTTGAAGCGCCAGAGGGCCCGGAGGGCCCACTAATTCACAGATCGTGGCCTAGCGAGGTCGGGGACGGGGCCGTGGTCGAGGCCGCACCCCCACCCGCGGCCGAGGACGGGGCCGCAGTGCGAAAGCACCATCACATGACGAACTCTTTGATGAGCTGACCCATTAGAGGGTAGTCAGACCGGAGGCAGCCAGCCCGCAATCCGACGTCGCACGCGGGGACCCGATAGGAAGTTTCTGAGATTACTTTAGAGGCATTTCTGAGGCTAAATCCGCCTCAGTTTGAGGGCAAGTCAGATTTCTTCAAAACTGAACAGTGGATAGAGGCCTTGGACCGAATCTTTAAGCTGATGAGGTGTGTCGAAGGACGAAAGGTGCTATACGCTGCCCATCTGATCACCGACTCAGCCATGGGTTGGTAGAAAACTACTAGAGCCACCAGGTTCAGGGGACTGAAGGAAGAAGAGATAACATGGGAGGAGTTTAAGTTGGCCTTTGCAGAGCGATACACTCCTGCTCATGATCAGGAAAGCAAGCATGAGGACTTTTTAGAGCTCGTCCAGGGGACCATGACAATGAGGGAGTACCATGCACAGTTTGTCATGCTGGAGCAATATTGCCCTAAGCCGTTTGAAGGACGCATAAGGGCAAACAAGTTCATCAATGGTCTACGACCGGATCTGAAGACTGAAGTCTTGACTGGGGACAGTGATACCTTGGAAAAGGCGGTGAGACTGGCCACCCGTATGGAGAAGGACCAGGCGGAGCGCAAGGCAAGGGCACCAATCAGGCCAGCGGAGCCACAACGATTTTGGACCGAAGATCACCGATTCAGGAGGGATGATCGTCGCGATCGTCGTTACATGCCTTATCATCAGAGAGAGGCCCATCGCTATGCTCCACCTCTTCATCGCCCAGCACCATCACAACATCAGGTATACAGATTTCAAAATATTAACTAGGAATATGCTAAGCGTGACAATTAACTCACGTTTCATGTAATAGCCTCTGAGACAGCCACCACCTCCTCCTCGTCAGCCTCAGCCACAGGCACCAGTAGTACAGCCGAGGCCTCGCTGCCCATATTACGAGCGATATCATGACGGCGAATGCCGCAGGATGACTGGTGCGTGTGTCCAATACGGACAATTCGAGCATTTTGCTTGAAAGTGTCTCCAGCTTGCTAGGAGAGGTCGCAGGAGGCGCAAACCCCATAGTCCAGAACAGGGCGCATCACATGGAGACAAATGTTGAGAAGAATGATAACGATGTTATCAGAGGTACTCTTCCTATTGCTGGTGTGTCTGCCATTGTCTTGTTTGATTCAGGGGCCACGCACTCGTTTATTTCGGAGTCGTGCGCCCAAGCTTTTGACTTGTCTTTAGCAGATGCCTCATGCCATGAGGGTGAGAACCCCCATAAGAGATCTTCACATGGCCAGTACATCCCGAATGTACCTGTCACCGTGGAGAAGAAGAATTTTTCTGCATATCTCATTGTCATTCCGATGGCAGTTCCTTGAGGATACTTCAGGACTGCCACCGAGGCGTGAGGTGGACTTCAAGATCGAACTTCTACCTGGCACTGCGTCCATCTTCAAGACACCGTACCACATGGCACCTGCCGAGATGCAAGAGTTGAAGAAACAGATCTAGAAATTGTTAGACAAAGGCTTCATTCGGCCGAGTGTCTTGCCATGGGGAGCACATGTACTGTTTGTGAAGAAGAAAGATGGTTCAATGCGGCTTTGCATTTATTGCAGGATGCTTAACAAGGTGACGGTGAAGAACAAGTACCCTCTGCCCCGCATCGATGACCTGTTCGACCAATTATCCAAGACATCCGTATTCTCCAAGATTGATCTCAGAGCGGCTATCATCAGTTGAGGGTTGCTGATGAGGACATACCGAAAACAGCCTTCCGGTTTAGGTATGGTCACTATGAGTTTTTAGTGATGCCGTTTGGACTGATGAATGCTCCTGCAGCATTTATGAATATGATGAACAGGATCTTCAGACCCTACTTGGATCAGTTCGTCATAGTGTTTGTGGATGACATCCTGATTTACTCGTCCAACCTAGAGCAACATTGGGAGCATCTCAGGAGAGTATTGGAGACTCTGCGCCAACACAAGCTGTACGGCAAACTCTCGAAGTGTGAGTTTTGGCTGAAGGAGATCATGTTTCTTAGACATATAATTTTCAAGAAGGGCATTTCAGTGGATCCCGCAAAAGTGAAGTAGTGACCAATTGGGCAAGGCCGAAGAATGCATCCGAGATCCGCAGTTTTCTAGGATTAGCTGGTTATTACATGAGGTTAATCAGAGACTTCTCTAAGATCTCAGCATCGCTCATGAACCTTACGAGGAAAGCGGAGAAGTTCATCTGGTCCGATAAGTGTGAGCAGAGCTTTCAGACATTGAAGGATCGTCTGACATCAGCACCCGTTCTTACCATCCCGACGGGCGACGGAGGATATGTAGTCTACAATGACGCATGTGGAACAGGCTTAGTGTGTGTGCTGATGCAGCATGGTAAAGTAGTGGCCTATGCTTCACGTCAGCTGAAGAAGCATGAGGTTAACTACCCCACGCATGACCTGGAGTTAGCGGCTATAGTTTTTGCTTTGAAGATCTGGAGACACTATCTGTATGGGGAGACTTTTGAGATCTTCACAGATCATAAAAGTCTCAAATATATTTTTTATCAGAAGGACCTTAACATGAGGCAGCGCCGTTGGTTGGAACTCCTGAAGGATTATGAATTTGCTATTAATTACCATCCTGGTAAAGCAAATTCAGTGGCAGATGCGCTGAGCAAGAAATGGGAAGGTTCACTAGCATACATCAGGGTACGGGAGTACGAGATGTTACAAGAGTTAGATCAGTGGTGTCCTAGACTTGGCAGTAATGGAGCGATGTGGATGATGCATCAGATGAGGCCCAGCATGATTGACAGGATCATAGCTACTCAGAGAGAGGATCCTAAGTATCAGAAAGTGCTAAAGAGATGTTAGCAGGAGCCGAAGGACTTCCAGGTGTCCGTAGATGGAGGAATCCTGTATAGGGACAGATTATGGGTTCCCTCAGATGCCACCATCAGACGGAAGGTAATGGACGAGCGCCATAAGTCTGAGTTCGCCATCCATCCTGGAAGCACTAAGGTGTACAAAGATGTTCAGCGCAGCTATTGGTGGCCTGACATAAAGAGGGAGATAGCTGAGTATGTGTCTAGATGCCTGGTGTGCCAGCAGGTGAAGATTGAGCATCAAAGACCATACGGGAAATTGAAGCCTCTAGATATTCCACAGTGGAAGTGGGATAATATCACTATGGATTTTGTATCCAACTTGCCCAGGTCCAAGAAGGGCCATGATGCCATATGGGTGGTAGTAGATAGATTCATTAAGGCGGCGCACTTCATCCCTATCCGGTGGAAGCAATCAGTAGAGAGTCTATTAGACTTGTATGTTAAGGAGGTAATTAGACTACATGACATCCCAGCATCGATTGTTTCTGACAGGGACCCCAGATTCACTGCTAGATTCTGGAAGAGCATGCATGAGGCATTTGGCACCAGACTGAATTTCAGCACTGCTTTCCACTCTCAGACCGATGGGCAGTCCGAGAGGACTATATAAACATTAGAGAACATGTTGCGAGCTTGTGCACTGGATTGGCAGGGCAGTTGGGATGAGCATATTCATCTGATCGACTTTGCTTATAATAACAGCTACCACTCCAGTATCGGTATGGCACCCTTTGAGGCTTTATATGCCGACCTTGTCGTTCACCCGCTCATTGGGGTGAAGTAGGTGAAGAGAAGATCATGAGCAAGGAAGAAGTGAAGGAGGCTGTAGAGTATGCTGAGAAAGTGGAGCTGATCAAGCAGAGGATGAAGACAGCTTAGGACAGGCAGAAGAGTTATGCGGATAAGGGCAGACGTGAGCAGATATTTCAGGCTGGTGATCAGGTTCTGCTGAAGGTGTCTCTTATGAAAGGAGTTATAAGGTTCAATAAGAGAGGGAAGCTCAGCCCTCGGTACGTGGGACCCTTTGAGGCACTCGAGTTAGTAGGTGAAGCAACATGCAGGTTAGCATTGCCACCTTCCTATGGGCGTGTGCATAATGTGTTCCATGTCTCTATGTTTAAGAAGTACAAGCACGATCTGCTAATGTATTACGGATCGAAGAGCCAAATCTAGCTGCGGATTTGACCTTCGTGGAGTATCCGACGCATATTGTGGAACGGAAGGTACAACGCCAGAAGAATAGAGATGTGCCTATGGTCAGAGTAGCCTAGTGTTTTCATAACGGCGATGAGGCCACATGGGAGCTCGAGTCAGAGATGCAACAGGAGTTTCTGCATCTATTCGGTAAGATTCCTACTTAGTGCAAATTCGATGACAAATTTTCTTTTAAGGGGGTAATAATGTAATACCCAGCCTATTTAAAAAAATATATATAAAAGAAATAGAAAACGAAACCAAAGACCAACCCATAGCCCAATTAAGGAGCCCATTAATATGATAAGCCCAAAGATTAGACTATAAAAGCAATAGCTCTCCCTTATCCACTCATTTCCTCTCCTTCACTTCTCTCTCTTCCTCCCTAAGGCATTTCATCCAGCAAGAAAGGGGTGCTCCAGCAATGTTTGGCATCAAGGTTTGCCTTCATTTCTGCACCCTTTAATCTCTAGGTCCATTACTCACTTCATCTCCCTCATTGGAATGCTTCTTAGGTGGAGAACAATAAGGAGAAGTGATTATCGGTGATCGGAAAGATTCAAGCTAGGAACAATCACGAAATAAGATGGGTGATACCGAAATCCCCCTACATAACTTGATTAGCAATTGATTAGAATTATGGTTCTTATTATGGATTGTGTTCTTGATTTATGAGAAGGAATGGAATGAAATGATTGATTGTATTTCTTGTGTTTGATGCATATTTTGTGATTCATATGATTATAGATATGTTCTGTATTAGTCCTCCATGTTTAGATGATTGATTATATGCCTTGATTGCATTTTTGGATTGACAATCGCTTTAGTGATTCTGTCTAGTTTTTATTTTCATGAGGACCGGTCGACCGATCCTGTATATCGGTCAACCGGTGATGAGGATATCGGTCGACCGATCCTTGGAAACCGGTCGATCGGTCATTTCTCTCGAGCCTTGTATCGATCGGTCGATTGGCCGATCGAAGCTCCTTTTTAGTCTAAGTGTTATCGGTCGACCGATCCAGAGATATCGACCGACCGATATTTAGAACTTGTCCACTGTATTGCATTAAGACCTACCGATCGACCGATCCAGTGATATCGGTCGATCGGTGCCCGAAAATCGATCAGTGAAGACCGGTCGATCGATCCCTGACCAGATTGCATATTGATTGCTGATTTGATTTATATTCTTTCTATGAATATGATATGTTACTCCTCACTGATTGAAATGTATGTGATTGAATCCTTGATCTCGTTTTGATCTAGCTTATGATCCAATCCTATCATGATATGCAAGCATGACAAAGTGATAAAGTGATTAAGAATGAAAGATGAAAATGTATATGAGAGTGGTGGTCAGAGCTTATGCTGAGTGCTCATCGTTTGGGTCGCTCCCTTAGCTGTATTGGTCGCTCTGGCGAAGCTGTATTGGTCGCTCTGGCGTAAATCCCCCAAATTAAAGTCACCCAAAGGCACCTAATGTTAAGTGAAAATAAGAGCACAAATAGTATGGACAAGTGACATGAATATGATGAACAAAGTATGATTGTTGATCCAACATGATCTCTGAAATCTTTTATGATTATAAGATAGGCTCATGATCCCTATCTCTTCTATCCATTGATATCTCAATCGAATGATCTTATGTTCTCAAATATGATCTTATTACAAGTGATTACTAATTTTGTCTATTGCTATTTATTGTTATGCATTGTGCACTTTATGGATCCCCACTAGGCTGTATATCTTACGGGAGGACCTCCTCCCTTGTGTTTGATTTCCACAGGGTCAGGTCAGTGATGGTGTCGAGATCGTGTGCCGCGACCAACAAAGCTAAAGCACATGAATCAAGAGAGAGCCTAGTTATCTTTATCTTATTTTTCGTATGATGAGCTTGATGTAATTCAGATATTATGACTATCATGGACTTTGTAATATTTTGAGACTTCCGCTTTTGTGATATTTCTATCTTTCCTTCTTTATTCCTATTATTGGCATGCCATTGTGTTTGATTGAGATTTGGTCAAGTTTTAGTCACTGTCATAGTGCTTTCGTAGCGCCTTCGAATAGATCCTTGCCACGTGACGTTGGTCGATTTGGGAGCGTTATGGATGGAGTGTAGAAGGAAGGAAGGAAGACGAGTTGACAAAGAAACATCACCTGGTCATCTAGAAAGTAAAAAGTTGTTGCTGTGAAGCACAACGGTCGGAGGCTAGCGAGCCTTTTATTAAACTCTATCTTAAAAAAGAACTGGTTTATTTTCCAATAGGGAATTGACAAAAATTAACGCCTAAAATAACTGCTCTCATATTATGACTTCATATTCCGGATAATCACTCCAAAGGAACTTGCTTTAAAAAATTAATATTCATTGACAATTAATATTCCATTAATAAAAAGACAATTAACATGTATGATCACTAATTTTGTCATTCATTGGGTGGAGTTAGTGAAATTTTTTAAACTGTTGCATTAATTATTAAGATGGAGGGTGGATAGGTGTATATTTATTAATGAAGAAAATAAATTAAAATAAATTAAAAAGATGAGTTGAGGATGATTTGAATGTCTAACCCTTCTCTCTCTCTCTCTATATATATATATATATATATACATTTTAATAGGTGTAGTTTAAAGAATAAATAACTTCAAATGAAAATATTAAGTAATTTAAAGTATCTTAAATTAAATTTGATAATAAATTAAATAGAATGTTATTAGCAATGACATTGTGAAAGTTAGTGTCTTCATAATGCCACTAAACCAAATTAAAGTAGGAGTTACACCATAAATAATGAATTAAAATTTTTGATAATTAAAAAAAATTAGAAAAAAGATAAAAGGAATGGTGGACGGAGAGAGCTCTAAATTAGTTACAAAAATGCCATGATGCAAGACTTCATATTATATATAGATATAGATATAAACAGTTTAACAGGTCATCTGTGTCATGTACCTGATAGATGAAACTCTCAATAAGATCAAGTACAATATTTTTTTATTGATAATTATGAAAACCTTATGATAATAATTCTAAATCTATTCAAAACAATATATTCTATTTCTCTGATAAAAGCTTCTAATTTTTCATTTACATAATTGCTTTATTAGATTTAGTCATATTTCTTCTATTATTCTTGGTTTTAGCTTACATTAGGTATTTATCTGTACTTGCGAAATCATCTAGATATATAACACATTAAATCACATAATTATAATTATAATTAAAAAGTGTCAATAATAAACATAAACATCAACAACAAGTTATAATTAAAGTTACTACAAAAATATCCTACAAATCTAACTTGCGTACCATAGAATTTGATTCATGTTAGTATAAAGTACCTCATCAATATACCTTAGAACCAACCGAAAGCATCCATCAATCTAAACTCGGGTCATGTTGATTGAATTGTGTAAAAATTTTGATAATCTCCTGCACATTAGGGTCACATTTTGATGAACATGTGCCAGATTCGCACAAATGTTGGAAAGGTAGAATGATTCGAACATGAAGTAAACCATATGGTAAATTTTAAAAATATTCATTATATTTTTTTATTAATTTTGATTGTTTGTACTATTGAAAATTTTAATACATATTTTATTTTAAGATTAAAAATTAAATCTGATACCCTTAAATATGTTTGTGATCGCATTAGAACAAAAGAAATAGTCCGCAATGTTTGTTGTCATGCTTCTAATTTGTGAATTAGTAGTTTCTTTTTCTATCATAATGTCAATATGTTCAAGTTTCAGGTCATATTCAACTTGTAATATAACAGCAATATAGATAATTAGAAATAAAATAACTACTAATATTCAACGGTTTGAGACCATGGGAGGAAAAACCATTTCCAATAAGATACTTATTTCCTTCTAAAAATATAAGATTCTCATGTAATTTACCATAACTAATAAATATATGTTGTATTCAGAAAAAAAATCAATAATAAAAAAGCGAAAAAATAATAAGAGCCAACAACTTAGAAAAACTTGTAACACCCGGCCCAATTAGAAAAAAAACAAAATCAAATTAAAATAAATTAGAATCCTATTGGAGTTGAAAACTTATCCAACACTACAAGAAATTAGGTTATTAGCGAAAAGATATGTAGTCGTTAAAAATTATTATCTTGTCGTTAATACTCATCAACGACAAGAAAAAATTAGTCGTTGCTCTTCGCCATAGGTCCCGCTGCTAAAAAGTTTTAGCATCCAGTGTGAATAACTGGTCATCGATTCTTTTTAAGGACCACTATAATCCTCTTCCCTAAAAATTCAACAGCGACTACTATGTTTATCCCCTATATAACTTATACGGACCACTCACCTAGTCGCTAAAGACATCATCGGATTGAATCACATTTTGGATGAACCGACCAATTTTTTAAAGTTTTTTTTGTGAACAAATAATCTGATGAAAAATATTATTTTAAATTTGAAAAAAATCCAAAGATGGACCTTCTCCATAAAACTCTACATTAGCCCATTAGTCTCCTCCTTTATTAATACTTATCTCTTTGCTCTCATCATACTACTATAATAAACTTCAACCTCCCTATTTAAAGCCCTCCTCCATCCCTCATAACAAAGTTTAACCCTAGCCGTCGCCTCCCTCACATGCTCTCTCGTGCCACCACGTTCAGGAACCAAGGAGCATGCTGCCGGACACCGGAGATGAGCCCGAGCGAACCAAGGTGAACAACCATCATTATTTGCCTTTTCTCCATGT
Organism: Pontederia crassipes; assembly: GCA_030549335.1. NCBI lineage: Eukaryota > Viridiplantae > Streptophyta > Magnoliopsida > Commelinales > Pontederiaceae > Pontederia > Pontederia crassipes. The sequence continues at coordinate 33,874,379 of CM060197.1, forward strand.
TGTTCGGCCTCTGTTTTTCTTAAATCGTCCACCAAACCACGCGACCAAGGGTGAACGAAAAGAGGGGAGAATGAACTTTGAGATTGAGTGCCCATCTAGGACGGCCGGCGGCAAGGACGAACAGAACGAAACTGAAGAAACAAAGAAAAATTGTAGAGAAATCTAATAGAGATAGGTGGATCGTTGGATCAAACTTTAGATCAATTCTAACAATAGATTTGCATGTATAAGGACCTACTTAGCGCCATAGTTTCTTCTCCTATCTACCCTACATGCTTCCATGTGTTTATAATTGTTCTTAAGAGGTTTATTCCGACGAAATCACGTGAAACTTCGTGAAGTCGTGACCACGATTCTACCGGAATCACAAAACTCGGCCCGGGTTACATAAAACCTAGCTCGAGTATGACTACCATCGGGCGGATCGACGCAAAATTCGACCCGGGTTCTCCGTTGCCTGATCTGCATCGTCGCTGACGCGCGAACAAACATCGGAACCCAACTCAGACTCCATTGAACCCGACCCGAGTTCCGATATGAACCTACCTAGTATGCAACCCAGACCGAGTCTGATTTACACTCAGCCCAGATTGGGTCGAGTCGCCGATCATTAAAGAACTCGGCTAGGGTCAGACCCAACCCAGCCCGAGTTCTGCCAAGACGTGACAACATGTTGTGCTTTTATGTTATTATTATTTTAACGCTATTCCAGTATGTTTGTTACATAAGATAGTATTGCATTGCATGAAGACGAGAACCCAAATAACTAATGAAGATAAAAGCTTGGATGCCCATGTTACGAATTGATGGGAGCTCATAGCATTATTTTCATCGCACTGTTGGGGCACTGACTCGACCTTGACCCCGTTCATGATTTCTCCTCATCGTATGATGAAAGAGGATACCCTCCTCTATAGCGAGGATGATTTGTCATGATGTGCACAATCACTAGTCTCATGAAGTACATGGCACCTCATTGTAACCAAAATGTTCATTGATGGCATTGTAACCAAAACATGTGGTATCTTAGTGTTATTTCCGTTCCGCAGTTTTAGATACTTTGAGTCCATGTTTAGGCTTCAACACTATTTTGATGTTTAGTGATGCTTTTAACTATTTGAATTATATTAAAGACTATTATTTGGATTTTTTTTATTTTTTAAGTCTTCCTCTTTTATTTTATTCGGGTCAAAGTTATAACATTATTGGAAGTGACCCTCAAGTTGAATCTTACCACATGGCAAGGGCGTTTTCGGTGCATTACAATAGTAATATATAATCATCAATAAAAAAATCAATAAAATAAAATGCTCTAGAGAGTTTAAAAAACATAATTAAGTTAACTAATAGTTAAAGTACAACAAATGGCTTCGTAAATCAAACTCTTGAACCCTGACCTTAATAATGCTTGAAACTTCATGCATTACATAAATTCTTATAGAATTATTAAATTATTTTAGACACGACAAGACTCATGCAATTTCATTTTTATAGAATGAGCTCAAGGAGCATTTTTTCTCTTCAAGGTAAATATGTAGAAAGGAATGTTAAACTCCTTCCCCTTTTCGTACTCTCTTGTAAAAATGCTCGAAAGACTCGTAAATATTTCATCAACTATGTTGCTTTCTTTGCCGAAGTGGCACAGGAACAATGATTCCATGGCAGCTCGCATGAGTTTTGCCATATTTTGCCCTCTAATGTGGCTTCTTCGTGTTTGGTCTATTGCATCACTGCCAGCACTTAATTCCACCACACTTTGTTCGACAATTCAGAATGAGCCCTGGTCGTCAATAACTGCATGCAACAATTCCTCCATGGATGGGTTGTAAACTGGTAAGTTGAAAGCATCAATGTCAGCTTCTTTTATTATCCCCTGTGATTTCTTGATAGTGTTAGTACATGTGAAAGTTTAACTCATTGTCAAATAGAGAGAATAATTAAGACTTTTTTTTATAAAACAACATGCTTATCAGATTTAGTGTGATATGAAAGTTGATAAATTTTAAATTAAAATCCAAACAATTCTATTATAATTTTCATATATAATTGATCAACTATTTCATACTTATGATCGATAAATACTTTTGCCTACAAAACTAAAAACTTTGTAGCAAAATAAATGTACATTAGTTTTTAGCAATGATTAAATCAAAAGGTGACTCATAGTTTGGCATGTCATAAGTTTTTGTGTCAAGCGCGTGTTAAACGACTTTATTTTTTTCAATATTTTTATTTATTTTTTTAATATTTTTCTTTATTAGTAATTAAATGACTATTAATAATAACAAAAACTTGATTGAAATCATAAAAATAATTATATTCATCATTTTCAATTTTTTACGAACTTCTTCACATTATTATCCTTCATAATAGATATAAGGGTTATTTTCATAAAGTTTTCCTAAATTATCACAATTTTTCGCATCTAATCCTAAACTACGAACTTATTTTTTTTATACCTAAACTATCACGATTTTTCACTTTAGTCATTCCGTCTACTTTTGTTATGTTTTCCGTTACTTTTGATTTTTTTTATTTATGAAAAGACTAAATTATCCCTCCCTATATAACGCATTAAATAATAAATATAAAAAAGAAAAAAAATATGAAGGAGGGTAATTTAGTTTTTTTCATGAAAATTTTTTTGTTTACTACTTTGATCCTTCCAAGGTTTTTTTTTATTTTTTATATTTGTTATTTCATGTTTTTTCTAGAGGGAGGGGTAATTTAGCCTTTTCATAAATGAAAAAAAGTAAAAGTAACAAAAAATATAATAGAAGTGGACAGAGAACTAAAGTAAAAAAGCTACGATAGTTTAGGGATCCAAAAAAATAAGTTTGTAGTTTGAATTTAGATGTGAAAAATCGTGATAATTCAAGGGAGGTTTATGGAAATAATCCTAGATATAAGCATTTTTTATAACTTTTTATACTACAAAATATTTTTTGTTATTATCGATAATCTAATCTATTATAAATAAAGATATAAAAAAAGTAAAGAAAATATGTGTAAAATCGTTGGCACGTGCTTATATGAAAAACGTTTGACATGCTCATTTTTTTCTAATTAAAAATAGGACTACGAGCCTATTTGGCTAAATTTAAAATAATTTATGAGCACTTTTGAAGTTTTCTCCCTATTTGATAATTGAAAAAAAGAAGTGACAATCACTTACGTTATCTGTTTATAAATCAGAAAAAATAAGTTAGAGGATCCAACTTATTTTGTACAAGAAGAAAAAATTGATCAGTTTGAACAATCAATGTACTATTTTGCTCTTAGCATATGCATAACTTTTCTTCACATAATTTCTCTATTGTAATATTAAAGTTTATTTTATCATTTGACTAAGATAATAATTTATAAGTTTTTTTATTACCAAATACGTAACTGCTTATTTTTAAAATGGGCTTCAGTCATTAAAATACTTATCAACACTTACCAACTATGTTATATCAGCTAAACGAAACGAATCCTATATTTTCTTAGCACACCATCGAAAAAAGAAAAAAGGGGTTGCGCAAGAGTCTATAATATATCTACAATTTTTGTAAAAATATATAAAATATAGATATTCTATATAATTGACCCTCCCCATAACTTCATACTGATCATACAGTGGCTTGTGTCACGATGACATTATCTGATTTAAAATGATTTGATCTTGCCATGCTGGACTATATCATAATATTATTATTAATTTTTATTATAGTATAAGGGAAAATATTGGGCGTATAATATTTTTTGGTTTTAATGAATATACGGAGCGGCTTTTGCTCCGTAAAGGTGTGGCACACGAGATGATCCGTCCATCAACAGATGGACGGTCGTGCGTGATCTACTCTTCACAAGCTCGTGATCTTGGGTTTACACAGAGAGAGAGAATGAGAGAGGAAAGGATGGAGGAAGAGGCACATTGCGTGAGAGGGAGGGAGACGCGCACTGCATTTTTGTTTTGCACACACGACGAGAGAGAGAGGGATGGAGACGTGCACTGCGTTTTATAGAGAGAGAGAAGGAGGAAGGGAGATGTGCGCATCTTGCATGCATTTTACAGAGAGAGAAGAGGGAGAGAAAGCTAGGGGGGAGAGGGATCTTGCATTTTAGAGAGAGAGAGTGAGGGAGACACCGGAGGGAATGAGACACAGAGAGAGAGGGAGGGAGGGTGGGAGATAGAGAAAGAGAGGGAGAGAGGGGGATGTGCTAAGGGAGGGAGGGAGAAATACTGGGACGGATTGAAAAAAAAATATAAAAGGAGACACTAAAGGGAGTGAGACACAAAGAGGGAGGGCGGGAGATAGAGAGAGAGGGGGATGGAGGGAGAGAAGAGAAAGGGAGAGAGAGGGGAACATTTTAGACATTGTCGAACATGGAGAGGGAGGAAGGGAGGGAGAGAGAGAACACGGGGAGAGAGAAAGAGGGAGGGAGAGAGAGAAAATGGGGAGAGAGAAAGAGGGAGGGAGAGGGAGGGGGAAGTAGGGAAGGGAGAGCACACAGAGAGAGAAAGAGGGAGGGAAGGATGGAGAGACAGAGATGGGGGAGAAGGCTACCGAACACACACAGAACACATCATCTCGCGCACTTCCACTCTCCGTTGATGCAACAATGGACGACATAAGTTGCACGTGACATGGGGCGGAGAATATGGTGCTCCGTATATTAATTAAACCCATATTTTTTATGATTATATCGAAAATAAAAATAATTGTATATACAATATTTGGAAAAAATATTTAAATATATAACTAAAAATAAAAAAAGCTTGATGCTACATCGAATAGGTTCAGGCCTAACACATCGAGTCGTGCCCAGCTTCTCACTGGACAATTACAATTTACTCGGATCCGAATAGAGCCGGCGTTCCTTGCAAACCTCATGCTTCAATCCGGATGGCCCAAATTCCTTTGACATCATATTTCGGCTCCCCTTTTTTTTGGTTGCCACCCCAGTGTCCGAGGAGTGGCGTCGTTCATCCAAACTCAGCGTGGCACTAATGTTTGTACGCATTGATCACGAATTTGGAGTCTCAGCCCACCATTGAGCCCAACTAATCTGGTGTTGCCCCGGATAGCATACCCGACTATGGCAGGTGAGGCTCCCAGCAGAAATTTTCTGCATCCACAAATGTTCAAACTCGAAACCTTTACTTTGGTATATTTTGACTCCCCTTTTGGTTCAACTCTATGTTTCCTCTAATAATACGTCGTGGCAAGGCTTTCAAGTTGTTCGTATCCATACTCTCGCATATTTTTGTTTAGTTATTTTCGTACACATGGGTTGCACATCCATTTGTCAAAAAAATTACATCAAATGCCCTTCAACTTTAAGGTTAGCGATACCTTTCAACTTCACTTTGTAACACAAATATCAATCTTTTAACTCATTTCACCCGATGCACTCTCTACCTGGGACCGGCGGTCTCCCGATTTCCCATCGACATAGCGGTCACGTGGCTATCTCCTCTCTCAACGCAAATAGTTGTCCGACGTGGCATGCTCCGACGTGTAATCACGCAAAATTACACCAAATGCCCTCCAACTTTAAGGTTTGTTCAGCGATAACCTCCAACTTCACTTTATAACACCAATGTCATTCATCTTTTAACTTGTTTCACCCAATGCCATCTTTACCTAGGACAGGCGGTCTCCCAGTTTTCTGTCGACGTGGTGTCCACATGGCCATCTCCTCTCTCCTCCACGTAAATAGCCGTCCAACGTGGCATGCTCTGACGTGGCACCACATATTAAACCCTCTTATTTACCGTAAGTTGACCCACTCACTTAAATTATTTTCTTATTTCCCCCTTTGCCACCATTTGCATGAAACCTCCTACGCCATTCGCTCTCCTTCATCATTCGCTCTCCTTCGTCGTTCGCTTCCTTCATCATTTGCCGGCCGCCGTCTTCGCCCAAGCATCGCTGTCCATTCACGTTCGTCATCGTCCATCGTTAGGATCCATCGCACAAGGGTTGTTGAAACATGGGAGGGAGAAGATGAAACGTCGTGAGGAAGAAGGGTCGCCAATGTCCTCTACTTTTCGGTATGTAGATTCATTTATATACTTACGTGCGCTGAGTATATATTGTTGAGTTGTTGTGGTATATAAACGAATCTACAAATTAGAAAGTAGAGGAAGTCAGTGACCCTTCTTTCTCACAACATTTCGTCTTCTCCCTCCCATGTTTCGACAACCCTTGCGTGATGGATCCTAACAGTGGACGACGACGAACGCGAACGAACAACAACGTTTGGGCGAAGACGGCGGTCGACGAATGATGAAGGAAGCGAACGACGAAGGAGAGTGAATGACAAAGGAGAGAGAATGGCGTAGGAGGTTTCACACGAACGACGAAAAAGGGAGAAATAAGAAAATAATTTAACAGTGAGTGGATCAACTTACGGTAAGTAAGAGAGTCTAACATGTAGTGCCACATCAGAGCATGCCACGTCGGATGGCTATTTGCATGGAGGAGAGAGGAGATGGCCATGTGGACGCCACATCGACGAAAAACCGGGAGATCGCCTATCTCCGGTAAAGATGGTATCGGGTGAAACAAGTTAAAAAATTGAGGGTATTGGTGTTACAAATAAATTATATCAAATGCCTCCAACTTTAAAGTTTGCTCAGCGATGCCCTCCAACTTCACTTTGTAACACAAATGCCCTCCATCTTTTAACTCGTTTCACCTAATGCCCTCTTCACCTGTTGTAGCTTGTCTCCCGGTCACGGAGCTGACGTGGCACATACGTGATGCCCCCTCGTTGGCGGGCGAAGTCACAGAGGCACTACAAGAAAAACGCGGATTACCGACGGTCCGAACCGTCGGTAATCAGCCCGAAAATCATCGGTAACGCAATTACCGACGGTTTTTCAGTCGGAATCGATCCGTCCGAAAAACGCTCGTCGCAAATGGATTTGCGACGGTTAAAAAAAATTCGTCGAAAATATCGACGGTTCTGACAACCGCCGGAAAAGTCCCCGGCGGTTGCAATCGTCGATATTTCCGACGGTTCGAACCGCCGATATTTTCGATGGTTGCAACCGCCGGAAAAGGCCGGCGATCCGAACCATCGAAATTTTTTACGGTTGCAACTGCCGAAAAAGGGCGGCGGTTCGAGCTGTCGCAACTTTTCGACGGTCACAACTGTCGAAACTTTGGACGGTTGTCGCAACCGTTGATCTTTAGACGGTCGCAACCGTCGCAAATAATTTTTTAAATATAAAAAAAATTAGCGGCCGGATCCGACCACCTGGCGTTCGGATCCGATCGCTGGAGGCCGGATCCGGCGGCCAGGCGTTCGGATCCGGCCGCTGGAGGCCGGAACCGGCCGCCTGGCGGCCGATCCGGCCGCCTGGCGGCCGATCCGGACGCCTGGCGGCCGATCCGGCCGCTGGAGGCCGGAACCGACCGCCTGGCGGCCGATCCGGCCGCTGGAGGCCGGAACCGGCCGCCTGGAGGCCGATCCGGTCGCCTGGCGGCCGATCCGGTCGCCTGGCGGCCGATCCGGCCGCTGGAGGCCGGAACCGGCCGCCTGGAGGCCGGATCCGGCTGCCTGGCGGCCGATCCGGCCGCCTGGAGGCCGGATCCGAACGGCCACGGCCGGATCCAGCGTCCGGCCGGCCGATAGCAGAGAGAGAGAGAGACGCCGGCGTGGAGCGGGAGAGAGAGAGATACGCCGGCGTGGGAGAGGGTCGCCGGTGCGGGAGAGGGTCGCCGGCGTCCGCCGTGGGAGGGTCGTCGGCGTCCGACGCGCGGGGTGCTCGCGGCCGGGAGAGAGAGAGAGAGAGGAGAGGAGGGAGAGAGAGAGAGGAGTGGAGGGAGGAGGGAGAAAGAGAAGAGGGAGGAGGAATATATATAAAGAAAAAAAGTGGAAAGAAAGCGGGAAAAGGAAAAAGAAAGCGGGATAACGAAATTTTAATTACCGACGGTTTCGGCCGTCGAAAACGTAAATATTAAATATTTTTATAATTACCGATGGCTGTGACCGTCGAAAATATATTTAGTTATATATAATATTTATTTTTTATTTTACCGACGATTTGAACCGTCGGTAATCGTTACCGACGGTCAAAACCGTCAGTAATTGCGATGGTTTGGACCGTCGCTAGTTATATTAATAAAATACTCTTTATACAATATTATTATACATTTACTGACGGTTACGACCTTCGGAAATTGCGACGGATTTTGCGACGGATGGATATCCGTCGGAAATATCGACGTTCCTAATCGTCGAAAAATTAAATAATAATATAATAAATTATATAATTAATTTTTTTATTTTCGACGGTCGTGACTGTCGAAAAATTTCCTAACCGTCGAAAAATTAAATAATAATATAAATTATTTCCGACGATCATAACCGTCGAAAAATCCGTCGGAAACGGAACCGTCGAAAAATCCGTCGCAAATTGCGATGGATTTCTATCCGACAAAAATTGCCCGTCGGAAAATGGCAATTTTCTTGTCGAAGTTTTCGACGCTTTCGTCGACCGCAGCAAATATCGGCGGTCATGACCGTCGAAATTTCCAGCGGTTCTTCCCCAACCATCAAAAATTGATTTGTGACGATCATTTTTTGAACGAATCGAATCCGTCAAAAAAACCGTCGGAATGACATTTTCGACGGTTTTCGGGCAAATTACAGACGGTCGAAACCGTCTATAATTGCCATATTTCTTGTAGTGTCAACGCCACGTTTGCGTCACGTCAACTCCGTGACCAGGAGACGGACTATAACAGGTGAAGAGGGCACCAGGTGAAATGAGTTAAAAGTTGGAGGGCATCGCTGAACAAATATCAAAGTTGAAGGGAATTTGGTGTAATTTATCCTTGGTGTTACAAAGTGAAGTTGGAAGGTATTACTGAGCAAACCTTAAAGTTGGAGGTCATTTGGTGTAATTTTATGTGGTGCCATGTCGGAGCATGCCACGTTGGACCATTATTTGTGTGAAGGAGAGAGGAGATGGCCATGTGGATGCCACGTCGAAGTGAAATCAATTCCCAAGTAAAGAGAGCATCGGGTGAAACGAGTTAAAAGTTGAAAGGCATTGGTGTTGCAAAGTAAAGTTGGAGGGTATCGCTGAGGAAACCTTAAAATTGGTGAGCATTTGATGAAATTGTTTCCCCATTTGTCATATTGAAATGTCGAAAGTTTCGACGATCGCGATCGTCGATATTTTTGGTGGTCGACAAAACCGTCGAAACTTTCGACGGTCGTCGCAACCATCAAAACTTTCGGTCGTCAAAACCTTCGCAAAGAATTTTTATAATATAAAAAAATTAGCCAACGGCCGCCAGGCAGCCGATCAAGCAGCCATCTGGGGCCGCCGATCCGGCCGCCTGTCGGTCCGGGCTGGAGAGAGAGAGAGAGAGAGGGGAGAGGGTCGCCAATGGGAGAAGTTCGTCCGGGAGGGAGAGGGTCGTCGGCAGGAGAGGCTTGTCGTCCGGTCGGGTGAGGCTCGCCGGCAGGGAGAGGGATAGGGAGAGAGAGAGGAGAGGGGGAAAGAAATAGAGAGTGGGATAGGAAAAGATTATATATATATAGGTGGAAAGATGAGAAAGCGCGAAAACGAAAAAGAAAGTAGCGGGATAGTGAAATTTTAATTACCGAAGGTTATGACCGTCAGAAACTTAGCAAATATTAATAATATATATTATCATCATATATATATGAATATGATATTAATTATTTTTAAAGTTACCGACGATCGTGACCGTTGAAAATTGTTTAATTATAATAATAAAATACTATATTTAGTTATATATAATATTTATTTTTTATTTACCAATGATCTGGACTATCGCTAATTAGATTAATAAAAGACTTTATATATTATATTATTTTTCACTTATCGACGGTTTGAATTGTCGCTAATTATTACCGACGGTCGGAACTGTCGGAAATTGTGACGGTTCGGACCGTCGCTAATTATATTAATAAAATACTCCTTATATTATATTATTTTTCATTTACTGACGGTCGGAATCGTCAAAAATTATGACGGTTTAAACTATCGCAAATTATATTAATAAAATACTCCTTATATTATATTATTTTACATTTACTGACGGTCAGGACCATCAGAAATTATGATGGATAGATATCCATTAGAAATTTCGACGTTCCTAATCGTCAAAAAATAAAACAATAATATAACAAATTATATAATTTATTATTTTCATATTCGATGGTTGTGTCCGTCGAAAATTCCGACGGAGCGCTATTCGTCACAAAATCCGTTGCAAATTGTGACGAATTTTTATTCGTCGAAATCTGCCCGTCGGAAAATCTCAATTTTTTTTAGTGGAATATATTCAAATTGTTTCATTCTGGGACGCCCTTTGATTGTTTCCTTTTCATTATTATTCAGATTTTAATACTTACTTTTTCTTTTCATATTTATATTTAATTTCTACCTCTTGTTCTCTCCCTCCTCTTTTAATATGCCGCTCGGACGTTTTTTTTCTTTTTAAAATTTAATTTCTACGTCCCATTCTCTCCCTCCTCTTTTACTATGTCGCTCGGATCTTCGGACTAGGACGGAAAAGTATATCCTGACTATGAAGATAGACTACTAACATGCAGCATTCCAAAAAGTTACACTAGTTATAATTCCTATGTGATAATTAATTTGCCCCTCGAATATAATACATACCTCATGGAATGAAATAAAGCTGAATTGTACCTTCTTTCCAAAGCCTTAACTCCAAAATCAATAAAGGCTTAATAGACTAAGATAAAAATAAGGGAAAAGAGCGCCTCCTTAGTAGCTCCGCTAAGGAGGCTGCTTAACCCATTCATGCACCGTCCGATATGATTCGACGGCTCGGCCTTTTTCTTTGTTTTTTATTCTTTTTCTTTAAACCATTTCGATCACCGATTACTTTTGAATGGGTTAGATCTTATTTCTTGTCTACAATAAAATGTGAACCCTAATAATCTAACCTCTCGCCTCGACGGCTGCATCAACTCTCCCCTCATCTCGCCCCTAGCCGCGATCTCCTCATCTCGCCCCTCTTCTTGCTGCGATTTCTACAGAGATCTGCTTCACATTTAGCCCCTCGGTCTGCCATGACGGCTGTCGAGATCCGAGATCAGATCCTCATCTCGCCCCTCGCTCTACCACGACGGCTATAGAGATCGGCTCCACATTTTTCCCTCGCCGTGATCTCCTCATTCCGCCACTCATCGTGCTGTGACTGCTGCAAAGATCGGCTCCAGATCGGCTCCACATTTCGCCCTCGCCGCGATCTCCTCATTCCGCCCCTCATCGTGCTGCGACTGCTGCAAAGATCGGCTCCACATTTCGCCCTCGCCGCGATCTCCTCACTCCGCCCCTCATCGTGCTACGACTGCTGCAAAGATCAGCTCCAAATCGGCTCCACATTTTGCCCTCGCCGCGATCTCCTCATTCTGCCCCTCATCGTGTTGCGACTGTTGCAAAGATCGGCTCCACATTTCGCCCTCGCCGCGATCTCCTCATTCCGCCCCTCATCGTGCTGTGTCTGCTGCAAAGATCGGCTCCAGATCGGCTCCACATTTCGCCCTCGCCGTGATCTCCTCATTCCGCCCCTCATCGTGCTGCGATTGCTGCAAAGATTGGCTCCACATCTCATCCCTCATTGCGATCTCCTCATCTCGCCCGCCGTCGTGACACATCGTCGATAGTATCCCCTCGTTGTGACAATGCATCATATTGAGCAACAAATTCAGTCAACGATGTGTTTGAATTCACAAAACCATCGAAGAATGCATTAATGCTTTCAGATCTTTGTGTCGTTGTCATTCCTGCAAAGAAAAAATCTGTCAAGTATATAGGAACCCAGTAATGTCGCTTCTCATACATGCTTTCTAACCAATGACTAGCTGGAATATCGTACTTTTGCTTCAATTGAATCCATTTCTCTTTGAAATCTTTAACATCTACTGACTCATATATCCACTTGTCAAAGTCCTTTTTAAAATTATCCTTTGCATATAAGTCTTGAAGATGACACATGGCATTCCTTCTTATATGCCAAATACAAAATTTATGCCGTGTCTTAGGAAAGACTTTGCGAATTGCATTACCCATGGCAATATCTTGGTCGGTGATAATGGCCACAGGATGTTTGCCACACATACACCTAAGAAATGCTTCAAATAACCAAACAAAAGTTTCCTCTATTTCATCGGCTAATAATGCACATCCAAACAATGTTGATTGTCTATGATGATTCACTCCAGTAAATGGTGCAAATGGCATGCGGAATTTATTAGTCATGTAGGTTGTATCGAAAATACGGACATCACCAAATGTCATATAAGAATCTCTCCTCTACTATCGGCCCAAAAGAAACTTCTTGCAGTGTACGCCCCATCCAATTCCCAACTAGAAAAAAATGCTTCTTCCTCTTCGGATTTCTTTTGAAAATATGAAATCACATTCATACATTGTCTATCCATATTGTTTTGTCTTATTGCTTTCAGATGGTCCTTACAATTCTGTGTTGTAACAGATGAATCACCACAAAAATTGAGTACTTTTACTATTGACGATGGACCAAACCCATTTTGATGTAATCTTTCCATGTCTCCTTAAAGGATGATGACAATGAATGGTGAGAACGCAACATGCGAACTTTCGACGGAGTAGCTAAAGAATGTGTATGTTCTTCAACAAAAGATTTCACCTCCCACTTAGAATCATTATTTAATCCAACAATCAAGTGTGCTTTACGACCATCCCTAACATCGCTTCTTCGCTTCACTTCTCTTCCCACGCTTCGTTTGTCATTGAGATTCTTATAACCCTATTTAGAACAAACAAGCCTTCTTCTTATGACTTCATTATTTTTCCTTAATTTCATAGGATAATCTTTACGTATTGAGAAACCCGCCACCTTAGCGTAAAGATTATAATATTCATATGCATCATTCTCTGTATCAAAAGTCATTCCAAGACATGGTTTAGTAATTTCATATGACTTTGAGGGCACCTCATCAGCTTGTTCATTCATAGATTCCTCAACATTGTGCAAACTACAATAAGGAAATTAAAAGTTTATTGCAATGTTTTGATAAATTGTAACAAGTACAAAGACCAATGTATATACCTTTCTTGGGTGCATCCAAGTTCTTCAATGTCTTGGTCTTCACAATGTTCATTACTTGTAATTGCATCCATGTCTTAAGAGAAAATGTGATTGACTGGTTATATCGAGCCCCCTCTACTCTATAATTCCTTAGAGTCGAGTCGGGGAGAGGTTAAGGAGGCAAATCATGACGGATTAAACTCGTTTGAATTAATTCAAGGTCCCTCTACTCTGTATTTCCTTAAGCATGCAAGATCCAGAAATCGCATTGGATAAAAAAAGAGAAAGAAAATGCATTCAGATCTACCACCACATATGCACAGCAGAATGCTAGGCACGATCTATATACATGCATTCAGATCTTCCACCACAGATGCTAGAGACATTATTACTGAGGAGGAAAAAACGATTAAAGCATTCAGATCTATATACTCACAAAATAAAGATGCTAGGAGAATCAACTTGATCGAGTCCGGAAGAGGTTAAGGAGGCAAATCATGACGGATTAAACTCGTTTGAATTAATTCAAGGTCCCTCTACTCTGTATTTCCTTAAGCATGCAAGATCCAAAAATCGCATTGGATAAAAAAAGAGAAAGAAAATGCATTCAGATCTACCACCACATATGCACAGCGGGATGCTAGGCATGATCTGTATACATGCATTCAGATCTTCCACCACAGATGCTAGAGACATTATTACTGAGGAGGAAAAAACGATTAAAGCATTCAAATCTATATACTCACAGAATAACAGATGCTAGGAGAAGCAACTTGATCTCTCGCCTCAAAGCAGAACGATGCAATGCCAGAAGCTCTACCACGGCAGAAACAGCGACATGGCGGCGACAAGAAGCAGGCGCACAAGAAGCAGCGACATGGCGGCTGCACGAGAGCAGAGCAGAGCGACTGTAGGAGAGCGGCGCAGAGCGACATGGCGGCTGCACGAAAGCAGAGCGGAGCGAAAGTTAGGTCCGCACGAGAGCGCAGCGGAACGAAAGTTAGGTCTTCATCAGTTCCGTCGAATCTTCCCGTCCAAGGCGCTACCAACGTGTGAGATCATATCACTAAAAAATTATGAAAAGAAAAAGGCCGACCCATCGGATCATATCGGACGATGCATAAATGGGTTAAGCAGCCTCCTTAGTGGAGCTGCTAAGGAGGCCCTCTTTTCCTTAGAAATAATGATGAAGAACTCGCCTACCTCGTTGGCCATGGACTTGAGAATCTCTGTGATGAGGTCAGACAATAAAACGGATATAGCACTGAGCGGATCTGAAGAGCTTCTGACGACAATTGTCAGGACCATGACGCCTCCATCTTGGATTTCTTCTGAGCGACATCCAAGAAACGCCGAGAGATCCCTTCGAAACTGCTGCAGATACGCCGTGTGCACGCTGGGAGGGCTCCTCCTGCCCACGTGGATGTGCCCCTTGTTCAATTCATTATTGTTCTCGTCTTTTAATCCTTCAGGAACCTAACAGCCATTTGCATGCATGCGAAGAACATTTCATCATGAAACTTGAAAGGAAAATGGAAGAAGAAAGGAGTCTACAGGAGAGAGGGGAATCAAAACCTGGCTGAGCCAATGGATACTGGATGATGAATGGAACAGGTGAACGCTTCTGCTTGGAAACAGCCTGCCATAAAAGGAGCCCGGAACCCCTGCAACGTACAACCTCCCGGCCAGCTCCTCTCCTTTCTCTTCCTTGAGCTGCTTCTTGTAGGAGGCCAGCGACCGGAAGATGTCGTTGAAGTCGTTCGCCGGCAGGTCGTTCAGGAAAACCTAGACCTCCGGCGGGGAGCTGCGTCAGCTCTCGCCTACGGCCTCCATGACCTCTGATATCACGGTGAAAACATTGGGCCCGTACGAGCAGCCTAGGTCTGCAACAACAAGCTGCTTGGCTCCGGGAAGCATGGTAGAGCAGAGCTCCTCCACTGACTGCTTCAACACGGCCTTCCCATTTCTCTGCAGTGAATAATTAACAGATACGTAAAAAAGAATAATAAGATAATGATAGATCGAACCGAAGTCTAAGAATTGTTATTACGAAATGAATTCTGGAGAGAGAGAGAGAGAGAGAGAGAGAGAGAGAGAGAGAGAGAGAGAGAGAGAGAGAGAGAGAGAGACTTGAAGATTGGAGTTAGCAGCGTAGCTAGTGGCCGCATCTACGGGAGCCATGCAAAGATCTCATTTAAATCATCCATGGAACACAGAATCATATTCTAATGGCGATGGTGTCTATTGGGTATTGAAAACTTAAGAGTTTCAAATGGTTTAATTTATAGAACGATGCAGGCCAATAATATACGTCATGGCATATGTAATTATTTCGTCATATGTGAACAATGGATGGAGAATGTTATATAATATACATGTATGTACGTATATATATTATAATGTCGAAAATGAGAAGAAGATTGTGATTCTACGGACCTGTAATATAAAACAATTATATATAAAAATAAAAAATTAAACTTCAGAAATAGATTAACTGTCCTGTCAATTTGTTTTACGTCTTGATTAAATTAGCATGTCAAAGATGAAATTAACATGAAATATCTTTTCTATTTTGTTATATTTTTTCATTACACCCTTTTATTTTCTTAATAAACTATTATAAGTCTTTACGTCTAACCTCAAATTAAGAACTTATTTTTTTATCTCTAAACATATTTTTTTTCAATTTAATCATTCCCTCGACTTTTGTCAACTTTTATGTTAATTTTATTTTTTTCATTTATGAAAGTTTAAATTATCACTTCTGTCATCTCTTCTAATATTTAAAAAAGTAAAAAAAATGTTCCTCGCGTGGGTCACCCCCTCTAATCCGGCCATAAATATTAAGTGTTCCAATATATTTTTTCTTTTTTTTCTTTTTATATTTATTATTTTATGTGTTATGAAGGGGGAGATAATTTTGTCTTTTCATAAATGTGAAAAAAATAAAACAAACTAGGGATGATTCAATTAAAAAAATCATGATAGTTTATATATTTTTTAAAAAATAAGTTCGTAGTTTAATATTATATGCAGAATATCATGATAATTTAGGAGTGGTTTATGAAAATAATGTTTAAGTGTTTCTTTTCTATTTTTTAAATACTAAACTTCCTATTGATTATTAAATAAGAAAAAAACTAGTAAACAGATGGAAAAGATATTTTCTGCTCCACATATATTGTCATTGATATAACACGCATTGAGAAACAGTATCCGTAGAAGAATGCTATTTAAATTCGTTGTAAAGTACTTCTCTATTATATCATAACTATTTTGTTAAGGAAAACTATTGTACTCAACTTAATTATGAAAAATATTCACCAAAAATAAATTAGAGGACAGGAAAAATAATAAAAATAACAACAAGTAGTATTGGAAATTGAAGTCTTCAACCCTCACCCTCCCGTTATTTGTTATTTTATTTATAACGGTACCATCACCAGCCCACTTGAACTTTTGTAGGTGATTTGTCAAAGTGAGATATCTTCGCATCTTTCCCCGTATTAAGGGACAGAAAGAGATATACAATTGAAATATTGGAGTTACAAATATAAAGAATGGTACTCGATGACGTCTAACCACCCAAATTCTTTTTTATCATCTTTTTACTCTCCAATAAAACGTTGACATTCCTCTTCATGATAGGGATCTTCAAAGGTTAACTTGGCAGAAAAGATTAATCTGATTACAGTCTGTAAACATCTATATCAAAATTTACAAAAAAAATGATAATGGAAATTTATTCCAAATTCAAAACCCAAAGGCTAAAAGCATATCCTCCTCTTATCTCTTTTTTTTTTCAAACAAAATGCTATTTATTATCTATTAATAAACGCTTCGTGTCCGAATACATAGTATTTGAGTATCTTCAAAGGTGGAGTCACTTTTTGTCCAAAAAATTATTCTCCCTATATTTGCTTGGTAGACGACCATGTTAATTTCTCTATAACAATGAGTACATTTAAAATATTAAAAAATTGAGATAATTTTCCATAATTCTTGCATTAATGTCCAAATCCTCCACGGGCAATGTGATGCTTTGTTGATTACTACCACCAAGTTTGTTGAGTCGACCAACAGCCAAATGTGGTTGAGTCTAGCATCTCTACATCTCCAAATTCTAACAAATGCTCTCCACGCCTTGGTCCATAGAATAGTGCTTGCCATGCAATGATGCACCTGCCATAAGAAACAACCCATTAGTATTTCTAATGATAAACCTTCATCCAAGTAGACACCACGGCCTCCCATCGGACTCAGATTGGGTCTTGAGGGTAAGTAACCTCAGGAAGGGTGGATTTAGTGAACTTGTCATAACCTGCTGTGACCTTCTTCATACAATTGAGATGACAACTTATTTGGAAGCATAATGGACATCAATACACGCTACCCAAATTCTACACAGACAAAAGGCGATGTCAGAACGAATCTTGGCCCATGAGGATGGAACCAAGTTGTTCCCTTCACGAAACCAATCTGCCTCATACCAAGAGGTAGTATAGGAGAAGATGTAGCACAAGTCATTCTGAACTAAAGCCCAAAGTGAAGTGGCAAAGGAACACCCAGGGGGTATTTTCCTATGAGTAATCTTTTTACATTACTGGTAATCTAAAATTAAATTACCTGGACCCACCACATTGCCTTATTTACTTTATTTGAATTTGCAGGTAATCTGAAATGCCTAGCAATGTAGATTGCTTATGAAGTGGCAATCCACGTTGACTAGGAGTGGGTGTCTATCCAAATTGCCATCTAAATGATAATCTATTTTTTATTTACTTTCCATTCCTGCTGTTTTATAGGAGGAGGGTTGTGTTAGGCCCCGACAGCCAGCGTAAAATTCTGTCGAATCTTATGAACATGGATCAACGAATATAGCGGAATGACGTCGTATGATCCATGTAGCCAACCCCATCTAGTGGGATAAGGCTTTGTTGTTGTTGTTGTTTCCATTCCTACCCTTTCCAATCTTACACAAATAAAATATAAAAAATAATATAACAATTCATATAACAACAAAAAAATAATATTATTACCATCATAATTATTAATTTAAAATTTATTTTATTATTGTTATTCACATGAATTGCATATTATTTTTTAGTTATTATTTTAAATATTTTATATATTACCATTATTTTCATTTAAAAATATATATGAAATATTTATAATTATATTTATTTAGTTTATTAATTTTATTTGAGTTTTTAGTTAGATTATATAATATTTAACTTAATATTAGTGGATAAAGGGTATTTTAGTTAAAGTTGTATAGTGTCATTTACATTGTTGTAGGATTACTAAGTAATGCACATTGCTGATAATTTAATGGGTAAAAATTTTTCTGATATGCAATGCAGATTGCTAGGTAATGTGAAAAAATAATGTAGTAAATTCCCCCTAAAAAAAGATGGGAATTTATTTCAGTAGCTAAACCACATAGACTATAGTTTGTGTAATGCATAGATTAAAGGTAGCAATCATATCAAGGGAGGATAAGAGAGAATGAGTAAGTTTTCACAAGAAGATTTTGATCTTAGATGGGGCAATGATCGTCCATAATTACTTCCAAACAAATTATGTGTTTTGTCAATTACTAAGCTACTTTTTTCTCAGTCTATTGTATTAACATTTTTCACATCAATAGAGTTGTTTAGATCGCACTAGTTGATAGTCTTAGAGAGATTGTAAAATTGTCTTTATGATAAGGTATTAAGACAACTTGTCTCTCTCATATCATTTTTCTATGATGGCGAGATAATCAGTTATGTATATCATATGTATATAATTTTGTCGTAAAAAATTTTGGGAACTACAAAACTTAAGGGATATTTTTTCTGATCATTATAAAATTTGTGATTAATTTGATTATTGTTATTCATTTTCTGTATAAAAAAATTATGGCACATTTTTGCAATTTCATTTGATCAACCATAACATGTCATGACCTTCTAATTAAACCAATTATGTTTAAATTGGAGGTGTAACAATTACGATATAAGATCTACTCTGCATGGAATGATATCTCTAGAAGGGTGTGACCACTCAAGGAGGGCACTAAGACTTACAAGAGAGAAGGGCTCAAGATCGTGCTTTGGGTTAGTCCCACGTACAAAAGTCCGTATATACATTGGAAACATGATCTTCACTAGGTTGGATGCATTTAGATAAAATTGTGTGGGATAAAGCTCACAACAAACAATTTCATATGGTATGGCGTTTGTTACAAAAATAATCAAACACAAAAATTGGTGATTTACAAAAAACAAATTTGAAAAAATATAATAATAATAACAAAGACTATTTAATAGTTTATTCTCAATATATACATTATACATAATTTGTAACTTTCATGGGCTACATAATAATATAGAAAGTTAGAAGTTAGAACACACTAATTAAGATAATTAACAATGGCAATAAATTTTATCATTTTAATTATAAAATTTTAAATGATTTTTTTTATTTCAAAATATTATTTTTTCACATAAGTTTATTAATTGGCACTAGATCATTATTCTTAATATTCTAATTTTTAGTTTTTTCAACTTTTAAAAATTAAAATTTAACTAAATAAAATCATAGGATTGGTATGATAGATGAGAAAGTTACATCCTTTCTTTCCAATTTTTTAATTTTAATATTCTATGATTTAGTTTTCTTCATAAAATATAATTAGAAAAAATGAAAAAAAACAAAATTACATGATTAATAGGATCTTACGATTCCAGCGTGCGATCCACATATGATCATATATTTCCAATCTCTAAAGTGAGATCGGGATCGCAAGTCCACTCTTAGATCGTAGGATATTGTGATTTTACGATCTGAAAAGTGATCTTGACAAACATGATCCAAATATGAATAACTTTATGTATAGTTATATAAATGAGATTATTTTTTAGTCTATAAAAGGTAAGAGAATTATCTTAAATTTTTATATTCATCTCTAAGTTCAAATTTAATGAAAATATGGTCAAATATTAATAAAACAAATAAGTGCGTAAAGTTGTTGATTCCAATTTAAACTACTTTTTTGTTATGTCAATTTGATAAGTCTAAAGAGAAATAATTGACTAAGAAATAAGAATACGTTTTGCGTTTTGGGTTTTGTAACTTGTTTGTGATTTTCGTATTTAACTAAAAAAACTCGAGCAAAGTAAAATCAAGAATAAGTATCATTACTAAATCGATATGTGGAAGCAGAGGCATGAGGGATCATTCTCATGGAGGAGACTTCGGCGAACAGATATTGTTTCCTTAAGGATTACATTCGGATTATGACACTTAATGTGTATTTTTCATTCTCATAAAAGATAACCTCAGGTTCTCGTACTCTCGTATTTGAACCGAGTCGATTCACCAACAGGTGATATTAAACTAAAAGTTCGTAGAAATCCTCTCTCGATTCGTTTTACATAAAGAAGTGATACAGTTCTTCTTCTCTGCAGTCATGCTAAACTATTGGCTCACAGCATGTTGTTAATCGACATACGCTCCCTTTTCAGGGAAACCATCAAATGAAGAAGAACTTGCTGTCACAATCTTCACGAGAATAGCATTAAGATCAAACATCATGAAAGATCATCATCCGAATCAAATATAAACATCAAACCGAGTCTAAATCCATCGAATGATCCATCAGCCTAAAAAGCTAATTAGTTAGACATAATGAACTTAAACTTCAAGCTAACAGAAAAGTTAATGCGGCAAGATAATGTGCGGAAACAAAGGCGTAAACTAAAATGAATGTTCATCCTGCTCGTCGGAATGACCGAAGATGATCTCTCTCCTTCATTGCCTCCGAGCTCTTTCCTTCCCTTTCTTTCTGGTGATGTATGCCTCTCCAAAAAGCCCCCCCCGGCTTTTCTTCCAGCTTTTTCATTTTAATACCCTCTTTCCTCTAGTTTTCTTTTCCCATCTTCGCCACCTGTCTTCACTAATCCTTTCAATCGTTTGATCTTTGACAGGTGACCATATGAGGATTTGTCCTCTTGATTCCTTGTGATCTCATTAAACTGTGTATACAGATGGTGGCACCTATCTTGTGGTCCAGATTGGTCTGATTAAGCTGCACACTTTCCCCTTTTTGCCACGTTCACTTGTCTTGTCAATCATCCGATGGGGGCCACCTACACCTATGCGACAAATAAGAGAATTATAAGCAGACATAAGGGGAATATGCAAATATAGTCTGAAAAATGATCGGATGGCTTGGATTGTCAGAAAAAGGGGTTCTTTTCTTCGGCTCTAGGAAACTATCTTCACACTTTTGTGAATTATAAGCAGACATAAGGGGAATATGCAAATATAGTCTGAAAAAATGATCGGATGGCTTGGATTGTCGGAAAAAGGGGTTCTTTTCTTCGGCTCTAGGAAACTATCTTCACACTTTTGTGTCCAAATAAACTTTTCTTCTTTCTAGTTAGCTTTGTTATTGGAACAACAATTTTTTAGAAGTCTTGGATAAACCTTCTGTAGCAGTCAGCCAATCTAAAAAAACTTCTGATATCTATCACTGTCTTTGGCCTTTTCCAATTGATGATAGCCTCTACCTTACTTGGATCCACTGAGATCCCTTCTTTTGACACTATATGGCCCAAGAACATTACTTGCTCTAACTAGTGCTCACATTTGAAGAATTTGGCATACGTGTTACCCCAAAGTCTCCAACAAAATTATCATCAAAATATAATCAATTATGACATACTAACCTATACTCTGAACACATCAGTTGGACGATAGATCCAATCAGGCCTTCAACACGGTGGGGCTTTGGAGGGAAAGCTAGACTTGAAGCTTGATGCATCTTATAACAGTAGATCAACCATTAATGCCACCTACCATAAATCTCAGCAAACCCAATGTCAAATGTTGAAAAGGATTACAATAAGATCGATATGTGAATCACCACCTTTTTGCTAGTATTTTGTGCTATGCGAATGTCTAATTCTGAACTACCTTCACTATCATAGCATGTGTAATATATTCTTATCTACTTTTGCGAACTAATTATTCATTTTATTAATTGAAATTAATTATAACCAAATGATGCGCCTTTTAAACTCTGGGGTTTGCATTTTATATCATGTTGGATACTAATTAGACAAGAAAATAACATTTTTTCCAACGAAAATTTTTTTACGGACAAAAATCCTTCGTAGTTTGCATTGAATTTGATTGTTGTTTAGTGATGCCCTAGTGGCTCTATGGCATCGTAGTATGATACATTGTGATGCAAAATGATAAAATATGGCATTATTGTGGTAGCACTTTGGCAATGTTTTGTGCGAACCATGAGCGAGCCGCTAACAAGAAAGGCATCGTTAGCATTTAGCGATATAGCTACGAGACTTCAGCGATACATTGTAGGAACAGTATGTTGACGCACCGGAGAAACATTTGTGATACGGAAGGTGTGTCTCCTTGATCTTGAGATTGCCTTTCTCTTATATGTGATAACTCTAAATTAATGCAAATAAAATAATTATAAATTACATATAGAATTCATTTTTAAGTAATGTGAGAAAAGAAGACAAGTTATATGGAAAAAGAATACCAAAATATCGACCCTTCTATAGTAGGATACCACTTTGTTGTTTATACTACTCTTCAAGCCTCATCACTCGATGTGTTCTACAAGTTTTTAGGCTTGAAGCATAACTTTTTTGGGTTATTTGCATTTCCTACTTATAGATTCGAGGGATCTTATCTGCCACTTTGATTAGTTTTAGAGTACCATAGGAAGAGACTTCAATCAATATGAGGGTGAAGAATCATGACTAAGTAATCTAGAAGGCACCATGTCACAACTACTTAGGATTAAATCATCTATAGATGCGAGAGGCATTATTGCCATTTTGATTTTTTTTAGACAACCAAAGGAAGAGACTTTATTTAGTACGAGGATGGAGAATCATGACTAAGGAATCATCTATAAGCCACCATGTCACAACCTGCATCATCAAGTTGTAACAAGCAAGACAATCATCCGCAAGTAAATGGTTTTGGCTTGGATACATTGGGAGTTTCATTGGGTTAGATAAGGTTGGGGGTTTCATCCTCAACTCTCATGTTATTCATCCGCAAGGCAAGAGCTAAATTGTATTCACACATGTCATTTGAAATCAGAATTGGATTTGACATCACGACTTGAGATCAGCTACCACTGCCAGCATCCATGGAGTCGACCTACATTGATGGAGTTGCAAACTGTGACACCAACAAAGTTGGTATAGTTTTTCTTAAAACTTCCAAATTTGTTTTAAAATTGATGATGTGCACGTCTTTTCGGTATGGAATCTGTAAAACAAAATAGAAAACTAGGTTGATTACTAACTTGAAGAAAATAAGTAAATAAGGTCTAAAATGGATGCATGCAAATGTTAAAAATTATTTGAAATAGTTAAAATAAGAAATTTAAAATATGTTAGATTTTGTATACATCACAAATCTTAATTTTGTCATAAAATATTTACATTTATGTTTTATATTTGTAATAAGAATATCCACACACTACAAGAAATCTGTCGAATAGCGACTCATGCGTGCTACGCTAAAATGGCACTAAATCATGATTAAAAATAATAGCAACACTTTAGCATTGCCACGACACCACCATGATGAGACGCCGACGTTCAGTAATTGATAGCGTCGGTGCCAATAAAGAAGATGATGCTACTAGTCATGAGTCAATGCTAGTGAGGCATTATGATGATGCTATAGGTCACGTTGCGAAGAGGCCATTGGTATCACTATTTCGACGCTAAAGAGGCGCTAAAGTAGTTGACGCCATTGAGATGCCAAGATGATGCTAACCGATGACGCTCGCTATTCTGATGCCAATATGATGCGAAAACTATCCCCATCTCGGTTGCTGTACGCTACTTAGATGCCAAAGCGTCGCTAACTGGCGACGCTATTTAAACGCCCAAGTGGCACTAAGTTGCAATGCCGCATCGACGCTATTGTAGTGCCAATATGATATCGTACCTAGTCATTATGGTCTCTCTATGGCAATGCTAAATTGGTACTAAAAACATGCGGCGCTAATATGACACCAAGTACAATATGATTTGCATCGTTATTGAGATTCTAGGTACAAATTACTTAATTTGCCCCCGATGCACCTCTATTCCTCCTTTTCCTCCCCATGCAATTTAGGTGTTTCATACTTCACCTTGTTTCCTATTGTCTCCACCATCAAATCTTCATCCAACAATGATAAACTATTTGAGAGATTCAATCATAAACTGTTGGATGAAGACCTGATGGTGTAAAAGATAGGAAACATGGTAAGGTAGGGAACACCAAAATTGAACCCTATATAAATATGTATACATATATAGGTACCAATTATTTAATTTGCCCCCAATGCACCTCTATTCTTCTTTTTCCTCCCCATGCAATTTAGGTGTTTTCTAGTTCACCTTGTTCCCTATTGTCTCCATCATCAAATCTTCATCCAACAGTGATAAACTATTTGAGATATTCAATAATGAACTGTTGGATGAAGACCTGATGGTGTAAAAGATAGGGAACAAGGTGAAGTAGGGAACACCAAAAATGAACTCTCTATATATATGTATACATTATATATATATATAGCATATAAAAGACTAATAATATCACAAAAATGTTGATAACATAACAAATTTGTGTCAAACATCACTATAATTATCAAACTGCTACAAAAGTTCCTATCCTAAATTATTATCATCATAAATGTCATTCCTGACATTAGACGATGATGTGCTCGGTCCTTAGCCCTATGGAGTTTGGGTTTTTGGTTGGATGATATCATGAATTGTCTAATGTTGTCTAACATCAGTTCATGTGCAACGGACGAACTCAAAGCAAATTGGTCGTATGCATATCCTCTGCTCCTCCAAGAAACCTGAGCGGTTATTTCTATGCCCCTCAAATATCTTCCTCATATCGCATTGACCACCTCCTCTAAAATAATAACGTCCTCTACAAAAATAGATAAATTATATAATCATATAAACATTAAAAATCATAGAAATCATATAACAATAAAGACAATATAAAGTGTTATATAACATTAAAAAAATATGAATCATTTCCGAGATATGTTACCTGGTGACTAAGTATTGAGATCATCTATGTACTTCTCAGCTGTCATTTCATTGTAAGCATCCTAAAAAAATTTAAATATTTTAAAAAATTATTTACAATAATGTGAAACTAAATGAACATGTGATGAGGCTTATCAAACTCTAGGGACAATGGACATGATCAAATCATTGATCTTCCTACTCTTATGCGTGGCCTCGTAGACCATGCAAAAATCAATAGGACCACCTCCTTTTCTCTCCTACAACAAAGTTTTAGAGTTTACAAAATAAGTAAGTATAAGATAAAAGTTTGGTTATTCTTTTAATATCTACATTACCATACGCCATCGATGCTCGCCAGATCGAATCGACTCGCCTATAGATGTGGGCTTCGGGTTTTGAGAGACTATTAACTTTTGCCTTTTTTAGACTTTCTCTGTCAATCTTCATTCATCCTAGATAAACATGAAATACATAGACTTTATAAAGTTATAAAATAAGTAAAAATAATTTAAATGTAAACTTACTTACCACTTCCTACATAAGGATTCTCAAACTGGGTGTCTAATATGCCATGCTCCATACTGAATCCGATGGACATGACGACCTTGCGAAACTTTTATAGATGATTTTGGAAACGTTTCACAGCCACCTTGAAGCATCTCTGAATCGTCCCCAAGCAGAGCTCAGGAGAAACTAATTTGCTTCCTAAAAAATATTATGAAAGTAAGTAATTTAAAATAATATAATATAAATTATCTAATGCAAGAAAATGATCATACGAAAAACGCACTGAAAGACATCATCCCTCACTTCAATTGGGACCTCTTTCAACAATCATGCCTCATCCAACAAGTGGGCAAGGATAAGAGCACTGACATCCCGCACGGTAGAAGCGAGTATGAAAGTGGTCCTGCAATTTACAAAGAAAAATTAATTTTCTAATTACAAGCAAAACTATAATAAAATTTATATAACTTATTTAACTTACGGACGAGTAATGTTGTTGACGGTGACTACCCCATTATCGTGAAATTCTTCTTCTTCTATCAAAGAGGAATCATTGTCCGCTGCAAGTGGGGTAGGCTGAGCAGATCGGATACAGAATAAATCATTAGTGTAATACTAACTTACACTATAAGAACTCTGCGTAATAGCGACGTGGATCAGAGTCTCAAAAGATGCACACTAAAATGACACCCTTAGTGATGCAACAACGTCGATAATCTCGCCTTTGCCTCGGTTCAGCATCACATTAGCATTTTAAAAATGCGATACCCTGTTTGTGTCTTTGCAACTCTATAGCGACACTATAAATGAGGGCGCAAACACGCGGCAAATATTAGCGCCCCTTTAACATCGCAAATTCGCGACACTATGTTGCATAATTTAGCGCATCACGCCGAGGTGGAGATAAATTTAGAGCTTATACTCGCGTCGCCTTGACGTCGGCACATTATGGCACTAAATATGTTGCACCACAGATAGATGTGACACTAATCGGGCATCGTGTTTTAGCGTCGCTCCGATGTCGACGCTATGGTGGCGCTAAAGTGGCGCGCAATCGTTGCATCACTAATGTGACGTTAAAATGGTGTCACTGTAACATACACTTGACTAAACTTTAATTCATAAAATATACATATATGTTGATATACATATATACATATATAAATATATATAGACATACATATACATATACATATACATATACATATACATATACATATACATATACATATACACATACATACACATACACATATACATATACATATACATACACATATACATATACATATACATATTCATTCATACATACATACATACATACATATACACACAACAATCTACTATACTATATATATCTATATAACATGGCACATTTAATGTATATACCTACATGTCAATATATTATACATACAATATATATATCATATAATAATTATAGATAAAATATTTTTATATTCTTAATCATGGAATTATGAGGGTTGAAATATTTGACATGATTACCAAAATTGAAGTATAGTTATGTAGTAAAACATTAATACAATTTATCGCCACTCTAGAGACGCAATGGTGTCAAACTAGCGTCTCCAAAAAATGCAACGCTATATCATTGCAATTGACGTCTCTTTAGTGCCATAATATGTGTTGAACCTATATTGGATTTCCAATAGTGTCACTTTAGTGCCGCATCTTTCTGACGCTAACTCGGTGTCTCAACAAATAGTGTTGTGGCGACACTAGTGCATCGCTATATAATTTAGCCACGATGTAGCGCCTCTTTAGCGTCGTAAATTTGAGTCCCTATTTGTAGATCTTTAATGGATCACTTAAGATTTTGTATAATATCCTTATGGTTGTTAATTTACTTCATTGTCACTTTTTTTGAATTGAGGTATGTGATTTATCTTTTGATAACATTCAACTTAGAATTTTAATGGATCGCAAAGCTTAAACAACACACAATTCTCCACATTTCACTATATATATGTATATGTGTGTGTGTGTGCATATGTTGATATAATTAGGTAATAAAAACTTATAATGTTGATGCATATATTTTACAACATCTAATTAGACGTGCATTTAGGCTTATTTCGTGTAAATTGCTCATAGCATGCATCTATTTTACATTTATTTCTTTAAATTCTTTGAAGTAGCCATCTACCTTTAGGTGGTGTGATTTTGCAGGAATTATGAATACAAATGGAGAAAGAACGAAAGAAAAGAAGAATAACGCAAAAAACGGAGTCCAAATAGCTTCTTAAAATATCAATTATGCTTCTTCACAGGCCGTTATGGAGTTGTTGCGTTCGTTACAGGATCAGCCACGCCTCGCACTCAAATTTTCATGACATTCACAGAAGAGATTGCACAGAAGAAATGCATCTCACGGGCCGTGAGACATGGATTAACGCTTCAATTGCCCATTTTCACGGCTCTGGCAAAAGCAGAACGATGATCTCACGGGTCGTAAAGTACTCCTCACTGCCGTGAAGACCACATATTACACCATGCATTACATTTCACGGACCAAAAGTACACGTGTGTCGGACAAAGACTACTTACGGGCTGTAAATGATTTCTCACGATCGTTACTGCAAAGACTCACGAATCCTATAAGTCTCACGGCTCCTATAGCGAATCAGATTCTAAAGTATAATGGGTCATGAGACATTGCTGACGAGTCATTACTTTTCCAAAAATTACCATCACCGGGCATTACATTGATCTCACGGACATCACAGAGGGCTCGAGATCAACTACTAGAGATTAACGGGCCATGAATAAGTATTAACGGGCCGTTAAAACATCGAAGGACTTTAAAGAGATTATTTAACGGGTCATCACAGCTGCCTCACGGATATCACAGAACAATCAGCGTTTCAAAATCAAAGTTCATGGGCCATTAATATTTCATTACGGGCCATGAAAGTCATAAGTCGTGTGAGCGAAGGAAGAATCGCCCGATTCACGAGCTGTGAACTCTGTTTCACGTCCCGTGGCTGTGGAGATTCCTATTTCGATTATGATTGAGCCGTTAAATTCAATGCAGGGGGCATGACAGACATTATTTTCGACACAAAAATGTATTTTTGAGAGCATTCTCAATACACAAGGACTCCAACTCCTATCGTATATCCTAAGGATCAATTGGAAACTAATTAAGCTAGAAATCTCGAAATTCTACAAGGCAAAAACTCTCATACTCAATGGGACTTCGAATTTATCTTATTTCACATGAAAAATATTTCTAATTATTCTGAAGCCACTTGGAAATTGGAGATCCTATAAAAAGAGATGTTTGGCATGCTAGGGCCTACAATTGAATTTTTCAAGCCAAGAAAAAAAGGGGCACTTTTGAAGAATGAGCGAGAAGACTTCTGCGCAGTAGACTTGTGCGAGGATTGTGCAGCAGCTTGTCATCATTTTTGCAGAGTACTTCTTATTCTACATTATGTTGGGATGATATTTTAAGATTTCTTTGTTTTATCTATCTTTTATAGTTTATTAGATTATGAGTTATATTTTTACTTTTTTGTTTTAGTTGCAAAAGTTCTACTGTAAGAACAATTTCTGATTTCTAGGCAATCAAATAATTAGTTTAGTTTTTATGAACATGATTATTGTGCGTAATGCTTTTCTTCATAATTTAATGATTTCTAAGATAGTTATTAACTGTGTAGTGTGATCAATCCTTAATTCATGATCATTTTCTTTCGAATCTATTCTTAACTTTATCTTGAAGCAATTTATGTCGTAATCTAGTAGAACCCATGCTGTATATTAGATCATGCGGTCTGCAAAAATTGACTCGTGCGGGCGATTCTATATTTTAGGGATTACAACATATTGCATCATGAGTTCATAATAATTGAAGGCATATCCGTGCGGAATATTTTCATATTATTAATGTCTTAAGATAGTTGATTTACCCGTGCAGGAGATGATATTTTCAGTATTCTTAATCCAATCAGAGCTTTATATTTACTTATAATTTTACAGAAATTATATATTATTCTTATCATTATAGATCATCCTAAGGACCTACACATCGTTAGTTTCAGAATTTACTTTTCTGTTATTTTTACTTTATGCACAATGTTTACCCCAAAATCTTATGTCGTCTCCTATTAGCGTCTTAGATTTGATGGAGAAGTAAATTAGTTTCTCGTGGGATCGACAACCTATACTTTTCACGTTATTACTTGAGCGATTAGTGCACTTGCTAGCTTACCGTTATCAATTTGCACATCAAGCTTTTTGTGCCATTGCCGGGGAACTATTTCTTTACTTTCTATTCATATTTTATGCTACTTTGAGACTCTTTACTTTATGTTTCCTTTCGTTTGGTGGCTATGCAAATTTTCAGGCACGTTTCATTCACAAGCCATCTAATCTGGAGCCTTTGGACCGTGACACTCGACATAACACTCGAAGTTCCAAAGCCCCTCTGGAATTTGATCCTGAGATCGAATGAACAACACGGCTACTGCGAAAGAACACGATAGCTGAACAATAAGAACGCTGCCAAACTGAACATGAACGACGCCAAATTGAACAGGAAGAGGAGGAGGAAGAAGAAGAACTCAACGTGAGGGTCGAACAGCAACTCCAGCAACGTGATTCCAGCAATCATATCAAATAACTTTGAATTGATCCCCGCCATTACTCGCATGGTTGAATCACATCAATTCGGCAGAGCTTTTCATGAGAATCCTCATGATCATCTGGACAAATTTCTTCGCATCTGCAGCACCTTTAAAAGTCCTAATGTTTCTGTGGATGCATCGCGCTTAATTTTATTTCCCTTTTCCTTGATAAACAAAGTCTTTACTTGACTAAAGACTCTTCCTGCATGATCAAACAGAACTTGGGCTCAACTTGTGGACAAATTCATCAACAAATACTGCCCACCTCAAAAAGTAGCAAAGCTGAGAAACAAACTCCGATCATTCAGACAAGATGATGATGAAACACTTTATGAGGCATGGGACAGATTCAAGGAACTCTTGGCTGGAGTTCCAGACAATCGAATTCCACTCTGGGAAAAACTTGATGGATTCTACAATGAACTGCGCCAATCTGATAAAGACAACCTCGGCTGGAGGAACGATCATGGACAAGATGAAGCCACAGGAAATATATGATCTCATCAATGATGTGGCCCTGAATTCATGGCAATCTAAACACAATCAGCAAAGAAGAGGAGTAAATAAAGTTGAAAGTGAAGTAGTACTGACTCAGCTGGAGTCACTAAACAAAAAGTTTGAGATGCTTCTAAGCCATAACAATCCTTGTGATCTTTGTGGAGGAGGACACCCAATGTTCGAATGCCTAGGTGGTAACTCCTCTAATCAGATTGAAGATGCTTACTATGTTTCTAACTCTTCTTTCAAGTCTCCATCATTGGGAAATTCTTACAATCTGAATTGGCGCAATCATCATTTATTTTCTTGGAGAAAGAATCCGGGACAACAGCCACCTCAATAATTTCAGCGCCAACAATTTCAGCAACCTATCCATCCACAACCACAGGCTCAAACTAATTCGAACTTCGAGGAATTGATGACAAAATTTATGACAACCATGGAAACCAAGGTTTCCAGTCAAGATGCTTCCATCTGCAATTTGAAAATTCAACTAGGACAGATAGCAAATATTCTTGCTGGACGATCACCGGGCGTTCTTCCAAGCAACACCAAAAAAATCCAAGAGAAGAAGCCAAAGCGATCTCTTTACGAAGCAGACAAACTCTAACTGGACAAGCACCACAAACATCAAACGAAAACACCAGCAAAGAGGCTGCTATGAGATACTACTTGGCACTCAAGATCGCTTTCTTTTTCCTGCTTTTGCTTAGGCCATGTTTTTTTACCTTTCGTATGGAGTGGGCTTTCAGAATGCTTGTTCAGAGCAAAAGAAAGATTCTAAGACTCTTCATAAGAGATGTTTACTGCGTTATGTGGCTTTCAAACTTTCATAAGAGATGTTTCTAAAACTTCAAATTTTCTGTCCTTTCTTCTGTATATATGTTATGTAGCAGCAATTCCATATGAATCAGAGGGATTTATGTGAGAGAGATTCCTCAACTCGTATATCCTGCTGCTTCCGAATCACTTTGTAATTTGGGTCTCATCTCATATGGAATTTCATCAATGTGATACTCTGTCTAGGAGAAGTGGTGACATGTGAGTCCGATAGCCAAAGTCTGCGTCATTTATGCATGCCTTCTGGTTTTCCCCTCCGTAGTTCTCTTAAATGGGGGGTTGGTGCATGGCGACGACATGCCCATTGATGGAACTCAGTGGCAATCAATGAATCTTGCTAAAAAGAGTTCGATACACAGATTAAAGTCAAAGTGGCACATGTAGAGAGCATGAAGCTGATGCCAAGAGGTTGGACAACTAAGCTACATATCAGAAACGAAGCAGCAAATTTAATGAAGGGAGAATTAATTTGTAATATTTTCATGAATTTATCGAGTTGAACTTTCGAAACATGCACATGATTAATCAGACTATATACCTAATATGATGTTAGCGTACACAGCTGAATACTACTTATGGACTGAATACTACATATCGACGAAAATGTCAACAGAATACTACTGCTGCATAACTATAGAAAGCATACACATAGATAAGCCCATATGCGTACACATATTACATCACACATATTACATTTAACACATATTACATCTTCATATGAAAATAAAGACAATGATGACAAGAATCAATATAACAAGGCATTTGAAGCATAACTTCTTTCCATTTCCAACGTTCCTATACCCAACTTCTCTAACTTCATATTCAATTTCCATACGATCAATTTTGCACAATAGGCCATTTATAACTTGTGTGGCTCTCGATTCAAATGATGCATCCATCCATTCGAAGTGTCGACAAGAACCGTGTTGCTGTCAACAAAGAAATTATGACAAATTAGCTAAGTGCAATATATGAAATAAAAATCGACATCCATAGAACTTACTCAATAAAATCGACATCCATAGAACTTTCGACCTGGTTTCGATGGGTCCAAGAAGTTTTTATCACCGCTTCTTCTCCACAATAACATCTTGGCAACACCATACTACTAAATATTAATGAAATTTTAATTAGCTAATACAAGTTCAACTAATTGATATTAATGAAATTTTAATCAGCTAATACAAGTTCAATCACCTTTATGATCTGCGGTGGCAGCGAGGCGAGAGAGAGGGCGGCGGCGGGGCTAGAGAGCGGGCGGCGGGGCGCAAGAGAGCGACGGGGCGAGAGAACGGGCGGTGGCAGGGCGATAGAGCGGCGGGAGGGGAGAGAGTGGCGAAGCGAGAGAGTGGCGAGGCGAGAGAGCGTGCGACAGTGGCGCGAGAGAGCGAGCGGCGACGGGGCGAGAGAGCGGGCGGCAGGCGCGAGAGAGCGGCGGGGCGATAGAGTGGTGGGAGGGAAGAGAGCGGCGGGGCGAGAGAGGGAGCAGCGGCGGGGCGAGATAGCGGGCGGCGGGGCACCAGACAGCGGCAGGAGGGGAGAGAGAGCGGCGGGGCGCGAGACAGCAGCAGGAGGGGAGAGAGCGGCGGAGCGAGAGAGCGGGCGACAATGGGGCGATAGAGCGGCGGCGGCGAGGCGATCGAGCGGCGGCAGGGGGCCAGTGTCACGCCCCCGGGGCAGCACCTCCAACGTCGTCGAATCCCAATACGACGCGCGGCGGAACCAGCCCGATGACGGTGTCTCAAGACTTTCCATAAATACAATGGATGATGAAAATCTAACACAGCAGAAATTTAAAACATAAATCTAATGTGGACAAACAGCCACGAAATGCTAACATGATGATCATAAAATCTGGACATGTTCTAGGACAACAACATAAACATAATGAATGAACTTAAGCATTCAAGTTACATCCATAATTCAACATCTAAATGCACGCCCCAGCATAGGCAGCATATTACAACACCTAAAACATAATTCTAAACATGAACATAAGGCCTACTAATTGGCCATAACCAAACTAAACATAGTCCTAGACATGCCATGCCATGCGCAACCTTTATCATTCATGAGCAGCAGCGCCTTTTCCTTGATTTCCTGCAGGATCCATTGCAGGGAAAACATGTCCATTAGAGTATGTAAGATCTAAGCCATAATATGAACAATTTGCATAATATGACATGAGTCACTAAAATGGACAGCAATAAACAATTATCAATGCTATACAATTCCATTGATCATCTAGGTGTTTTCTTAACCTAGATAACATCAATTTCATTCAATCTATAGGCTCATCAATATTAAGCATGAACAATGCAATCAATATGGCATTGTCATGCCCAATGTGATCCATGGTCCAATAGTGTTTATGCTTAATCAATGAAAGTAATTATCTTATTTGTTCTCATATGATGAGTGGAAGTTTGCACCATAACTTCCATAAATAGGTCCCCATAAAGTCGTCCCTTGTTACTCATCATATGACAACCCAATTATTAACAATTCAAAACAATATTCAACATGAGCCTTTAACAATGGTTGGAGGGCTGAATCTTGCCTTAGTCATGTGGTTAGCTAGACCACGGGGAAACTATCCGTTCTCCAAACAATGGGTGTCCCGAAGGACTAATAAACAATGTGGAGGCATCTACCTCCCAATAGGACAGGCTCATCAGATAATTCCTCCAACAGATGCATTCAATCAGTCAATACATCAATTCATTAACCTTTTCTATTTACGACTGAACATGCATATCGATATCGACTAGATTATCAATCAATAAATACTAATTATATTATTTCTGTGCTGGACCGGTCGATCGATAATTAGCACTGGTCGACCGGTCGAGTCTTAAGGACTGATCGGTCGACCGATCATACATGATCGGTCGACCGATACTATATGTACATCGGTCGGCCGATCACTATGTGTTCAACCGACGGATACTTAATCACCGGTCGACCGAACACTGATATCAATCGACCGTTTATATCACAACTATTACGATATGAGCACTGTGATTACCGGTCGACCGGCCATTACCAGCGGTCGACCGATATGTGCTGCAAAATGAGAAATCTATATATTTTCCTACATTTTTTCAAAGTGCATTGCTATAAACAATTCAACATTCAATCTTAGAGCATACTAGACACCCAAACAGGATCAAACATGCTATCAATAGGCAATTTCTAACATGCATTGCCTAGGTTAATCATGAATCTACACATGCATCTAATTGTTCATTTAGAAATCTGATTTCTAATAGTAAGAACACCTAGGACAGATCCTACATATTAGATTTAAGGTCAATTAGGCTTAGATCAACTTTGATCTATGATCAAAGTGGGGATCCACCTTACATACCAAATTTTTAGCTTAAAAATCTCCTTTTCTTCACTGATGTCCTCTTGTGCTTCTTCTCCTTCTTCTCTCCCAACTAGGTCCTGCAACACCCTGATCTTGCTCTAGATCTATGCCCTCTTGTTGCTGATTTGCTGCCAAGAAATAGATGGGGTTCACTTCAATCTCGGATCCCAGCAGAAGGAGCTCTAGTACTTAGGGCAGAAGTGAAGAAATGGAAAGAAAAAGATTAAAATTGGGCTGCTGGAGACTTATATACTTGGAGAGAGAGAGAGTGAGTGGAGATGGGGTGGAATGGGTTCCTGCCATGTGTCATTCCCCTCTTTTCTCATTTTTTTCTTTCTTTTACCACCTGAAGACAGGTGTTACAGCCAGAGAGCACAGAGGGGGGACGAAGTGAGGAGGACGTGCAGATCTGGCCGGAGAACGCGTCGCTCTTGTCAGGGGACAAAGCTCTGCACGAGATCTGGCCGGAGATCGTGTGGGTGGCCGGATCGTGCATCAGCTGCATGTGATCTCGACGACAGAGCGGAAGGCGAGAGTGCGGGTGATCTCGGCGACGTCGACGGGCGATGTCGTGGGACAGCGAGAGATCGGGCGATCTCGGCAATGGCGGCGGGCGATCTCGGCTGGCAGAGGGCGAGAGAGCACGCGGCGGCAGTGAGACGAAGAGGAGAGAGGAGAGAGGAGAGCGTGCAGGGAGACGAAGAGGAGAGAGAAGAGGGTAGACGTGGTGCGGCCGAGGTAATTAGAAAAAAATGTAAAAAAACAGGCGTAATCTCAGCCGTTGATCTTGAATCGGACGGCCGAGATCGTTGGAATGATATAAACTGTGGATGATGAAAGCGGTGGCCGAGATTTTGGTAGCATAGGAATTAAATCCTTGACATATATGTTTATTTTAGTCGAGAGTGGAAAAAAATTAAATTATGTTTTTAAGCCATGGGAAATTTGTGACGGTGACGCAACCGTGGATACTTGTGATGGTTCCAATCGTGAAAAAGGATTCCGTCTTAACTTTTGAAGTATAGCAAAAACTGTCGGAAAATACATCGGAACTTGCGAGGGATATGCACCCGTCGAAAATTCCCGTCAAAAAAATCCAATTTTCATATAGTGTGCCATGTGGATGGACTTAGGCCCAGTTTCGGTCCCGTATACTTTTTACTCTTGGTCCGTGGGTGTGTGTGTCGAGTTTTCACAAGACTAGGACTCAACTCTTTCTAGCTATGTCGGCATGTGGGAATATTGCTCCGATTAGCATAAACCTGATCCAAATTCACCATCTCGCTGTAGAATAATGGTGAAACAGAGAATAGGGTCATTTGATTGAGGGTTAAGTAGCATCATAGATGGATATTTATCAGAATATAATCAAATATAAAATTTATTTTACAAAAGTACAAAGGATAAATTTATTCTTTTTAAAAAAGTTAAAATTAGAAAAGATTTTAAAAGATAATATATTCTCTTGAAAAGGTGAAATATACATATTATGAATGAAAACTTAAAAAAATGTCTAACCCAATAAAATATTTATCTTTATTTTATGTATTCCTAACTCTTAATCAAATGGCCCCTAAGAATGTAGTTCGGACATCCAGAAATCACGAATTCTACTCATTTATTTTCAGTCTTGCCGGCTTGAGAGAATTCGGCCTGATTTTTTACTCTCGCGTTGTTTGGCCCGAGCATTGTACATCTGACTAGAGTTTTCTATAACCCATTTTGGGTTATGCTTTCTCAACAAGACTATGATGGATGTTGTTCGGTGAGATAAATGAAATAAATCGTTTAGGAACATTGCCATCATGCTCAATTAGTTCATCGATCGTCAATAACATATGATAATATTATTTATTTGAACCTTATTAACGAGCAATCATGTTGTCAAGAATCCATCCAACACTACAAAAAATGGGCTATTGGCGACGCAATGTAGCATCGCATATTTGGTGACACTATAGAGACGTCACTAGCGTCTTTATGGCGTCTACCTTATGTCTCAATAACGAGACGCTATTTGCCTCTCGATAGCGTCTCATTTGCGTGTTCTTAGCTATTCAAGAAATAGACGCTATGCATGGTGCAATGGAGACGCTACTATTACGCGCCGCGGAGCGAAAAAACGTGGGAGAACCTAATGCTATTCTCGCGTCGACAATATGCGACGCTATGCTCGCGTCTCACCATTTGCGGCTCTAAAGAGACGCCATCTGGCGTCACACATTTACGCGACACTATGTAGATGCGAATGTTATTACTTCACAACTATTATTAGGTTATCTATATTTATATCGCTATTTGTTTTATATTTAAACCCTAAATCCTATATATTATATATACTATATGTTAATCAATAAATTAATTAAATATTATATTAGTATTATCAACATATATATGTATTCGTACATGATTATCCATATTATATATATGTATTACACGATTATATATATGTATTTTTACATGATAGGAGTGTTCCTAAATATATAATTTGTTACCTACATTATTTATGTTATCTATACATACTAAATATATATACTTAATCATGAAATTACGGTGATAGAATTAAGAGAGTGATTTGCGATAAATTATCCCATTTTAGCATCACGGTGGAGACTCAATAGTGTTACCTTCGCGTCTAAGTAGAGCCGCATGAGATGTCGACGCCATGGTGACACTATTGGTATCTCTGTAGCGTCGCCGACTTGAGACGCCACAAGATTTTAGACGCTAGTTCGGCGTTACGGGGTCGCTAAAAGCATCTAGCAAAATAGCGTCTATATTGCCCCTCCCTAGCTGACTTTTTATCCCCCTCGCTTAATAGGGCACATATAGACATATAAATACGCATATATACTTATACTTATATATAATAAGTACATATATACATATTATTATCACTTAATCTCACACATATAAACATATACACATATATTCACTTCGAATACGTATACATATACATGTTATATGACTCGCACATGTATAGACGTATACATACACATATATATTTATAATACATATAGGCATACATACATGATAGATTTATAATACTTAATCTCCCACACGTATACATCCGCATATATTATAGGCATATATATATACACACACAATTTTGTTATAGACACATATACATTTAGATTTATAATTTTATATACAAACATGATAGATTGTCGGAAGGAAATAAAATAACTGAAAAGGGGCACAATGCGATGAGACGCTATATTGATAAATACAATTTCATACATACTAAAAAATTTGAAAAAGACTTTTAATGAGCATCTCAATGGCGTCGCATTTGTGGGACGCTTCCTCTATGGAGATGCCCCTACGACGCTATAGTGTCGCAACGTTAGCTTAGCGACACATTAGCTTCTACATAGCGCCACACTAGCCGAATTTTGATAGAAGCGGCGCCTACATTGCGTCTACGTAGCGTCGCGTACTTGGGAGACGCTAAAAAATTTACTTAAATCTCTAACCCCTCTTCTTCGTCTTCACTTTTACTATGTTACTCTTCTTCCTCCGACGCCCAACCTCCGACCTTCGATGCCCGATGCCCGACGCCCGACCTCCGATGCCCGACGCCTGACCTCCGATGCCCGACGCCCGACCTCCTCCGCCTCCTCCACCACGCCGACGTCCGCCTCCACGGCCCTCCTTCTCCTCCTCCACCGTGCCCCTCCGCCTCCCTCCGCCTCCACCGCCTCCTCCTCTGACGTCCGCCCTCCACCTCCGCCTCCTCCATTGCGCCCCTCCGCCACCCTCCACCCCCGCCTCCACCGCCGCCTCCTCCTCCTCCTCCCTCCGCGCCGTCGTCCGCCTCCGTCACCTCCTCCACCGCGCTGACGTCCGCCCTCCGCCTCCTCCTCCTCCCTCCGCGCCGACGTCCGTCCTCCGCCGTCCTCCGCCTCCACCGCCTCCTCCGACGTCCGCCCTCCGCCTCCGCCTCCTCCACCGCGCCCCTCCACCTACTCCACCGCCTCCTCCACCGCGCCCCTCCACCTACTCCACCGTGCCCGTCCGCCACCTCCACCGCGCCCCCTCCACCGCCACCTCCGCCTCCTCCACCGCCCTCCGCCACTGTGCCGACATCCGCCTCCACCTCCACCGCCGCCTCCTCCTCCTCCACTGCCCTCCTCCACCGCTCCGACGTCCGCCTCCGCCTCCACCGTCACCTCCTTCTCCTCCTCCCTCCGCCTCGTCCGCACTCCACCGCCTCCTCCTCCTCCTCCACCGCTCCTCTGTCGGCTGTCGCCTACCACTTTCCTCCACCACCGTCCGCCGCCATCCCTCACCGGTTAAGAAGGTACTAGTCGGCCACCATGTATGTTAAGTTAATTATTAATGCATGAAGTTAAATACTTAATTACTTGAAAGTTATGAACTAATGCATGTTAAGTTAAATATTACTTAATTACTTGATTGTTTTGTTGTTAAGTTAGTTAGTAATGCATGTTAAGTTAAATACTACTTAATTACTTGAAATTATTGTTGTTAAGTTAGTTACTAAGGATGTACTAAGTTAGTAATGCATGTTAAGTTAAATTTTTTTTTCCATAATTCTAGAGCCTCTTTTTTATCATGTTCTCATAAATTTTACTAAGGATGTACTTCCACATTCTTGGTGATAAAATGAGATTATGATTCAACGATGAAGTACTTGAAACATGTGATTTTGGACTTCGTAAGTTCAAAATCACACATTTCAAGTACACAAATTTATTGACATATGGCTTAATGTTATCCGTTACATAAATGATAAAGTCAGATCGTAGTTGGATTCATCGTTGGAAGGATAAACATGGCATCATAACTGAAGAATATAAGGATGGTGTTGATGAATTCATTAATGTGTCATATCAAAATGAAGGTGTTGCTTCTTCATATGGTGAAATCTTAAGTCCATGCCGGAAGTGCAAAGGTTTGGGAGTCCTTCTGTAGGAAGTGGTAAGTATGTTTACTTTTAAATTATTTTTATGAAAATTATAGTTTTTTGAAAGTGTAAGTATTTGATGTTCACAAAGGACGGATGAACGATGGCAAAGGAAGTCGGAAAAGGCAAGAGTTAACCATCTTTCGAAGCCCGAGGCCTACATCCACACAAGGGGATCGATGCGATTTGACGAGCATCGACGGCGCATGGTAATTTATATATAAATTCAATTTATCAAACTTTTGACTTATACTTATGTTATCAAATTTGAAACTTTATTGTAGGAGGAGAAAGAAGGCGGTCCCGTAGACTTTCGTATGGTCTATGAGGCCACGCATAAGAGCCGCAAGACAAAGACTTAGTTACGCCCATTGCTCGTAGGCTTCTGGTAAGTCTCATGATATGGTCATTTGGTTGTTGCCGTTAGTACACTATTTTTGAAATACATAATGTTTAAATTTTATAAGATAATTATAATGCGAAAATGGCTGAAAAGTATGGAGATGATCCGAGTACTCAGCCACCAGGTAATGTTTCTTCGTTGATTTTGTCATGTTTTTAATTTGTGTTTCTTGATATATAATTTATATATTAAATGATTGTATGATTTTTCTATTTCATAGAAGACCCTGCTGTTTGGGAGGAGGTGGCCGACATGACACGATGGGGGTACTTGTGTGGCCTCGGCACAGCCGCTCAGATACCTAGGAGGATCAGAGAATATGCAGTCGGTCCATCTGCTGCGAGCTCATCCGTTGCACTTGATGTGACACAGCTGTCACAAGTGCTATCACAGCAGTTATCAGAGCAGATATCATGGCAAGTGTCAGAGCAGTTGTCGCAGCAGTTGGCTCCGCTATTGCAGGCGATTCAGGGATTAATCCCGACGCAGAATCCATCCTCGCGAGGCCATGGACCGAGCACGTCTGGGTCGAATGTCCGGAATGATAACAATAACTCCCAAACCTAGGATAGAAACAACCCATGAATATAAACAATACTTTTATTACTTATAGATTTAGATATACATATAGTTTGTTAGTTCGGTTTATTACTTTTCGTATTCTTATGTTAAATATTATGCCTGTGATACTTTTATATTGCTTGTGATGCTCTTATATTGCATGTGATGCTCTTATACTGCCTGTGATATTTTTATATTATCTGTGATGAATATCAATGCATTTTTATATGCATTATATAATTGTATGGTCTGGGAAGGAGAAAAATGAGGATTGAATGGGTAAAAAAAATATGTAAATAGCGACTCCATAGTGTCCTATTCGCGTCGCAAAGGCTGTCGACGCTGAGTTAAATATATCGTCCTTAGCGCCATAGTCGCGTCTCATTAGAGACGCGTACACCATCATATTGCGTCACTTCAGCGCCTTCCTAGCGCCTAGAGTAGTGACTCGTGGGATTCGGAATCGCGTCTCACAGCTAGCGCCCCTTGCGCGTCGACTTAGCGACGCATGTCTTCTACGCACAACCACAAACCGCGCGTCTTAATAACGTCGAGATAGCGTCAACTCGTGACGCTAGTAGCGTCTCATTTACTTTAACTCCATTGAGACGCTAGTAGCCATCGATATATAGCGCTCCATTTTTGTGGCGCTAGTTAGACGCGAATGAGACGCTCTTCACCTAGAAGACGTAATAGTGCCACCCTAGCATCGCTTATCTTGGGTAGCTAATCATCTATTTTCTTGTAGTGCAAGGATGATTCACCTCCTTTTTTTGTATTGCCTGTGTGATCACATGATGATAGGAAGTACTACTTATGATAAGGTATTATATTAAGTAATATAATAACATCAGGAGAATATTTCAATTTTTCCGAAATCCTATAATTATTATTGGTATATATTACTATTATTCATTTATTTATTTCTCTCCTGTGTTAATTACAACCCCTCTTCAAGGCACATATGTAGAAAGAACACTTGAGCTCCTCCCCCTTTTCATATTCTCTCGTAAGAACGCTTGTTAACCTGTCAAACATGTCATCAACGACATTGTTCTCCTCACCGAAGTGGCATGCGAACAATGCTTCCACAGAAGCTCTCAAGATTCTGACTGCATTTTGCCCTCTAACGTGGGCGCTTGGTACGTCGCCGGCAACAAAGCCGTCCCCATTTAACTCCACCACACTTTGTCCAGCAATTTGAAATGAGCCCTGAGCATCAACAGTTGCTTGCACTTCCTCAACGTATGGATGATAAAATGGCAGGTTCAGAGCATCAATGTCAGCTTCTTTTATTGTCCCCTACAATGTATATACGAGGAAATGAGAAGAAAAAAAAAAAGTAGTGAAGGGTGTATACAAAACATAATTACTCGTCCAATGGAGAAAAATGGGAGTGTGACACTTTTATCTATTTAATTAATACAATAAGTATTCATTAGTTTATTTCATTAATAACTAGCGAGTTTGCTCACTAAAGACTAAACTAAAGTCCTCTTGTTGGATGAGCAAATATTAGGAACAAGTTGGATAATAAATTATCACCATACACGAGGATCTGTGCGTTTGGAATACTCGAGGATTAAAGTTGAACGAATAATAAGTTATTCTTAAATAGGGCATAATATAATATTCCAAGAAAACAGCCGAATAGAATATGTAAGATGATGAACTTTTCCTGTTTTTTTTTTTTTTGCTAATTACGTGCGTACCTCTTCTGCCATGGACATGAGAACCTCTGTGAGGAAATCGCACAATAAAACGCCTATGCCACTGAGGGGATCTGAGGAGCTCTTGGCGATGACAGTCAGAACCATGAGACCACCTTCTTGGATTTCTTCTGAGCGGCATCCGAGAAACGTGGTGAAATCCCTCTGAAACTGCTGCAGATACGCCTTGTGCACGCAGGGAGGGCTCGTCCTACCAACGTAGATGTTTCCCTTGTTCAGTTCGTTGTTGTGCTCATCTTTCAATCCTTCAGGAACCTGACAACTCAATTGCATGCAGAGAAAACTCATCTGATTAACCAAAAGATGTATGTGCAATTATCGTATAAGTTTCTTTAGTAAATCAGAATTATAATTAAACCTGGCTGAGCCAGTGGACGCTGGACGAGGAATGGAACAAGTGAACGCTCCTGCAAGGAAACAGTCTGCCATAAAAGGAGCCAGGAACC
This sequence comes from Pontederia crassipes, assembly GCA_030549335.1. NCBI lineage: Eukaryota > Viridiplantae > Streptophyta > Magnoliopsida > Commelinales > Pontederiaceae > Pontederia > Pontederia crassipes. The sequence continues at coordinate 33,917,478 of CM060197.1, forward strand.
CCTGCGATGTACAACCTCCCGGCCAGCTCCACTCCTTGCTCTTCCCTGAGTTGCTTCTTGTAGGAGGCCAGCGACCGGAACACGTCGTTGAAATCATTCGCCGGCAGGTCGTTCAGGAAAAACTGGACCTCCGGCGGGGGGCTGTGGCACAGCTTGCGGCAGCTCTCACCTACCGCGTCCATGACCTCTGATATGACGGTGAAAGCGTTTGGCCCGTACGAGCAGCCTAAGTCTGCGACCACAAGCTGCTTCGTTCCGGGCAGCATGCCAGCACAGAGCTCCTGCACCGACTGCTTCAACACAGTCTTCCCGTTGGAGATTGCATGCCTCTGCAGTGGATTAAACAAATATATCAAAACGATAACTAACCTTTGTATACAATCGAAGTGAACTCCTAAAAATCTACTCTGAAATGAGATGTGGAGAGAGAAAGGGGGCAGGAGGAAAGGAGAAACTTGAAGGATGGAGTTGGCGGCGTAGCTACTGGGTGCATCTACAGAGGCCATGCGAATGATCTCCTTCAAATCCTCCATGGTGCCAAGGTGATGGCGTCTATTGGAACTGAAAATTTACAGTTTGAAATGGATCATCCTTTAATTTATAGAACGATCCAGGCGAAGAAAATAAAAGGCATATTGTAAATAGTGGACCCTTGCATGAGTAACTAATTTTTTAACGATACCTTACGTCTGTCTATGTATTTATAATTATAAATATTAATATACATAAGTTTTTATATGCACTCTAATATTCATATATGTATGAGAAATATATATGTATATATATAATTTGGTAAAGTATTTGATTGACACATATAAATGAACTAAAAATATTTTAAGTTGCAAAGAATTTTAACAAAAAAAAAACTGAATCTTTTTTTGTTACTTGTATTTTTAATTTATTTTGTTCGCTTAAATGAAAGTGGGCTTGCATCGTCATTTTACACAGAATTTTCCTACAATATACAAGTTAATTTATTTAACGTCACCCAATCGAATTTATAATGAATTTAATTATTTATTATACTTTTAATACCATAAAATTCTTTTTTGTTATCAATAATAATTTTCTAAACCATTCAAACAAAATAAAAAAAATGTGTAAAATAGTTTTACACTGATGCGAAAAGTGACGCTCGTTAATGTTATATATATATATATATATATATATATATATATATATATATGTGTGTGTGTGTGTGTGTATTGGTTACATATCTCAATTTATGTTAGCCTATTATAATCCTCTAGTACAAGTCCGATGAATACTTCCGAAGTTTGTAGCAAAATTCTTCTGGTGCCATACCTAATTAAAACACTCCATCGTCTTTAACGTACGACAAAGACAGTGAATTTTAGATATTTTAATAAGAAACAAATACAACATACATTTAGTATTATATAACAATATTTAATATTTTTAGATAAAATCATCCACTAAGAACTAAATTTGTAATGCTCCCAAATCGTCCTTGCCACGTGACAATACCTGACTTGGATCACCACTGACTTAAATGTTAATTTTGACTAATTCTTTGATCAGAACATTATATGAGCGGAAGACTTAATAAGTCGTCAATGTAAAATGACAAATAATGCGGAAGTCTAATAAGATCTCTAATATAAGTCATAATATCAATAATCGTCAATAAAAAATGATAAAGACAATATCCTAAGACTACATGTTCACATCACCATCACAAATATCGTCAGTTGCTTACACTCACTCTTCACTACTCTGATTACCTGCAGGATCAATGCAGGGAAAATAATAACCCATGAGCTTTGTAGTCCAAGAGATGGATAATAAACTAGTGGATAAATAGTAACAATAAAGAAGCATAGACTTAATGTAACCATAATCATAATCATCAATATGAATCAATGGATAGAAAATCAATAACATACTTTAATATAAATCAATGAAACAAATTAATGCTATAGTCTGTCAGTGTATGGAATATATGCTATGTACTAAATAAGATCAATGGAAGAAACTAATATATAATAAAAGATAATATCCTCGATGGTCCATCAATGCAATGTTTATGAGTAGAAATCATAATCTATGTTAAAAATTACTGAGGATCTAATGGAAGAAAATAATACTCTGATTGTCAATGGATGGAGGTCAATGTGGTGTCTATAGGTAAAACCAAATTGAGTAGAAATAATGCCATAAATCATTGGGTGAAAATAATCATAATAAAAGACAAAGGTTCTGATCTCAGGAATGAATCAATTGAATGCTCTGGATTACTTTGTATTTCAACGTCATATGTCATGCTCAATGCCTTATACGATGCTCTGAATGTATTTTTAAAGCTCTGACTGAAAGTTGTAATCAACTTGTTTATCTCTGATTTTTCTATGCAATGTTACCGGTCAACGTATTCGTTGCAATGAGGTGCCATGTACTTCATGAATAGCCGCGGATTGTGCACATCATAGCTATCATCCTCTCTAAAGGGGAGGGCATCCTCTTTCGTTAGATGATGGAGAGAAATTGTGTAACGGAGACAAATAATGTCCCAACACTGCCATGAGCTCCCGTCAATCTGCATGAGCACGCAAGCTTTTATCTTTAATTAATTAAGTTCTCATTTTCGTCCGAATTGGAACTTAGTCATAACGATACCATGACAACAATCAAGATAACAATGTTATGCAATCGATAGAATCAAATGGAATTTAAACTCTAGATTTAATCTATGCAATGACAATACTCTGGATATGCATAATCGTATAATCGATGAGATCAGAGGGTTATAAACCCTTGGATTTAATCTATGCATTGAGGTAGAATTAGTCAAGATTAATCAGGCAATAGATCCGAATAATAATTCGAGATAGTCATTGGATTTTGATCATGACCTGTAAATCAATAATTAATAATAAAATATGATTAATCATTCTCTACTCTAAGTCATGATATCAGTGGGGTCAGATCAATGACCAATTAGAAATAATTAATAATACAATGATCAATGACGATATTAATACCTATGTTTCCGATATAATTAGATGATTAACAAATTATGGATCGCAAAACAAGAAATCAAGATATAATAGTCAATTTACTTACATGGATCATAATACATGAAGCAAGAATAAAAAAACAATCAATTAAAAATATAATCATAACATAAATTTAATAGAAATGGACGTATCATATATCATGAATCAACTTTAAAATAATAATAAAATAAATATCACATAATTAATTAACATAATAAGTTAAAATAGCAATATACAATACAATCTGGTTGAACCAGGGCCGTGTTGGATGGAATCCGGGCCGAGTTCTGTGCTCTGGTTCTTTTGATCGGGGTGTGGGCCGAACGTAAGCCGTGGCCGGGCTCTGTGTGCAAGATATCGGAACTCGGCATGGGTCATGGGGAACACGAGCCAAGATTCGACGATGCGTGTGAGTCAGCATGGGTGCGGGCTAGGGGGCGTGGAACTTGGGTGGGTTCTGCGCTAGTCTTGCCCGACCATGTGCATACTACGCTCGATTGTATCAGAATAAACCTCTTGAGAACAAAGTAAGGACAAATCATGGATGACAAGAGACGATGCTATGATTCTAATTGTATCGTAATAACATATAAATTTATTATTAAAATTGATCCGGAGGTTGATTCAACGATCCACCTACCTCTATCACGTGTCTCCCCTTGGATCTTACGTTTCGACTGTTCTCCGACGACGTCTCCGATGATTGTTTGAGTGCTCCTGATCGTCTAGGACGTGATCACAAGAGGGAGGCCGTGGGAATAATTGACAACTAGGGTTAAGGGAGATTTTGATTGAAAGAAAAACTTATGTAGGTGTAAGTTAAAAACATAAGGAAAGTTAGAACTATCCACTGGGACTCCTCTGATTTGATTTTTAATTGCATAAACAAAATCTGATTTGATGTTTTAATTTAACTTAAATAATAATTTTTTTTTATTCTAGCCGGACGTTACAAGATAAGTCTACACTATTGGTATCTTTAATTATTTGACACATGCTCTTATAAAGAGAACAGAATTATAATTAAGTACGAAATAGAAGAATAGGCACGGATCTACAATACAATAAATTTATATACAATTTTATGTAGTAATATATTTATAATTTAATATTTATTGGTAACAAATAAAATTTAAAAATATCCGGAACAGAATTTATTCTGAAAAAAAGCAAGTGGTATTGGAAATGTGTTATGTGAAAATTGATGTCTTGAAACCATCCCCCCTCACCCTTATCCATTGCTTTATTTCATTTATTTGTAGATTTTTGGACTTGACATGTTGACCACTTGGACCTTTTCGTGGTCACATTTGAACGTTGCAAGTATTTTTTCCTTTATAAATAATCGTCGTCATCAATAGAAATGTTAGTATAAACCTCAATTTGCATTAGATATAAAGTGGGATGCATTTACATGTTTCTCTGTGCCTATCCATAACAGAGAAAAATGATTATATAAATAAAATATCCGACATACAGATATCCGTAGGATTAATTATGAGTTGCACATTTATTATATTAAATTTGGACGTCCAATAATTGAAGAATAAAATAAAAAAAAGTGAGAAGATCCTAGCTTAAAATAATATAAAATAAATATTTTAAATTGTAGATATAAAACATGCATATATATATATACATATATATATATATATCAAATGTTGTCTCTACCATTAGTTCGTGCATCCATCTAATCCAAATAATTTTTTTTTTAATCTTGAAGTCAGATATTCCAATTAAAGATTCGTAAAATCTAATCGTATAAATAATTATAAGCATAACACATTTGTGTAAACTTCATTGAATGAATATGTGATGGCTTGCATACCTTTTTGTCAATTCCAGTTAACGAGTTTTATGATCGATCAACTACTAGAAACACTGAATATTCATGTACTAGATTTGCCACTTACTTTCACATAAAATCAGTGTCCAATGATAAAAATCTTCGAACTCATATAGTGGTCCCTTTGAACTATCTACTCTACTTGTACATATTTCTTGTGAGAGTACACGTTCACATGGATCTTGTATTTTATTAAATATCCTTCAACTTTAACATTTTTCATAATTTCTATCTCAATTTTACTTTATAATCAAACTATCATTATTAATTTATTTCAAAAATTACCCTTCCGATATGAAGTAATCAACTTTTCGTTCATTTTATTAACATGACATTTTACTTAAAAATAAAATAAATATAAAATAATATTATAAAAAAGAGGATCCCGTTCCCCTCTTCTCGCCTGGCGTAAGAGAGGAGAGAAGAGAAGGAGGTGCAAAGGAGGGAGAGGGGCATTGTCACCACCTCTTCTTTGATGCCAGAGAAGAGAGGAGGGGTCGTTCCTCCCCTCTTCCTTTCGAGGATTTGAGCATTATTTTTTTATTTTATATTTATTTTTTAAAATAAAAATGTGATGTCAATAAAATAAATGATAGAGGAATTGAAGTTGATGAAAGGCCAACACTCCGCCTCCCTTTTTTTAAATTTTATACTATTATTTTTTTAATATCTTATACTTATTTATGTTGAAATAAAATGCCACCGAAAGATTACTTGCTAAAATAAATTAATAATTAGATGATGATGTAATTACGAGAATAAAATTGGGTTGGGAAAGAAATTAAAGTTTGAAAGATATTTAATGAAGCTTCCTCCCTTTGAGCTTATTCATTGAATTGATCATCCACTTCCTGAAACTGTTTGAATGTTTGAAGCAAGTCATATCTTGTGATTATTCTTTGGCACATGTATCATCTTTTATCTTATAAAAGTCAGGTTTTCCTCGATCAAAGAGAATCAATGCAAAATAAGATTAGTATTATGCACCTTTTGCCATATTACTTGTGAACCACTAATATCACCCATTAATTTTATTTTTTTTCTGGTATTATTTCTTTTTATTATGCTTCCAGTACCTATTAAAATTATTTTTCTAGTATGGAACTCTTATGTTCTGTGTGAACTTCTGACTACTTATTTCTTTGAATAAATTTAAGCGACAATTCTAATAAAAAGAAGTTTTGACTAGGACATGGTCGGGATCTTGTGACTTGAATGATAAGATATATGATCATGACATAAATAAATATATATATATATATGTGTCAAAGGTGGCATCTTCTGACTCAATGAGTGCATAATTTTACCCCTAGTAATTTAAAGAGACGGAGGATTTGAATCTTTGAGGTTTTTATGCATTTAAACTTTGTTTGGCAAAGCTAAAAAGAGCGTTTGAAATAACGATTAACAATTCAAACATTTTTTATAAGATACATAGTCAAATAGAATTTAACTTTTTGAATGACAATATTAAAAAATTACTTCCACTACCTTTTAATATTTAGCATTTAGAGATTAATATTTTTTTTATTTTAGAGTTTAACTTTTTAAGTGTATTATTACTTTTTCAATTTATCTTATTATTTTATTACAACTATTTAATTATATTTCTTTTATATTCATATTTAATTGATTACAAATTATTTATTTATTAGCAGTTATGACCTATATAAAATAACTTGTGAAATTTTATTTTATTAAATTGAGATAATAATTAATTATTTATTAAATTATAAAATTTATAGAGCAATCGAATTGAATAATTTATTATATGTCTAATTATGTCATTTTATATTTATCAACTATTCTACCTTTAAATTTATCGAACACTTATTATTGATATTCTAAATGAACCGCTAACCGATAATCATCATCCTTTATCCGTTTATCGAATCATTAATAATGACAAATAGAATCTTAATACAATATATGTATATAAGGATTAATGCACCTCGAGAGCATAAGGAATGTTGAACACATTTGCATCGTTAATCTACTTATCAATAGTTCAAACAAATAACACACTTAAATGATGTTAAATGATTAAATTTAATCATTCATAATATGATTAGTGAATCAACTATTCAGATGCGCTCATCATCCCTCCAGAGTAAAGAATGCTTCGGAGGTACATTAATCTCGTATGTATATATATATATATATATATATATATATATATATATATATATATATATATATATCATGAAAACTTCAATCACAACCCCCAATATATGCTGATAGGGCTGTCTAAATAATTTAAAGGTTTTCTCAAAACAGAATTTGGCAATTTTTGCAACTTACATACGCTCGCAGAATCGAATGTGCATATGCATAACAAATGGGAAAAAGTTGAAATGTTTTCACCTGATATGTTTTTACCATTTTATGTCAAAAAAGCTAGAAAACTAAAGGACGAAATATCAGAACCAACCAATTTGTGACTTCGCTTAGGCGTCCTTAAACTGAAAGATTGCCTTCACAAATGTGTTCTTCCAAAAGTTTGAAGCAATTTTCTTCAGATAAATGAAGATTTGTGAGCCTAATCTTCAATCCAAACAGAAATTATGCTAGTAATATATGTGTATTTCTTCATCTATTCCTAAAATACTATGCCAAACTTGAATAGTTTCTTTTAGGCTTACACTATCATCATCAAGCTAAACCACATATCCTGGACAGATAAATTGAACAGATGAAAGATCACAAAACATCGCAAAGAACAAGACTACGGTTCATATCTGCTTACTACCATTTCCATCTACCTTTGCGAACTTCCCCTTAATCCTCATTCTACCGTCAGCTCGAAGCTTTCTTGACTCATAACGTATATGTTTATCATACCTGTTTAGTCATATAGAAAAACATTGCTATGAGAGAAATACAACTTTCCAGTCCATAATGTCATCAACAGTATTACTTAAAATAACTGAGAAAGCCTGTGTTCTTACCTTCTTGTTTTCCTCTTCTCCTTGTATCGGGAGATAACAGAATTACGGTCTGAAATGGTTAAATCATGTCTGCATTTGGACAATATAGGATGCATCTTGCAGCCATTGACAACATCTTCATTGCTGTTACAGTCGTTACCACTACTATTCACATGCCCTTCAGTTGTTTCATTAAAAGATGGTAGATTGACTGTAGAAAATACTCCAGGTTGCTCAGAAGGAACTACATATGTGTCAGCAGACACATTATTCTGGTTACATTCAAGCATAATATCCTGCAAACAAAAGGCAATTTCTTATGTTGTCTATGATACTGCAATTTTCAAAGACTTTCACAGCTGTTAATGTTCACCTACAACACATACCTCTTGTCAATTAATTAAAAATGGTTTAAACTGAGAAAAGGCGTGATTCAAAAACAAAAAATTTCCTGCAAACCAAAGGAATTATATGTCATTTGCTTTCTATTTAGTCCATTTTGTAATCCCATTAGCCTCCCTTAAACAACAACAACAACAAAGCCTTATCCCACTAGGTGGGGTCGGCTACATGGATCATACGACGCCATTCCGCTCTATTAGTAACCAAACCTTTCGGTATATTATTCACCAATAGATCTTGCTCTATTAGTTCGCCAAGTGTCCGCCTTGGCCTCCCTCTCCCTCTTTTAATCGGACTCCAGGTTATTTGATCTACTCTTCTTACTGGCGCATCTAATGGTCTTCTCTGAACATGACCAAACCATCTCAAACGATTCTCGAGCCACTCCGACTCGTTCACGTATATGGTCATTCCTAATCTTATCTAATCTTGTATGACCACACATCCATCTCAACATCCTCATTTCGGCTACCCCCACTTTACGTTCATGTTGTCCCTTCATAGCTCAACATTCACTACCATATAACACTGCTGGCCTTATAGCAGTACGATAGAATTTTCCTTTAACTTTATTGGGTACCTTTCTATCACAAAGAACTCCAGTGGCTTTCCTCCACTTACACCAACCAGCTTGAATTCTATGATTAACATCGTCATCAATCTCACCATCTTGTCTTACAATTGATCCTAAATATTTAAACTTTGTCACTTGAGGAATTATATCCTCCCCTAACCTAACTTTCAAATCGTCTCTAAGTTGTTTATTTGTGAAATTGCTATGCATATATTCTGTTTTATTCCTACTTAAAGAACAAGAAAAAAGGAATTACAACTGGATGTGGTTAAGATGCTAAGTCTCCTATCCACCAAGCTCAGCCAACATGAATGATCAATGATTCTCAAATTGACATGAAATATTTCTGATGTTATGCAATGCCATAGTCATCAAATGTCACAAGATAGTCTGTAAGCTCGTAGGAAGAGTAGAAAAGGCATTTTTCTTAAAGCTAGCAGATAAACATCTTGTGTGTGGGGGGAAAACAGTGAAATCATAGCTTGTATTTCTTAACTTGCAAAATCCTGCACCTGAAGGAACTTCATGTTATCCCTTGATTTGATTTTAATTACAATTTGTTTTCTTTACTGTCTTCTTCTCAATTTTCTTACTCTATAAGACTATATCACGCAATAAGGAAGCCAGGAGAGCTGACGAGAACTAATGAACCGAGACGTTGCTCGTCTGAAATGTGCAACACTGAAATAGAAGAACAGACTGCTAACAAGAGGAAATAAAGTTTTTGATCTAGAGTAGCAAGCGACATAGTTTGATGAATACTCACTATAGTCATTAGTGATAATTAAATCAGACTCAAATATTTAAGAACAATAGAATGGTCAGTAAATAATGTGGTTCTACTGAAGAGATGGACACTGGAATTTGAGTTTGTTCAAGGGGATGCTTAGGAGAAGTTTCAGATAATTCTTTTTAAAAAAAGCAGAGGAACTCTAAAAGCTTTCCTAAGTCCCATCTTTGAATTTAAACATTGACAGTTTAAACCCAAATCAAGGAAAAGAAATTTCAATACTCTGAAAAATGTCAGAACTAAGGAAGCCAAACCTCGTAAGTAGGATGGTCCACCAAGGGCGCATAATCATAAACAGCAGGCTTCAGACATCCTAAGTCTTGGCATTGCCCAGCCCAATGAGAAGGGAATTCTACAACTGGTTCTACCATATCAGTTCCATTTCTCTCAACATTTTCAAGTCTCTGAAGTTCTTGAATCTGTTTGAGTATCTCGTCTCTTTGTCTCCCACATGATGAGATATCACGCTGATATGAAATGAAACAGCACAGTAAGAGTTAGGTTCTAACTGAAATAGTCAACATCAAACAACATTCAGAAGCAGAACATATGTCCTAATGTAAAAAAGTAATTCAAGTATTCAACCTTCTGAACAAATTAGAAATGCTAATACGATTTGACTTGAGCATAAGGATGCGTTTTCATGAAAAAAACAAACCCAAGAATATTCACAAATTTAGAATGCAATTTGCTACCCAAATCTACCACAAGTTTCACAAACTGACGCGACGTTGCCTCACTGACTAATAAATTTCCTTTCTCAAGGGTGGAAAAATCACAAACTGAAGTTAAGTACAGGGAATCAGGAATGGCACGATAACATATACTTGTGGATTTTCCTCACTGTCATCTAGCTAGTTACTAGATTTTCCAAATCTAATCCCACACCACACAACTTAACAGCAAGATCCCCTTCAAGTGCTGCTTTACCATCAACCAACACAACACAGATCCTTTCCATTCCTCTTCCACATTCAAATTGTTTATTATGCATCGCTCCTTTCTTTCAGGATGACAAGCTCTATTTGAAATCTATTATTACTAATCCAAATGTCCTCCCCAAACACTTGCAATGTAAATTCCCCCATAAATTTATCATCTGCAATTCTTATTATGATCACCAAAAGATTCCAACAGATATGGAAGTATCATGCATGCAAAAAAAAGGTTGTCTTCTCTCAATATGAACCAAATGGAGGAAATAGATACAAAAATATTAAACAGATACCCGAAGGATAACCAGATTTATCAGTTTACTTTCTGAAAGGGGGGAAACATCCCAAGAGCTGGAAAACCATGGCTGGCGGAGGAAGTAGGCACTATGAGATCATCTAAGCTGAACACCATGGGCGCCTCCCACACGTCGTCCGCCAAGAAGCACCACTGCTCGCCGGCTTCATCTCCCGCCCCGCCAGCATCTGTCAGCGCCTTCTCGTCCCCGGCGACGCGGAGCGCCGAGACGAGCTCTGCCGCCACGGGGCAGCCGTAGAACCCGTCAACCTCGCGCCTGTCGTGCCGCCCAACGAGCCGCCGCCCCTCGTCCTCCTCCACCTCCGCCGGCGTTCCGGCCCTGCCGTGGGCGTCGAAGTCGCAGCTGGAGCAGAGAACGGTCCGGCACGCGGCGCAGAAGACGACGGACGCCGCGTCGCAGCAGGCATCGCAGAGGAGGGCGCGGCCGTGGCGCGAGGACACGGAATTGGCGGCGTGGACGCGGCGGTCGCAGGCGAGGCACAGGCGCGAAGCATCCGCGCGGCAGTAGACCACGGCCTGGGCCACGTTGCAGAACTCGCAACCGCCTCTTCCGTCTCCTCCACCACCTTCATCAGCTGCTGCTGCTGATTGCTGCACTCGTCTGGCTTCCGCTGCTTGGTCCATCTCTTGAGGTGGCGTTTGAGAAGGTTTAAGGATCACAGTGGAGTCTCAGGTACATATACGTATATAGAGATGATGGATAGGTTGCTTGGAGGAGGAGTAGAAGGATGGGAGTGATGACAGGTGAGACTCGGAGCAATGTGACAGAGGAAATGTGTAGAAGATTACAGGAGGAAGGAGAAAGACAGGAGGAGAGAGAGAGAGAGTTGAGCTAAGGACAGAAACGAGACACGATGAGAGAAAAAGTTCCAAGTGTCAATATGGAAGATATTTTTGTCTGATTTAAGAAACAAAAAACTAAATATCTCTGTTTTTATCTTGCCGAAAAAAATATCTCTTTTTAAATTATTCTTTTATATATTTTCCTAATTCTTTTTCCTACGCTTTCTCTTTCTTACGGGTGGGCGTTCAATGCATGCTATTGACTCAATCGTAGTTGGATCTATCCAATCCGAGATAGCATGTATTATTCGATAATATTTTTTTAGTATTGTTTATTTATCTCAATATTATATGATGAGGATGTCCCACAGATTTTACCACAAATTTGACTGTTCTTGATTATATAATAACAACATTAATTAGTTTCAGCTAATTAGTTGTCATTTTTTAAAAAATCATGTTTCCTTAATTTTTTTTATTTTTTAAATTAGAAAATATTGTAATTAGTCAATAAAAGAAGTCGATGAATAAAAAAACTTAGAATTCACTAGTTTCAAATATCGTGTCTTTCTTGAATAGTATTTTCATATTTTATCTTCTTTAATCTCTTGAGTTACTCTTGCCCAACTATGAAGAACAATCGTCGGATCCAAGCATTTTGCACTACGCCAACCAAATTTCAAAATGAGGATAGAAATTTCATCCTTCAATGATGAATTTAACATTGAAGACTTTCTCGACCGGTTGGTTGAAGTTGACAAATTCTTCGAGTACATGGAGATTCTCAAGCACAAACAAGTAACATTTTTGTGTATCGCTTGAAGGGAGGTGGTTAAGCGTGGTGGGAACATATTCAACTTACACACAAAAAGACAACACAAACAATTTGTGCAGTCCTAAACAAAAATGAAAAAATTGTTGCGCGCTTGATACTTTCCTGACGCAAGAGCTTTTATTTTAAATTAGTTATTTTAATTAAAGTTAGTGTTTTAGTCTATTAGTCATGTGATAGGCATGTGATCTTTTAATTAGTTATAACGGTCATAATTAAAAGAAGTTTAATCAAGGGTTGACATTGATTAATAATTTTAACCTCTTGCAACCCTAGTATTTAAGTTTTTCAAGAGGGTTTTCAGTCGATATTATTTCTCTTTCATCAAAATTACATATTTCTATGATTTTTTCATAAACTCTAATTATTTTTCTATCAATTCTTCTCATCTTCTAGCATGATTTCTCATTATTCTTGCTAACTTTCTCTCCTTATTGTATTAAATTGGTATCAGAGAAAAAGATCCTACAAAATATTAGGATTTTCTTTGTTTTTGAACATAGTTGGATGTGGTAGAGGCCGATGACGTGGTAACCCTGGACAGCAAGCAGAGATGGTAGAGATTCGTCAAATGATTGAAGATTTGTCGCGAAGTGCTCAAACCTTACAGCGACAGGAACATGTGGCAGTCCATATGAAGATTCAGGAAGGTGGTCATAGTCTTGGGGATGATACTAATCAAAGGTATTTTGATAATTCTTTTAATGAAGCTAGAGCCGATACAAATCTGGTTCGAGGTTGATTGGAGGATAGGTTGATTCATGTCCTAGATCTGAACAATGGTAGAATTAGGATTAAAGTTGCTGATTTTCATGGAAAGATGCATGCTCAAGATTATTTAGATTGGGAAATAAGTTTGGAAAATTATTTTGAGTGGAAACTATGGCAGAAAATAAAAAAGTTCAATTTGTGAAGCTGAAATTAAAGGGCACAGCACTTCAAAGGTGGAAGAGAGTTGAAGAGCAACGTGAACGACAAGATAAACTAAAAATTGGCACTTGGGAGCATATGAAGACGAAACTATGAAAATAATTCTTACCTATTAATTGTACAATGAATTTATATGAAAAGTTTCATTCTTTGAAACAACGAGGTATGAATGTTGAAGAGTATACTTTAGAGTTTTACAACCTATCAATTCGTGTCGGACTGAATGAAACAAATGAGCAAATAGTTGCTCGTTATCTTGTCGGACTTAACTAATCTATTAGAGACAAGATGTCTATTTATCATGTGTGTACTCTTGAATATGTCCGACAACAAACTTTATTAGCTAAAAAATGAGTGTGGCGATATGGAGCACGTAGACCTTTAATGAGACGTGCATGAGGCTTATGCAAAAGGGTTCAGGTGCTATGAGAAATACAAATAATAATACATCTGCACAAGGCACTCATACAAATAAAAGTAATGATAAGGGGAAAGTAGTAATACGTTACGGTGGACAACATAATTCTGCACTAACGACTTTTAAAGAAAACAATAATACACAAATTCGTTGTTTCACTTGTGGTTAAAAATGTCCTGGTTCTTATGCTTGTCCACAACGAAGAGTCAATCTACTAGAGCTGCAAGATGAATAATATGAAGATTTAGAGTCAATTTATGATCAGTATGTGAAAGAAAATGAAGAAATAGATCTCCTCCCTATTCAAGGTGAATCATTGGTGGTTCAAAGTGTCTTAACTGCTAAAAAAAAAGAAGATTGGAGAAGGCATAATATCTTTAGAATATGTGTTTTTTGTGGTGGAAATGTGTGTGATCTAGTTATAAATGGTGGTAGCATAAAAAAATATCATTTCTAAATATGCAGTAGAGAAACTGGGATTGGTCATTGAAAAACATCCACATCCTTACAAAATTCATTGACTTAAGAAGGGTAATGAAATTCTTGTCACTGCTTGATGTTTGCTACAATTTACTATGGGAGGTAATTTACAAGATGAAGTTTTATGTGATGTTGTGCTTATGGATATTGGGCATATTCTTGTTGGAAGACCGTGGTTGTATGATCATGATATGGAGCATCACACTAAACCAAACACATATTCTTTTTATAGGGGTAACAAAAAGTACATCTCACCTTGCAACAATGAAGAAGGAAATACAAGAAGTTGGTTCATTTAAAAATAGTAAGATTAATGATTGTTTGCTGGGAAAATTGAATTAGTATGCCAAGAAGTTGTGATTGTTTATGTGTTAGCAAATAAGATAGTTGGAAGTGTACCGCTTGGAGGAATATCCTACCAATCACCTGAAGTTGAGCAAATTTTTAAGAATTTTTTAGATCTGATTGCTGGAGATTTATCGCAAGATTTGCCACCGATGAGAAGTATTCAACATGCAATTGATTTGGTTCCAGGAGCTTCTTTATTAAATTTGTCAGCTTATAGAATATCACATAAACAACGTGCTAAGGTGCAAAGACAAGTTGAAGAGTTGCTATCTAAGGGTCTAATATGTGAAAACAAAAGTCCATGTATCTGTCTAGCTTTGCTTGCACCAAAGAATGATGGTTCATGAAAGATGTGCGTGGATAGTCATGCCATTCATAAAATTATTGTCAAATACAAATTTTCAATGCCCCAATTTAGTGATATACTTGATCAACTAGTTGGCTCTAAGTTGTACACGAAGATTTATTTGAAAAGTATGTATCATCAAATCAGACTACAAGATGGAGATGAATGAAAAACAACGTTCAAAACACCGGTTGCATTATTTGAGTGGTTGGTCATACCTTTTGACCTTTCTAATGCACCAAGTACATTCATGTGAGTAATGACTTAGGTATTGAAACCTTTCCTAAACAAATTTGTTGTTTATTTTGATAATATTCTAATTTATAGCAAAGATGTGAACGAGCATTTAGTGCATATGCGACAAGTTCTATAAGTATTACAGCAAGAGAAAATTTTTATCAACTTGAAGAAGTACTCTTTTATATCCCGTGAAGTGGAGTTTCTAGGTTTTGTTGTTTCAGCTGAAGGTATTAAATTATATCATGTTCGTGCAATTTTGAAATTGGCTATTTCGTAGAACATGAAGGATGTTCGAAGTTTTCATGGCTTGGCATCATTTTATAGGAGGTTTATCAAGAATTCAGTTCTATTATGAGTTCTATTATAGAATTCTTGTAGAAAAATATTTTTAGATGGTCAAATCCCGCACAAAAGAACTTCAAACTCATAAAAAAATTGCTGACAGAAGCCCCTATTCTTGCTCTACTTGATTTTCAAAATTTATTTGTTGTGGAATGTGATGCATGTTATATTAAAATTTGTACAGTTCTCAACCAAGAAGGTAAACCTGTGGAGTTTTTTAGTGAAAAATTATCTGATGCGAAGAAACGTTACTCTACCTATGATTTGAAATTTTATGCCTTAGTTAGAACTATTCAACATTGAGAGCATTATTTGGCTTACCGAGAAGTTTATTTTGATCATCAAGTTTTGAAGTCCTTAAACTCTAAAAAGAAGTTGAATGAAAAATATGTTGGCTGGAGTGCTTATCTTGATCAATTTAGTTTTTTCATGAAATATAAAACTAGGCATTCTAATGTTGTGGTAGATGCTCTTAGGCGATCCACGTTATTGCTGGTGATGAATATTCAAGTAACTAATTTTGAAGAGATAAAAAATTAATACAAAAATGATCCATATTTCAACAAAATATTTGTTGACCTAGAAGGATCTAGAAGGTCTGAATTGTTGTCTTATCGCTTACACGAGGGCTATCTTGTTAAAGGCAGTCAACTTTACATTCCTCAAAGTTCTTTGCGGGAGCAAATTGTGATGGAACTTGATGGTAATGGATTAGGAGGTCATTTTGAAAGAGATAAGACGATAAGGATGGTGGCAGATCGTTATTTTTTGCAAAAAAAATGTTTCAAGATGTGAATAAAATAGTAAGTAGATGTTCAGCTTGCTAACTTTGTAAAGACAATTCACAAAATACAGGGTTATATACTCCTTTTCCAATATCAGAGACGTCCTAGATACATTTAAGCATGGACTTTATCTTGGGTTTACTAAAAATAATAAAGGGATATGATTCTTGTTTTTTTGTGGTGGATCTATTCTCAAATATGGCACATTTCATTCCTTGTTCAAAGACTTCGGATGCTTCACACTTTGCTGACTTGTTCTTCAAAGAGGTTGTGAGATTGTATGGAGTTCCATCTTCTATTGTTTCAGATCGAGATGTCAAATTTGTAATGTGAAAAGTTGGGATGTGATTCTTTCACTAGCAGAATTTGCTTATAATAATTCTGTCAACAGAACAATAAAGAATACACATTAAGTTGCTTATGGATTGAAACCGCAACATGTGCTTGATCTAGTTCTTTTGCCACCAAATGTGAGAATCAGTGATGATGGAGAGGCCTTTGTTGAAAACATTAAAAGCTTGCATGAGGAGGTAAAAGTTGCCCTGAAATCAAGTAATCAAACTTATGCCAATGGAATCAACATCGGTGTCTTAAAGATTTTAATAAAGGCAACTTGGTCCTTGTACACTTGAGACAAGAGAGATTTCCTAAGTGGTACTTATCACAAACTCAAGTCAAGAAAGTTTGGACCTTACAAGATACTAAAGAAAATAAGTTCAAATGCTTATTTCATTGAGCTTCCATCAAATTTGCAAATAGTCCTATCATTAATTTCTTATATTTGTATGCTTTTGAGGGCTTTGATATGGACACAGCTGAAGTTTCAAATCACTTGAACAACACCCCAATGTTTCTACTGATGTTATTGAAGATGTGTTGGATGTCAAAGAGGTTAGTTCTCATAGAGGTAACAGATATAGAAGATTCTTGGTTAAATTATTGGATAAACTTGCTACTGAAAGCACTTGGATTAATGAAGACGAGCTCAAGTAGATCGATGCTGAGATGTATGCTGATGTGGTGCAAGTTTTCTCCAAGAAGCCAAAATTTTCAAATGAGGAGATTGATGTAGGAGCTTTTATTTTAAATTAGTTATTTTAATTAAAGTCGGTGTTTTAGTCTATTAATCATCATGTGATAGGTATGCGACCTTTTAATTAGTTATAACGGTCCTAATTAAAAGTAGTTTAATCAAGAGGTTGATTAGTAGTAACCCTAGTATTTAAAACTATCAAGAGAGTTTTTAGATGTCATTATCTCTCTTTTATCAAAATTATAGATCTTTGTGATTTTCTCATAAACCTTAATTATTCCTCTATTAATCCTTCATATCTTCTAGCCTGATTTCTCATTATTCTTGCGAATTTTCTTTCCTTACTACATCACTTCCTCCTTACTTGAGCAAATTTTATTCCATGAACTTAGGAATGCAAGCAAGGTAGTCGCTCAATAAGTGCCTATACCATTGAATATTGCAAGCTTCTCTCCAAAATAATGTGCTAAAATCTAAACTTATAGATTGTGTATTTTATTAACAAATTATGCCCTATAATCTATGATCATGTGACCACTTAGATATTGTCAAACTTGTTGAGAAGGTGGAAAGTTAACTTGATAGGAACTCCAGATCCAACTATCAGGGTTTCAAATATATCAATCTTGATTATTCCAAACTTACTCAATAATCTGCACAAGTGAACCTAGCTCCTCGTCAAAGTTGAGACACTTTTTTGCCCGCCATCAACAAGCCAAGTGGAGCAGCAATCACAATGAGGACTTTTGAGTATTCTAAACTTGATCAAGTGCTTTATTATCATTACTGCCAAACAGCTCAACGTTCCAATGAATGTCCACAACAAACCCTGATTCATTTTACTCAAACCAATGAGGATCAAATCTCTTTTGAAATTGATGATGTAGAAGATTATGATGAAGTAGTTGTTAAATACCTTCATCATGTGAAGATTGTGATATTGGAATGTGTGCCATATTACGAGGATGAAGTTATGGTTGCTGTTGAAAACATTATGATCGATATAAATATTGAAGAATTAGTAATTATGAACTTTTTTCTAAGCAAAAACAAGATAAATTTATTAAAAATGCGGATGAAGATTTGAGGTTAACTTCGTCAACTAAAAAAGATATTTGCTTTAGATGCTTCAGGTTGATGTGAGATGCACGAAAATTTTCATCAAAGCCAAAGGTTTTATTTTTCTACATATTGCAGTTTCAAATCAAATTTCAAGAACAATATCTTGTTATATTCGGTACTCAATTCATTTGATAAGTTGATACTTCAAATTTAACTTTCAGAGTTCAAGGTCGAACTCTTTTGAAGCATGGGAGACTTATATAAGATGTCCCACATATCCTGACACAACTTTGGCTATTGATGATTATCCAAAAATTATATCATAATAATAACACTAATTTGTTGGCTTGTTAGTTATTTTCAATAATTCTTGTTTCCTTTTTTATTTCCTAAATTAGACACTATTGTAATTCGTCAATGAATAGAGAAATAAGATATCTCATCTTTGCTCTAGAAATAAACACTTTTATAGCGTGGATTCGCTACTTTTAAGCAATAAAATTTTGTTCTATGCCTTTCTTGGATTATACTTCGATCTATCCTCATATATTTTGTTTTCTTTATTCTCATTGAATCATGATGATGTTGTGCCATTATCTATCGTAATTTAGTATTGATTAATTTTATTGTATTCTATTATCCTTATAGTTTCCGTACTTAAATTGTTGGGTGTTCTAGAACCCACCTAAACTCATTAAAATCCTAGTTTTTTCATATTTTATAAATTATAATTATTTGTGAGACTAATATAGATATTCTTTAGTTAAACATAATTTTGATGCATACAATTATCATAAGATAATGTATTATCAGCAAAGTATAAAAATAAGCATAAAGCTCATATCCAACAATATAGACCCTAAGAAAATGTAAGACCTTGGAAGCTTTAGGCCATGGTTGAGGTTCTAATGGTGCAGAACTAGAAGAATGCTCAGAAGACTAAACAATTTGAGAGCAAGATGGACGTCATGCTACTGGAAGATGATGATCAAAATAACACATGAAGGAGATTTCATCTCCCAGGTTGTTGAAGACATTGAGGGTAGTGCATTGAATAAGTTTGGGAGAGCACCTTGGTAATTTTTTTTTATCTACTTATGTAATTTTTTTCTTATCATGATGTCTTGTGAATGTATTTTTGATTTTTTTTATTCCTTTATCCTCACATTTTTATCTCAATAAGTAAGTTTGATTTTTTAGTTAGAAGTTTGTATACTACATGCTCATTTTGATAGGGGAAAAAACAAGGAGTAGCCTTTGATAATGGCATAGTGCCAAAGTTTCATTTGCAAAAGTGAAAGAAGCATAAATAAAAGGAGTAAAAAGGCCTTCACACTAGAGAATATCACAAGTTGGATAGAATGTTGAAAAAATGAAGAAAAGAAAATTCGGAAAAAAATACCCTCTTCTACAAAGAAGACCACAACAAGTAAGGATCAACAAAAAGAAAAGGAAAGAGAAGATGAAAAAAACTTAGCTCTAGACCTAGACTTTTTGTAAGAAAATGCAGACTCTTCGAGGGGAAAGAATTCTTAGTTCTAATGGTTCATTGTGGCAAGTAGTAAAAATCCTCATGATCACAGCTATGCTTAGGCCAGTTCTTTAGTGATCCCAAATCTAGAGAGAAAAACATTAACTCATCTAAATATTATTTTGGAAAAACATGCATTCAAACTTTATTGCTAATCGACTTAGGTCACAAGTGTGATGAAGTTCTTTCTTCCTTTTATTAATTTCCCCAACTTTTACTTAAGGATTCAAGTCCAGAGAAGTCAGATGTATGACTAAAAGTCATATCTCAAATTCTCATTTTCTATCTCAATTGGTCTTATATTCTTGATAAAGACACGCGTAATATTTTCTTTTTAAGTCAATTGCATATTTCTTTAATTATCAACTGAGATTTCATAGTTCTTGTATCTCCCATTGTTTAATAAGATTTACTCACATTGTTAAATCTTTTTGCAAGAAAAAAAAGAAGAGAGCAACAATATGATTTACTTTCTAAATTGCACCTACAAGTACGAAAAGAGGTTATGTAGTTCAATTTTTCACTCCTACATCAGTTTTGAGATCTTTAAACTTGATGAGAAAACAAATTGCCTTATTTGGAGAGGAAGAAATAGGATCCTATACTACCATCAAAGTTGATTCAAGGATGATTTGACATAAGCAAGACTACTTAAAGAGGCGAGACAACACCATCTGAAGCATCCCAAAGTAAACCTTTATTAGTTTTTACTTTTGCAACAATTATTTTCCTCCATGGAATTCAACCAACTCTTTTGTTCCAGTGCTAATGAAACTTCGATATGAACTTTATTGTCCTCACTTTTGTTCTCAATCAACTCAAGTTTATATATGTTTGTTTGTATTATATTTCTATTCATCTCTCCATCTTACATACTTTGGAAAAGTATTGGAGTGTTCTTCTACATCAAGACACCAAAAGCTGATTGGCAATTGATTTGATTTTTTTTTTGTGATCGAATTAATTTTGTCACATATATGTCTTATTTTTGAATCTTAGTTATTATAACTTTTTGGGATAGCTTAAGAAAGCAAATCATTGTGGTGTCAATCAATCGTAATTGAGGAGAACTTACCGATCGAGACAAGGATTGAGACGACTTGTCAATCAAATAGTTTTAATATAGTCAAAGGAAATCCCTTGTGAGAGCTATGAAGTATACACATGACACAGAGTGTCATAGTCTCACGACGACTCATTACACATAGTTTTAAGCTTGATGTTTTATGCCTGTGTCTGAAGTGAAGTGATGCGGTACAAGTCTGTCAGACCTGCCCCAACTCAACTGCTGTCTGCTTGAAGTGCATCTCCTAATTGTGCGCACCCAAATTCACTGTTTCAGATCGTACTGCATGTTGGTGGCTTCAGGGTTGGCAGCAACACGACTATATCGTTGCTTCCAGAATTGTACATATAATTGCATCCACATCCTTCAGAACAAACACACTCGGATTAAAAAAAAAACTTCTCGTGCCTCGAAATGCTGCATTAGGTAATGAAGAATTAATTTGCCTGCAATCAGATCAAAATGTTTTGGTTTTTGCTTGGGGACATGATGCACCCCGTGTCGTAGTGGAAGCAAAAAACACACTCTACGGTTCCACTTAGCTTTTGTTTTCCGTATTTTTTTTCTCTCTCTTCGTACTGCCGGAATGTTTAAACAATGGCCTACATGATCAAGAAGTAGTCATATTCCAAGATGCAAAAGGCCATCAAAAAGAAAACAAGTGCAGAGTTCAGAGCATTCTGGCATCCAATTTGCTGCACACACCCTCCCTCTTGCTGTGGTGGTGGATGGGAGAGAGAGCGAGTATGAGAGAGAGGGGGGGCCAAAGCCAAGCCAACTCAAAGTTATGTAGGCTGATGGACATATCTTTTCAACTGGGGAGCAATAATTCACTTTGGACTCTGCGTATGGTTCTTGCCTTTTCTGAGCCCTGCATGCCAACTCCAATCTTCCCTGCTGGTGCTCAAGATATCTTCCCCACCCAACCTTCAAACTATGGGCTGCTTCTTCTTCGTGCCTTTTCCAATAGCTATCGAAATATCTTATGATTCCACCAAAGCATCTCTCATCAAATCGCTCTATCTTTTTTTTTTCTTTAATACAATCTAAGGGCTAACAATTCAATGCCATCATTAAAGCACTAAGCCGATGAGCTCTCACGATCTGTTTTTGCAGTAAATTCTACAAGTATTCGGTAATCGATTAACTTCCTTTGCAATCTGCACTATTTATTAGTTTACAAGTTAAATTAATGTGCATCTTGTTCCAAATCAAATGAACGATGGAATGGAATGCAGGGAGGACAAGGGTGCCAAGTGCCAACAAGAACCGTGTGCTCTGAATTGTTTTACTATAACCCAACTGAAGGCCACAATCATGCAAACATCAGCACTAAGGCCGGCAAGGGATCCAGGGGACAGCTCGTTCCCCACATCCAACAAGGAGATGCCGAGTAGATTCTCTGCAAGGATCTCTAAGATACTCTCTCTCTCTCTCTCTCTCTCTCTCTCTCTCCATATAATGGTGCTGCTATATATAATATATACGATGCAGCTCAAAGAACATATTTTAAAACTCTGTGGGAGATGATACTACTCCACTATTGTCATGGCAGCTCAGTCAATTGATCAGTGCACTTTTTCTTCCAATGGTGGTTCACTCATCACAGCATCACATGTACAAACCTCCATGGCCCCCATTAGAAACCAGCGGACGGCTGTGGAACGACTGAATGCGCCTATATATACCACACCAAGATGTAGGACCAAAGCACCCACTGCACTGCACTGCTCTACTGAAGAATCACGTAGTAACTAGTAAAAAAAAAATAAAAAAAGTCTTTGCTTGCCCTGTATTCTCGATCAAACGCATGGCTCCCGTGCTCTGTTCTGCTGCCACTGCCTGCACTGAAATCAAACTCGGCCGCATTGAGGACATCCAGGAGCTGCGGAGGTCTCGGCCCACCGTCGTCCCGGAGAGGTACATACGCGACACGAATGAGAGGCCCGCGGACTCTGCAACAGCGCCCCTCCAGCCGCCCCTGGACGTGCCCGTTATCGACATGTCCAAGCTCATTCTAGGCACCAGGAGACAAGCCCGGGAGGAGATGGCCAATCTCACCGCCGCCTGCGAGCAGTGGGGCTTCTTTCAGGTTATAATTCAACGAATTGCTTGATCTGCACTCTGATGCAGTGACGCTTTGGTCGACTCTTGGGCTAACGTGCCTGCGCGATTGGGCTTTTTGGCGTGCATGGCAGGTGATCAACCATGGCATGGACCACGCGCTGCTGCAGAAGATGGAAGAGCTGTCCAGGGAGTTCTTCATGCTGCCGTTCGAGGAGAAGGAGAAGTACCCCATGGCGCCGGGCACCATTCAGGGCTACGGCCACGCCTTCGTCTTCTCCGAGGACCAGAAGCTGGACTGGTGCAACATGCTTGCACTCGGAATCGAGCCGGCCTTCATACGAAAGCCCGACCTCTGGCCGACGAACCCAGCTTCCTTCAGGTGAGCCCTGCACATGCGGCAGGATCAATGGACTGCATGCACACAGTAATATTTAAAAAATGCTGACACCATTTCAATCGGCGATGCCAACAAACGCAGTGAGACGTTGGAGAAGTATTCGACGAGCGTGAGGCGGCTGTGCAAGGTGCTGCTCATACTCATCGCCAAGAGCCTCGGCCTGAGCCCGAACGCCTTCAACGAGATGTTCGGCGAGGCCGTCCAGGCCGTGAGGATGAACTACTACCCGCCTTGCGCGAGGCCGGACCTCGTCCTGGGGCTGAGCCCCCACTCCGACGGCAGCGCCCTCACGGTCCTGCAGCAGGACACGCGCTCCGTTGGCCTCCAAATCCTCAAGGACGGCGAGTGGGTCTCCGTGCACCCTGTCCCCAACGCTCTCGTCATCAACATCGGCGACACGCTTGAGGTTGGTCCGATGGTCTGTCTGTAAATTAAATTCACCTTCTTCGATCAAATTAATCTTCTTCTACCATTCCGAATGAACATATGTTGTACGTATAAATTTGCAGGTGTTGACAAATGGGAGGTACAAGAGTGTGGAGCACCGAGTGATCACGAACAAGGAGGTGGACAGGCTCTCGGTGGTGACGTTCTACGCGCCGAGCTACGACGTGGAGTTGGGTCCTCTGCCGGAGTTCGTGGACGTCAGCCGACCGTGCATGTACAGGAGCTACAACCACGGCGAGTACAGCCGCCATTACGTGACCAGCAAGCTCGAGGGCAAGAAGACGCTCGAATTCGCCAAGATCCAGACGAGCTACTGAATTCAGGAATTAATTGAAATAAAAATGCACCATAGGAATATTCTTCTGTTAATATTATGTCGATGAATGAGGATTATGTAGTTTATCTATTTATTAGCATCTCCTGTAACATATATATGTAATTAATTTACTGAAAAAAATATATTTAAGCAGATTTGTATGAAATGATTCGGAATCAAATCTTGCTTTCATTGTCACTAACTGGTACGACAACGGAGCAGAGATGGAGCTCGATTGTTCTAGATATGCTCGATAAAGTAGTCGCGAAAAAGAAAAAAAGAAACAAAAAGACAATAACGGTGGAGCTTTTTGGGAGGGTGGCCCCTTTGGTGATGTTACATGTGGTCAAACATAAAAACCAGTTAACAAATAACAGAACTATTTAATGTGTGAAGTACGGTGTTCACCGGTTGGGGTCTACACGGTGAATTCGACCATCCGATTCTGACTTAGGTAGTCGGGTCAGATTCGATTTGATCCGAACTTGGGTGGTCGGGTCAGATCCGATTTGATCCGAACTCGATTCGAACTTAGGTCAGGTCAGATCGGACTCGATCCGATCGGGTACGTATTGAATTTTTTGAACTCAACTCGATCTGATCTGATTTTTTAATTTTTATTTAAACTTAGGTTTATATTTATTTTACATTTTTATAAAAATGAAATAAAATATTTAAAATATAGAAATAATATTTAAATAGTTAGATAACTTATTTGTGCTTTAAAATAAATATAAAATCAGTAAGAAAAAATAAATCGAATAGAGTTGGATCGAATTTGACCCCCAAGGGGGGCTTCCAACCCGACCTGTGGAAGCCTCTCGGTTGAAAAAGATTATAATAATAATTTCACATATACAAAAAATATAGAGTTTAAAAATGTAATTTAAAGTCCGAGGTTCAAAGCGAAGAATATTTTTACGAACTAAGAGGCTATTGCAGATGTATCAAAGTTGTCCTCACGTATTCACTTGAATCACATGAAAATTCGATTTAGGGGTCGTTTAACAAGAATCTTGAGTTCTTAAAAGGGAAAATTATAAAATCCCAAAGTTGAAAGAAATTAAGAATGATAATTTTTTATGGACAAAATAAAAAAGATGATTATAAATTTATAAGAGATAAAGAGACATTTATTTTACCTTTTAAATCACGTTTTAAATTGATATCGACCAACCCAAAGCGTGTAAGACCGACTAAGAGGTGCTACATAATGAGTTGCAAAGTGTAAACTGCAAAATTGATGGCCCACTAATTTTATCAATGTGACCGCTAATATTGCAACAAAGAAATGGTGTACGGGAACAATTGTCTTATATTTTATGATTTATCTCACTAATTTTTCATAATAGATTTTCTTTTCGTCATATGATTATTTTTTGTACACGCAATATTGCTTAGATTATAGACTTAATGATTTATTTGAAAATTAAAATATTTGAAATAAGATAACAATAATTATTAGTGACTGGAGATGAAGAGTAAATTATAATTCAAATAGCAAAATTAAATAACCTTTTTTTTTGCCAAAAGTTAAAGCGATGGTAAAAGGAAAAAAGTTGAATAATTAAATAATTAATTACATAATTAAATAATTAAAATATAACTGATATTTTTCACTCATAAATTTGCATGCATTCACAAGAGGATTTTTTATAAATCACATAATTAAATAAGAGAATAAATACATGAAATTATTTATTGGATTAATAATATATTTAAAATAGGAGAATAATTGTATATCAGTGATTCAAGATGACAAGTAATTATAATTTAAATAATAAAAAAATTTATTAATCTTTGGTTGCTAAAAGTTATAGCAATATAAAAATAATAAAGTTAAGCAAAAAATATCTAAATACTGCAAATATAATTAAGTTTTTTATAGTTAATAATTGGTTATCATAAAAAAAACAAAAATATGAGAAGGGGGTCAAATGGAGCCTGTCTTGATGGAAAGGGAAATGAGTTATTTAAGATTAAAAACACTACTCATCAAAAGGAGCGAACCTGCGACGTCTGAACTATTAGAGTATGTTCAAACCAATAGGACACAAAATGTCAAAATGAACAACTAAGCAAGATATTTTCAGTGGGTGCACTGGCACCCACATGGCTCCGCCATTGTTTCGGTGTGTCATAACCTTACAAAATATACTATTGCTACATGGCAATCAGTACTAACTAGCGCTATATCTATTTTAACTTTGACTTCTATATTAATTATAAATAAAAAAAAATTACCTTTTATAAATACAAAAACTACACCATTTTTCAAAGCTAATTACTTTAATGTCTAAGCAATTATATTATGAAAAGAAAATACATCTATTAGCTTTATACTCATGTGTACCAGTGTTATAACATCAATCACTTAAGAATCCAAATTCAAAGAGGATAATTCTCCAATGAGCTTTTACACTCAACATCAAAGACAATAATAATGAACATAAAACTCGTAACAGGATAAAAAAATACACAATCACTGTTCAATAATCTTAATCAATAGATCAATTCTCAATTATCAAGGATACTAATGTTTAATAATTAATGTACATAAAATCTGCAATAATATTAATGTCCGATAACCAACGAGCAATAATTAATATCAAAGAAATAAATGTGGTAACCTTAGTTAAACAATTGATAAAATACTTTACTTTGCTTGAATAATATAATAATTTAGTTTAGTTTACACTATGGTTCCATGCAATGTACTATGCATTTTAGATGCAATAAGTTGATTAGAACTAGCTTTCAACTTAATCTATCTTTATGCGTATTATCCTAAGAAGAACTCTTTATTACTTAAAATTATGTCATGGTGCATTAATATTCAATGGTCAATTATAGCATAAGTCATGACAAATGTCCTCTTTAAGAACCTTGGCAATCACTATACATGACACTGATCGATTTTCTGCTTTTATTTGATTAACCTATTTAACTATTGTTGTGCTTCAATTTATAATTAGATTGACAATATGAAGTACAAATGCGCATTTAAACTTCAGTAATCAAATCTTGAAAATTAACTTTGCAACTTGAGCCACATTATAGTCTATCTAAGCGGGGTCACGAGGAGACACGAGTCATGCCTAGGTTTGAGGCAAGCTGGGGGCACCCCTTTGTTGTGTTTCGATCTTGATGTGTGAGTGACAGGAGCTTAAATTATGCAAGAAGGTTGAGGAAAACTTAGACTAAGTGTTGGTTATACCCGAGTCAATTGCTAGAAATCTAAGCTAAGTTAGTGTTTGGACTCCATCTCCTACTCATTTTCAGGGATGCAAGTTCTATCAAACATAATCCATTCCTTCTTATACTCAGGCTAGAGCCCTAGGAACCCAAGCCCGAAGCTATAACTTTTCAAGCATGTGATGTGATCATGAGTTAATTACCTTCTAGATTTTTGTGCAACAATCTATGTGACTTTAGAACTATCTAAGGTATGAATCTATCGAAGGGCGAACATAAATTGATCTTATTATAATGTTTGTGCATCCTTACATTCATATCAAAGACACAACATTATATATTACCTTTTCTATTTTTCTCTATTGTCACCACACTACCCGTAACGCCCCTAGATTTGCCTACCTAGAAGACTAACTCAACGCTACTCAATTATAAATGATTTGATTTTTTTTACTTTGACCAATCAACATACTACATTAGTGGAAAACTAAATTATAATTACCTTTACAATATGCGAAATCTATTTATATAATGTTCGATGATATATGGATTATGGGTCTACAATTATGTAATAATAGACCTCTAACAATTGACCAATGTCATGTCAATCATCGGAGCCACCAATCATCTCACCATTGTCATCACTTTAGGAATTCAAGTACTAAAAAATATAATGAATTAACTCAATACATAAGGTCACCCATAATAATATGAACCATATAAAAAACAATAAACATTTACATAATGATAATGAATTATTAATACTATCATATCGATCCGCTTCAATTATCAATATGTATTATCCATTAGGCATAAAGATCAATTAGTTGCAACTATAATCTAGTTAACATCAATTGTATATACTTCAATCAATTATTCTTTACTTTAAATCCAATCATAAAAGTTGCTTCAAACAAAAGGATTGCTTATTATTTGTTCTTATCTTTCAAGTTATCCTTCAACCACAAAAGCTGATTCAACCATATAGGCTGCTTTGAGAATAATTTTAGGTCAATTACATCTTTTATATTTTTTTAATCTATGATGTCTATCTTTACTTTCCTCTTAACTTACTAGACAATCATGGATGCATAAGGCCTCAATCAATATATCATAATCATAGGTCCAATACCATCACAATAATATCAATATCATAATAATATGATCAAATACAATCAGTCATAATTATCATAGTTAAATAAATTTTAATAAATTAAAAATATCCTTTTCAACTTCGGAACCCGGCTCGTATCAAATGATACCTGGGTGTGTTTCAAGTATTTTGTTTTTGTTCGATTTCTATTGGAACCTGGGTCGGGTCGGGTGAAACTCAGACCAATCCGTTTGGTTTCCATTTTGATTCCAATTCAGTCTACAGAACCTAGGTCGGGTGGAATGAAACCTGGGCCATGCTAATTCAATTTAGTAAATATAATCTTCATCACAGAATTCGGGCTAAGCTAGATCAAAACTTGGTATGATTTCAATTTAGTCACAATATGGTCCATTAATATCAATGGAACCCGGGCTGACTATAATTGAAACACGATCTAGATTATTCATGATTTCACTCGCCGCACTCGGGTTGCAAAACTCGTACCGTGCGCCTTCAAATTTGAACAGTACGAACTCGGTCCGGACAATTTGGCATGTAGTCCTTCACGAAGTTGCATTTTCAATGTGACTTTCTGGCCCGTTTCAATGTGATAAATATTCAATTCTATTTACAATTCATCCATAAGACAAGGATTATGAGGGTCCATATAGATGAAAATCATTGATATATGAATCTGTCTACATACCTTAAGCTGCTTGAAAAACTAATTGTGAATCCTTTATTTATTTTATGCAAGATCGCTGAAATTTTTAGCTAACAATTACTCCATGATGACGCATTGAAACACACACCGACCAACTTCTGGACGTTCTCTAATGTTGGGGCTTCGAGTTGGTCCAGTTGTCATCCGTTGGAGCACCTCGATTTGTGTGCAGAAGAGAAGAGGAGAGAGCTTTATGTAAAAATTTGGCCTTAATGTATGGGAAGAAATCAATTGATAACTTCTTTGGGTCCTATAATTTATAGCTTCTTGGGTGAAGTTTGATTCCAATTGAATCCCCAAACCAATTTTATGTTAATCTTAATCTTTCTACCTTAATTAGCCTCTCATAATAATCCTCCTCTTAATCTCATTCTTAATCAAACTCTATCTTTGTCTCTTATTTCAAATCCATAACTACTCTCAATCATACTATACTTTTATTATATCCTCTTATTTCTTTCTTTTCTCTAATTCTTAGAATTATTTAATATAATAATATTTATCACTTAATTTTTAGATTAAAGTATTATTTTAAAGGTTAAAATATTTTAAAGCCATAAAACACGCAATTCTATTCTAATTGGGAGCCCTATATCCATTAGACTTCTCTTTGAATCTCAAATTAAATTAAAGTCTTTAATTCTAATCTAATTATATGATTTGTACTCCAAATATGATTTAAGTTTTATTCTTTTCCTTTTTTTATAACCATGCTTTTAATTCTACTCAACTCAAATTTATAATCTTAATCCAATCAATATTTCTATCCATAATTGGATCTCAATTCCTTTTCATACTCGAATTAAAACTCCTTTTTCAAGTAGGATTAATCTTTCCTTTCTCTTTGCATTCTTTTTCTAATCATATCCTTATTGTTTTTCAAATTATTCTTTAATCCATTAAGACTTTGACTAAATTACTTTATTACCCTTGACAATCGTGGAGTGTTACAACATCACGAGTGATCGTATATAAATTTATATTCACTATCACCCCGATTAATTTTTATATTACCCTATCACGTGCTTGGTTCTGTTCCCAATAGAGAAGTTCTACTTATGCAATATTTAAAATTATTTTTGCTCTTTACCCATCTCTAAAAAATGATATTGCACTTTGAGTGTGAAATACAGTGTGAAATACTAATGAAGAAATCATATATGCATGTTCATAATGATTAACTTATTCAAGGAGTGACATTGATTGAAAGAGAAATGATTAACTAATTATGCCAATGTTATAAGCCACATGAATTAATAAAGAGAATTAAATTATAAAACTAAAATCAGAAGATAGCATGCTCCCACTAAAAGATATATTTAAAAAAACAACAAAAAAATGGAGACAAATCATAGCATTTTTTAACTTTAGGCACTAAACTACTATGGCATCATAATATTTCTAAATGAGCTATATACTACATGTAAATTATATATATATATATATCTTGTGCTTGCACTTGCACTAATACAT
This sequence comes from Pontederia crassipes, assembly GCA_030549335.1. Classification (NCBI taxonomy): domain Eukaryota; kingdom Viridiplantae; phylum Streptophyta; class Magnoliopsida; order Commelinales; family Pontederiaceae; genus Pontederia; species Pontederia crassipes. Next base: position 33,948,196 of record CM060197.1, read on the forward strand.
ATGCATATGATTTTGCCACCCTATATACAATGATTTGTATCCTTTAAGCAACAAATTTAAACTCCAAGTATTAATATCACCACAGAATTATCATTTTAGTCTAGCTACAATGTGAAATAGTACGAGATGCACTTAGGTTTTGTTACGTCCCAAAATTCGACCTTGTCACGTGATGAAATCTCTTTCGGTCGTTACTTTCTTCGATCCTTTTTTTATTCTTTTGTTAACCCAGATGGTCAAGATTCATGACACGTAAGTGGAAGACTTAAAATCAAATATAATAACAATGGAACATAAGGAATGTGGAAACCAAAATAGATAAAACAATGAGTACATCATATATGACATTTAAAGGTCCATGTCACATTACATGTCCATACAAGTCTCAAATACAACTCGATCAATAGAAAGAAAAGACTCCATATAAACTCTACGTTAACCATATGCACACGCCACCAAGCTATAGTCTTCACATACACATTAACCAAGCTCGTAATCCAATCATTACCTATGGAGATCATATGAAGCAAACTCAATCGTTAGCATAATGCTAAGTGTGAGTTCGTATATGTCATAAAATAATTTTATTAGAATAAGCATGAAACAAAACATATAAATCAAATAAGAGAGTGAATCATAATGTGGAGTCAGTAAGGAAATCATAATCAATATTTCCTGATGGGATTCATGTCCTTTCCATTTATTTCATTTATATCTTCATAATTTATGTCCATAATTTACATTCATATTATTTGTTTATGTTCATTGTTCTTGTTCATAAGGACAAAGTCATTTCATTCATCTTTGACCATTCACATTCTTTCATCTTATCCATGAGTTGGAAGACCTCTCCACTTTTAAGAAATATAATTGCAATAATACAAGTGTGTACTACCTAGACCATGGTGAACAAGTGGGGGATCAAGGCTACGGTTCCATAGGGGAGGATGACCTCATACTAGGCGGTAACATCCCTCGATGGAGATGACCTCACACTACATGATAACATCCGTAGAGGTGAGGATGACCTCGCACTAAACGGAAACATCCCTCGGTGGAGAAAGGATGATCTCGCACTAGACGGTAACATTCCTCGGTGGAGATGACCTTACACTAGGCGATAACATCAGTAGGGAAGTGCCTCACACAAGGCTATCGTAACTTTTCATTTAGATAGTCAATGACAATCCTCATTTTTTATCTTTATTAAATTATGTACCTCTCTTTTGATTACTTGGATCAATCAAGGTTGTAGGGAGCAAAGGTGTCCCAAAATCATATTTAATATTATGTCATTCAGTACTAATCAAGCGGAAAGAGACTTGTTAAATTGTGAGAATTAAATTAAGATCATATTTCTCTCTGCGATCGAAAGATCAGCGATCTCCCGTTTGGGATTAAGATGTTCGAACATCCGTTTGTCGGTATCCATCGATCAACCGAAAAAGGTGTCATCATTCATTCTGGATTCATCCATTGGTCATCTCAAAGTCATATGTGAATCAGTCGATATCAATCTTTTCGGTCGTCCGTCATAACATGAGAGCATTCTTGGTAGTCGAGAGTTTCGTTCAGCCAAAACTGGATCGGTCATCCGCTGGGATTAGTGTTGTCTTCCTCCTCGGTCGGTAGGATTTCTTTGTCGACTGTCGGGAGTTCTTCCGATGAGATAATCCATATCAATTGTTCGAAATGATTTTGGTCAACCGACTGATTATCATCGCCAATTCTGAGTCTCATTCAGTTTAGTGTCCGAAAGAGCTTTGAACTTGCGTTCTGGTCTATATCAATTGTTTGTTCGAGTTTCAAACGTCCGATATAGTTGTCGTTATACTCTTGTTAAGCTAAATTGAATGCTTGAAAGGATTTCGATCATCCGCTTCAGTTTGACATAGTCGCAGGTCATTGTGGAATTCTTATGGTTTCAATCAAGTTTTTGATATAATCAAATATCGAACAAAATTTAACATAGTACTTAACTCATAGAATGATTCAAACATATATCTAATCATAAATGTTATCTCAAACATATCATTCATATCGTTTTCCTTCATAAAATGTAACTCGTCGGATTTTTATCTTCAAGCATAAAACAATTTCCAAAGTATATAATTCTAGTCGACATAACTATCAATTTAAGGGCATGAAATAAATCATCAAACATCTATGAGACTTACATCAACTGATTAAATCACTCGTTATGTTAATGATTCATACATAGCATGCAATTCATTCGGCCATGATCAAAATCAAAGGAGGACATATCAATACCATCATATTAACTATAAAACACGATTCCTACCCATGCTAGCATGAACCTTAACCCTCTAATAACCTTAGAACATGCGATCTTCCTCAGGAAACTCATCACATGAACTAGATCTCGAAAACACACCTTTTTATATGTTGTTTGGTTCTTCTTCCCGCCGGATTAAGCTCTAGTCACATCCCCTTCTCCCTCCTTTCTCTCTTGCGTCTTCAGCACCTATAGAACCTGCCCCCACATCTTTTGGTCGAGACCAAGCCATGGAGCAGAGGTGACAAGCAAAAAATGGAGAAGACAAAAAATGAAAATAAAGGGGAAAAGGAGGAAGAAGATGAGGTTTTATGGTCTTCAATCCTAGGTATTTCCTATGCATTGAAGTTCAAGGATCATGGCTTCATGAGTTATAAATCCATGAGAGTAATGAGGAGTTATGATGAAGAGATAAGAAAATAATCGTCTATTTGTCTTCTGCCCGTTGTACTTGCAGACACCCGAAAGTATATAGGTCATCCGATAAAGCATTGTCCGGGAGGTCATCATCATCGCGATAATGGGCGTCCGATAGGCATTCGGTTGCCCGATAGTTCGACATTAGCAACAATTAAAAATTTTAAATTCTATAAATTTTTTGGGTTACAAATTTTGATACTAAGACAATAGAATCCAGTATTTAAAAGAAGCATCATATTTGATTTCATAATTTTTTAAGGTATGAAAGATATTAAAGCACGGGTATAAATTTGTAAATCCTAATTTTATTCTAAATAGGATTTCTTCTACATTTTAGGGACATCACATTTACATTCATGATATTTTGAGAAATGAAAGATATTAAAACATAGATATAAGTTTGCAAATCCTAATTTTATTCTCGAATAAGATTTGTTCATTCATTTTAGAGCCTAATCCTTGGTAAGTACTTAAAATCATAACTAAGCTAAATACTCACCAAGATCTATTTTAATTTATGACACTTTTTATGTGGCTTATTCGTCAAAATCCTCCTTGTAGTTTGTGACTTCAGACTTTTGGTAGATAATTGGTAGGAAGCATGCGATAAGAGTTAAATGTGAAAACATATTCAGAGTCATAGGAGGGGCATAAGAAAACAGGTCGAACCGAAAAATCGATTTGAAAAAAAAAATTGAATAAAAAATTAAAGATTAGAAATCCTAATAGATTGAAATACATCCACTAAAATTAGGATTCCATATCAAAAAAAAATATTGCAGCCCGTGGAGCCTTTTTTATTGATAAAATTTTTATATAATTAATTCATAATCCATTAATTTTTATATATAATAACTTTGTCGAAACTCTAATTTGGTAATTTTAAATTTTTTATAGTATACTTTCAATTTATGAAATTAAATATTTTCATATTAATTTTGATTTATCATATATATATTTAAAATATAATTATGCCAAAGTAGTGTCTTGAAAAACCCAACCTATTATAGGTGTTTCTTATTTTTAAATAATTTTTAGGTGATATTTTAATTTAAAAAATTGATCAAAAAAGTAGTGAGTGCTTTTTGTAGGTCTAAAAACTAATCCGATCTAAACTACTTTCAGCTCTATTCATAGGTCGGCAAAATAATTATTTCTTAAATTTCTCTCTAAGTTAGCATTAGTTACATGTTATTTTGGTTTGCATTTCTTCTTTTTGCATTTATTCATTTTTTAAGACATTATAATAAATAAAAAGATTAGTTGAGATTTTAATTCAAATAAAATATCAAAAACTTGCATTTGGAATAAATAGAACTTTAATTAATTGAAGGATAAAAGTAACAGTTTTACATTTTTTTGTTATTATCATTTAAAATCATAATGACAATATTTTTTGCCACTTCTAAATTATAAAAATAATATATTTAGCTTACTTTAATTTTTAAATTTTTAAAAAATTATATTCCATGTCTTTATTTATAATATTGTAGTGTTAAAATTAAAACTTATATCTTAACACATCTATCACAATGAATATCAAGAAAATGGCTGGCCGAGAACTTTTCACTTGAAAATTTTGGGTTAAAAATATTTGTCCCATCTTCTTTAGCTTCTTCTCTGCGGATGTCTAATTCAACAAATTCCATTTTTGTGCACATTAGCTAAAATATATTAAAGATATCATATAAAAAATTATAATAGATAATATAAGTGTAATATGAAACTGATATTAGAAACAAACTAGTATGATGACCCACGCAATGCGCAGAGGATACATAATTAAACACAAATTTTGATTATAAAATAAAAATTTTATTTTGATAAAACTTTTATACATTATATAATCATTTTCTCACCTTAGAAACTTATATATGTAAATATGTTAATTTTGTTATTTTGTTAACACCTATATTTAAATTTTTTTATTTTATCGATGTTAATTTACATATGACAATATAGAAACACCATGACTTCTCCTTTCAAATTATATATCTTTTTAATTTTGATATAATATAGGTATAAATAACAATTTTTATCTATATTTTTTAAAATAATATCATGTCTTAGAATTAAGTAAATACTATTTATTTTAGTATTTTTAACAATGTCTATTATTTGTTATTTTATCTATTTTATTTTCTATGTGACAATGTAAAAATGTCATATTTGACATGCTATATGTATGTAAAGATATATAATATAAAGAAATTAAATTATTATATATCATACTAAAATATTTGTTAAAATTATTTAAATATTTTAAGCATTATATATGACTTAATGAAATAGTGCTGTAATAGCTGTCAATTTCTACCTTTTCATTTAATTATATATGTTATATTTATATGGAGAGATTGATGATGAAATGGCAAAGATGATAATTATATCTAAATTCTTTTATTACTTATATTTTTTTATAATTTATAGCAAATTATATTTTGTTGTCTATTTTTTAAAAAAATGTCCACCACAATGCATTCACTTCTTAATTAAGTATATTTTTATAATAATTTGTTTTAAAATATATACTTATTTGTTATAACTTTCTTCCAACAATCTATATAAACAATTATATTTTTTCATTCTTAAAAATTAATTAATGTTATTTTTTATCGTACACGATCTCACTTTAAGAATCAAATTATCTAAATCATATTACATGACTTCATGATAGAATTACATCCAACTTTTAACTCTCTTTAAGGTGTGTATATGCATGTTATGTATGTATTAAATATAAATAATGATTGAAGTTAAATATTTTATCTGATATAACTAAAAGTTTATATCTGGTGTTGACAACTTTTATTTTAATAAGAAATGTAAATAATATTTTTTTAATATTATTATTTGAGTATAGGTGTCAAATTTTTAAGATGATAATAAGTTAATTCCATGCAAATCCTCACCTTGGTTATACTTTTATAAATATATATATATATATATATATTACTTCTTAGTGTTTGATAATATTTATATGAGGAACTAAAAAATATATGATATATTATATAAATAATATTTAGTTTATTCATGATGTCACTATAGATATGCATAATATATTATTTAAAAATAAATTTAAAAAGATTAGTTTGTATGTGCCAAGTAGCATTTATCCCTTCCACCTGTCAAATATAATGTGCATTATTATTAATATCTATTTTTTTCATCATTTGGTTGCTCTCAAAGGAACAATAGGAATATATTTTATTCTTTATAATACAATATAAATATGAAATATAATTGCTATATTTATCTTCTATATAACTTAACATTAGAATATTTTTATATTTTTTTATTTGATTATGTGTCACATTCTTCTGCCTTCAAGTCTTAAAAAATTATTGATAGATTGACTTAATCCGGAAGATAGCTATAAAGTTTGTGAATTCTTCCTATTTTATAGTTTATCTTATTTATTTCATATTATAAACTTCAAATGTGGAATTAAATTACATAATTGAATATGATTCCATTTTCATTTATATTTGAAAACTTTGAATGTGGGACTAAAAGTATATTTGATAGATAGATACAAAAAAATACTATTTTTATTATATATGATCAATTCTCGTTCATAATAGTTTTTCTAAAAAATATATAATTATTTAATATAATTTTATTTCATATGTGACATCATATAATTATTATACATAGATACGTGTGAATATAAATATATAACTATATTTTTTATAATTTTTTACTTTTTATTATAAAGGAAATATAATTTTAAAATTATAGTTATATTATATAGGGAACATAGATATTTACTGAATATTAATCAATATCATCATGATATATATTAATTATGAATATAAATTATTTTATTTATTACTATAACATAACTAACATACTTTATAAACTTTCATTTAAAAAATAATTTTAACGATACACTGCTTAATGAAATAATGATACTTAGCATCTTCTATCTTTTCTTTTATATAAATAAATAAATAAATATGGATATAAATGTGTAAACTTCAATAACCAACAAAAAATATTTTTATCACTAAATGATGTGATACTCATTGATATTATTAAGTTTATCATAGTAATAAATTTATGAATATTAATTCATCAAGATTATTATCATAATAATAAAAAGTAATTATGATTTTTTATTAATAATAAATTTAATAATTATTATAAGATCAAAGTTGTAAGTTTTTTACTTAAATATCTTCATATGCATACAACATTTTGTTGCATATAGAGACATACACTTAGATATTTGCACATGGTATTCTATATCATAAAGGACATAAAGTATACTACTATTTTGGAAGCATCATCTATTCATAGTTATAAATATTAAATTTAAAAATATGAATAAAGATATATATATTTTTTGTAATAAACTTTTGAATATCATGATGATATTATAATAAAATACTTTTTATCACGCACATGTATATATTCGTATGTCCACACATACTCTTTGCTTTTAAAGAGGGAGTCGAATATGCAAATAAAAATTGAGAGCCCCTCTATTTATACAGGGTGTACAATACACAAATTGTATATATAATTTATAAAAAGAAATATCTCTTATTCTTGAGAGAAAACATACACAAATAATAGAATGTATAACTTGCTTTTGCAATATGCACCATAGCATCATATACATCGCGATATTTATAGCTAATGTAGATAATATATAAGAAATAATAATTAAATTAGAAACCACTCAATAATAAACTTTTATAGATATTATACTATATCTTATTTACAATATAAAATTTTATCATAAGTAATCTAATTAAATAATAACTAACTTTTATTATAGGTGATTAAGTATCTTATATTGATTTGTAACTAACTATCCAATAATAATAAAATGATTATTTTGTTTGATATTCTAAAATGATTGATATCCATAAATCTTCTATCTTGATAAAATAAAAATAACAAAATGATTAAATTTGGTTGATTTTTTTGTTATTAGTTGATTATGTATCATGCATTTGTTTATAATGAACTATGACATATGGATATACATATAATAATAAATTTAAAAACTATTAATATTATTAAAATAATGATTAAGTCTAGCTAATTATTTTATTATTAGCATATTATGTATCCTATATTAGTTTATAACAAATTATTCAATAATAACAAAATGATCACAAATCTTAGTTGTTTGATATTCTAAAATAATTGATGTACTTAAATCTTCTATCTACTTTATAGAACACAAACCTCATAACAATAAAAAAATAACTATATACGTCTAAAAAGTATTAATAGAAATAATATAGGATTATAAATATTATTAACACAAAAATATATGAATTATTTCACATATTAATTATACTAATAAAATGATTAAGTTTAGTTGATTATTTTATTATTAACTAATTATGTATCCTATATTTCTTATAACAAATTATTCGATAGTAATAACATGATTACAAATCTTAGTTGTTTGACATTCTAAAATGATTGATATATGTAAATCTTCTATCGCCTTCATAGCATAACAATCCGATAACAATAAAAAAAATAATATATATAATTCATAATTATTAGTATAAATAATATATGAGAATAAATATTATTAATACAAAAATATATGATTTATTTCATATATCATTGGCTATAAAAAAAATCTTTATATATATATATATATATATATATGTGTATATATATATATATGTATACACACATATATATATAGATAAGGAGATGTATAAGATGTAGATACATATCTGCTTATTTTTATTTGTATATATAAGATGTAGAAATATATCTGCATATATAGCTACTTATCTATATCCTATATATTGAAAACTTTGATGATACTTATATTATATGATACTTTGATGATACTTATATTAATCATCAATAGATATCATCATTATAGTATGAAATGCATATCTATAACTCGAACTTTATAAACGTTTCTTTTCTTATATAAAAATTATAATATTTAATTTTTATTAGACAAAGAGAAATTATATGAGTATTTTTTATTGTGCGCAAACTTATATTGTGGGTTCTCACATACTCTTTGCCTTCAAAAAAAGCGTCGAGTATACAAATATAAATTAAAAGCTCCATATAATATTTAATATTTTTATTATATGAGAGAAATTATATATAAATATTTTTATCATGCACAGACCTATATTTATAGGTCTGCACGAACTTTTTCCTTCAAGAAAATACATCAAATATGCAAATGAAACTGAAAGTTCCTCTATTTATAGTTACAAATATATAATTTAAAAATATAAATAAATAAAATTATATATTTTTTAATAACTATATAACATTCGAGTATCCATGATTATATAATTATAATATTATTATTTTATATATTCAATTTATGAGAGCTCGACACGTGTCACTTTCTACCCTTTACTTATATATATATATATATATATATATATATATATATTGGTATACGCTGCTCATAAGCAGGCTTTGGGACGCCCCCGTCGAACAAGAACACCCTTTTTTAATTTTTTTTATTAGGTTTTGTAATTAATTTAATATTTATTCAATTGATGTATTATTTTAGGAGTTTTTGTAGATGTAATATATATATATATATATATATATATTTGGGTTTAATGTATGTGTCAAACGTTTTTAGTGCAAAGTGTGTGTAACGCCTTTAAACATAATGTTTTTTATTATTTTCAATATCTTTCTTAGTATATAGTTTAGAGGATCATTGATAATAATAAAAAATAATTTTATTTTGTAAAAAGTTATAAAATATGATTATATCTATTATGAAGGAAAATAATCTGCATAAGTTCAAAAAATTTTGAAAATGATCAATATAATTAATGTTGATAATTTGAATCGCGTTTTTGTTATCATCAATGATCTAAATTATCAATGAAGAAAGATATCGAAAAATAATGTGTAAAATCGTTTGACACACGTTTCACGTAAAAAACGATTGACACATACATTAAACCTTATATACTTTTAATATCTCTATGTGAATGCAAGAGCGAGGGATGCTAGATTAGCAGTAATAAGGATGTAATCCTGAAAATTTGGCACTTTATTTTATTTTGGTTCTTTTTACAATTGATTATTTTTTTGCTTATCTTTCTTCGAGTATCCATCATTTTCAAACTTTTAGTTTACAGGACGCACATCACCCTATGCAATTTAAAAGTTAAAGGGAAAAAATACTTAGTTTTAAAGCTTAATTTCAAGGAGGTCGTTGACTTGTTGTCACCACAATTTTCTCTATTTGGTTCTAATTTATTACAAATAAAATATTATAATCAAGGTTTCTCATTTTCCTTTGTTAAATGTTAAATAAAAAAATAAGGAGAAGAACAAGCATCATCTAGGAAAAAGAAGAAAGAAAGAAAAGCATAATATGAAATGTCAAATGGGCTTATAGTTGGAAACCAGATGGGCCTTGTAATAGAACATTTTCTATTCTCTCAAAACTTGCAGTATTTATTTATTTTCTATGTCCCTCCCCCTCTATGTAACAATCACATTTTAAATTCTCTTAGTCTACTTTTTATTTTTAATTTATCATTTTTTCCGATAAATATATTCATACCTTCCAATTGTAATAGAGACAACTTGAAATATTAGATGTGAAATATCATCATTATTTTATTTATTACAGGCAATGTACGTGTAAAAAGGAAAAAACAGACATGTATTATTGTTTCCAGAGTAAAAATCAGAATAATGTATTATTTGATGAGGGATATTGTGATCATTTTTAAAAATTTATACATGTAGATGGTAACTTTTGAAGAGATAAATTATTCCAGTTTTTAGCTAGAATTATTTATCCCAGCTCATAGTTCAAAAAAACCAAACACTGCATTATAATCCTGTCAACCTAAAGATTTCAGGAGGCCTCAAGCACACCAAAAAAATTGTACAAATTTGAAGCTACAATCAGGCAATTTTTTCCGATGATTTGATTCATTTTAAGGAGTTTGCTGTATAAATTTCAACATTGTAGAAAAAAATAGAAATATATAATATTGTTATGGCGTCGGTTTGTAACAAAATCATTTCATCTATGGCTAAATGATTTGATATTTTATTTCCATCCAATTTTTATTTCGAGATAGTTTGTATTTCATTTTTTTGTAGCAGGTTTATATATATATATATATATATATATATATAATCTTCAAGAATAGTTAACTTAATTATATATTTTGATACCACATAGCACCTAATAAGAATGAGAATTATTTCTTAAAAATAAATACATTATATGAATGTCATAGCATATACATGTGGCATCCAAGTAGAACAATATATAATATAATATAACACACACACACATATATATATATATATATGAAGAATGATTGTGCTACCTCTTAAAGGGGGTAGCACTATCATACTCATGTTAATCATAAAAAAATTCAATTAATCAATTCATCATCCATTATGAATCGGAATGATGATAATAGAAGTATGAAGATACTACTTCTTAAAAGTGGTAGTACATATATATATATATATATATATATATGAAAGAAACAAATAAGAAGAAAGGAGAAAGAGCTCCCTATTTTGTATACTATTGTTTGAATTACTATACAATTAATAGTTGTGTCATAAAATTTATTTATTTAAAAATAAGTATTAAAAAATATAAAACGGGTAACATGTTATTGTAAATTGAAGTATCTTTTTTGTTAAATAAGGTCATTTTGTTATAGATTGGAACACCTCATAAAAAATGAGAAGGCGACGAGAACCAAAGGACAGTGTGGCAACCCAAAGTTCCTCACAACAACAAATATTAAATTTTTCTCTCATTTATTACTTGATATTAATATTTTAGATATGAGAAAGAAAGATAATTCAGGGTCTAATCCCACTGCCTCAAACTATATATCCCTTGTAAATTTGTTTTCCCATTTATTACTTCGTCTATTGTTCTTATTAAGGTCAAATGGATCGTGGATCTTCTTCTTCACTTTTGTCTGTTGTTCTTCTTCGCTTCGATCCATTCAGATCTTCTTCTTTCTTCATTTTTTGTCATTGTTTCCTCTTGCTCATTTTTCCCCCAAGCTTTCCTCACGGACAAATCTACGACCACCAATCTCCTCTTTGCAGTTTTACTTTGGGGTCGATCTTCTCCGATTGTTCTCGAATGTTTCCCTTCTATGTTTTCTTCCAGAAAACGATCAGATCTATGACATCGAATGAAATCGTCAGTCATATTTGTGATCCAGCCCTTCTTCGACTCGTTCTTGGAGTTGTTCGGAGCTTTGTCTTCTTCATCCACGGTTGCGATCACTGATACTTGATCGCCGGCGATTTCTTGGTCGTCGATATTATTCCTGGCGTTTGATATTATTCCTGCCGTTATTATTGGGGGGGGGGGGGGGGGGGGGGGGGGGTAGGAGCCTTCTCTCCTTGTTGCCATTATCGGCATTGTCGTCGGACACTTTCGGTGGCGATCGCCGAATAGGAGCTTAATCTCCATGTTGTCATCATCGTTGTCGATGATCTAATCTTGTTTCTATGTCTCATCGCACTGTCGGTTGTCCGCGTGCGCCTTCGAGCTTGTTGAAGTTTTATGTGCTATGGTTCATCGAGGTCGGGAGGCACTATTTGTCTCCGATCGTCCTCTAATTTGTTGGTTCTTCTTCGAGTTGTCGAGGTCGGGAGTCTTCATATCTGATCGTCCTTCAATATCTTCGTGGTTCTTAAGGATGATGTGTCTAACAAGTTGAAGCTGCCAAGCTCAGTAACAAGTTCCAGCGGTGGTCGTCATCTTCATATTTGTTCATATCTGACCAGCGAAGTGTTGATGAGTTGTTGTTTTGCGTGGGCATCAGGGGCATCCATCGTCTGTGCACTCCTTCAACGTCAATGATTCCATATTCTCTAATTGTCTGGGAACTGGTTCTTCTCTCCGACGACACGACCAGATGAAGATGATGCACACAAATTCTCTCTAGCTGTTGAGCTGCAGTATGGTGATTGTTCTGTTGTCACAATGATGGTTCAGATTCTTCAGTTTGTTTATGAGGGACTCATGGAGGAGGCAATTACTATCTTTCATGTTTTGTTTTAATGGTGTACTTGGTGTTTCCTGCTTCTTCCCGAGAGCTGGCTTGCTTTGGTTGCTTCTCAAGCCTGCAGCTTATGTGTTCGATGAAATGGTTCTTGATATTTTTCAAACAGTTGTGCCCTCTCCTTCGTAGTCTTGATCACGATGAGATGAATCTTCAAGTTGCCACCGTCCAAGCTCTTTCCCGGAGTCAACTTGAGGGGGCGTTAGAATGTACAACAGTCGGCATCAAAGTTTGTCTCCATGTCCCATCGAGGTTCATATCTTGATGGAAGCCGCATATGGTCTTCATCTTTTTGTTTTGTAGCAGCAAGCAGATTGTAACACCGATTAATCTATTTTAATCATTTCATATCGTTTCAAGTTTAGTATAAATTGGTGATTGTAATGGTAGCTTGGTATCTCTGTAATCCATTTGCTTGAATAGAGTTTTAGTGACATTCTTTTAGTCCTCTGCTTCTCTTCTTCTTTCTTATCTCGCTTCCACATCCTTCTTCCTCTTCTCCGGTGGCTGAGCAACGAATCATCAGGAGCTCATGTCTTGACATACTTAAAGTTACTTTTCATGATCTTATTTGCCTCGAGATTTTTTTACTGAAACTTCTCTCAAGCTCGGATGATTGCTGGTGGGTTTGATCGATCGAAAATGTGACATATGAACAAATCTTGAATTTTGATCACCTTTCACCCAATCTTTCAAACCTATATCATCTATCGATCTTTGAATTAATCAAGATGCAACAATATATGTATTGAAAAAAAGGATGCTAGAAGACCATTTCCAGTAATTATTTTCACAACATTAATATCATAGACTAATATTTTTTCTTCAAATGCAATGACTCAGGTAAGCTCAAATCTAGGGTTACTAATTTTTTCAACTCAAGATCTAATTTTGCTAATGAACTAACTAACTCTTAAACATAATAGGAAAAAGAATGTTCCTAAGGTTATGCAAACTGCATACAATTTTAATTGCATTTCATTTTCTTCCTAATGCTACTCAATATATATGCTACTTGACTAGTTAATAAAAAACTTGTAGATGCACCCATTTTCATTAAATATCTCAATGAATTGAGCAGTAAGCACTCATCAACATTAAAAATAACTAGAGGAATAGTTGAATATCTTGTCTTTGATACAAAAGATGAATTCTAAAATTTCTCATTTTTTTTCTTGATGTTGCCATCCTAATATTCAAGAGCGGTCAAAATTCTTAGACCCGAACAAAAAGCTTTAATAGATTATTAATAACGTAGTTCCGTCTATACTCTCCTGGCAGTGCTTGAACTAAATCAAGATGTTGCAATCATCCCTCGATTGTCTTCTAGAATGCCTCAATTATTCTTTTTTCATATAGAAGAGGAGGGGGTATGGATTTGATGCAAATATATAAATATTGAAAATAAAAAGGCACACACATCTCACTAATGAAATTCAAATTCGTAGCCTCTCGATTTTCAAGTAGATGTATGTCCTACTACACTGCACTTTTGTTTCCCAACTAGGACCCTAAGTTGATCACTTTTAGGGGATTAAGATAGTTTCTTCAAACAATTATAGAAAAAAGATTGTATTCTCATATGAAGGGTTTGAGAAAAACGGTCAATATGTTCATCATTTTTGCATTCTTTGCCTCATGAAGAACCTAGAGTATTGTCAGTATTCCCATTACTTTGGTGTACTTCTAATCGTCTGATGTATCTCAAGTTGAGACATACAACGCATTCTCGGGGTTGGATGATGTCATGGAATATTCTTGTAAGTTTGCTATGTTGAGCTTGGACTTTTGATGTTGAGTTAAAGGCTGAACAAAGCACTAGGGTAAATTACACGAATGGTCCTCCAACTTTGAGCCGATTTTCAATTGGTCCCCCAACTTTATTTTATAACCAGAACGTCCTCCATCTTTCTTTTTCTTGTACGCTTAGTCCTCCTGACCGGTGATAGTGGGTTTCCCAGTTGGCTTACTGACGTGGCGGATTTTCTCTCTCCTCCACGTCATTTTATGTTTGTCACGTCATTATAAAAATTAAAAAAAAGTAATAAAAAAGAATGAAGTTTTTACGTCATTAAAAAAATTTTAAAAATAAAAAAATCAGAGCCGGAGAGCGAGGAGGGGGGCGACCGCCGAGCTCGAGCTCTCTCTCTCTCCAGAGGGAGAGAGAGGGGGGCGACCTCCCTCTCACTCCCGCCGCGAGGGAGAGAGAAGGAGGTCGCCCCCCTCTGCTCGAGCTCCGACGAACTCGAGCTCGCCGGAGCTCGAGCTCTCTCTCTCTAGAGAGAGAGGGGCCCCTCTCTCTCCCACAGCGAGGGAGAGAAAAGGAGGGGGGTGGTCGCCCCCCTTAGAGGGGGTCGAGCTGGAGAGAGAGAGGGGGGGACCGCCCCCCCTCTGTTCGAGCTCCGGCGAGCTCGAGCTCGCCGGAGCTCGAGCTCTCTCTCTCGCTCTCCGACTCTGATTTTTTTTTATTTTTAAATTTTTTTTAATGACGTGAAAACTTCATTCTTTTTTATTATTTTTTTTAATTTTTATAATGATGTGGCAGACATAAAATGATGTGGATGAGAGAGAAAATATGTCACGTCAGTAAGGTAATCGGAAAATCCATTATCACCGGTCAGAAGGACTAAGCGTGCAAGAAAAAGAAAGATGGAGGACGTTCTGATTATAAAATGAAGTTGGGGGACCAATTGAAAATCGGCTCAAAGTTGAGGGATCATTCGTGTAATTTATTAGTACAATAAAAAATCCGAGATATTAATTACATTTTCTATTACTTCTAACTGCAATAAATGGTCTTTTTTTAATTTTTTACAAGAAAAAATAGTACTGCTGAATGTTTTTTTCAGTTATGATAAAATAGAAAGTTCAATACTATTTTCTAAATGTTTTAGCATTGAACCAACCAATAGCCTTACCATGCATCTACTTATGATAGGTTGCTAGACTTTGTTAATTTGAGCTTCCGTATATGTAGCTGAACTGTGATTATCTTATTCCATACCTAATGGAACCATGAAAACTTTTGACCAAAGCAACAAGTACATAACTATTATAGAAAACAAAGGCCCATGCAGAGAATTCTTTTTTTAAGTGAACATAAGTTACATTGGTGAAATTTAAACTCGCAATCTATTAAAATCTAAGTGAATAAAGGATCAAAGAGTTGTTCATGAATTGATTAAAATGATGAGTCACTTTCCCAAGTCCTTGTTCATGAAAAGAGTTGTCCATAAATAACTAGAAGATGAAAACTAATACCTAAAAATCACAGAAACGCATCGGCAACCCTATTACTGATCCAAACAAGAACATCAAGAGAACAAAGGTCCAGGAAGCTGCCTGCAACAAACACAGCATGAGACCAATGCACACACACCTTCACTAGTTCTTCATATATATGCCATGTTTCTACCCCACGGGCACCCCACCCATCATGCAGCCATGCATGCTCATGCATCAAGAACAAATCTTTTTGTACAAAATAAGCTCCATGAAGAGGTACACAAGAAAGTAATAGCAACACATTTTGACCTACGATTTTCTCGATGTCGATGGATTCGTGCTGTTATTCCTCTCCATGACGTTGAACATCCACTGGCCTCTTTGGTCGGCGTACTCGTCCCCGGCGGCGACTGCCTGCTTGCTGCTGGCAGCCCGGTCGCCCTCCATCTCCCGGTACTTCTGAAGGTACCGGCGCATGGGCTCGGCGTAGTCGTCGAAGCCGAGCGTGCCGAGCGCCCAGCAGATGTCGTCGCCGTTGACGGTCTTGCGCTTCTCCTTGCGGCACTTGTCGGAGGCCTCGCTGGTGACGAAGCTGATGAACTCGGAGACGCACTCCTGCATGGTCTCCTTCGCCTCCTTGGAGATCTTGGCGTTGCGGGGCAGGATTTGCTTCATGATCCGCCCCACGTTGGCGATGGGGAGCAGCCTGTCCTGCTCCTTGACGCCGCCGTCGTCGCCGCCGTCGGCGGGAGCCGAGGGCCCAGCGGCGCCGCTGCCGGCGCCGCTGGAGCTCCCCGGCAGTGCGGCGCCGTAGTAGTTACGACGGGTGTCTGCGTCCGGATTGCTGAACCCCGTGTTGCCTGCCATGTCTACAGTTCAAACTCGCGCTCTATTGCAGACACGTTGCACACACACAACACAGTCGCCCGTTCTCCTCCTCCCTTCTATTATGTATAAATAAATAGTTGGTCCTCAGTTCTCGTAAAGGAGAATGATCTGTATAAGAAACATTCTGCTACGAGCTTCCATGTATTATACGCGTTAATCAGATTAAATGAACTTTTAAACAGTGGATTTTAGTCACTTTTAATGTATTAGGGTGCAGTGAAAATTATATGCACTCAAGCTACATATTTTTGCAAACTACATGTATTAGTGTAGATCTGTTGACCTTGTATACATACCCCTTCTGCCGTAGTATAGTAATGTCTGCTAGTACTGCTACACTCTTACTATACTCGTAAACTACTCTTATTCATACTTGAGTCCACTTAATATTGACTTCTATTAATCAATGTTCTGGTCATTATATATGATACAAAGCATATTGTATGCTATTAATTAGATCAATGCTTAAAATTAACTTAGATGAACCTAGCTATTGATTCATTGGATGATTAATTAACAAGTTTTTGTCTCATAAATCTAGTAATATATAGTCCACTAATCCATCATCCATTGTAAAAAAAAATGCAATGTTTCTGTTTATCTCATTCGTCGTTATACATGCCACTTGGTGTGACAAATACTAGATAGTGGTTTAAGTTTCTATCCGAATATTCTCATATAGCACTGTGGAGAAAGGGAAAATTCATCTCTAGAGTCCTTCATGAGTAGCAGTACAACTCGTACTTGCTCAATAGTGAAGGCATACTACAACAACTCAGAGAATGAGCTGATCCATTGATTGGTTACACAAAATTTTTGAGGCACAGAAAGCTGACCAATCACGTGCGCGAAAACAAGGTCACTTTGAGGATTAAAAATTGTGCAGAACTTGAGTTCGGAACACGACAACAGGGTGACTAGAGCTATTTGTTTAGGAACCACTTGGAAGGGCTCTCAACTTTTTTTCAGCAGCTGCTTTGACAGATCCCTTTGGTTCTTTCTTTGTTTTTGATAAGAGGAGGGAAAAGTTCCAACCTTACTGCAGCATCAGCAGCATCAAAGAATACCAATATGCTCGAACGGAAGTTGGGATGGAATGAATAGTAGGTCCTTTTAAGTTAAAATCTTATGAACATAGAAAATGTTCGTCGTGTATGGCCTGAAACGATATTAAATTAATTGAATTCAATAATGAGCGAAGATTTCAACATATAATCAGTACACATAATTCTTATCATCACGTGAGTTGAACGATCGACACTATGGATGCTCTCATGGCAACCAAAAAGAAAAAGAGCACCAATGTGCATCCCTCTCTCCCCCTCTTGGACCACATTGCCAGCATCGTTGTGCTGCTTGGAACTTTGCTTTAAATTCTTGCTATGTACATATATTATACGTACTGTAACACCGCATGCCTTGCACTGTCAACAATGTGTTTTTTTCCCATGCATCAAGGAGTGGTTGTGGGCATTGAGCGGCCAATCATATGTGGTCTTCTCTCTTTGAACCAAGTGTCAGACACAAGACACAACTCCACTGCCCATGGAATCAACACGACACCCCAAACAACTTGCAACGGAATCTTTGGCTCCATGCCCCTCTTGTGCCCATAAAAGAGTACTTGAAATAAAAACTTAATCTACAGGACCAGAAGAGATCCAAGTGTCAAAAATGCAGGATTGATGGAGCTCCACAAGCTCTTCAGAATCTCCGTACATGTCCCTGAAATCAAAAATTTTCACGACCGATGGCTTGGCATTCTCTTGACAGCTGCCTTCATAATGAGAGGAGAGAGGAGAGAGGGTCTTGTCCTAATACAATAATCGTGGAGATTCTTTATTGCTGCGAACTCCTGCGTTCATAGGTTCATAGGAAGAAGCTTCCACCTAAAAAATAGAGGAATATTAAGGATTCTACAGTTGTTCACTGCCTTATTTTAACAACAGTTGCTCACTGCTTTTAAGTTTTAACCAGCTACCGCCACTGAATCACAACACATTGATGAGGATATACATTACTGAATAAGAACATTGCTCATTACTTATCAGATGGCCACCATTGAATCAAAAATAGCAATTGTAGGACTATTTGTGCCTATCAAGCTGTTAAGGATCTACCACTCAAGAGATGTCATCTCTTGCACGTGAACATGAAAGTTTACTGTGTTGGCAAGATCTGCACACATTTATCTGAATGGTTGGTAATGTCTCTAGGATTGTCCAATGCTCCTAGTACCTTTACTAGGGTAGTGTTGACCCAACTTAGCTTTAGGTAGAAGTAGTTGCTTCAGTGGCTTGCCCTGTAAGATTCAATTTGTGGGGCTGAGTGGGATTTTGATAGAAATGGTCGGCTCGGCCGGCCCGTGCTAGGTCGACATTCTCTTGTGTCTTTTTTTTTCCTTATCATTTTCATCCTTTGAGGGTTGAATGACACTTCAACCATTTTGAAGGTGCAAATTGAGTATGCACATTGGGAACAACATTTCTTTGGTGTTCAATTTCTACATTTTTTGTTTGGAAGAGTATGCAAATTAGATCATGTGAGAAGGGAAACAGTGAGTAAAAGGTATATCTTTCTCATCATGGCATCTTCATGTCAAAATCCAGATTTTTTTGTGCATGAATTGATTCTTCAAAAAACATTTTGCTGTATAGTTTCTTCTGACTTCTAAGATGCACTTGCCACATTTACCACAATATTAGTTTCGAAGCTACTAAGCTAGCTACTAAAATATTTCTTGAGTAAAAATATTGAGATTCACTACTAGAAAAACGTGGATTACCGACGGTCCGGACCGTCGATAATCAGCTCGAAAACCGTCGGTAACGCAATTACCGACGGTTTTTCAGTCGGAATCAATCCGTCGAAAAAACGCTCGTCGCAAACGGATTTGCGACGGTTCAAAAAATCCGTCGAAAATATCGATGGTTCTGGCCGTCGGAAAAGTCCCCGGCGGTTCGACCCGTCGAAATTTTCCGACGGTTGCAACCGCCGGAAAAGTCCCGGCGGTTCAAACCGTCGATATTTCCGACGGTTGCAACCGCCGGAAAAGTCCCCGGCGGTTCGAACCGTCGATATTTCCGACGGTTGTAACCGCCGGAAAGTCCCCGGCGGTTCGAACCGTCGATATTTCCAACGGTTGCAACCGCCGGAAAAGGCCGGCGGTTCGAACCGTCGATATTTTCGACGGTTGCAACCGCCGGAAAAGGCCGGCGGTTCGAGCCGTTGCAACTTTTCGACGGTCGCAACGGTCGAAACTTTGGACGGACGTCGCAACCGTCAATCTTTAGACGGTCGCAACCGTCGCAAATAATTTTTTAAATATAAAAAAATTAGCGGCGGATCCGGCCTCCAGCGGCCGCGGCCGGTCCGGCGCCAGGCGGCCGGATCCGACCGCTGGAGGCCCGATCTGGCGGCCGGATCCGAACGGCCACGGCTGGATTCGGCCTCCGGCCGGCCGACAGCAGAGAGAGAGACATCGGCGCGGAGCGGGAGAGAGAGAGATACGCCGGCGCGGGAGGGTCGCCGGCGTCCGGCGTGGGATGGTCGCCGGCGTCCGACGGGCGGGAGGGGGTGCTCGCGGTCGGGAGAGAGAGAGAGGAGAGGAGGGAGAGAGAGAGGAGTTGAGGGAGGAGGGAGAGAGAGAAGAGGGATATATATAAAGGGAAAAAGTGGAAAGAAAGCGGGAAAAGGAAAAAAAAGCGGGATAACGAAATTTTAATTACCGACGATTGCGACCGTCGAAAACGTAAATATTAAATATTTTTATAATTATTGACGATTGTGACCGTCGAAAATATATTTAGTTATATATAATATTTATTTTTTATTTTATCGACGGTTCAAACCGTCGATAATCGTTACCGACGGTTTTTACCGTCGGTAATTGCGACGGTTGGACCGTCGCTAGTTATATTAATAAAATACTCTTTGTATGATATTATTATACATTTACCGACGGTTACGACCTTCGAAAATTGCGACGGATGAATATCCATCGGAAATATCGACGGTCCTAATCGTCGAAAAATTAAATAATAATATAATAAATTATATAATTAATTTTTTTATTTTCGACGGTCGTGACCGTCGAAAAATTCATCGAAAACATTTAATAATAATATAAAAAATACATAATTTAATTTTTTTATTTACAACTATCATAACCGTCGGAAAAATCGTCAGAAATTGCGACGGATGGATATCCGTCGAAAATATCGACATTCCTAATCGTCGAAAAATTAAATAATAATATAAATTATTTTCGATGGTCATAACCGTCGAAAAATCCGTCGAAAACGAAACCGCCGAAAAATCCGTCGCAAATTGCGACGGATTTAAAACCGTTGGAAATTATCCGTCGAAAAATCGCGATTTTCTTGTAGTGATTCCACTTTAACCAATATATATTTATTGGGAACCAACAAAGCAATATACATCCAGACTCCATCTTGCTTTCAAATATATATATATTAGTGTTTTTTTGCCTGAAATGTAATTAGAACATATATTTCCTTTCGATGATAAATTATCAGTTTTCATTATTTGCTTCATATTGCCTTACCGCATAATTTCCGAAAGAAAAAAGGATATTCTTAACCATCTTCTTGTGCCAATTATGCTTTTTTTACAAAGAAAAAAGATTTATATACAAATAAAGAATCAATAATTTCATGACAAAAAGATTAATTAAAATTCAAAATAAATTGGGACCATTTTTCGTACAGCAAAACACTTGTATTTGGCATTCTATTCATCAGACAAATTCAAAATAAATTGGGACCATTTTTCGTGCAGCAAAACACTTGTATTTGGCATTCTATTCATCAGAACTTTCAGGCTAATCACTTCTATCAAGAGCTTACGTTAAATTTGTGAAATTAATGGCAACTTCTAAAACTAATAGTGCATTTGAGATTATGCAACGTACCCAAAAAGAAAAGAAAGAATTGTACAAAATTGCATGTGATTTCAGAACAAGTCTTACATATTCCTTGGGCTTCGGCCGAAAAGTGTTCTAACATGAACCAGAAAGAAAGGAAATCAGTCCTCAGTTGATGCTTCAGCAGCTGCAATTTCTGAATCCAATGTAGACATCAGCTGTTCGCTCACATGTTTTGCAACAGATATCATATCAAGAATAACACTGGGGTCCAACCCTGCGCCGCCTCGTTTCGTCAACCCACAGATGTGTCCATTCCTGTTGACGGAGATGGACACCGCATAACTCATCTGAGACTCTTCTTCAGTGGTTGCATCAACTATGTAGTGCTTACCAACCTGACACTTCTCTCTATTAGTTACTACCAAATAGAAAGAACTGGTGCATTCTATCATAAGAATTTTTTGTAAGAGATAATGAGTTGGTGACAGAAAAGGAGCAATATCCTGCAAAGACAACATGCCTCACCTTAGTTAAGGTGACTACAACTGGTACTCCAGAAGTATCAAACTGCAAGAATTCTTCGTCGCTAATATCAACTTCCGGCTGCTCATCTGGTGACACTCCTGAATCAACCTTGACCTTTGGGATACCAGTATTACTCAAAGCAACCTGAAAGGTAAACATGCAGTACCAATTACAATTTACAATCACCAACTGGAAATTAACAGAACAAAGCAACAAGACATCCTCAAGTACAAATAACAGAAAACAACAGAAATTGGCAGCTAGCATTAGATCCCAAAATATCAAAAACATTTCTCCACCAAAAGTTGATTGTGTTATAGTTTTATATAAGTCAATTATATTTAGATGATCCAAACCTCAAATTACTAAAGTTATATTTTTCTTTTTGAAGTGTCAAAAAATTGAAAATTGAAAAAAAAAATTGTGCATTAAAATTCACGTCAATATTTGAATATATTGTTTTATGTTTTAGATTGAAATATTTTATAGCCGGTCCCAAGCCCGGATAAAGGAGGAGGGTTGTGTTAGGCCCCGACAGCCAGCATAAAATCCTGTCGAATCTTATGAACATGGATCAACGAATTGGCGTCGTATGATCCATGTAGCCGACCCCACCTAGTGGGATAAGGCTTTGTTGTTGTTGTTGTTGTTGTTGTTATCATTTCATTAAAACAAATTTTATATCAATTTGATTACTACACAAAAATTTATGATCAAAATATTATGTATGTCAAGGGGACAAGCATTCCCTGAACTTGAATTCAATGTTGTACTGTGGTTTAATTACATTTGAGTTGATATATGATTAGACAAGTCTATAACTTCTTACAGAATAAAAAATTATCTCACTTCAATATTTGCGCAAAAAAAATTATATAAAAAATATTGAAAGTCTGTCAATTTTTTATAATTACATTATATACTCTAGATTTTACATCAATATTCAACTATATTGTCATCACATTTAGATCGAGACGTGAATAAAAGAAATGCACATAATCTTTGTTAGCTTTCTAAAAATCAAGAATCATCTTAATATATGTAGAGAAAGTTATGACTAAGATATACCAAGTGGAGAAAATTATAACCGCTACTTTTTTTCAAACAAGGAGACAATGTTCTCAACATAATATCTCTAGGTCTTCTATCTAGAAATAACATTTCTTAGCCTAAAAGATGGTATGTTTATGGTGAAGCTAGAGGTCCCAAGTAACCCTTTAAATTTTACTAAAAGGCATGTGTTTAGATCATATTTTTCTTTCAAATAATAACAAAGGTTAAAAGCCTAATTGGATAAATAAAAAAACAATTAATAAAAAACTAACAATTTTCTCAGTTTAGAGAGAAAGAAAAGAGTAGAAATTCAGGAGAGGTAAACAAAAACAACTCAAATATTCTGCCCAAATGAGATGCTTAACTCAGTATTACTTTCTGAATCTTACCATTGGAGCATTGCCAAAAAAATACAATGAACTGCAATACTCCAAAAAAAAAAAAAGAGACCGGTCAACCAATTGATCGATCTAGTTCGTTCCTTGGGTGCATACCAGACACATGAGCCGTTCCCAAATATCTTGGAAATTATGGGATTTCAAACACTATAGCGAGGAAATGCCCAGGAGATGGCTCTCCTCATTTAATCAATTTATTTTTCAGATGTCCATGATTTAACTCCCATATTACGCCATCCTCTCTTTTTCTCACCGTTTCTCCTTCCCTTCCTTGCATTCACACCCTCTCACATTTACCATCTCAACCTGACATCACCAATAGGAGGCAGCAACAGGAGGGAGGCACAGCACCAGAGGCAAACGAAGGAAAGATAAGAGTGGATCATGAGAAATTTGTATCAATTGTCAAAGATATGCAAAATTTGGGGAATCCGAATTATAAAGATGATTTTCCATCAGATCAACCATTTTGGAGCTGTTCTTTCTTGATCTGATCATTAACTTCTATGATTTATAAGTGCTATGATTGATACATGGGTAAATCAATTGAGTTTCCCATAACCATTGTTTTGTTCCTTCTTGTATTCTTGAAATTGTAGGCTTCATGTCTTAGAAAAATCAGACTGATCATATCCCTTAGATTACTTGCGGATTTAGCATGTCTTTTTTTTTTTTGAAACGAAGATTCTGGCATGTTTTGATACAGAGGTCATTTCCTTGTAGTCCCCATATCACTGTTTAGGATAGATTCTATCTAAATGCATGTTCTTATGTATTGGTCCAATCCTTACTATTTTTTCTTGTGATCTGTATTCCGCTTTGTGCTTCTGTACTTAAGATTTGGTTACAAGTCGAGGAAAGGAAAACAGAAAACAAGTTGACCCGTCGAACAGGTTGTGACCAGCTGAATTAAAACTAGACAACTGGCTGATCCACCAATCTTGATCAGTCGACTAATCCACTCAACCATATAGACATCTGGTGGAGTCATAAAACCAATCGATCAACTGGTACATTCTATTGGTTGACCCATATCGACCAGAGATCGTTTGCCAATTGACTTGCATTGATAGGGACTTTCCCACCGGTGAACCCACATGAATTGACTAACCAAAGTAATGATCGGTTGGTCAAAAATAGAACGACCTGCTGCTTCACTGGACAACCGGCCAACCTAATATTTTGACCAGTCCATGCCAGGGTGGCCCCACTGTGTAAATTAAAGTGTTTATGGCACATTGATAAGAACCAATGGTAGTCTATAGGCTAAAAAGATTTAAAAAACAAGAGTCATCATTACCTACCGACTACATTGGAAGATTCATTGTTCTTTTTAGGAGAAAAAGGATGATCAGCAGGAGATCACAAGATTCATTGTTATCATTCTTCGATAAATACAAGTAGCATAACTAAAGGCAAAATAATGAAATTACATGACTGGTGAAGGCAACATATTGATAGTCCTTGTTCCTATTGTTCAGCATTCTTGATCCAGTACAACAAAAAGAATTCCACCTAAAAAGCAATGCATCCTTCCCTAATAAAGCACACTTGTTGTGATTTGGTCCACCACTAACAAGTGGCATGAGGTACTATTGTTTGCAAGATGCACCTTATAAAGTGAAAAGCTCTTTCTAATATAATAAGATGAAAAGATGAAAAGTAATTTTTCATTGATCAAAGCATTGTAACAAAATAATAACATCAAATCATGAATCATCATTATGAATCGTTGATCCCCATTGACATCAAACAATATAATAACACTGATCAGAACTATATGATAATGACATTATTTACTATTGATTTCTATCGTCTATCACTGAACCTAATGCTTACTAATAAACATCTTTGAATGACTCGTACTTGTTCCACTCTATTTGTTTACTGCTCATGATAGACATGTTCCACTTGACTATGGCTTTCAACTATGTCGTTTGTCTTACATGAGCTTAATAGCTCATAGAAGAATTGTCTCATCTGGATTTGATTCCTACATATATTTGACTATGTTAGGAATGAGTACTGATGTCGTGCACAGTGACGATGCTGACTGCACATTGCATATTCACTTTATCTTATCCTAGATATTGAATTATAATAAGTATAACATGTTATGACTAGTTTGTCATTGAGACTTCATAATGTTTTACTTATTAGACTTCCACATTAAACAAAGATTCCTTTCCCTTATAATGTGTTATTTATTTCTATTGATGTATCAATGTGTTTAACCGGTCAAGACGCATTGTTTAGTAGAGTCTTCAAAGGTGGACTCTGTCATGCGCCAAGGGTCGTTTTTGAGGAGTGTTACATAAACAATTTCCTAACACACTTGCTCGTAAATATAAAATTTTATATAAAACATTACTAAAAAATATTCGAGGAATAAATGGATGATTGCCAAAGCGTGCACTTTTCATCCAACTTTAGCATAAGTAATTAGTAGAAAGTGGAAAACTTTGATTGTTTAAGGGAGGTAAATGACTTTTTCACCCACCTTTATACCTTTAAATTTTGATCACTCATGTACATTGTTTGGGATGTGTGTTACACTGTTCGATCCTTCATGTACATTGTTTGGGAGTGTTTTTTTTTTTTTTGGAGAAGAATTGTTTGGGAGTGTTGCATAAACAAGTTCTTAAAACACATGTCACAATGGATTCGGATGACTAGCCTTTTATTGTCATCCTTTTACTCCTCAAAAAGAAGTTATTAGAAATGCTAAGGCGTTTTTAGTAGAATCTACATCATAACACTGACAAACAAATGAGAACGAATAAGACAGTGGTTTATAAGAACCTCTATCCAGTTATCTAAATGTCTCAACTTTAACATCAGCACATAACAATGAAATCCTTGGTCCAACTTCGCATTACAATCTAAATGTCATATGACCAATAAATAAAGAATCTATGGCTGCTTCCAACAAAGAGAGATTGCAAATTAAATGAATCTCCACTAACTACTTTTCCAAAGATAATTCTTTTTCAAAAGAATTTTCTATAAGTAATATGAATGCAAATTAGCCAAGTAATTAAAGAAAAACAATTTGTAATCTCTACTACTATTAATGGAACTTTTGGATGACTACCATCAATGTTGTCAAAATCGCATTTTAGATCGTAGAATCGTACGATTTTACGTCCCTACCCAGGAAAATCGTGCTGGATCCTAAGCAGAAACGTTTTTGGCCAGCACACACTAGAATCGCGTGATGGCCCGTAAGATCGATGGAGACGCATGTCTATAATCCAACACTCCCTTCTTTTTACCTTTTATAAGTTGTAACAGGCACTCATCTATCTTTTCCTCCTTTTGTTTCCTGTCCGCCGATGTTGCTCCGCCATCGCCGCCGCTGTCCTGCTGCCACCGTCGCCGCTGTCCTGCTGCCGCCGCTGATGCTCATCTGCTGTTGCTGCCATCACTCATCTTCTGCTGTCACTGATGTCTTATCTTCGCCGCCGCTCTCTGCTGCTGTCGCCGACCAGGTACGCCCTCTACCTTTCTCTTCTCTCCCTCTCCCTTTCTCTCTTCGCTCACACGAGTAGGCCTTCTCTCCCTCTCCTCTTTCCCTTCCCCTTTTCTCCCTCTCCCTTCGCACATCCGATCATCTTTTCCCTTTCTCTCTCTGCGCACGTGAGCAGCTTCTCGATTCCTTTTTCCACTGCTCTCCGCAGCGGCGACGGCATCAGCATATGACCTATTGTCGCCGCCGCAGCGCTCGTGGACAGGGAGCATTTTTAGTTTTTTTTAATGTTATAAATTTATAACAATTTTTATAGTGCTGCTATGTTAATATTTGTTTAATAAAATGAGATCACCAATTACTGTTATTATTCTAAATTTATTGCTGTGTTAATTTTTTATGAATTGATCACGAATTTTTTTTTATGAATTGATGTGCTAATTTTTGTTATTATTATAATTTTAATGATGTATTATTTTTTCATGAATTAACTGTTAACATTATTTATTGATTTATCAATTGCCATTAGTATGCTATTATTATAATTTTTTGAGGTGTTAATTTTTTATGAATTAATATTTTTAATATATAAGTAAAATAGTTGTTAATATCAAGGTTGTCAAAAACGCGCTTTAACTCGTAAAAGCGTACGATTTTACGTCTTCACCTTTGCATTTCGTGCTCGATCTCACCTGAAAACGTTTTTGGCCAGCACGTGGTAGAATCGCGTGCTGGCCCGTAGAATCGGTGGAGACGCACGACTCCACCGATCCCACAATATTTTTTTTTTAATGTTTTATAAGCGTGATAGGCACTCATCTCTTCCTTTTTGTTTGTTGTCTGCCGCTGTGCCCTGTCGCTGCCACCACTGCTGTCCTGCTGCCACCGCTCACTGCTGCTGTCGCCACTGTTGCTCGTCTGCTGCTTGCGCTGCTTCCGCCGCTCACTGCTGCTGTCGCCACTGTTGCTCGTCTGCTGCTCGCGCTGCTTCCCCGCCGCGCTGCTGTCTTGATGCTGCTGCCACTGATCTAACAGGTTCCAACCCCGTCCCTCTCTCGTGTTCTCTTTCTCTCCCTCTCCCTTTCTCTTCCCGCACTCTCTCCCTTTCTCTTTCTCCCCTCGTCTTCTCTCGCCCTTTCTCTTTTCCTCCCCTCTCCCTCTCTCGCTTTCTCTCTCTCCCTCACCCTCTCCCTTTCTCTTCCCGTACCCTCCCCCTTTCTCTTTCTCCCCTCTTCCTCTCTCGCCCTTTCTCTTTTCCTCCCTTTTCCTCTCCCTTTCTCTTCCCACACGAGAATATTTTTTTTTCTCCTTTTCTCTTTCTCTCTCTCTCCCTTTCTCTCTACAAATCGAAACAAGTTTCTTTTTTTTTCCACGAACCCGATAATTCTCCCCATTGGTGAACAAGGGCCATGGCGACCTTTTTACTTTCTATTATGTTATAAAATTAAAACATTTTTATATTTCAACTATGGTTAATATTTGCTTAATAAAGTGGAAATCATCAATTGCTTTTAATATTGTGAATTTATTATTGTGTTAATTTTTTATATATTAATAATGAAAGTTATTTATTGATGTGTTAATTTTTCATGAATTAATTATATTGATGTGTCTGTTGTTATTCTGTTATTATTACAATTTGTTAAGGTTGTGAATTAATATATATATAATTAAATAGGTATTAATATCATGAAGTGTGATGTTAAAATTATAAATTTGGACATGTATTATTGCATTTTGTACTTATAAGTTCAAAGAGAATTTGCATTTCACTACTAATATCATGAATTTATATATATTATTATATATTAATATATACATTTTAATATTAAAAAATAATCTGGTAGAATCGGCCGTGTCGTGTTACGTGTTCACGATTTACGAGTTTTTTCGGCCCTCCGTGTCGAGTCCGTTTTACGTGTTTGACAACACTGGTTAATATCATTAATTGATCTTAAAATTAGAATTTTGCTTATGTAATATGGCATTTGGTACTTATAAGTTCAAAAGAATTTGCATCTCACCACTAATTACTTATATACATATATATATATATATATATTAAATAAAAATCCGGTAGGATGGGCCGTGTCGTGTTACGTGTTCACGATTTACGTGTTTTGCCGACCCTCCGTGTCGAGCCCGTTTTACGTGTTTGACAACATTGACTACCATCTTGTTAGTCGTCCTTTCTCATTTAGAAAAAAATTAAAGAAAAACAATTTATTGTGCAATCATGAGAAACTTCCTTGGAGGATAAAAACAACAACTTTAAAGGCAGATAAAATGAACATGAAATCAAAGTCAGAAAATAGAAGTGGCAGAAGTTACTTGGCGTTTAAAAGGATGGTTTAGCCCAATGAGTATGATAAGCCACTTTGTATTAGTTAGTGGCTTATTAAAAAAGTAGTGGGTAGTTAGTTATATTAGTAGTTTTGTTATAGTTATAGTAACTCCCTTTGCATGTTATAGTAACTACCTTTACACATTATAAATACATGTATAGGTTTTAAATTTAGGGTAACCTTTTGAAATGTGTTGATCAATTATGTAAATGGAGTTTGGTCCACTCCACACGGACTATTCTATTATGGAGATTTGTCATCTCGAATAGACAAGTTATCAATAGTACTTGTGTTTAAGATTCTTGCACTTTTACTATTAATGATAATTATCCTATTTTTATTTTTAGTCATATATGTAATTGCATTTTTCAGTTTGTATCAATTGGTATCATAGCCTCAAAAATCCTGATAGCAAAGCACAAAGAAGCAACATTCAGAAGAAGAAATCAACTCTACACATTACAAGGGAAAGCTCATTTCATAAGAAAAAAAGCTGAAAGTTCAAATAACTTTAAAAGTTCTCTCCTAGCCCGAAAATGGAGTTGACAAATTTTGGAGGTTTCAACTGCACCTGCAAAATATTTTTACTAATTTTCTTTTCTCTGCTTTGAGGACAACAACAACAACAACAACAAAGCCTTATCCCACTAGATGGGGTCGGCTACATGAATTATACGACGCCATATTCGTTGATCCATGTTCATGAGATTCGACAGGGTTTTATGCTGGCTGTCGGGGCCTAACACAACCCTCCTCCTTTATCTCTGCTTTGAGGACAACACAACAACAACAACAAAGCCTTATCCCACTAGGTGGGGTCGTCTACATGGATCATACGACGTCATTATTCGTTGATCTATGTTCATGAGATTCGAC
The DNA here is from genome assembly GCA_030549335.1 of Pontederia crassipes. NCBI lineage: Eukaryota > Viridiplantae > Streptophyta > Magnoliopsida > Commelinales > Pontederiaceae > Pontederia > Pontederia crassipes. The sequence goes on from CM060197.1 coordinate 33,978,622, forward strand.
AGGGTTTTACGCTAACTGTCGAGGCCTAACACAACCCTCCTCCTTTATCCGGGCTTGGGACCGGCTATAAAACATAGGCGGAGTTTATCTCTGCTTTGAGGACAAGGCAAAATTTTAGGAGGGGCGTGTTGATAAGATACTACTTTGTATTAGTTAGTGGCGGGTTAAGAAATAGCGGATAATTAGTTATAGTAGTAGTTTTGTTATAATTATAGTCAAGGTAGTCAAGATCGCGATCTTGATCGTAAGATCATACGATCCTACTCCGACTCTCCGATCTCGATCTTGACTACAAGATCGAAAATGTAAGATCTCTGCGGGATCACGAGTTTAATCGTGAGATCAGTCCAATCCCACCGATCCTATCAACAACAACAACAACAACAACAACAAAGCCTTATCCCACTAGGTGGGGTCGGCTACATGGATCATACGACGCCATTCCGCTCTATTAGTAACCAAACCTTTCGGTATATTATTCACCAATAAATCTTGCTCTATTAGTTCGCCAAGTGTCCGCCTTGGCCTCCCTCTCCCTCTTTTAATCGGACTCCAGATTATTTGATCTACTTTTCTTACTGGCGCATCTAATGGTCTTCTCTGAACATGACCAAACCATCTCAAACGATTCTCTACCATTTTCTCACTAATAGGAGCCACTCCGACTCGTTCACGCATATGGTCATTCCTAATCTTATCTAATCTTGTATGACCACACATCCATCTCAACATTCTCATTTCGGCTACCCCCACTTTACGTTCATGTTGTCCCTTCATAGCCCAACATTCACTACCATATAACACTGCTGGCCTTATAGCAGTACGATAAAATTTTCCTTTAACTTTATTGGGTACTTTTCTATCACAAAGAACTCCAGTGGCTTTCCTCCACTTACACCAACCAGCTTGAATTCTATGATTAACATCGTCATCAATCTCACCATCTTGTCTTACAATTGATCCTAAATATTTAAACTTTGTCACTTGAGGAATTATATCCTCCCCTAGCCTAACTTTCAAATCGTCTCTAAGTTGTTTATTTGTGAAATTGCTATGCATATATTCTGTTTTATTCCTACATAAACGAAAACCCTTTGACTCCAACGTATTTCTCCATATTTCCAATTTTGTATTAATCTCTTCTCTTGAATCTGCTAAAAGTACTATATCATCCGCAAATAGCATGCACTTAGGTACCTCCTCTGTGATACTCTCAGTTATAGCATCGATAACTAAGTTAAATAGATACGGGCTTAAAGCTGATCCTTGATGTAGGCCAATTCCTATAGGAAATTCATTTGTCTCACCTCCGGGTGTCCTAACCCTAGTCAATGCCCCATCGTACAATATCTTGTATTACCTTAATGTAGGCAACATTCACCCTCTTCTTTTGCAAGGCTTTCCAAAGTACATCCCTTGGTACCCGATCATACGCCTTCTCTAAGTCAATGAAAGCCATATGTAAGTCTCTTCTCCTACTTCGATACTTCTCCATCATCCCCCTTAGTAAATAAATCGCCTCTGTAGTGGATCATCCTGGCATGAACCCAAATTGTCTCTCAGAAATACTAGTCTCCATTCTCAATCTATGCTCAATCACTTTTTCCCATAATTTCATAGTGTGACTCATAAGTTTAATCCCTCTATAATTTGCACAATTCTGAATATCCCCTTTATTTTTGTAAATAGGAACTAATGTACTTAATCTCCAATCATCAGGCATCTTTTTCGACCGTAAAATCTCATTAAATAGTTTACATAACCACAACACACATTTTTCTCCTAAACATTTTCAAACTTCAATCGGTATACCATCCGGTCCAACGGCTTTACCATTCTCCATTTTCTTAAGAGCTTCGCTAACCTCCGAGACTCTAATTCTACGATAAAATGACCTATTAAGCTCACATTCGCTAACTGTCAAGTCCTCCAAATCACAACGGGAACCTTCACATCCATCATTAAATAGCTTATAGAAATACTCTTCCCATCTGTTCTTAATATCTCCTTCAGTAACTAAAACCTTGCCAACTTCATTTTTTATGCATCTTACTTGATCCAAATCTCTCGACTCCTTCTCTTTATTCCTTGCAATCTTGTAAATCCTTTGTTCACCAGCCTTTGTCCCTAACTCCTTATAAAACCCCTCATATGCTTTAGCACGAGCATCACTAACTGCCTTCTTAGCCTCCCTTTTCGCCAAACGATACTTTTCCCAATTGTCAGAACTATTGTCCAAGTGTATCGCCTTGAAACAATTCTTTTTATTACGCACCTTTTCTTGGACCTCCTCATTCCACCACCAAGTCTCCTTATCTCGTGGTCCAAAACCTTTTGATTCTCCTAAAATGGCTTTAGCAACCATTTCAACCTTTTTTGCCACATTCTTCCACATGATACTAGCATCTCCTTCTAACTCCCACACACTTTCCTCTAATAACTTACTTCTAAAAGTCTCTCGCTTCTCCCCCTTTAACTGCCACCACTTGATCTTTCGATCAAAAACTGTTCGGGATTTTGATTTTATACATTTCATTTGCATATCAAGAACTAACAATCTATGTTGTGTAGTCACCCCATGCCCAGGAATTACTTTGCAATTAGTACAGCGTCTTTTATCAGTATTTCTTGTCAAGAAAAAATCGATTTGAGACCTATGAGTTCCACTTTTGTATGTGATTAAATGTTCATCTCTCTTCCTAAAACAAGTGTTGATAATCTTAAGGTCGTATGCTAAAGAAAAATCAATAATAGTTTGTCCTTCCTCATTCAACTCCCCAAAACCAAAACCACCATGAACCCTTACATGTGGTCCTGCCTCTTTACCAACATGTCCATTAAGGTCTCCCCCAATATAAACTTTCTCGGTTGTTGGTATACTTTCAATCAAACCCTCCATATCTGCCCAAAACTTCTCCTTGAGATGTGATTCTGCTCCTACTTGGGGTGCATATGCACTAATAATGTTCATAGTCTCCTTTCCAACAATTACTTTCACGGATATGATTCGATCCTCAATCCTTTTAACTTCCACAACATTCTTCCTCCATTCTGCATCCGCGATAATACCAACACCATTCCTTCCATTTACCTTACCCGTGTACCAAAGTTTGGAACCATTTAACCTAATCTCTTTACTTCCCTCTCCTACCCATCTAGTTTCTTGCAAGCATAAGATACTAATCTTACGCTGGTCCATTACTTGTGCCACCTCGAGGCGCTTCCCATTCAACGTCTCAATGTTCCAAGAACCTAATCTGACCTTAGTCTCATGAACTAGCTTCTTTAACCGCCTCCGTCCATTAGAGTGCGGTAGTCCTTGCTCATTTAACACTGCATTCAGGCGAGGATGCAGCGGCTCTTGCTCTCTTATCACTGTACCCGAGCTGTACAGCGCATTACTTACGGGTAACGACCTAGCATTAACACAATATATTCGTTGATCCATGTTCATAAGATTCGACATGATTTTATGCTGGCTGTCGGGGCCTAACACAACCCTCCTTTATCCGGGCTTGGGACCGGCTATAAAATATAGGCGGAGTTCCACCGATCCTATCATCTTAAAAAAAAAAGAAATGACATGCCTTAACCTAAGCCCCTAACTCAGCCGCCAACCCCTAGTTTGGTGGTGTTTCTCTCTCTCATAGACTCTCTACAGAATGCCTCATTTTATGGCCCCAATCTCTCGCGAAATCTAGTTGAAATCAACACGATTCTCTCACTGATCGCCCCCTAGGGCAATCTCATCTCTTCTCCAGCGGAATCTGATCAATCTTCACAATATTTGGTCAACAACTCAGCAATATTTGATCGATCTTCGCAATCCTAGGCAAGGAATTTGATCTCTTGCCAAATCTAGTTGAAACGTGATTCTCTCTCGCTCATAACCCCATATTGTCTCTTCTCCAGGAGTAGATGATCGACAACAACGAAATCAGGTAGATATCGGCAATCCTGGACAAGGAATCTAGGAAAATCTCAGATTTGATTTGCTATCTCCTGATTCTCCTCACCTCTTTTTGTTCTAAACAAATTGAAGGTCCGTTGCTGTCCCAAAGGCATCTACGGGTTTGAGGTTTGAAAATATTTAACCCTTTTACTTTTATTACAAGTCTTGATCATCCACAGAACAATAACATGGTTCTCCTTCTTTGATTACCTGCTCCTAAAGTCCTACCATCCTGCTTCACAATTTTTTCCTTCTTTATTTGCCCATGGGATCATATTTTCGATATTTTCTTATATCCTAATCACTACTAACATGCCATAATTATTTAAACATTAGATGCTGCTGATATTGTATTAGTGTTATTTTGCTAGTTATATTTTTATGGAAAAATCAAAGAGAATTCACTTAATTTTTTCTTTGTTCTCTTTTTCCTACCAAATGTTAATTATAGACCAGCACTGCATTAGTTACTTGATGTCACAACTCACAAGTAGTAGCATGCATTTGAATTATTAGTTTCTTATTTAATTACTTGTTCTTCTATGGACTCAGTTGCTTTAGGAATTAGGTGTATGTTTTTATTCCTTGTATCAATGAAATTTGATAATTTGGTGACATTGTAAGTGGTAATATTCCTTTAAAAATGAGATAATTTTCTATAATGGTACATTTGTATTATTCTTTTCAGAATCTCAAGTTTCAAGTCAATTGGTTAAGTATGGCATCTGGAAGTTGTAGTGGTACTGGTCCTAATGAAATTTGTGGTACAAGTGCTCCTGGTGGAAGTGGCAGTGGAAGTGGCAGTGGCTTCTAGTAGCAACAGTGGGAGGAAAGTTCGTAAAAATGCTTCAGGAAGTAGAACTGATGTGGGGTGGTCCCATGGTTATCAAGTTCCAAAAAGCCTTATCCCACTAGGTGGGGTCGGCTACATGGATCATACGACGCCATTTCGTTGATCCATGTTCATAAGATTCGACAGGATTTTATGTTGGCTGTCGGAGCCTAACACAACCCTCCTCCTTTATCCGGGCTTGGGACCGGCTATAAAATATAGGCGGAGTTTATCAAGTTCCAGGAGATGGAAGAAAAAAAAAATGCAAATATTGTGACAAAACATTTACTGGGGGAGTCTATAGATTTAAGCATCACCTAGCTTGTACAAAAATTAATGTTTCACCTTGTGCTGTCGATCCTGAGGATGTTAAGAGACAAATGTGTATTATTTTATCAAGCTTAGAAGAAGTTGCAAGCAAGAAAACACAAAGCACTAATTTTGGGTTAGAAAATGATGCTGATGTTGAAGTGGAGGATGCAAGGACAGAATTAGGCGGCAAAAGGAAAGGAAAAGAAGTGGCCACAGAGATCTCTAACTTGTTCAAGAAAAAAAATGGAAAGGAAGGAACTAAGAAAACTTCTATTGATAATGTCTTAAGGAAAGAAATGTGAGAAGATGTGTGTATGCAAATTGCTCGCTTCTTTTATACAAGTGCGATTCCATTTAATTCCGTAAGGAATCCTGAATTTGAAAAGATGTGTTTATTGATTGGAAAGTATGGTGTTGGATTCAAACCACCATCTTACCATGAGATAAGAGAAAGATATTTGAAGAAAGAAGTTGATAATACCATGGCATTGCTCGAGGAGCATAAAGTTGAATGGAAAAAATCAAGTTGTTCTATAATGTCAGATGGTTGGACAGATAAAAAAAGAAGAAGCATCTGCAATTTCCTCGTGAATAGCATTAAAGGTACAATTATTTTAACTTCACTAGACACATCTGACATTTCCAAAACTGCAGATAAAGTATTTTACATGTTGGATGATATAGTGGAGCAAGTTGGAGAGGAGAATGTTGTACAAGTTGTAACCGACAATGCTGCTGCATACAAGCTAGCTGGTGAGATGTTAATGCAAAAAAGAAAAAAGTTATTTTGGACTCCATGTGCAGCTCACTGTATTGATTTAATGCTTGAGGACTTTGAGAAAAAAAATTAAGCTCCACGAAGTGACGATAAAGAAAGGTAAGAAGATAACAAATTTTATTTACGCAACACTTCTCATTAGTATGTTGAAGCATTTCACTAAGGGAAAAGAGTTGATTAGACCGGCTGTCACTCGTTTTGCCACTTCTTACTTGACCTTAGGATGCTTATTTGATAATCGAAATTCGTTAAGGACTATGTTTGCTTCAAACCAATGGAAGGGGAGCCGATATGCAATATTAAAAGAAGGAAAAACTGCGGAACTTACTGTTATGGATAGTAGGTTCTAGATTAATGTGAATAATTGTTTAAGGCTGCATACCCTCTCATTAAGTACTTCGCATGGTAGATTCAGACGAAACCCCTCCAATGGGCTTTATTTTTTATGAAATGGACAGGGCTAAGGAGAAAACTAAAGCTGACTTCAAGAATGACAAGAAAAGGTAGCTACTTTTATGTTGTTATAAATTCATTCTTTGAGAGAATGTTATATTTAGTTGATAATTATAATTTATAGTGTATAATCATTTGCTATTTTGAATTTTCAGCTATGAGCCTGTTTGGAGGATCATCGATGAAAGATGGGAAGTACAACTTCATAGACCATTGCATGCTGCGGCATATTACCTAAACCCTCAGTTTTATTACTCTCCAAATTTCAAAGCTGACCGAGAAGTCATTCGTGGACTATATAAAGTTATGGACAGAATGTTAGATGCTGAAAAGAGAGATCAGGTTGATATACAACTTGAAGAATTCAAGCATGAAATAGGACTTTTTGGATTCTCAGCTGCTAAGTCTATGAGGTTTAAGAAGTCACCCTCAGATTGGTGGCAATCTTATGGTGCTGACACTCCTGAATTGCAAAGATTTGCTGTATGAAATTTAAGTTTAACTTGTAGTTCTTCAGAATGTGAGCGCAATTGGAGTGCGTTTGAAATGGTAAAGTTATATTTTTGTTAAAATTATTTTAGTATACTTTCTTATTTTTTTATATCTTTTTATTAGGTCCATACGAAGAGGAGGAATCGATTGCATCAAAAAAAGATGAACGATTTGGTCTTTGTGATGTATAACTTGAAGTTGAAGGATAGAAAGATTAAGAGAAAGCAAGCTGATCTTCAAGTGGATGATGTTTCTTCCGATGATGAATGGATTGCCGAAGAGGAAAATGAAAATTCATTGAGTAGAAGAGTTAGCACTAACTTAGATTTTCTTCATGGTAGACATGACCATGATGAGGATGCTGGAATGTTCTGTATGGGTGAGAATGTGAATGCCTCTGTTGATAACTTGGAGCTCCCTGAAGAAGATGAATTTAACTATATGGAATTGGATGACAATGATGTTGATGGTGATGATGATCACCATGATTTGGTGTTAGATGATATGTAATTTATTAATTGTAGTATAAATGAACAATATGAACCTTTTAGCATGTCATTTTTATTCAAAAAATCTGTAGTGAATTTGTTTTTTTTTTGTCACGAGATGTGAACTTGTTTAATGTCAAATACTTTAGTAGCTTGATAGCTGGTGGTTTGAACTTTGGTTAATAAATGTTGAGAATTTGAGTTTGTCAAATACTCAATTACTCATCATATAAATTAGAGCTTAACCGTATGAGAAATTAGCATGTGATTGTCCCTCTTATAGCCTTATCTTATGTACATATATGTTTTCCTTCAAGTGGAGCATATGCTTCTCAAGAAAACTTATATTCATTTGCTAAGTTGAAATTTTATTCAATGAAAATAAAGGTTATTTGAAAGCTAACAGAAGTTTAGTGTAAGGAAAATTTTATTCTCTTGCTCCTTTTTTCGCATGTTGCCTTTCCAATTTTCTTTAGGTAGTTTTATTATATGCAATGGAAATAGAATTCTATTAGTTATCCTCCTTTACAAAAAAAAATGTTAATTATCATGTTACCTATTGACACATTCACAGCCACATTTGATTTTTCTTCTTTCATTTTCCGAACCAAATTCATAGTCAAATAACATTTATCAAGCTAATGAAATATTAGTTGATGGAATGATGAAACTATTTTAAAAATAAGAAGTAACATATTTGAAAAATTTTAAAATTATAAATATATATGTTAAAATATATTATTTTAATATATAGGTAAGATCTTACGATCCTCGATCCGATCTCACGATCTTCGATCCTACGGACCCCTTCCGATCTTGTGTAAGATCCCGATCTTGACTACCTTGATTATAGTAGCTACCTTTGCATGTTATAAATAAATGTATAGGTTTTAACTTTAGGGTAGCCTTTTGAAATGTGTAGATCAGTTATGTAAATGGAGTTTGGTCCACTTCACACGGACTATTTTATTATGGAGATTTGTCATCTCGAATAGACAAGTTATTAGTAGTACTTGTGTTTAATATTCTTGCACTTTTACTACCAATAATAGTTATCCTATTTTTATTTCTAGTCATATAGGTAATCGGATTTTCAGTTTGTATCAGAGTACCTGAGCATATGATTCAACATACTATGGTGGAACAATGTGTAACCACACCTATAAGGTCACAAGTGATTCATTACCTTGATTGCTGCAGCCAGTGCATCCAATAAATTTCCATCTGAACTGATGACTAGACCCTCAATGTATAGATCCCAACAGACCTTTCCGTCCACAACACTAAGAGATGAAAGATCAATTCCAGCCCCTACCAAACAGTTAAAATACTGAGTGTTTTTTAAGGCAATGCTGAGTTATGATGGAAAGCAAAAGATGATAAGCTGTCAGCCAAAGCACTAACTGTCAATCTAGTTTCACATTATCTAGTATTTAGCAGAGATTACTGATAGAATGTAGGTTTGTAATAAGATGAAACTAATTATGAAGTGATTTTTATTAGAGAAGAAATTTCAAAGTAGGTCACTGTAGCTAGATGAAAATACCAAAGATAAGAATGCAACCCATAGTAATGTCTATGTATTCACAGCAAGTTTTTTTTTTTTTTTGAGGAGAAAAAGGATGACCACTAATGTTGTGGTTGTCAACCATCTATATGTATACACAGCAAGTTTTCTGAAAAATTTTGTAAGTTAGATGAAGTTGACCTTTAAGATATTTCAAAAGAGAAAACTATGTACCCAAACCCAGCTAGGGGAGATTAGGCAGAGGGTAGATACATACAGGCAGCTTTCCCCAAACCCTCATAGAATAACTCAAGCCTTATGTTGCCATCTTTTGATTGCCAAAGAAGCAGCTTAACCATTGCAGCAAGATTCATATTTCTTATGAGATAAAATGGGTAGATGTCCTCTTTATGGATGCCTCTGATGGGGGATGATTTATCAAGATGATGTGACTAAGTTAATAATGTAAGATTGCGGTAACTGGTAACCATCCTATGCCTTTTCAAAAGAAAAATAAAAACAAAAGATTCCAATGGTTTTTTTTAGGAGAAAAAGGATGACAAACCACTTTGGTTGTCATCCGCATATATATAGATCACTATGAGGAAAAGATTCCAATGGTTAGAAGCTACAGGATGTAAAATTACAATGGGAAAAAGAAAGACCAGACAGAATTTTTCCCCTGCATTGATGATAGTTCGTCTAGAAGAGTGAAAAAGAAGAATAAACAAAGAATGATAGAGCCAAGTTTCGACTGTACGCAGTTTCATGGTCAAACAAAGTGATGATTGAACAGATGTTTCAGTTCTTTACTTCTGCCCTTTCTCTATATTTGTAATTTTTCACTGGTTTCACAAGTTTTTAATAAAAAGTGAATGACTAACCAAACCTTGTAGTCATCCTTACAGTTCTCAAAAAAAGAACCAGTTCCTCTCCAAAAAAAAAGGAAGAAGAAGAAGAACCAGTTTTGAGAAGTGGATTTTGAAAGATGCATGTTCATATCGAACCTACTTTGAAAAAGAAAACCAACTGCCATGTCTTTTTTTGAAAGTAAAGAAAACCAACTGCCATGTCTTACTATTGAGAACGCAGAAGATTTCAAATCTCAGATAGCAAGTCTTCTCTAGAACACCATAATACATGAGAAAAGTGTGTTAAGAGTCAAGAAGTACTAACATGCAAATATTGAACTACTTAAGATGGTATCAAGAGGCCAGTAGTAGATTTTGAAACTCAAGAAAGTCCAGTACAAAAGTAGAATTAGATTATAGAACACATCCCAAAATCAACAGGGTGAACTATCATGTTTATCCATAGAAGTGCTCTAACATCGAAACTGCAAATATCTTTTGAGGAAACATATCTAGGAGGAAGTTCGGTATTTCAACCAGATGTTAAAGAATTTCATAGAAGTTTCTTTGGGTTAAACAACAATAACAACAACAACAACATGTCTGTAAGATGTTGGACAGTTTCCATCATGGCTCAGCACTAAAAATATGATCAAGCTTCTTTCCAGTAATCCTTTGAAAATACCTGTCTTTCAAAGTTTGTTTGATTTAACAGATACTCGGTTAGAACTGTCTTCATTCTTATGCTCCCAGCAGGCAATCATGCAGTGCTACAACCTATCTTACACAGATGTCATGATTTTATGGCAAGAAAGGAATCACAAGATTTCTTTTCTCTCAATAACCCAAATTCCAAACTCAAGTGTGTCCAAATTATGCCAGTAATCTAGAAAAGACAAGTGTGTCCAAATTATGCCAGCAATCTAGAAAGATTACTTTTCTAGATTACTTGTAGGGAAACGCGTCCTGAGATTCATATGAAAAACAATGTACAGAACAACATCAGGAAATATTTCAACTGACTTCCCAACAGTAACAGCAAAGGATACCTGCACCACTATTGCTGCCAAGAAAGCATCTTTGAAGAGCAACCGATAACTCCATAGACAGTTCTTCACCACCCCTTCCCTAAAGTGGCATATGGATGTCAAACTCGTATTATTACATACTTTTTTAACAGTAGTCAGCAAATTTCTCTTCTCTAAAATGTTATGGATTCCCTTGAATAAGAAGACAACATAAAGTTACCATCTCACCTCAAACAAGGGCTCAGCTGTTGCGCTGCAGTCGACAAAGATTGACACCTTCCCTTTGTCAGGCTGGAGGGCCGCAGGTCGCCCCAATTCTGCCTAAAACGAACAACAACATAGAACAGATTCTCCTCAATTCTTCCTAAAGTGAAAGAAAAAATCAACAAAAAAGAACAAAGCCGAAAAACATAAGGACACGCACTGAGATATTCCCAGAAGAAAAAAAACGGATTTTCATGATGCGATTTTTAATGGATAAATCACCTTGATGCTCACGATGACGTCCGTCGCGCCAAGCCTAACTCTGGATGAGCCATTCGCCTACAGTTTTACAGTTACAGAAGATTAAACCCCCGAAAAACCTCAAGGAACAAGAAGGCCGTGCGGAGGGATAGAAATGAGGGACCTGTGGGATGACGCCCGTCTGGACGGAGATGGGGCAGTACTGGAGGCGCCGACGGCCGTCGCAGCGGAGGTCCTGCGCGATCCCCCCGAGTATGAACTGCTGCTCTCCGAACGACAACCCCACCATCCTTCTTCTACGCAACCGACTCCGACAAAAATGAGGGGAATGGTGTTATGCGGGAGTAGCTGCAGGAAGGGAGGATCGGAGAAAGGAGCGGCAGCAGTGGGCGGGTGTGAGCAGAGGAGACGCCGTCACGACCACGGGAGGAGGTGAAAAAGGGAGAGGACTGGGGTGTAAGAAAAACCGGACGACCTGAAATCCATCCGACGGAAAAAACTTTAAAAAAAATTAAAAATTAAGGATTCCTAATTTTTAATAAATTAAAATTTATTCGTTAAAATTAGGACCGAAAAAATCCTACGGTTGTGGAGTTCATTTTTTATTTATATAATTAATACATTTATTAATAATTCTTTTATTATACATATAATATTTTTTATAAAATTTCATATTTTTCTATCGCATTATCAAACTCTAATTTAATAACTTTAAAATTTTAATAGTATATTTTATATTTAATATAAAATTAAATATTTTTATATTAATTTTAAGTTATTAAATATATTTTTAAAATATAATTATATAAAAGTAGAATCTCAAAAAATCATCCAAAAAAATTAACTCGTTAGAGGGTAGTTTTATTTTTTTGAAAATGGTTTTAAAGTGATTTTTTTAATTTTAAAAATCGATCTGAAAAGTAGCGATTGATTTTTTTAGACAAAAATTCGACCCTACAATTCGACCCGACCTGAAGATGAAAATGGGAGATGTAAAAAATTTATATGTGCCTCTTAAAATTATATGTTAATAATATGCATTGCTTTATTTGAATAAGAATCTATTAATTCATGTTAATTATTTCTAATATTTATTAATAAAAGTATATTTTGTATTAATATATCTTTAGTCAAAATACGTAAGTTTAACTATTTGTTTAACTTTCTTTTTGGTCTCATACACTAAAACACATACGTCCATAAAATTTGAATTTATGAAATAAGTCAGCCTATTTTATACAAATATGATAATAACAATGCATTAATAATTATTGTTATGAATTATTATTAAACTAAAATAATTAGTAATAAAATATTATTATTTATTAATAAATCATATATGAATCATACTAATAATAATCAGTATGATTAATAATAATTTAGTCACAGTACTAATATTAATGATATAATAAGATTTATTTAATTAATTTTATAATTTATTAAGTAGAGTTTCAAAGGACAAACTAAAATTATTGTCACTTAGGTGACAATGTGAAGTGTTGTCCTTTTCATAAATTATATATAGATATTGTCACTCGATAAATGATGTGAATTGTTTAAATAATTCACATTATTTATTATCAATAATTTGAGGAACCTAAGTTATTTAATATAACATTATATTCTGATCTACAACATTACCTGTAAACAAACGTCCTCTCATAAGTTGTATTCAAATACTAACTTTTTACAACCTTTTCTTCAAAAGAAGCTCACATTCTTTCTTTCCTACATGCATAATAATCAACTTTATTATCTTAAAAAAAAACTTTTCAAGAAAATGTATATATGTCTCTTCTCATAAAATAATCAATTTAAAGTTTCGCATGGCATGAATTCATAAGAGAATCAATTTCGTGTTTCAAATATTTTTTCCATAAAACATGTATTAACTTTTCTTTTCAATTTCTCAAAATAATGAAGCAACATTTTTTCTTATTTTAAAGTTCAAAATATTTTTAGTAGGAGAAGAATATTTTTTATGCCTATCAAATGAAAGGTAAACATTATCAAAGTCGGAAGAGTTAAAAATATCTCATGACTATGTGTCATTACGCATAATTAAACATTCTCACTTGAAAATTTAAGTCATTTTATATATTTTAACTTTTCTTTTTCTTCTTTAAAGTACACCTATGACTTGAATATTCTTCCTAATATTCACATAATATATTTTTTGTTAGTCTCTAGTCCTTTTATCTTTCTTTGACCAATTTGAGGCATTTGTCAATTTTTTTTAACATAAAGTGTACATCTTCTTTCACCAACCTCTTACTCACTTGGCTTCTCACTTTCATCAGGAGTCTTTAAAGGGATTTCTTCTTAGTTGCCTCTATTTTTCTACGCTCCAAACTTGTCTCATATATTAGGAGGAATTATATAAGATTATCAAATTCTAACTTATTTGGGCTTCGTTACTCAATCATGGTTCTTTTAGTGTGTTTTGCTCATGCAAAGAAGCTAAGCTATTAACAATATTATTAAATTGAACAAGTATGTTATTAATGCATTCATAATTAAATATTTTTTCAATTACAAAGGAATGTGCCATAATTAAATATTTAAATGAATCATATTGATCATTTTAAATATTTAATATAGACTATTTAATTTTATTAGTACCCTCATAAGTGATAATTAACTTTTTTTTCAAATCTCATTTAAAGTTAAACAAGTAAGAATGTGATTAAATTTAGTAGAATCAAAAGTAAAATAAAAAGAAATTTTGCCTTTTCCATCAAGTTTAATCATTTTTTTTCGTTTGGTGTACTAAGAAGATGACTTGACATGCAAATCAAAATCATTATCTATTGCATCCCAAATATCCAAATCTATAAAACAAACATATCCAAATCTATAAAACAAACGTAAGTTTCATTATAATCAATCGTCCAATAGAAAAAAAATAAAAGAACCAAAAGTTCATAAGCAAATGATCTAATGACTTTCGATGAGTAAAAAATCACTTGAATCCATGACTCTATAGATAATAACCTCAAAAATAACAACTTTGATTTAATACCAATTATTGAACTACAAGACATTAAGAAAGGGGATGAATTGATGTTTTTGAATTGATAAAATTTGTTTCGAAATAAAGCATAGAACACATAATCAATTTGTAAACTTAAAATACAACACGATAATGCTCAAATCACAAACACAAGAAGATCAGAATGAGGGGAAAGAAAAAATGCAAACCCAAGAACAAATGGTTTGTTGACTAGATTTGATCACGCTTAGCATGTGTTCCCACTTTAACATCTCGAACTTAAAAATTGAAAATTCTATTAGCATCCTTCCTTAGTTTCATATGGGGAAAGGAAGAAATTATTAATCTTGGTTTCTTCTTTGATTCGAAGGCAAAAATCTTGCTCAAAAGTTTTCACCCAAAACTTTTTTTTTTGTTCTTAACATTTTATCATTTAAGAGCTTAAATACCTATTACATGAGTACTAGAACACTAGCTTAATCTCTCATGTACAACTAGGATCTCACACGAGAGAGTGAAAGAGAAATATGTATTACATTAAAAATATAAGTGAACTACTTAAAAAAATATATGATACTATTACATTTCTTACAATGCTTAAAGTCAACATCGGCATAAGCATGCAATTCAAATGGAAAATTCTTTTTTTATCACACCAAATGCCTAACTATGTCATTAAAGTATCTCAATTTTTTCACCGAAATGAGAATGTGAGGTTTGAAATTCAACATATGCACACAAAACAGGATGTCAATGTCTAGAAGCGGTTAGTTTTAAACATTAGTAAATTACTAGACATACTCTTATACCACTTTTGATCAATTGATTGATCATCTTCAACCATATTTAATTTTGTTGGGATTCTATACACATGTGAGTCTTATAAGGTTTACAGATAATGTTGTATTAAATTATGTAAAAGCTCACCGTATTACAATGCTCACTTGCGATAGATAATGAGTAATCTGCATTGTCTAAATAATGCACAACGCTTATGAAGTGACAATTGCCTATTTGAGGAGAGGCACCATCTAAGTTGCAATCTTTTCACTTCACTTTCTGTTGTCCTTTACAATTTTATTTAAATAAATTCTAAAAATAAATAAATAAATTATAATAATAAATAAATAAATTATAAAATTAATCAAATAAATATTAGTTAATTATTATGAATATGTTATTATCATATTTTAAAAAAATTAAAAAAAAATAATTTTGAAAATTTTAATTTTATGGGAGAGAATATATTTGTGATTTAAGTTTTACGAAGTTAGAAATAATTTATATGTCAAAATATAATTCTTTTAATTAGGGGTATATTGGTAAAAAATTATATATTAACTCATAAATCTAACTAATATAGATTGTCAAATAGATCACTAAATAAGGTAATATACATTACTGATAATTTAACAAGTGGCAATCTTTCTAAAAGACAATCTGCATTGTTAGGTAATGTTGAATGACAATGCAGTAAATACACTATAAGACAATGTGAATTGACATTAATCACATATTTCAATAAAATGATGAAAGTCTATTAAAACAACTTGATTGAAATTCATTTTACTAAGTCAAACAATGCAAGCAATCAAAGGATAAGAGTTAGAGAATAACCAATTTCACTATGATTTGACCCACACATTTGTCTACACCATAATTCTTGACTTCACAATCTTGAGAGTGTTGGAATTTCACTAATCATGTCATTCTTCTTTTCGGTTAAGGGAACACCTTTACAAACCACATTTTTCTTTGCCCAAGAAGTGAGGTGAATCTCTTATACAAGGAGACTTCCAATTCGCATAATCTTACAACAATTTTTCTGAATCAGTCTATACAAAATGTATCTAATTTTTCAAATTAGAGAGATCTACAAGTACTTAAATATCACAATTTTACTTTGAAATAAATTGATTATAAAAAGGAAATATCTTAGAGTCATTAGGCACATTTTTATAGGTTCTCCATAAAAATGTGATATGTTGATCTTCACTGAGTCTACCAATGATCATATGACTATTGGATAAATTTGATTGTTGATGTTCATATCTATCAATGTATTGCATAGAACTTGAAATTCAATCGGTTGCTCCACTTCAATTGATTTATCCACTAAGCATTACCATTAAAAATAACTTCCTTTGGCTTTTGGTCGGTTGCATTGTTTCCATGCTCAACTCAATCAATTGAAAAATTCACCTCTTTGTCTTCATCATAATCAATGGCAAAATCTTAGTCAATACCTAGCCACTAGCCAAATTCTAAATGACACTACATTTAACTTTGACACTCCTGATCTTCAATGTAAAACATATACAATGATCGAGGAAACATAATGATAGATGACTAAGCATAAAATCACAATGGTAGCTTAAACATAATTTGTAACATCATAGCTCATAGACCAACATAGGTCCCAGTCCCAACATAACTATTAATAATGCCTTCAATCCTTCTCCAATTGGAAACTCATCTAGACCCAAACTTCGAAATAAAAGGAAATCTGTCTGACATATTCTGTATATTTTCTTATCATAAGATTGTTAAGGAATTGATTTGTTCCCTTGTCACGAGATAAGTGTCCTATTTTTGGGATTAATGTCGAGTCTCAGTTGGTCGGTAATTTCTATTATCTGTACAAGGGAGTGCCTATATAAACTCCCTAGGGGTACAAAAAGAAAGCAATCAGATCTTATAATCCTCTTCTGCTTTTTTCATCTAATAAATTTCTACGTCGCCTTAAATTTCTCAGGTTTTCTTGTGGTGCATAATTTTTTTTGTGCAGAAATCCTAGCAAACTGGTATCAGAGAGAAGTTTCATGATCCTCCGTTAGGCATAGAGATGGCATCACACTACGTAAATATCGAGAAATTTATAAAGCAAAATAGTTTCAGCCTCTGGCAAATCAAGATGCGGACACTTTTGAAACAACAAGGAGTCTGGACGCCACTCGCGAACGTGTCAAAGAACAAATCAAAGGAGGAAGACTCGAAGGACAAAGAAAAAGAGTTCAACCTCGCAAATTTGACGGTATAGAAGGAGAAGGCGCACTCTACAGTCCTGTTGTGTTTGGTGGACGAGGTGCTTATTAAAGTCGCCAATCGAGAAACGACGGCTAGTCTGTGGTCAAAACTCGAGAATCTCTTCATGACCAAGTCTCTGACCAACAAGTTGATGTTGAAGCAACGTCTATTTTTCCTCGCATGCAAGAAGGTACACCGCTGAAAGATCATCTTGATTAGATGAATACTCTGTTGATGGAATTATGAAATATAGATGTGAAGAAAAAGGATGAAGATGTTGCCCTATTTTTGTTAGTGTCTCTTCCTTTAACATATGAAAATTTTGTTCAATCTGTTATCATCGAAAGAGACACAATTACTCTGAAAGAAATAAGATCAAGTCTACATATTTGTGAACTTCATCATAGGATGTCTGAAAACTCAGGGGGTAGGATTGGTGACAACCGTAGAGAAGACAAACCCTAAAAAGGGTAAGTCAAAGAAGAACAATATCGTCAATCCGAAGGACATCTACAACTATTGTAAAGACTAGGTCACTAAAAGAAGGATTGTCCCAAGAAGAAGAAAGACACAATTATTATAGTAGCACACCATAGTAGTGAATCTAATTATGATGATTTGTCTCTCAGTTTGATCAGTAATGTTTGGAGGAGAGTTGGGTTCTGCATTTAGGATGCTCTTATCATATGACTCCGCACAAAGAGTGATTCTCAACTTATCAGAATATTGATGATGGAAACATCATTATGGACAATGATACAACCTGTAAAATAGTTAGAATCGGCTCAATTCAGATCAGAACTCATAACAATCGAGTGAAAACATTGACAGGTTCATCATGTTCCACAACTGAAGAGAAATCTGATATCGTTAGGAGTTCTAGACTCCAAACAATGTCGTATGAATTCTGTAGGAGACATTCTTATGGTCACCAAGGGTGATGTTGAAAACATGAGAGGAGTCAGACAAAAGTCTTTATACATACTATGAGGCACAGTAATTTTTGGCGCGGCTACAATAGATAGTTCAATCAAATCAGAATCAGAAGCATCCAAGTTGTGAGACATACGACTCGAACATATGAGACATAAAGGGATGAATATTCTCAATAAGCGCAATCTTTTGGATGTTTAGAAGATATCTGAAATCGAATTATGCAAGCATTGTGTTTCTGACAAACAAAAATGATATCAATTCAACAAAGTCGTGCACAAGACGAAGACAACACTCGATTACAACCACGCTGACTATTGGGGTCTCTCTCGTGTTCCATCTCTAAGAGGTTATAGATGCTTCCTATCTATGATAATTGATCACTCAAGGATGACATGGGTATTCATGATGAAGCACAAGAGCGAGGCATTCAAAACTTTCAAACAGTGGAATGCTTTGGTAGAGAATCAGACATCAAAAAAGTGAAACGCTTTCGTATCGATAACGACTTAAAATTCTGTTCGTCTAAATTTGATCGGTTCTACAAGGATGAAGGCATTTTTAGGCATCACACCTTCAAACATACACCACAGTAGAATGGTTTAGTAGAACGCATGAACAGAACTCTTCTGGAGAGAGCACGGTACATGCTCTCTAATTCTGGTCTGAACAAGTCATTCTGGGCTAAGGTTGTTAGCACAGCATGCTACATTGTCAATCGGAGTCCTGCAACTGCGATCGATACTCCTATTGAGGTTAATTATACTAATATGAAATTTTTTTGATGTCCAACATATTCTCAGGTCAGTGAAGGAAAGCTAAAACCAAGGGTCAAAGAAAGAGTTGTAGGATATGGTGCGGATGTAAAAGTATTCATAATTTGGTCTCCTTCAGAGCACAAGGTTATTCACAGTAGAAACATATCATTTGATGGTATGTCTATGCTCAAACAGAAATCAGATGTTGTTGACTCAGCAGAGGAGGGTGTCAACAAACAAGTGGAGTTTGGATTAACTCAAATTCAGAATGAGACAGAAGAATTTCATCAAGCTGAACAATCTGAATTTAAAGAGCAAATAGAAGGAGCAATGATAAGTCTAGCTGTAAGACGTGCTCACAAGCAAGTAAGTCCTCCTAAGCGTTGTGGCTATGAGGACATGGTTGCATACATTCCAAGTATCTGAAGAGGTAGAGTCGCCAGAGCCATCAAGCTACAAAGCTGTTATCGCATATGCAGAGTCAGAATGGAGACTGGCGGTGACAGAAAGTGTTAGATATCTGATTGAAGGACTCAATTCAAAGATAATAATTCCTTACATCCTTCTCCAACTGGAAATCCATCTGAACACAAACTCCGAAATAAAAGGAAATATGTCTGACATATTCTGTATATTTCCTTATCATGATATTGTTAAGGAATTGATTTGTTTCTTTATTATGAGATAAATGTCTTATGTTTGGGATTAATGTAGAGTCTCAGTTGGCATGTAATTCCTATCATCTGTAAAAGGGAGTGCATATATAAACTTCCTAGGGGTCCAAAGAGAAAGCAATATGATCTTGTAATCCCCTTCTACTTTTTCCATCTAATAAATTTATGTCACTTCAAATTTTTTAGATTTTCTTGTGGTGCATAATTTCTCTCGTGTAGAAATTCTAACAATAACAATGTGCTCTAGCATCATCATCATAACATATTATCCAGCTAGTCCCAAGAAAATTCTTATTTTAGACACATTCCTTAGTCAATTTTCAATTCATCACACTTCCACCTTCACTGAGTATATCGATATGACACGCTTCATCATTTTCTCAAGTCAAAATTTGCACTTGAGTAAATTAAAATAAAGATTATTTCTTCACAAAATGTCCAACACAATCTAAAAATGCTCTTAGTGCTCTTCTATACTCAAGAAGTAAATGAGAATCTAATCTATGAAGACACAAGTTCATAAATGTGATAAGTGCATTTGTTAGACCTAAAGGCATGCGACTATCCTCAATTGGTGATAACTACTTCTTAGGTCGATGTTAGATAATAGTAATGTTGAATCGATGATAATGACTGAATGAAAAGATCTCCTATCCAAAGAAAGGAGTGTTTGTTTTTCATCCGGTAGTCGGTTCATAACCTTAATGAGCCATCCTTCTTCACAAAAAGGAGTGCACCATATGATAGACTCAATCTAATAAATCTTTTGTTTAGTAGTCATTGCAATGGAGTCTTTAGCTCATGCATTTTCGTAAGGTCCATTAAGTGGGACGACTTGGAAATAAGCATGGTTGCTGGAAGGAGTTTAATATTGAATTTGATGTCTTGCTTCATGGGCAATTGATGCATGCAAAATACAACATATATTTAGACATTCATCTAATCTTATTTCGAATCATTTTCATATAGCATACGTCAATTTATGGCTTCATTTGCTTTAATTTTATGGAAATAAAAATCTATCCAAATTCTATGTTAAAATGACACTCAAATTGGAGTTAAAAAGAAGCCAAAAATCGCAAAATAATGGAGACTGTCAGGGCAGAATTGAATATAATGGGCCGTGATATGACCGTAATGGCTGTAACAACAGGCACGTGAACAGCTCGTTACGGTCCGTTAAAATGTCCAGTTTTGAACCAAAAACTTGCCCGAGTTACAAACTGTGAGCAAGATGTTACGGGTCGTTAAAATCCAACTTTTACTCTGATTTGGACAATGTGAGGGCCATGAAATCAGTGTTACGAACCGTTAAATCCATATTACAGGATATTACAAGACTGTTATGGGCCGTTACGAAGGCTATTTTTGATATTTCTTCGATTTTTCTTGGGAATTTCAAGTTCAGATCGAACCCAACCTTTATCTTAAGGCTCAGGGATGATTAAGAAACATATTTACCCCGATTTAAAGGAGTGTTGGATGGTTTTAAAAATCTATCAAAGTCTATTCCGAATTTATTTGTTTTAACATAAAAAGACTTTGAATCAACTGAAACTCTATCAGAATCCTTGGGACACCTAGATGTTATAAATAAATGTCCTTGGAGATAGAAAAACATGTGCTTGGAGGTTCTTGAGACCTAGGAGCCATACCATCTTACAAAGGACGAATTTCAAAGCTTGAAATCGACCTAAGGAGAAGATTGTGTAGCAACTCGTCGTTTGTGCTGTGCAACATCCAGACGTCCCGAAGGTTGAGAATTCTTCTTCTATTTTTATTTGGATGCTCTTTTACTTAGTTCTTATGGTTGAATATTTTTGTAATAGTGATTTTATATTCTTTTCAAAATTGAAAACCGTTTGAACCTTGTTATTAGTTGAGTTAATCAACTTTTAAATTTCTTTTGATTATGCATGCTGAGTTCATTGCCTTTTGATGAGTAATTTGATTTCTGAGATTAGATTACAAACCTATATTAGGGGTGATTAGTTTCAAGAATTATTATTGCTTTGATGATTGATCCTTTACTTTTAAGTTGAAGCATATATAACGCGTGTTCGGTAACTCGTTGTTTGTGCCGAATTTCATGTGGTCTATTATTCTATCCAGATTTGTGGGTGAATAATAGTGTAGGAGATACGTATTCATGCATCTTAATTCTTTGTAGAGTTAATAATTGATTCGCCGTTTGCGGTTATTAGTTTTCTTAAAAGTTAAGGTAGTTTGGTTTACTCGTCTTGAGAGGTCAATGCTTTAGGTACTCCTAATCTATTTTAAGAATCGAAGCTATTATTTTCTATTATAACTCAACTATTACAGAGGATCATACACGTTTATCTTTACATTAATGATCCATAAATTTGAAGGCTCGACACTATTTTATTTTATTTTCTATTATTTATTTTTCTGCACTTTTAATTCTCTTTTTTTTATCACAAAACCCTTCTCTTCTCTTGGTAGATTGTTGGGATAGATTAGATTTAACTAGTTCCTCGTGAGTTCGACACTCTACTATCTCATTTATTACTTGATACGACTAGTGCACTTGCTAGCAAATTTATTTAATACAAATTTAATGCATCAAGTTTTTGGTGTCGTTGCCCAGGAACTATTGTTCATAACTCTTAGTCTATTTTGTATAAACTACTTTGAAAATTTTTATTTTGCTTCACTTTATTCTTTTAGTGTTGTGTAAGCTTTTCAGGTAATATCTCTTGTACACAACCGGATCATTACATGCATATCTTAGACACCTCAACGATGACGAACAAAATGACAACAAACCAACAAGTTAAGAAAAATGCCCTTGCTGTCCAGCAAGATAGAATTCAATTTGTCGCATCATCATCAAGACAAAACATAAAGAAGAAGTCTGAACAAACAAAAACTGA
Organism: Pontederia crassipes; assembly: GCA_030549335.1. Classification (NCBI taxonomy): domain Eukaryota; kingdom Viridiplantae; phylum Streptophyta; class Magnoliopsida; order Commelinales; family Pontederiaceae; genus Pontederia; species Pontederia crassipes. The sequence goes on from CM060197.1 coordinate 34,001,058, forward strand.
AAATATATTTCGAAATCCATCCGTTGCACTCACAAAATTATCAGATTCTTTGTTGAAAAAGCTCTCCACTAAAAATTATCAAATCGAAAAATTGGAAAGACAAATTCACAACATGAGGCAACACAACAAGAAGTCAGGTGAGGATTTGCATCAATTCTTGAATTCAAATCATCAACTTCTGACTTCATAGTGATGATTAGTCAATTTGCCACAACAATTTAAAGAAGATTAACAATGCAAGACCAACACATCCAGAATTTGGAGTCTCAATTATCCAAAATTCAGAAGCAAATTGAAGTGGACGATTCACTTTGACTATTCGACACCGAGCTCAAGTTTGAGGAGTTGGAAGCAAAGCTACATGCATTAGATAATGAAGTTGCAAAACTAAATTCTCTAAATTCTGAAACTTCGAGCCACATCGACGAGAGCCCGAAGGGCATCTTATGCCCCTGCCACTATCAAAATTCATATCAAAGAAGATGGCACCCATAAGCAAATTTTTCAACAAGGATAGTGACAACTAGTGACATGTTAAAGAGACAAGCAAATATATCATGAAAGATGGAAAAATTCAAAGGAGGGGTCAGCCTTTGGAAATTCCCATCACTTCTACTCTGATTCAACCACCATCGAAAGAGATTGTCAAAGCATCAATTGTTGGTTGCACAACAATCCACATCTCCTTCATGCAATATGTAAAATCTTTAAAGGAAAAAAGTACTTCGCCGACATCAACACGATCGTCTCCAGCTATAACAGTACCTCTCAAATTTCACATCAAAAGGTTATTGTACATGAAGAGCTGCCACCATCAAATGATGACCTCAAATAAAAAAATAGGCATCACCCAACATCGCATGTGCTCAGCCTCACCATGACAAGCGTTCTCGATCACATTAATTAAATCCGGTGAGATCATTCCTTAATTCATATTTACTTATATTATTCTGATTGATAATTTCTTATTAAATTTAGCATATGCCATATCAAAGTCGAGCTAGCAACTTTAAACTTAGAACTACTCATTCTCAATCCTTAAACTTATAGTTTAGAGATGCGTTTGGGAAGGTCAAAAAGCACTGCTTTTGTCCACCATTTGCTGTTAACCACAGCAATCTATAGTGTTTTTTACAACTTTTTCAGAGAGAAGGAAAAGCTTGCTGTGTGAAAAAGCAAAAACAATTGCTATGTGAAAAAGTCATCCCAAACGAAGCCTAGATCTTTCACATAATTTAGTTTAGATTAATTTAGTTCATGTTAGATTAGTTAGTTTGATTATATTAGTTATTTAGTCTCTTCAATTTTCTTTCATTATTTTTTTTATTTTTCTAGTTTTTAATAAGTCTCTATAGGTCACAAGTCAAATTCCACATTTATTTCAAATTTCACATGCTGTTATTTAATGTTCATGGGTGTTCATAAAAATATTACGGTCCGTAACTTTGATGTTATGACCCATAACCAACACCTTGCACTCTTGTTTCATGGGCCATAATTACTTTGTAACGGATATCATAGTAAGTTATAAGCGTAATATGCAATTTTCACGAGTCATAATATGCTTTCACGACCCATAAGGAGCTCCATTCTGTACAAGATTGGTATATCACGACATGTTAAGATACATTTCACACACATCATAGTGAGTCTGCCAAGATTGATCAGTTCATAACGAGTCGTTAATGCGACGTCATGGCCCGTAAGTTGTAGTGCACACCAATCCCTATACTGAACCTTCCCGATTCACGACCCATCCACTTCATTCACGACCCGTGTGAAGTCACTGTACAGTCATCGAAAAATGATTACAGGCCGGAATATTTGTCTCACGACCCTTTACCATTAAGAATCACGCATCTGTCAGTTTGCCATATCATTCATGGGTCATTAGGTCATCTTAACGCATAATACAGTGGCCTACCAAGTTACTAATAGAGTTTCACAGACGTAATATAGGTGTTAGGATGCATTAAATTGTATTGAGGTGTAGGCACCCACATATCACGAGTTGGCATCACAATCTCATGCATATCAAGTGTCTCACTAACACCAGGTCTTATTGATTACATGTCGTAAGTCTGAATTCACGACTCATGAGTACACCACTAGATGGAAAGTTTTAAGATTCACGGGCCATCATACCCCTCTGTCGGGTGTCACAAAAGAAACTGCAAAGTTACATCAACTCATTACGAACCGTGGCCGTTCGGTAACGACCCTCTCTAACGTCTTCTATATAAGCGCAGGTCTGTGAGTTCCTCTTCACGCAGCATATAGGTCGTCTTCCTCCATGTTGGCGAACTGAACAGCAATGAAGACGACGTTCATATTACGGGTCATGATTTCCATATCACGGCCTATTAAATCATGCAGAAGGGTCATTACTTGTCCCTCACGACCTGTAACAGCATTGAAAAAAGTGTAAAAAAAAAGAAGACAGAGACAGAAAGAGAAAAAAGAAAAAAATTGCGTCATCAGAATTGAAGAAAAGTACGAAACAGAGATGCCCAAATTTTTATCAGCCAAGGACACTATGAATTCATCGTGGCTTCTTCCTACATCTTCCACGTAAATCAAGTTGTCTCTTTCCTTTTATACTTTTATGTTCTTCATTATCACATTTATATTCCTACGAGTTTGATTTCCAACACTGGGACAGTGTTGAGTTCAAGTTTGGGGGAGTTTGCAATTTCATGTGTCGTGCATATCTTTTTATATTGCATTGCAAGCATACATTTTCTTCATGTTTTATTTGCATATTTGCTTGCATTTCATATTAAAAAAATTAGAAAAAAATGTTGTGCTTAATTGAAAATTGTATCTTATTTTCTCATGTCTTAATATTTACTTAGTTTTCAAGCATTATTCAAGGACATCCAGTTAATTAATGAAATTTGAAGCATTATTATTTTATAATTTATCGCCTTCGTGTTGGGTAATTGATTTGAAGAAAATTGCTTAGTTAAACTATGGATATTTAACGACAAATCCTATTCTTGTTCTTATTTTTTTATTATGTATATTAGCTTGATAATGATTATATCCCTGTTGAACATTCAAGTGCAACTGAGCTTACTAATAAATAAGTACATATAAAATTATCATCATATACAAAAGAGGGCTAGTGGAGCCTCAAAAAGTATGAGTAGTTATAAAAAAGGTGTTATCCGGAACCTGAATGTGTTCGGATAATTAGATCTGCAGGGGATTGTTGCATGACAACCTAAGGGCAATTGCTCTGGGATCCGTCGGTCGGAAAGCCCATTACATAAACCACCTTACGAAATATGGAGAAGCACATGAGTACCAAATCAGTAAAAAAAGAAGTGAAAAAATGATAATGAAAAGTTTCTAAGTGAAGAAATATAAAAGTAATAAATGAATAAAAGCTCATGTTACACTTGTGTATTTAACATTGATATTTTTATTTTTAAAAATTATTTCTTAGTATTTAAAGCTGAATTTGGAGGAGTTTAAAAATGTCTTCCATTTATAAATTTCACAAAGTTGGGTTACTATGAAAAGTGGTGAGACACGTAAGCGATAGATATATAAAACTAGTGCTAAGAAGAGTAATTGAGTGACAGGGTTGAAGCAATGATTAACCATTGTGATTAGAGCTTTGCTTTGAACATTGCTTGAGGATAAGCAAGTATCTAAACTTGTGGGAATTTGATGCATGCAAAATATAACATATATTTAGACGTGCAAAATCTTATTTCTAATCATTTTCATATAACTTGCATCAATTTATGGCTTCATTTGCTTTAATTTTATAGAAATAAAAATGTATCCAAATTCTATGTTTAATTACAGAAAATGCAAGAGAATTGAGTCACGAAGCCATATAAATAAACGGGATTCAAATTGAAGTTAAAACGGAACCAAAAATCACAAATTAGTGGAAACTGTCAAGACTGAATTGAATATAATGGGTCATAATATGACTGTAATAGCTGTAATAGTAGGGGCATGAACAGCTCGTTACGGCCTGTTAAAATGCCTAGTTTTGAACTAAAAACTTATCCGAGTTACAGGTCATGACCAGAATGTTACGGCTGTTAAATCCATATTACATGACGTTATAAGGCTGTTATGGACCGTTATGAAGGCTGTTTTTGAGATTTCTTCGACTTTTCTTGAGAATTTTAAATTCAAATCGAATCCAAACTTTATCCTAAGTCTCAGAGATGATTAGGAAATATATTTACTCAGATTTGAAGGAGTTTTGAATGATTTTAAAGACCTATCAAAGTCTATTCCGAATTTATTTGTTTTAATATAAAATGTCTTCAAATCAAATCGAAATTCTGTCAGAATCCTTGGGACACCTAAAGGTTATAAATAAAGGTCCTTGAAGATAGAAAAACGTGTGCTTGAAGAAATTCTTCTTCTATCTTTTATTTGGATGCTCTTTTACTTAGTTCTTATAGTTTATTATTTATGTAATAGAGATTTTATATTCTTTTCAAGATTGAAAACTATTTGAACCTTATTATTAGTTGAGTTAATTAAATTTTTCGGTTTCTTTTGATTATGCATGTTGAGTTCATTGCCTTTTGATGAGTAATTTGATTACAAACCTATATTAGGAGTGATTAGTTTCAGAAATTATTATTGCTTTGATAATTGATCCTTTACTTTTAAGTTGAAGCATATATAACGCATGTTCAGCAACTCGTCGTTTGTGTCGAATTTCGTGTGGTCTATTATTCTATCCAGATTGTGAATAATAGTGTAGGAGATACATATTCATGCATCTTAATTCTCTGTAAAATTAATAATTGATTAGTCATTTGCATTTTATTAGAAGTTAAGGTAGTTTGATTTACTCGTCTTGAGAGGTCAATACTTTAGGTACTTCCTAATTCGTCTTAAGTATAAAAGCTATTATTTTCTATTATAACTCAACAATTACAGAGAATCATTACGTTTATATTTACATTAATTATCCATAAATTCCAAGGCTCAACACCATTTATTTTATTTTCTACTATTTATTTTTCGTCACCTTTAATTCTCTATTTTTTATCACAAAATTCTTTTCTTCTCTTAGTATATTGTTGTGATAAATTAGATCTAACTAGTTCCTCGTGGGTTCGACACTCTCGTCTCTACTTTATTACTTGATATGACTAATGCACTTGCTAGCAAGTTTATTTGTTACAAACTCTAGGCATCAGCAATCCTATCAAATCCTTAGGAAATTCTCTTATCACATCCAAAACTTCATATGTCTCAAGCTATGAGTTCATCTTGAGAACACTTGCTAGAAATAACATAGGTCATGTCATTCAAAATGAGTCGTGCTTCTTTTGATTTGATGAGCTCGATCAATTTTCACAACATTGAAAGTGCTTTCAAGCAAATGGGCCACAATGGTTCTATTTGTCAAACGTCCGCCGAATAAAATCTGTACATTCTAATACAAAATGTTTTATGCCAAAATGACTTGTTTGTGTCCATGTATCAAGTGAAAAATGTGTTTGGAAGATGTAGCACCATGCAACATGAGTCATGTCCCAGTCAAAACAGTCCATGTTGTCTCATGGAAATCAAACTTCACCATCAACAAATGGTATTTAATTGGTGATGTCACAAAATGCAATTGGTCCGTGAAACAACTTTTAGGAGTTCAAGTTTTCTATCAATAAGCTCTCATACCTCCACTTTAATATTTAGATAGTTAGACCATCTGGATCATGTCATTTGCTTTTAAGCATCATTTTCATTAGATATAATTGGATTTTATGTTTATCTCTTATCTTCAGGGTCATCAGAATAGTGGAAAAAATACTTTGATGATGGATGTATAAAAATAAGTGCTAAGTAATTGAAGGACAGAGTGGAAGTGATGATTAATTTTCTTCATTTTTTAGTTGTCTTTAACATTTATTGAGGACAATCAAATATCTAAGCTTGGGAGAGTTTGATGCATGCATAATCCAACATATATTTAGTGTTACATTTAATTTTATTTTGATTCATTTTCTCTTATCATGCATCATTTTTATAATATTATTTACTTTAATTTTGTAAAAAAAATCTATCAGTAATTTATTTTTATTATCTATGAAGCAAAAGAAAAGAATTACGAAATCATTAGAAAAAATTGCTCTCAAATCGGAATTAAAATGGAGGTAGAAAGTGAAAATTAATGAAGTTATTAAGGATTTGAAATTGACTATCATGGGGGTTGTGACAGTGCCATCATGGGCCGTGGCAAAGGTTATGAAACCTTTGTAATATATTGTAAAAATGCATATTTTCACATTTAAAAGTTGGCATGGAGTGTGACTAACATGACAACCTGTGAAATTCACTTTTTTACTCTTAATTGGGCACTACAAAGGTCATGAAACGTTCACAAGTCATCATTTTGGACACTATTTAGATCATGACTAGTTATTCAGGGGGCATCACAAACATCAAATTCGAGGTTTGGAAGAATTTTCAGAGAAACTTAAAGTGCACAAAGATTCCGACCTACACCTATTATATATTCACAGGATGATTGAGAAACAAGGTCAAAACTTCAAAACTAAATATACTCTGAATTTATCTGATTTTACATAGAAAAAGTTTCAATTTCTTCTCCAATCAAATGAAAATCCTAACTCATATACATATATATAGTCTTTTTAAACCCAAAGAGAGGATGTTAGGGCATGTAACATGTGCTTTAAACACAAAAAATCAGAAGCAATCTGAAGAATAATCGAGAAGATCTTTGTGTGATGATCTCAGGCAAGAATCACATCATTTGTTCCAGAGAGTAATTTCAGTTTTATTTTATGTTGGGATACATTGTATGATGCTTTAAAGTTTTATCTTTTTAAACTCTATAATCTAAATGTTTTATAATCAATTTTTATCTTTTGAATTTTAGCTTATTTTTGTAATAGTTTTATTAATAAAAAAACTTGTGGACATTCTTGGTGATTATTATAAATTATTTAACATTTAAGAACATGATTATTATGTCTAATATTTTTTTATTAGTTTTAATTAAATTACTAGTTGATTATTAACTGAGCAATGTAATCAATTTATTAGTTCATAATTTTTTGTTAAGCAAATCATGTGGTAATCTTATAAAGTTGAGCAGGGTATTAGATTGCATGGTCTTCCAAGTTAATCGCATGGGCAGTTAGGTAGTGTGGGAACTATAACAGATAACATTCTATTTTGTGTATGATTGAGAGTAGAGTTGGATGGAATATTTTCATCTTATTAAGATTAAGAATAATTAGTTTACCTGATAAGAGAGATTCATGTGTTTCTAATCTATCTAAAAGTTGAACATAATTATTTTTTATTAAATTAATCTCTACAAAAATTAAACAAATTTGTTTCTAATCATTTTAACCCATCATGAGGACCCTAGATATTAGTATATTAGTTTACTTTAGCATTTAATTTTCTATTATTTGATTTTCGTAACTTTTGTATCGCAACATTGTCGTCTCCTATTAGCCTATGAAATTAATTTAGTTAAGTAAGTTAATTTTTCAGGAGATCAACAACTCATACTCGTTACACTTTATTATTTGATTGACCATTGTATTGTTAGCACATATTGTTATCAATTTTCATCATTATAATCATATGGGACTTTAAATTATGAGCCATAAGATATTATCATGGAGAGTAATCAAAGATGTGTAATCATGATAATAATCTTCATAAGGTAGATCACATCTAGGTACATGATATAAGAGTAAAAAAAGAGATTTGGATCATCATAATGGTATCGAAATCCGGGCCAAGTGTGAAGTAGACCCAGAGTTTTAAGATTTTGAATGGTAGGAAACCTAATTTTTATAACATAACTTGGGCCGGGTGTGGTTCCTACTCGGGTCGGATTCCTAGTTCACAAGCCATGTAAGGAATGCCCGATGAATTTTCTTTCCTCTCAATACTCGAGTCGGTCATCAAAATCTTGACGGGTTAATCAAGTTGCAAACTTTGAGAAGGTCGACCATGACAGATCTGGGCCGAGTTCAAAGAAACTCGATCCAGATTGTGGTGGACCCAAGCCGGATTATAGAGAGTTCGAGTCGAGTTTTGGGGTTCATAAATCTGAGTGGATGTGTGGTGCCTTTTTTGTCATCTTTTCAATGTTTTTTCAGCATAGTAAGCATAATAAGGTCAATGTTTACGTCCATAGATCATCTAGAACTAATGAGATCTTAATTCTAGTAAAAATAAGATATTCTCAACAAATTTAACCTACTTACGTACCATGAAAATTTCAAAAGAAAACATGGTATATTCTTCTTTCTCTTGCTCTTACCCTTCTTCCTTTTACTCTGGTCGCTCCCCTTGGTCTTGGTGCTCGGTCGTCGACGTCTCTTCCTTTTGGTTCATATCCTATAGGTCGGTGGTCGTCTGGCTCGTGGGAGAGAGAGAGGGAGAAAAGAAAA